>OY660882.1:22813174-24013174 GCA_962446985.1 Xyrichtys novacula | reverse complement strand
GCCCGCACTGACTTTTTTGTAGATCTTATTGAGATACATGTGTGTGTCAATTTTTGTGTCATTTTGACAAAGCGTACAGGCGTCAGGTGAATTTTTCACCTTAGGGGGCGCTATGGAGCCATTTTGCATTGTATTGTTTGGGCGACTTCAGAATATCAAATTTTTCACCAGGCCCGGTCGTCCTGCCAAATTTCATGAGTTTTCGCCAGTGGGAAGTGGGCCATTTTCCAGTTCAAAGGGGAGGAAAAAGAAAAACTAGGACCCCGTTGGGGCACTGGCGGGCCCGAGCCGTGTCGCGTCCCCCCCCCCCCCCCCCAACGTGCTGCCCCCCCCTCCCATTTGTGTCCTCTGGCCATCGCCCTCTCTGGTAACGCCCATCACTGCAAAGACCCTTTTCCTTCATCGGCGTTTGCTGTTCTTCCTGCCAGTGCGTGTTGCTTTCACTTACACTTGCCACAGCCAGCCTCGTGAGTGCCTAGCCTATTGGATATCACTGTCACCTACACAGGACAGTCATTACCTTTCTATAAATACTTTGTGTTTTAATTTCACATTAATTTCCATATTGTATAAACGACTGGAAAAAACTTGAGCCCCTGCCCCTGTATAATCATGTGCATGTCTCTGTTCTAGCTCCAAGGTGAATCTTCACTGCTCATGTTCTCCTCAGAAGCACTCACCTCACTCCCCTCAGGTTACTGTACACATGCACCAACTGCCTGCTTCAGGTTTGGATGGAGCTTCATGGTTGTCTTTTGGAGAAATGACCAGTCAAGTTGTGTTTGAAATTTGATTTTTTTCAGGGGCAAAAGGAGCCTCTGCATTCTTGTCAAATATGTAAATAGCATGTTTTTGCAGGTGCTAAAAACCAGACTCTGAGTGTGTGTGTGTGTGTGTGTGTGTGTGTGTGTGTGTGTGTGTGTGTGTGTGTGTGTGCGTTTGTGTGTGTCTATGTGTGCGTTCAAATCACATGACATATTTAACCGGATGTAGCTGCAAGACGGAGCCTCGTTGACTCTCCGTTTCAACTTATCTCAAAAGTGAGGACCTCAACCTATATACCAGTTTTTAAATTGTGTTGATAGGCCAAATAAAACCAGAGTTATGATAAATTATGTCCGCGATACTTTTTTTCTGCTTATTTTGATCACGTTCGGCGCTCGATCGCGCTGTATGAGACAGGAAAACATAGCATGCAGACATTAGCGACAGGTCTTACAGGCGGAAAAGGCTTGCCAAAGGAAAAAAAAAACACACCACAACATCTCTCCTATTGGTGGAAAACTTCACCACAACAACCAATCCAAAATTATATGGTGACTGATTGACAAGGGGCGGGCGCTTACGTTCTTCCTGCAACATGAGAAGGGAGGGAGGGACTCTCAGCAGGGATGCAGTCTGGGACACGTAGTTGCAAACCTAGCGACTTTGTTGTTAGATTCAATGACTTTTCAGACCCCCTAACGACTTTTTTTTAGAAAGAAAGTGACTTTTATCGACTTCTTCTGGAGTTTAGAGACTCTGACATGAAGCAGGCTTTCCTTACTGAGGAGTTAGCAACGCTGCTAAGGGTGCAGAGCCACACATGCACTCAGAGCTCTGCATGGGAGACTGAAGCTGACAGAGCTGCAGCAGTTAGCAGGTTTCACCCTCAGAGACCACCAGGGGTTCATGTTGAGGCATTTTAATTTTTTTTTTTTTTTGTGCCATAGACACTGTCAGCACAATCTGCAGTTACACTAACAAAAATGCTGCAAAAAACAAAGAATTATGGAAAAATTACACATGGACTGACATAGAGGAGGATCTACACAAGTTTTTTACATCATGTTTTACATCATGCATCATTTACATCATGTTTTTTTGTAGTGGCATAAATAAAAAGTGACATTTGTGAGACTATACAGTGTTTTGTAAATAATTTTACAAAGAACGCCTGGGCCATTGCCTGCATTTTGATGTAAATAGAGGTAAATTACTATGTTCTTTGTTAAAAATTTGCATATGTTTTGAAGTTTACAATTTTTATTTGAAGTTTAAGTTTTAAAAACAGTTCATCACACATATTTGTGGTTTAATTTCACATTAATTTCCATATTGTATAAATGACTGGAAAAAACTTGAGCCCCTGCCCCTGTATAATCATGTGCACGTCCCTGTTCTAGCTCCAAGGTGAATCTTCACTGCTCATGTTCTCCTCAGAAATAGTCACCTCACTCCCCTCAGGTTACTGTACACATGCACCAACTATCTGCTTCAGGTTTGAAATGGAGCTTCATGGTTGTCTTTTGGAGAAATGAACAGTCAAGTTGTGTTTGAAATTTGATTTTTTTCAGGGGCAAAAGGAAGCCTCTGCATTCTTGTCAAATATGTAAACAGCATGTTTTTGCAGGTGCTAAAAAACAGACTCTGAGTGTGTGTGTGTGTCTGTGTGTGTGTGTGTGTGTGTGTGTGTGTGTGTGTGTGTATGTTGGCGTGTGTGTATATGTGTGTGTATCCTGCAGTACTCTGTACTCCTGCAGTGGCCAAAAAGACTTTTAAGAATGTGGATTTTTGGGTCATCTTTGGCGCCCCCTAGAACTGCAGTACTCTGTACTCCTGCAGTGGCCAAAATGACTTTTAAGAATGTGGATTTTTGGGTCATCTTTGGCGCCCCCTAGAACGTAAACCGTGGGGTGCAGCGTCATGATTTTTACAACTTTGAATGGGCATGGGGTGTAGATTGCCCTGAGCAAATTTGGTATCGGTGGGACGAAAGCCTTAGGAGGAGATAGCCACATTCCAATGTGTGCGAATCGGCAAAAAATGCAAAATAGCCCTTTAACCGTACATTATACAGATACGCGCTCTTTGACTTTTTCGTAGATCTAATTGAGATACACATGATTGTCAATTTTTGTGTCAATATGACAAAGCGTTCAGGCGTGACACTCAACAATGTGTATTTTTATGTAAGGGGACAAGAAAAAATTGACTTTTTTCTCCTACCATGGGGGGGCGCTCTTTTGGGGAGTAAAAATTCCTTCACAAATGTGTTGATGGCTGGACATTGCATCATCCTAGAAAACTTGGAGGCCAGTGAGGACAAAAATAAAAAGTTATAAAACTTTTAAGAATGTGGATTTTTGGGTTATTTTTGGCGCCCCCTAGAACCTAAACCATGGGGTGCAGCATCATGATTTGAATAACTTTTAATGGCCATGGGGTGTAGATTGGCCTGAGCAAATGTGGTGCCGGTGGAACGAAAGCCTTCGGAGGAGTTAGCGAAATTCCAATGTGTGCGGATCGGCAAAAAATGCGAAATAACCCTTTAACCGTACATTTGACAGATACGCCCGCACTGACTTTTTTGTAGATCTTATTGAGATACATGTGTGTGTCAATTTTTGTGTCATTTTGACAAAGCGTACAGGCGTGACAGTCAATAGTGTGAATTTTCACCTTAGGGGGCGCTATGGAGCCATTTTGCATTTTCTTGTTTGGGCGACTTCGGAATATCAAATTTTTCACCAGGCCCGGTCGTCCTGCCAAATTTCATGAGTTTTCGCCAGTGGGAAGTGGGCCATTTTCCAGTTCAAAGGGGAGGAAAAATAATAATAACAAAAGAAGGAAACTACAGGAACAAGAGGGCTCTCGCAGCTGCTTAGCAGCTACGCTCGGGCCCTAAGAAAGAAAGAAACAAAGAAAAACCACTTGGGGAATAATAGGGCCTACGCCCGGCTGCTCTGCAGCTGGCTCGGGCCCTAACTAGGGCCCCGGTGGGGCACTGTCGGGCCCGAGCCGCGTCGCGCCGCCCCTAGCGCGACCGCCTCCCCCTCCCGATCGCGTCACACTCAAGGTCCAAAGATGGTGTGCGCACTTGTCTGTGGTCATTTCCCATTATAATGAATGGGAGGCGCAGTTTCTACCAAAACACTCGCTGCAGACAAACTTCATGTCCTATTTGAAAAAAGTCTGGACCATGAGTGAGGGCACAAACACAGCTATGATATATCGAAATGGCAGGTTGCTCCTCCTTACGGTGTTGCCTGGAGAGCGATGCGATTGAGCCATTGAGCGATGGGCAGGGTTAACTTGACTTTTTCTCCTGCCTTGGGGGAAGATGTGGATTCCTTTAAGAATGTGGATTTTTGGGTCATCTTTGGCGCCCCCTAGAACGTAAACCGTGGGGTGCAGCGTCATGATTTTTACAACTTTGAATGGCCATGGGGTGTAGATTGGCCTGAGCAAATTTGGTGTCAGTGGGACGAAAGCCTTAGGAGGAGTTAGCCACATTCCAATGTGTGCGAATCGGCAAAAAATGCAAAATAGCCCTTTAACCGTACATTATACAGATACGCGCTCTTTGACTTTTTCGTAGATCTAATTGAGATACACATGATTGTCAATTTTTGTGTCAATATGACAAAGCGTTCAGGCGTGACACTCAACAATGTGTATTTTTATTTAAGGGGACAAGAAAAAATTGACTTTTTTCTCCTACCATGGGGGGCTCTTTTGGGGAGTAAAAATTCCTTCACAAATGTGTTGATGGCTGGACATTGCATCATCCTAGAAAACTTGGAGGCCAGTGAGGACAAAAATAAAAAGTTATAAGACTTTTAAATATGTGGATTTTAGGGTTATCTTTGGCGCCCCCTAGAACCTAAACCGTGGGGTGCAGCGTCATGATTTGAATAACTTTTAATGGCCATGGGGTGTAGATTGGCCTGAGCAAATGTGGTGCCGGTGGAACGAAAGCCTTCGGAGGAGTTAGCGAAATTCCAATGTGTGCGGATCGGCAAAAAATGCGGAATATCCCTTTAACCGTACATTTGACAAATACGCACACATTGACTTTTTCGTAGATCTTATTGAGATACATGTGTGTGTCAATTTTTGTCATTTTGCCAAAGCATACAGGTGTTACACTCAACAATGTGTATTTTCACCTTAGGGGACAAGAAAAAATTGACTTTTTTCTCCTGCCATGGGGGGGCGCTCTTTTGGGGAGTAAAAATTCCTTCACAAATGTGTTGATGGCTGGACATTGCATCATCCTAGAAAACTTGGAGGCCAGTGAGGGCAAAAATAAAAAGTTATAAGACTTTTAAATATGTGGATTTTAGTGTTATCTTTGGCGCCCCCTAGAACCTAAACCGTGGGGTGCAGCGTCATGATTTTGATAACTTTTAATGGCCACGGGGTGTAGATTGGCCTGAGCAAATGTGGTGCCGGTGGAACGAAAGCCTTCGGAGGAGTTAGCGAAATTCCAATGTGTGCGGATCGGCAAAAAATGCGAAATAACCCTTTAACCGTACATTTGACAGATACGGCCGCACTGACTTTTTTGTAGATCTTATTGAGATACATATGTGTGTCAATTTTTGTGTCAATATGACAAAGCGTACAGGCGTGACAGTCAATAGTGTGAATTTCCACCTTAGGGGGCGCTATGGAGCCATTTTGCATTTTATTGTTTGGGCGACTTCAGAATATCGAATTTTTCACCAGGCCCGGTCGTCCTGCCAAATTTCATGAGTTTTCGCCAGTGGGAAGTGGGCCATTTTCCAGTTCAAAGGGGAGGAAAAAGAAAAAAGAAAGAAAGAAACAAAGAAAAACCACTTGGGGAATAATAGGGCCTACGCCCGGCTGCTCTGCAGCTGGCTCGGGCCCTAACTAGGGCCCCGGTGGGGCACTGTCGGGCCCGAGCCGCGTCGCGCCGCCCCTAGCGCGACCGCCTCCCCCTCCCGATCGCGTCACACTCAAGGTCCAAAGATGGTGTGCGCACTTGTCTGTGGTCATTTCCCATTATAATGAATGGGAGGCGCAGTTTCTACCAAAACACTCGCTGCAGACAAACTTCATGTCCTATTTGAAAAAAGTCTGGACCATGAGTGAGGGCACAAACACAGCTATGATATATCGAAATGGCAGGTTGCTCCTCCTTACGGTGTTGCCTGGAGAGCGATGCGATTGAGCCATTGAGCGATGGGCAGGGTTAACTTGACTTTTTCTCCTGCCTTGGGGGAAGATGTGGATTCCTTTAAGAATGTGGATTTTTGGGTCATCTTTGGCGCCCCCTAGAACGTAAACCGTGGGGTGCAGCGTCATGATTTTTACAACTTTGAATGGCCATGGGGTGTAGATTGGCCTGAGCAAATTTGGTGTCAGTGGGACGAAAGCCTTAGGAGGAGTTAGCCACATTCCAATGTGTGCGAATCGGCAAAAAATGCAAAATAGCCCTTTAACCGTACATTATACAGATACGCGCTCTTTGACTTTTTCGTAGATCTAATTGAGATACACATGATTGTCAATTTTTGTGTCAATATGACAAAGCGTTCAGGCGTGACACTCAACAATGTGTATTTTTATTTAAGGGGACAAGAAAAAATTGACTTTTTTCTCCTACCATGGGGGGGCGCTCTTTTGGGGAGTAAAAATTCCTTCACAAATGTGTTGATGGCTGGACATTGCATCATCCTAGAAAACTTGGAGGCCAGTGAGGACAAAAATAAAAAGTTATAAGACTTTTAAATATGTGGATTTTAGGGTTATCTTTGGCGCCCCCTAGAACCTAAACCGTGGGGTGCAGCGTCATGATTTGAATAACTTTTAATGGCCATGGGGTGTAGATTGGCCTGAGCAAATGTGGTGCCGGTGGAACGAAAGCCTTCGGAGGAGTTAGCGAAATTCCAATGTGTGCGGATCGGCAAAAAATGCGGAATATCCCTTTAACCGTACATTTGACAAATACGCACACATTGACTTTTTCGTAGATCTTATTGAGATACATGTGTGTGTCAATTTTTGTCATTTTGCCAAAGCATACAGGTGTTACACTCAACAATGTGTATTTTCACCTTAGGGGACAAGAAAAAATTGACTTTTTTCTCCTGCCATGGGGGGGCGCTCTTTTGGGGAGTAAAAATTCCTTCACAAATGTGTTGATGGCTGGACATTGCATCATCCTAGAAAACTTGGAGGCCAGTGAGGGCAAAAATAAAAAGTTATAAGACTTTTAAATATGTGGATTTTAGTGTTATCTTTGGCGCCCCCTAGAACCTAAACCGTGGGGTGCAGCGTCATGATTTTGATAACTTTTAATGGCCACGGGGTGTAGATTGGCCTGAGCAAATGTGGTGCCGGTGGAACGAAAGCCTTCGGAGGAGTTAGCGAAATTCCAATGTGTGCGGATCGGCAAAAAATGCGAAATAACCCTTTAACCGTAATTTTGACAGATACGGCCGCACTGACTTTTTTGTAGATCTTATTGAGATACATATGTGTGTCAATTTTTGTGTCAATATGACAAAGCGTACAGGCGTGACAGTCAATAGTGTGAATTTCCACCTTAGGGGGCGCTATGGAGCCATTTTGCATTTTATTGTTTGGGCGACTTCAGAATATCGAATTTTTCACCAGGCCCGGTCGTCCTGCCAAATTTCATGAGTTTTCGCCAGTGGGAAGTGGGCCATTTTCCAGTTCAAAGGGGAGGAAAAAGAAGAAAGAAAGAAAGAAAGAAAGAAACAAAGAAAAACCACTTGGGGAATAATAGGGCCTACGCCCGGCTGCTCTGCAGCTGGCTCGGGCCCTAACTAGGACCCCGGTGGGGCACTGTCGGGCCCGAGCCGCGTCGCGCCGCCCCCAGCGCGACCGCCTCCCCCTCCCGATCGCGTCACACTCAAGGTCCAAAGATGGTGTGCGCACTTGTCTGTGGTCATTTCCCATTATAATGAATGGGAGGCGCAGTTTCTACCAAAACACTCGCTGCAGACAAACTTCATGTCCTATTTGAAAAAAGTCTGGACCATGAGTGAGGGCACAAACACAGCTACGATATATCCAAATGGCAGGTTGCTCCTCGTTACGGTGTTGCCGGGAGAGTGATGCAATTGAGCCATTGAGTGATGGGCAGGAAAAACTTGACTGTTTCTCCTGCCATGGGGGTTGGGGGATGGGGGGGGGGGGGGATGTGGATTCTTTTTAGAATGTGGATATTTTGGTCATCTTTGGCGCCCCCTAGAACGTAAACCGTGGGGTGCAGCGTCATGATTTTTACAACTTTGAATGGCCATGGGGTGTAGATTGGCCTGAGCAAATTTGGTGTCAGTGGGACGAAAGCCTTAGGAGTAGTTAGCCACATTCCAATGTGTGCGAATCGGCAAAAAATGCAAAATAGCCCTTTAACCGTACATTTTACAGATACGCGCGCATTGACTTTTTCGTAGATCTTATTGAGATACATGTGATTGTCAAATTTTGTGTCAATATGACAAAGCGTACAGGTATGACAGTCAACAATGTGTTTTTTCACCTTATGGGACAAGAAAAAATGGACTTTTTTCTCCTGCCATGGGGGGGCGCTCTTTTGGGGAGTAAAAATTCCTTCACAAATGTGTTGATGGCTGGACATTGCATCATCCTAGAAAACTTGGAGGCCAGTGAGGACAAAAATAAAAAGTTATAAGACTTTGAAATATGTGGATTTTAGGGTTATCTTTGGCGCCCCCTAGAACCTAAACCGTGGGGTGCAGCGTCATGATTTGAATAACTTTTAATGGCCATGGGGTGTAGATTGGCCTGAGCAAATGTGGTGCCGGTGGAACGCCAGCCTTAGGAGGAGTTAGCGAAATTCCAATGTGTGCGGATCAGCAAAAAATGCGGAATAACCCTTTAACCGTACATTTGACAGATACGTGCGCATTGACTTTTTCGTAGATCTTATTGAGATACATGTGTGTGTCAAATTTTGTGTCAATATGACATAGCGTACAGGCGTGACACTCAACAATGTGTATTTTCACCTTAGGGGACAAGAAAAAATGGACTTTTTTCTCCTGCCATGGGGGGGCGCTCTTTTGGGGAGTAAAAATTCCTTCACAAATGTGTTGATGGCTGGACATTGCATCATCCTAGAAAACTTGGAGGCCAGTGAGGACAAAAATAAAAAGTTATAAGACTTTTAAATATGTGGATTTTAGTGTTATCTTTGGCGCCCCCTAGAACCTAAACCTTGGGGTGCAGCGTCACGATTTTGATAACTTTTAATGGCCACGGGGTGTAGATTGGCCTGAGCAAATGTGGTGCCGGTGGACCGAAAGCCTTCGGAGGAGTTAGCGAAATTCCAATGTGTGCGGATCGGCAAAAAATGCGAAATAACCCTTTAACCGTACATTTGACAGATATGGCCGCACTGACTTTTTTGTAGATCTTATTGAGATACATATGTGTGTCAATTTTTGTGTCAATATGACAAAGCGTACAGGCGTGACAGTCAATAGTGTGAATTTCCACCTTAGGGGGCGCTATGGAGCCATTTTGCATTTTATTGTTTGGGCGACTTCAGAATATCAAATTTTTCACCAGGCCCGGTCGTCCTGCCAAATTTCCTGAGTTTTCGCCAGTGGGAAGTGGGCCATTTTCCAGTTCAAAGGGGAGGAAAAAGAAGAAAGAAAGAAAGAACTAGGGCCCCGGTGGGGCACTGTCGGGCCCGAGCCGCGTCGCGCCGCCCCCAGCGCGACCGCCTCCCCCTCCCGATCGCCTCACACTCAAGGTCCAAAGATGGTGTGCGCACTTGTCTGTGGTCATTTCCCATTATAATGAATGGGAGGCGCAGTTTCTACCAAAACACTCGCTGCAGACAAACTACATGTCCTATTTGAAAAAAGTCTGGACCATGAGTGAGGGCACAAACACAGCTAGGATATATCCAAATGGCAAGTTTCTCCTCCTTACGGTGTTGCCGGGAGAGCGATGCGATTGAGCCATTGACCGATGGGCAGGGTTAACTTGACTTTTTCTCCTGCCTTGGGGGGGGGGGGGGATGTGGATTCTTTTAAGAATGTGGATATTTGGGTCATCTTTGGCGCCCCCTAGAACGTAAACCGTAGGGAGCAGCGTCATGATTTCTACAACTTTAAATGGCCATGGGATGTAGATCGGCTTGAGCAAATTTGGTGTTGTTGGGACGAAAGCCTTAGGAGGAGTTAGCCACATTCCAATGTGTGCGAATCGGCAAAAAATGCGAAATAGCCCTTTAACCGTACATTTTACAGATACGTGCCCATTGACTTTTTCGTAGATCTTATTGAGATACACGTGTGTGTCAAATTTTGTGTCATTCTGACAAAGCGTATAGGCGTGACAGTCAACAATGTGTTTTTTCACCTTAGGGGACAAGAAAAAAATGGAATTTTTTCTCCTGCCATGGGGGGGCGCTCTTTTGGGGAGTAAAAATTCCTTCACAAATGTGTTGATGGCTGGACATTGCATCATCCTAGAAAACTTGGAGGCCAGTGAGGACAAAAATAAAAAGTTATAAGACTTTTAAATATGTGGATTTTAGGGTTATCTTTGGCGCCCCCTAGAACCTAAACCGTGGGGTGCAGCGTCATGATTTGAATAACTTTTAATGGCCATGGGGTGTAGATTGGCCTGAGCAAATGTGGTGCCGGTGGAACGAAAGCCTTAGGAGGAGTTAGCCACATTCCAATGTGTGCGGATCGGCAAAAAATGCGGAATAACCCTTTAACCGTACATTTGACAGATATGCGCGCATTGACTTTTTCGTAGATCTTATTGAGTTACATGTGTGTGTCAATTTTTGTGTCATTTTGACAAAGCGTATAGGCGTGACACTCAACAATGTGTATTTTCACCTTAGGGGACAAGAAAAAATGGACTTTTTTCTTCTGCCATGGGGGGCGCTCTTTTGGGGAGTAAAAATTCCTTCACAAATGTGTTGATGGCTGGACATTGCATCATCCTAGAAAACTTGGAGGCCAGTGAGGACAAAAATAAAAAGTTATAAGACTTTTAAATATGTGGATTTTAGTGTTATCTTTGGCGCCCCCTAGAACCTAAACCTTGGGGTGCAGCGTCATGATTTTGATAACTTTTAATGGCCACGGGGTGTAGATTGGCCTGAGCAAATGTGGTGCCGGTGGAACGAAAGCCTTCGGAGGAGTTAGCGAAATTCCAATGTGTGCGGATCGGCAAAAAATGCGAAATAACCCTTTAACCGTAATTTTGACAGATACGGCCGCACTGACTTTTTTGTAGATCTTATTAAGATACATATGTGTGTCAATTTTTGTGTCAATATGACAAAGCGTACAGGCGTGACAGTCAATAGTGTGAATTTCCACCTTAGGGGGCGCTATGGAGCCATTTTGCATTTTATTGTTTGGGCGACTTCAGAATATCGAATTTTTCACCAGGCCCGGTCGTCCTGCCAAATTTCATGAGTTTTCGCCAGTGGGAAGTGGGCCATTTTCCAGTTCAAAGGGGAGGAAAAAGAAGAAAGAAAGAAAGAAAGAAAGAAAGAAACAAAGAAAAACCACTTGGGGAATAATAGGGCTCTCGCAGCTGCTTAGCAGCTACGCTCGGGCCCTAAAGAAACAAAGAAAAACCACTTGGGGAATAATAGGGCTCTCGCAGCTGCTTAGCAGCTACGCTCGGGCCCTAAAGAAAGAAAGAAACAAAGAAAAACCACTTGGGGAATAATAGGGCTCTCGCAGCTGCTTAGCAGCTACGCTCGGGCCCTAAATAACAATTTCTGGTACATGTGAAGTGTGTGCTGCATCCCTTTTTGCGTGGAGTTGTCATAGGCTGATCCCTGGAGTAGTGGCGGGTTGAGTGGTTTGTTACAGGCTGTAAAGAAGAGACAATATATTAGTTACATGTTCACATAATGAGAATCAATGAACATATAGTGATAACACACTTGCTTAGCATGCATTAGTTTCTGGCTGGAGTTGGCAGTGGCTGATATCTCCTGTGATGGTGGTGTCATGGGATAAATGTGTGGTTACATGTTGTGAAGAAGACATGACACATCAGTTACATAATCACACAGTTAGAATTCATGGTAATTACAATCATATACCACTGTTGTATGCATCCCTTCTGAGGAAGAGACACAGTGAGTGTTTACACAAGTAGTATAGTGTATGAATGAAAATAGTCAAGTATAAATTGAAATTCACACTTACCAATTGTGTATTGTTTCAGTAATCCATCAGGGTCTCATCTCACCAAAGGTGGAGTAATGATGGGCTGGTCAGTCTTCAGCTGGAGCAATCATAAGATGTATGGTATATTTGTTGAAACATTGAGGAGAGGAGAGATTACATCAGTTACATGCTGACAAATGAAGAAGTCATCATATTGGAGAAATAGTAAATAGGCGCATTGCTAATGTTTTCATTCTTTGTAGTCAAGTTGTGATGTTCAGAATAATTGCTAATGTAAATGAAGTGGAGAGGTTATATATCACATGTTAGTTTGCATACAATCACCATAAATGTCCATACTTACAATGTCCTGAAGTGGTCACTTGCGTTGACATCATGGTTTGTCCAGGTGTTGTAAATTGATCCATCTGCCAGCTGTATGGAAACCTGCTAAAACACTTTCAAATCTACTTTTCTATGGAAAGCATTAATAATATCAAAAACAGCAGTGTACATGATTAATCACAAATTTTAAAGCTGCAGTAAATACCTTCATGGTCGCTAAAATATGAAGGCATTACTTCAGCTTGTGTGTGGAAAATGCCCCCTCTCACAAAAACATGATCAATCAAAGTGCCTCGCTCTGTGGTAGGCTGGGTGATCACCTGATCATAACCTCTATCTTGGAAAAATTTGCAAATTGAAGATGACTTCAATATGTCATCGTTGAAATCTCCCATGACAATAATGTTTTTGCCAATGTGTTCCAGCCATTGGAGTAGTTTGATAATATTTTGTTTGAATAGTGTCATGGGGTAGGTTGGAGGCCGATATATGACTAAGGAAAATGTTAAGGTTTATGCAGTGGTACACCAAACATTCCACATTGAAACAAGGCACCTTGATGATTGCAAACTGCATAATTCCATCACAATACATTGCAACTCCCCCATGTTCTTTTGCCTGCAAAGAGGCAAAGGGGGCAGTTTGACCATCATATGCCAGAGCTCGTGGACAACTATGCAGAGAGTAGTTGGCTATCTTGAGTGTCTCTGAGGAACAACCTGGATGCAACCACGTCTCAGTCACAGCAATGCACTCTGGCTGCAAATGCTGTGTGTGCTGAGCCAAGTCAGACACATGGCGTCTCAAACCCTGAACATTCATGAGGAACACTGTCAAAGTGTCCTCCACTCTCCCTTGCCAGGTGATAGGTTCTAGGAATGAAGCCATCCTTGAAGTGGCCTGAGCAATTTCTGGCCGACAATAGATTTTTTTGGGATTGAAATCTTGAATGATCAAGCGGAAATTGACCTCCCTTCTTTGTCACTCTTTCTTCCTCCGGTGTAATAGCCGTGGAACCAACAAGATGATCTGACACCCTTCCTGACTGTTTCCTCTTCTCAACACCAACTACTTCATCATCAAATTTCACAAAAATACACTGCGGAAACTTTTCATTTTCAACACAAACTACATCTGTTACTGTGCCACATGCACCATTAACCAAGCCGTCAGCCAAATCCAAATTTTTTGTCAACATGACACGAGAGCCAGTACCCAATAACAATGTTGCATCTAAACACGTGTTATATGTTAGTGTATGATAGCCCTTTTTCAATTCCAGTTTGCCTGTCTTTGAGTTGTTTATATAATCTTGAGCCTGTATTACATGGTAATCTGGACATGTTCTTTGTAGCTGCTCAAAGTTGTGCTCATTGACCTGGCTATTTGTGGCAAATATATGCAAACCTGAGCATTCTTCGCCAGTTTCTCGCTGTTTCAAAGTGGTGATATCACTTTGCAACATGTCTGAGTCTTTTGGATGCATCCGAACTCGATTCAGTAGTCAGGCAAAATCTTCGTCTGTCTGCCGAATTACTTTTGTCAACTTGACAACCTTAAAATGAGTGCTCCAAAGATCAACTCCAAGTGGTTCCATGTATAACGGTTTGCCTTTCACCGGAGGCAACTGATAAAAATCCCCCACTGCCATGACGCTCACATTTCCAAATGGAGTGTGAATGCCTGTCTGTTTAATTTGGTGAAGTCAGCCGTGCACATAAGTGAGCATATTGTGATCCACCATAGAAATTTCATCAATTATCAAGATTTGGAGATCACAATATTTCATTCTCAATGTGTTTAACTTTTCTTCACCTATTGGTACATAAGGGAGGCGAACATCTTTCCCTATGCTAAATGTACTGTGCAGGGTGGTTGCATGCAGATTATATGCAGCAATCCCTGTTGGTGCAGTCAACAAAATACTGATATTGTCAGGTTGTCGACACATTGGTGACAATAACCTTGTGGCCTCGTATTGAATCGCTCTGATTAAATGCGATTTTCCAACGCCAGCACCACCTGTTACAAACACATGAAAGGGGTCTGGGTTTCTACCTGCTGCTTTAACAACGCACCACTGATGGACCTTGTTTAACACACGCATCTGGTCATCATTTAAAGACCTGCATAATGCCAATCCCTCGCTTCTACTTAAATTGTTGCACTTAGTTACCTTAGCCTGCTCTACACCCCCAGCCAGATCAGGAATATGTTCCACTGGGTCATTGTCTACCTCTATCTGCTCTGCCCTTTCCTGGATTGACTCCAGGCGTTCAGTTTCTTGCTGTGGGAACAACTGCCCCCACGCATCTTCTAGAGGACCATCAAAATTTACAGAATCAAAAACCTCATCTAAGTCATCAGCATCTATTTCATAATTGCAGCGATTCGAGTCCACAATTGACTTCACTGAACGTAGCTGTCCATCACCAATGATGACACGGCCAGTTTTGTAAAAGTCTTCAAAAGTGACAAATCCCTCTGGCTTTAGCTGTTCTTCTGTACGATACGGAAGAAACAGCTGCAAAATGCTTTGGTGAAATAACTCTGGACTTTTAGTCTCAGAGAATCTTGCGCAGGCTGTGTGCGGGTTCTTCTCAACACAAACCCACAGCCGTTATCAAGTTCAATTCGGTTTTTTGATTTTTCACCTTTGTAGAGCACACGATACTCAGCAGCAAAATGGACAAGGCACATGGCTTCAAATATATGATCTCTGGGTCTGTTTTTATAACGGTAAACAAAGTTGATCATCCACATCTGTTCTGTGGATTCAGCAGCCATGTCTTTTAACACAGTCAATGGCTTGCTGATCCTGACAACATTGTCACCTGTCGGTACAAAAACCACCTTCCGAGAGCACTCTTTTAAGTGCATGTTGCTGAGCTTGTAGACTGCCTCCTGAGCCCCAACATCTCGGTTGTGAAGGTAAACACTGCCTAGCTTTTTCAAAGCCTGTTTGGCACTGAGGTTGTCTTCCTTAGATGCTTCACGCTGTGCATTTGCTAACATCAATCCCATCTGTCTTTCTGCTTTAGAGATGTATGAAATGATGTAGACTACACAAGCATAAGCATCAGTCACATACTGGATGTCCATGTTTGCATTCCAAGCTTTTAACAGAGTCTTGGAATGTGGGTTGATCCACGTATCAATAACCTGCCGTCGCATAATCACCTCTGTCTTTTTCCCTAACCTCCTGTATGCTGCCTCAAATGTCTCCTGTCGTATACCTATACTCGCAAATAGCTCATCTGCAGTTTGAATTGTGCAGTTCTCGTCTGACAATGCTTTAGCTATTAATTCAAAAACCTTAACAGCAAATTCCCCTTCCTGCTTGTGCTTCTTCTCATTTTCTTCCTTGCCACAAGTGCACTGTTCTACCATGTTATGGTCGTTGCGCTGACACACGCACTCCATCTCAACCTCCTTATATGCCCAGGAAATGAAAGTCCTAGCAGACACTGGTTTTGGGAAATTGAAGCGGCACTGTTTTCCACCTTTTTTACAAGTTTTGGAGTGCCGCTTTGAATGCTGCTGCACTGAAGAAACAACCTCATGTAAATCGTCAGTGTTGTTAGGTAGTTCACATGAAACATATTTATCAATAAACTGAACAACCTCATCATCTGTGTTCACATCAATTACAGGGGCATTCTCAATCCAAAACAGACAATGAACGTGTGGAGAGCCACGCTGCTGGAACTCCACCCTGTAAAAGTAGTCGAGGATTTTGCCAATTGGATTTGCTGGAGACATCAACACCTCTTTCAGAAATAGATGCCAGCGATAATCAAACATGCGAGCAGCGAGTACAGGATTACGACGCAACAGGTCGCACTTGTCTGCCCACTCCAGGTCCTCAAATGTCTGTGCTCGCCCCTCTGCCCTAAATATTCCTTCCACCTCAAATCTGCTGCAGAAAATGAACGAAACCATGCAGGTTTGCCAAGCTGTCGCAAGCATGCTAACATATCCTTCTGAATTCCCTGCCAAAATGCTGGAGTACCCCTTACAGGTTTTAAAAACCGGTACCCATCATCATGATTTAAAAGGTCACGCAGGTTGTCTTCATCTTTCAATACATCACTAATCTTTGTTCTAACCTTACTGGCTTTCCCTTTTCTCAACGCAATTGACACACTGGACATGACTTGGTGTAACTCAAGCATGTAACAAGCATAAAAAATAAACTCAATATTCTGTGCAAACCTACCATCAGCATGATATAGCCTGTTGCTCAAATAGCGGAACAGAGTCAGAGAAAATTTTCTGTTATCAAAAAATGTTCCACGGCCTTTTGGAAACAACACGGGGAAACACTTGGCCTCGTTCTCCTTTGTTGTCAAAACCTTCACAGGGTTCTGTCCATCAGCTGGAGCCAAGTTCAAAACACCATCAAAATATTGGTCCAGCGCTTCCTGGCCAATATCAACAGGCATTGAGCATGTGTCTTGAAACATGCAATGCTGCTGTCGATCATGCAGAAGTTCTTCCTCAGCTGCAGCTGCCTCAGCTGTAGATGCCTCAGAGCTCTCTGCATTCGATCCTCCCTGTTCATCAACAATACTCTGCTGCTCTTTGTCAGCACTCTCATCCCTGCAAAATTCATTTATCCAGTCATCATTGAACTGCACATCTTTGTAGAACGGATTGTTCTCTTTCAGATAATGCAGTGCTTTCTTGATATGCATAGGGTCAACATACTCGTATGCATAATGTCCTTTATAAGTAAGCTTGCGCTTCAGTTTAACGGGAATAACTGAACCTTCCATGTTTGAATGTGGCAACGCGTTACTGGTTTGGACAATGTTGGCTGGAACACATGCAATCGGCCCATGAACACCATTTTGACCACCTCTAGGAAGAGCTACCATCTTCAAAAAGGGGATATGGAGTGCAATTAAATGCGACTCTAGGCGATTTAAACAAGCCAACTCAGGTGGAATTGGATCAACGGTCAGATTATTGGATGCGCTCTCAGCTGGCTTGTCACCTTTACTGACCTTGCCATGACATGAATGACAAATCCACAAACTACCACGAGGGGAAGCTTTCAAAACACATGGTACGGCACAAGAAGACACACATTTATGCACATACACATCTTTAATACATCTAGCTGCGACACGAGCTGTATTTGTATTGCTATTGTACTTGTCTATCTTACAACTCGAAACCTGGTGTTTAAACAAAAGTCTATGGCACACACTGCACACAAAGGCTGGCCCATCTTTGATTTTTTCCAAAAACTGCTCAATTACAAAGTCCATCTGTTCTAGTTTTACCTTCCTGTCTAATATTCTAAGTTTCTTAGATTCAAGGAAGTGTTCTGTGTTCTGGTGGTAATTTGTCTTTACTGAATTTATTTTTGTCTGCCTAAATGCAGCTTTTCCATATTTAACCTTACTTATTTCCCTGCTTCTGTGTTTAGTAATTTGTCTGTGGGTATTATCATCCCTATATTTACTTTTGCTTCTGTCCTTGCTTCTGATTTTAACAATTTCTCTGTGGGTAGCATCGTCCCTATATTTAATGTTGCTTCTGTCCTTGCTTCTGTTTTTAACAATTTGTCTATGGGTATAATCGTCCCTATATTTAATGTTGCTTCTGTCCTTGCTTCTGTTTTTAACAATTTCTCTGTGGGTATCATCGTCCCTATACTTAATGTTGCTTCTGTCCTTGCTTCTATTTTTAACAATTTCTCTGTGGGTATCATCGTCCCTATATTTAATGTTGCTTCTGTCCTTGCTTCTATTTTTAACAATTTCTCTGTGGGTATAATCGTCCCTATATTTAATGTTGCTTCTGTCCTTGCTTCTATTTTTAACAATTTCTCTGTAGGTATCATTGTCCCTATATTTAATGTTGCTTCTGTCCTTGCTTCTATTTTTAACAATTTGTCTGTGGGTATCATCGTCTCTATACTTAATCTTGCTTCTGTTTTTAACATCTTCTTTGTGCACCTCATCTAAGTATTTGACCTTACTTAAAGCCTTGAGTTTCTGTTGATACAACAGATTGTGCTTATATCTATTCCTAACATGTTGGTTACGTCCGTTGTAATCCAAAAAGTTTTTGTGGTAGTTAATTTTCATTTGCAAAAACTTCTTCTTTTTAAGATATTTTGACAACCTTTTTTCATGATGTGAAGGACTTAAAATCTGATGACTCTGTTGCTTGAAGTCCTGACATCCTGTCCTGAGGTTATATGGCGCATTTTTGCTCACCTGTGTCAAACCATAGTTGGTACTATGTGCAACAGCACCTTTACAGAAATCACAGCAATCACAGTCCACATTAGGTTGTCGAACACAGACAACAGCCTCATAATGGATGTTATTACAGTTCTCCAAATACACTGCCTGTTCTGATAATTGTCGACCTTGACAGCTGTATTGAAGCCATCGACCGTCAATGTAGGTAAAAATGCTAACCCCGAAACAATCTGCTGCAGCCTGAATCTCCACCTCTGTGGCCCAACTACCCACATATCGCATTCTGGACATGTGAACATATTCTTTGACAGAGGTAAATTCATTTCTCAGAATGTGCTCATATGATCCAGGATGACATTCAATGTGTCAACTGCCAACCTGAGTTTCCTGTGAAACCTCTCACTACCAGACAAAACATGACTCACAGCTCTGAAGAAGCAATTTCCATCGCCGACAATAGGCTGCTTCTTGCATGGAGGTCCTAATATGCCTGCTACAAATCCTTCCATTTCAACTTTCTGACATTCTATCCCTAAAGTGTTGCACAACACTTTGGCAACCTCTAACTGAAGGGGGTTAAACACTAAATCTTGTTGGGCTCCATTACCAACACACATCACATCGTCGTCAGTCTGGCTTATTGCATCATCAATGCACACAACATCATTACTATTATTTGCACTCTTGTTGTTTGTGTCTTTAACAATGAATACATCATCACCAAAATTGTTCGTCTTTGCTCTCTTGGCAGCAGGAGCGTGCACAAAGCGTTGACGTTTCAAGCCTTGCTTCCTATGTACTGATGTACTGGATGAACACCCCTGCTTGGAGTGCGACACTTCCTGTTGTACATCTGCATAGACACTCTTCATTTTGCTCAGTATTTCAGTATGTACTCTTGAGCTGGATGGCAAACACATACTTTCAATTGCTGACATTCTGGGGATTGCACGCACACCAGCAACTTCAAAAGCCTGGTTGCTCACATGCTGTGATGCAGCCAAGGCTAATGCATGTGTATACAGTTCCTGCAAGTTACGGAAATATGCAACAACACTTCTGCCATCAGGATCCACCAGGCCCAAAGCATTTCGAGCATGAGAATCAACAACAGCAAACATATTATTCTCATGAATGACAACACATGTGCTGCAATGCAATGTCAAAAAGCATGTGTCATATTTGTAAAACAGAATTTGTAGACTATGCAGCAATGTTGTCAACCCGGGTGCAATGGGTGACCCATCAGTCTGGTTGATGAGTCCAGACATGTAATCACCATACTCAAAGTCAAATTCCATGCCATCAATTGTGTGTGAAGCAGGCAAATCTGGAATACACAAAAAATCACTCCCGCCACTGATTTTGTCGTTATCTCGCAGATATGTGTACAGTTGATCCCCACAGAGCAAAGCTGTGTCAAGATCATGCACACCCCATGAGAAAACGCTTTTGACACTGTGTTTGGCAACGCTGGCCAGCCCAATTGCCATACACTGTGTTCCGTGATAACTTAATAAATCACTTCCCTGGTGAAATGATCCTTGGACACTGTCTCTTACCCAACCTGGGTCAGACATCTCACCCTCAATCTCAGTGCACAGAAACTGTACTGCCTCAGTCTCCATACTGCTAACCTGCACAGGTGAGCGATCAAAATCACCAAACACAAGAGGGGGGAAAAGAAGACGTTTACGCATACTTACCTGTTCCACCTGGGTGTCTCCCTCTGGCTGAGGTGCTGACAGGATGGTAGCGTTCACCGTCACCACGCCCGGGCACGTCTGGAGCTCTGCCACCCTCTCCAAGCCCACCTCAGGGGAAGTGACTTCTGTAGCAGGAGGCACCTCAGTCGTCTGCAGCTCGGCTGGGCTCTGGACACCCAAGGCCCTTCCCTGCACACAAAAGTTTGTGCATAAATATATTGTCATTGATAAAAAGGGCAAATTGTAAAAAACTTTACTTTTATAGTTGAAAGTAGAATCATTAACTGATAATACTAACATCTTATTTGTGAATGAATAAAGAAAAATTTTTTTTGAAATTAAGGGCCAAGTAACATTTCTCAATGTTATTATTTCAGTTCTGTATGTTAAACTTGGTTTAGATGCAAACATAGCTCTGCGTGCTTGCATATTAATACACCATGTGTGCCAATGAAGAAACAAACCTGCTTCCTGGCAGGGATCCTTCGAGATGCAACCACAGTCCTGCGTGGTTCCACACGTGGCATCTGAATGAAGAAATATTTCTTATAAGAATTGTTGTTGTGCAACACAAAACATTTTATGAATGAACAGTCAAAGTGCTGCTGTAGTTTGACATTTTCACTGACCTCATCATCTTGTGGAACAGGGTTGGGAAGCTGGGACGGCGAAATCTTCTCCATGGCATCCATCAGGTGTGCACTGAAATGGATAGGGTTGAGACGCACAAAACAGTCTCGCAACCCAACTGTTGACAACTAGGATGAGAAGGAGAGAGAAAAAAAATATAGAATAAATAAAGTAATACTTTAGAAAAGGGTTGCTTTTCAAAGAAAATGTGTGTAATCCATACAGAAATTCTGATGATTGTGGTTTTGTATGATAGTTGTGTCATAAAAAGGATGACAAACCTGCTGCGTGCATGGAGCAGAGTCCTCCACCTCGTTGCCAGAGAGATTCTGCTGTGATAAGTAAGTTGAGAATTTACAATACTGTATTAAATACATATACTATATGTATATACAAACACAGGAATTATGTTTACCTTGTGCACCTTTCCACACACCGTCCACTCAAAGGGGTTGGATGGTTCAGGTGCAGGTACCTCTCCCCTCACAACCACCTTTGGTGTGACAGTGCTCGGGGGGGGGGAGCGCCTGCGCTGCACTGACAGCACCGATGCAGGATCACCTCTCTCCAGTTCAGTGTAGGCCGCCTGCCAGAGACGCTGCCCCAGAATAGGCGACCCACTATCATCACTGAGATGGACCTATATAGAAGACAAGACAATTTTCATGATCACAAATTTGCATGATGCAAAAATTTGTGCATTTATTATGAAGTCCATATGAAACATCAGATGAGTAGGGATTGTACTAACAGAATCCCTGCACCACAGCTTGAGGCGTCTCAGGGGGAAGTCATCAGCAGCAGGGCAAACATATCGAATGCCTGTTAATGTAAAGTGAGACAAAGTGAAGCATTAGTACAGATGTGTGTATTTTACTACAAACAGAAAAGACAATTATTCTTTCACTGTGTCCATAAAATGTACAGAGTTGTGAGTTATTCTAAAAAATACATGTAATTTGTTTGTGTTTTCTGTAGATGTTTTATATGATTGGTTTTATGATGATATTATTGTCATTTAGAATTTTGTCATGACGCAAATTTAAAGTGTTGTAAAACATACCCATACGTGCTGCGACTCGACGGAATTCCTGCCGCAGCAGCTCCTGATGATCTAAAGGGTGGTTCAGGCGAGGTGGAAAGTCATACACAATTACCTGTTAAAATAGCAAACACACCAGAAGGACAAAAAACACAACAGTTATTACAGAGCATAACTACAAATTGAGACACTACAAAATGTGTTAATGACATCATAGCCCCACCTTGAACCACCTTCCAACAGCAGTGGAGAGAAGTTTAGCAAAATCTGTTGACGACTTCTCAAGAGACCCTTGGGTTGTGAGGTTGTTGCTAGGAGCCATGACGATGACCAAGTCAGGATTGCGAGGCACAACAGCATGTACCATCTCAGTCCTCAGTCCATCAGCGCAGGCCCCTGGTGTGGACATGAACCCAAAGGACATCTGTCCTTCAGGCAATGGCACAACCCCATCAACAAATGGGCGCAGGTGAGAGTCACCGACGATAAGAACAAACTAGGATGAAAAAGGGAGAAATACTAATTAAATACTGTATCAGCTGAAATATGTGTTGTGAGGGTAAAAAATAATGTCAGTATCATACCTTCTTGTCAGGAACCTCAGGAGGAATGACCAATTTGTGTTGCCGACCAGTCAACACAGATATTGGCCACTGGTTAACGCGATGGCGATAACCAGTCCCGACAGTGCCTATTACACAGATAACATTGACATGTATTATTGTAAAATGTAAACAGTAAACCTGATTTGGATGTGTTTTTTCCAAGATACAAAAAATAAGACACTGTTACCAATATAGTGCGTGAAGAAAAAATGATACATTTAAAAGAAAATGTTACACACCTGTAGGCACGTCATCACTGTGGCCTTGTGGACCAACAATCAGGAACTCGCGCTGAGCGCAGCGCCTGGTTGCAGCCTGTGATTGACGCCAACCCTTCAGTTTTGGCATCTGAAAGTATGATAATACATGTAATACCTATTATATTTGTAAAACTTCATATCAAAATTGAAACATGTGTGTTTTGTTATATAAGCACCAAAAAATACAAAAAGAATAACTAAACAGTGAGGCTAACACATTTTGGTTGCACACTAGCTACTTTGTTAGCGACGCTGTGTAAACATCAAATCAGCACGCCTATGTTGGCCACAGCAGTTTTGTTAGCATCACGTTTAAGCAGAAGTTCTCCCTCAACAACGGCAAAACACCACAATAAGCCAAAAAACACAGATACAGATCGCAAAACAAGACAATAGCCCCTCTGCGATGCCGACGCAGACAGCGAAACAAGAAAATAATTGCACTGCAATGTGGACACAGACCGCAAAACCAGAAAAGAGCACGTCTGCGATGCAGACACAGAACGCGAATCAAGAAAATAGACTACCACCACCACCGTCAAATGCTAAATTATGATTTCCAAGAATTTATTGAAGTCACAGAGTAACGAAGTTACAACTAGCTTACTGTTTACACAGCGCCGCTAACAAGTTGCACACCAGCTACTTTGTTAGCAGCACTGTGTAAACATCAAATCAGCACGCCTATGTTAGCCACAGCAGTTTCGTTAGCATGCATGTTTAAGCAAAAGTTCTCCCTCAACAACGGCAAAACACCACAATAAGCCTAAAAACACAGACACAGATCGCAAAATCAGACAATAGCCCCTCTGTGATGCCGACGCAGACAGCGAAACAAGAAAATAATTGCACTGCAATGTGGACACAGACCTCAAAACCAGAAAATAGCTCGTCTGCGATGCAGACACAGAACGCAAATCAAGAAAATAGACTACCACCACGACGATAAAATGCTAAATTATGATTTCCAAGAATTCAGTGAAGTCACAGAATAACGAAGTTACAACTAGCTTACTGTTTACACAGCGCCGCTAACAGTGTTGCACACTAGCTACTTTGTTTGCAGCGCTGTGTAAACATCAAATCAACACGCCTATGTTAGCCACAACAGTTTTGTTAGCATGCATGTTTAAGCAGAAGTTCTCCCTCAACAACGGCAAAACACCACAATAAGCCTAAAAACACAGACACAGATCGCAAAATCAGACAATAGCCCCTCTGCGATGCCGACGCAGACAGCGAAACAAGAAAATAATTGCACTGCAATGTGGACACAGACCGCAAAACCAGAAAAGAGCACGTCTGCGATGCAGACACAGAACGCAAATCAAGAAAATAGACTACCACCACCACCGTCAAATGCTAAATTATGATTTCCAAGAATTTATTGAAGTCACAGAATAACGAAGTTACAACTAGCTAACTGTTTACACAGCGCCGTTAACAAGTTTCACACTAGCTACTTTGTTAGCAGCGCTGTGTAACATCAAATCAGCACGCCTATGTTAGCCACAACAGTTTTGTTAGCATGCATGTTTAAGCAAAAGTTCTCCCTCAACAACGGCAAAACACCACAATACGCCTAAAAACACACATACAGATCGCAAAACCAGACAATAGCCCCTCTGCGATGCCGATGCAGACAGCGAAACAAGAAAATAATTGCACTGCAATGTGGACACAGACCGCAAAACCAGAAAATAGCTCGTCTGCGATGCAGACACAGAAAGCAAATCAAGAAAATAGACTACCACCACCACCATAAAATGCTAAATTATGATTTCCAAGAATTCAGTGAAGTCACAGAATAACGAAGTTACAACTAGCTTACTGTTTACACAGCGCCGCTAACAGTGTTGCATAGTAGCTACTTTGTTTGCAGCGCTGTGTAAACATCAAATCAACACGCCTATGTTAGCCACAACAGTTTTGTTAGCATGCATGTTTAAGCAGAAGTTCTCCCTCAACAACGGCAAAACACCACAATAAGCCTAAAAACACAGACACAGATCGCAAAATCAGACAAAAGCCCCTCTGCGATGCCGACGCAGACAGCGAAACAAGAAAATAATTGCACTGCAATGTGGACACAGACCGCAAAACCAGAAAAGAGCACGTCTGCGATGCAGACACAGAACGCAAATCAAGAAAATAGACTACCACCACCACCGTCAAATGCTAAATTATGATTTCCAAGAATTTATTGGTCACAGAATAACGAAGTTACAACTAGCTAACTGTTTACACAGCGCCGTTAACAAGTTTCACACTAGCTACTTTGTTAGCAGCGCTGTGTAACATCAAATCAGCACGCCTATGTTAGCCACAACAGTTTTGTTAGCATGCATGTTTAAGCAAAAGTTCTCCCTCAACAACGGCAAAACACCACAATACGCCTAAAAACACACATACAGATCGCAAAACCAGACAATAGCCCCTCTGCGATGCCGATGCAGACAGCGAAACAAGAAAATAATTGCACTGCAATGTGGACACAGACCGCAAAACCAGAAAATAGCTCGTCTGCGATGCAGACACAGAAAGCAAATCAAGAAAATAGACTACCACCACCACCATAAAATGCTAAATTATGATTTCCAAGAATTCAGTGAAGTCACAGAATAACGAAGTTACAACTAGCTTACTGTTTACACAGCGCCGCTAACAGTGTTGCATAGTAGCTACTTTGTTTGCAGCGCTGTGTAAACATCAAATCAACACGCCTATGTTAGCCACAACAGTTTTGTTAGCATGCATGTTTAAGCAGAAGTTCTCCCTCAACAACGGCAAAACACCACAATAAGCCTAAAAACACAGACACAGATCGCAAAATCAGACAAAAGCCCCTCTGCGATGCCGACGCAGACAGCGAAACAAGAAAATAATTGCACTGCAATGTGGACACAGACCGCAAAACCAGAAAAGAGCACGTCTGCGATGCAGACACAGAACGCAAATCAAGAAAATAGACTACCACCACCACCGTCAAATGCTAAATTATGATTTCCAAGAATTTATTGAAGTCACAGAATAACGAAGTTACAACTAGCTAACTGTTTACACAGCGCCGTTAACAAGTTTCACACTAGCTACTTTGTTAGCAGCGCTGTGTAACATCAAATCAGCACGCCTATGTTAGCCACAACAGTTTTGTTAGCATGCATGTTTAAGCAAAAGTTCTCCCTCAACAACGGCAAAACACCACAATAAGCCTAAAAACACACATACGGATCGCAAAACCAGACAAGAGCCCCTCTGCGATGCTGACGCAGACAGCGAAACAAGACAATAATTGCACTGCAATGTGGACACAGACCGCAAAATCAGACAATAGTCCCTCTGTGATGCGGACAAAGAACGCGAAACAACACAATAAACTTCCGCCACCACCACAAAATGCTAAATTGTGATCTAAGAGAGTGCAGTGAAGTCACAGAATAACGAAGTTACAACTAGCTTGGTGTTTACACAGGGCCGCTAACAGAGTAGCACACTAGCAACTTTGTTAGCGGCCCTGTGTTAACAAATCAGCACACCTATCTTAGCCACAACAGTTTTGTTAGCATGCATGTTTGAGCAAAAGTTCTCCCTCAACAACAGCAAAACACAACAAATAAGCTGATAACACATGACTTACCGTACTGAAGTTGTAACAGACGAGATGAGCAGCCGTTCCGTGGATAGGTGGAATAAAAGAAAGTCAAACTCAGCCGAGGTTGACCGTGAGAATTTGTGTGTTGTGTGTGTGTGTGTTTGTTAAATGTGAAAGATGTACTGGAAGATGTGTGTTTGTAGATGTGTATCAGTGAAGCGTGTAAAAAATCTTCAAAAACAGATTTGCTCGTAAAACTCGCTCTCTGTCGAAGGTAGTCTGTTATCCTCAAGGGATCAGTCAGACGAAGCGAGCGACGAAAATACTGGAAAATAAAGAGGAGCTCGACCAATCAAAAAACTGGATTTAATGACTTGCGACTGAGGTTACAGTCAGAGCCAATAAGAACAGCACACCTTTCGGTGGGCTCCGCCCAGCCCTCCCTCTCCTCCATAGCTACAGTTGCTAAGCGAGTAGACGCTTAGCACAAGCGACGTTGAACAAAATGGCGGCGGCTCTACTTTGCACATGAAAATGAGTGCTGTAGCTGATGTTTTCATTGATTAATGTTTGAGAAAAAGCTTAAATATCTCACAGAAGTTCTACCAACAAGCCCTGCAATATGCAGTGGAAGAATTACGCATATTATTCAGTTTTGTTCGAACAAAATAGGAGTTTTGCATGGTAGTGAGGTCGAACGTGAACAAAGCGCAGTGATTCAGTAGGATGTTGTGCGATCCAGAATTTGAAGCCTTTTACATGTTTTAGTCCGATTACGGTACAATCTCAATACAGGTGTAAAGGCGGTCTGTTGCAGAGCTACCAAATACTTTATTGTAGCTCATTTCGTAGTATTGCTGTTATACTGACAACTTTTATCACGGACTAGTTCGCTCTTGGCGGAATTACACCTTCTCGAAGTGGTTACACGGAGGATCACGTGAGTGGGCACGTGAAAGGGCTCATGTGATTCTGTATTATTGTCACAGAGTCAATCGGCGTTACCGAGACTGATAAACCACATGAAATGTATTACTTACATTAAATTTCAGCGACCAATTTTCTTGTGAAATACTCAATAAGACCCAGGCTTTAAGATCTGAAGGTGGGTTTTCTTTTTGTTTGTTTCGTATTAGTGTTTTGACCGGATATGGCGAAAACACTGACTACGCTCCCAAGATGAAAGTAGTCCCATAGATCGAAATCAGTTCTGCAACCTCCAGTTATCATTTTGAATAATGAACTCTTGAATTGTGGATTAATATTGATTATCTGACTTCGGTCTATATGTAGACGTTAAAAGGACGTATAATTGTTTATGTCTAAATCACGTCTAAAAAAAAACCGAATCCTGACGTTGAAATGGAGTATAAATTTATGCGTGTAAATACTCTTTACATCTATACTATGCTCAGGCAGGGATTATACCTTCTGTAACCCCTAAACTAAGCAAACCTAATAGCCCCCCCTATCCCACACGCGCAAAAAATGCATTTTTTAGTAGTAATTTGGTCGAATTTACTGCAGTTATGGGTGGTTATGTAACCTTTCCACTAGCCACCAGCTGTAGCCAAAATACTGGGTGAACACAATTTATTTTCATATGCTAGAGAAACTGATAAATGTGAATTGGAGTATAAATGTATGCGTCTAAATACTCTTTACATCTATACTATACTCAGGCCCGGATTATACCTTCTGTAACCCCTAAACTAAGCAAACCTGATAGACGTCTAATATCGGTCTTTTACTCGGTGGAAGAGTCGCTGCCATTTTCAACGCCGATTTACAGAGTTTCTACCTCAAAAGAGCCTACCGACAGGTTTATTTGTAACGCTGTAATAACCGAACATAGAAATACACAAACAAAGAAAAACTAAACCTGTCAGAAAGTGTTGTAGTGGGCATCTGGTAATGACGTTGAAGTGTTAGCAAATATATATATATATATATTTCTATGTATACAATTGCATTGTCACATGTTCATTAGGTAAGGGAGTGTGTTACATTGTGACGTGTTCATCAGCGCAGTGTGTGATTGGCTGGGGTGCCGTTACATTGTGACGTGTTCATCAGTGCAGTGTGTGATTGGCTGGGGTGCCTGCTTAACAGTTCAGTGTCTTTAAAACAGAACTGTAAAGCTACACCAATTCAGTAGCTGTAAAGCAGAACTGTGAACCTGTACCTACGAGGAACAACGGTGGAAACTACAGTAAGTACAATTTTTCTCCGTGTTGTTTAAGTGTTATCTAAACGGATGATGTGCTATTGATGTAATGTTGCAAACATGTTTTATTTTTTTTTTATTTTGCAGATGGCCTCACCTGTAAAACTGCCTGCTGGTGCTACTGAAAACTTCGACGTAAGGGAGATCAGACTCCGTTTTCAGGTTTTATCGGTAAGTAAATGAAAGCACAAACAAATTATGTAAATTGTACTTTATAGTAACACGACTAAAGTAGTGCATTTAAATTATTTGGATTGGATTGGAGAATGAAGTTCTTATGCAAAGTTTGTGTTTGGCAATTAAAAAGTTGTACGGGATCTGATTTGACTGTTATCATGTGTTGTGGTGTATTATCTAGTGACGTGAAGATCATTTTATTGGTAAAACATTTTTGAATATATATAGTGGTAGGTATTCCGGTATTGAGGACATGATGAAGAACAATGTTTTTGTGTGAACACAGTAATACGGAAATTCTTTGTTATTACGTAGGTAGCAGCTGCATTGCTCACTATACAGATGTATGTGCATCAGAGCATAGATTCTGTAGATGTAGGAGTTACATTAAATGATTTGCATGTTAATTATGTGTCTATTATTGTTCTGATGAAAGTAAATGTAAGATTTGTGGTTAAATGTGTGTGCTGTTGTGGAGCATCTTGAAAACTTAAATATTATGCAACTGGACTGTGTGAAATTCAGAAAACATTGGCTACTTATCCAAGAAGCTTCTCTATTTCAGAATTGCTAATGTGAATGTGTGTGTTTTACTGAGGGGCCCAGAAAACAACTGGGAGGTGTTGGGTCGTCAACTCTGGGTGTGTCCCCTTTTAATTTAATTGTTAACCTGAAAGAGTTAACAACTTAGAGAAAGCCCTCAATGACCACACCCAGGGTATTTTCAATGACAACACACAGGGTATTTCATTCCAGGTGGAGTCTGAATGTTATGTCCTAAAGTGGTTTTTTAGGTTCAAATGACCATAATTTGTGTTTTTGATGATGTTGTTATGATTAATTATTCCTTTTTGTTTTTTGTTTCAGTATGCAATAAAGGACGAAACCCTAGACAGGATGGCCATCTTCCATGAAAGTATGGCGTGCAATACTTTTGCACTCACGACAACAGCAAGGATGGCACGCCAACTAAAAGCAGCAGAAGAACGCTCTGCTTATCTTGAAAGAGCAATGACAACTCAAAAAGAGGAAATTGCTCGCTTAAAAGACACCAACCTCACTCTATCAAAGCAGTTAGAGGCAGCCCAAGTGGGTCTTGACAGCATGTGTAAGTATTTATCAGTCATGTTTGTCTTTATATAGGTGAAAATTATAATGTTTTATTGAACACGTTGAATAAATGTAATATGTAATTCATTTATTGCAGAAGTAATTGTTGTATTTTTATGTGTGTAATTTCTTTTTGACTGTTTTGAGTCATATGAATTTTTTGGTGTATGTGTTGTGATGTATGTGGTCAGTCTATCAATAATTGATTAAGTGTTATTTTAAATGTGTTTAGGTGAAGCTGTTGGTTTTTTTGATGATGAAGACAGGGCTGGTGAGAGTGCCAGCAAAATCTCAGGATTGCAAAGTATGTGGCATTGTTTGTAATTACAAAGATGAAGAAGCCGATAGAATTCAAAATGTGGGGACAACAATAAGGTGATGTGTGTGTGTTCATTGTACACATGTGGGAATGTTGCATGTCCTGTTTTTATGTAAACTGAAAGTGATAATTTAAAACATTATTAACATTGATTTGAATCATTTTTAGGTATACCACCAGTGGAAGCAGCTGACAAAGACCTCACCTCAGCTGAGAAAACAATTGCTGGTGTCCTTGACGTAGTAGAGGAGGGGTGCACATTAGATGATAACTGTGACTCTGAAGAAGTGGGAGACATGTCGTTTTTTTTAGATCCATTGTAGTTAATTGTTGATTATGTGTGATTTTATGTTTACTGTGTGTAGTCGTGTGGGTGATTTTATGTTTATTATGTGTAAATTTTTTTAAATATTTTAGTTATTGACGTTATTAGAAGTTCAGTTTGTGGCTGTAGCCTATATTTCTTAATTATGTAAATAAAGGATTGTTCTGTAACCCTTAAGTGCCCCTTAAAATTTACTGACACTTGCTACACTCGTGGTCAAACATTCATATGTCTGTTTACTTTAAGGCATTATATCTTGTCAACAACTTCAGGCCTATCCACACATATAAAGGTTATTTAAAAAATATATATTTTTTAGGTCTTCTGTCGTGAGAACCCATGATTTTTGTGAGGAGAAAAACTAAAAATAAACAATAATTCCAAAAATGAGGTGCAAAGTGAAAGATTTTGGATAAATATATAACAGCCCTGACTATGTCAACAACTGATAAAAATATTGATTGTGTTGTATAATTACAAGTGCACAATCACAGTTTCCAGTATAAACTTATACTGCTTACCCTCATGCCAAAAAATAGACTTCTTATAATCTTATAAAAGTGGGGTGAAAAACTGATACATCCCTTTTTTTCTTTTGCTTTAAATCATTATATCATGACCTATCCATATATGTAAAGTGTATTGAAAAATATAGATATCAATTTTTTTTTAGGTTTTTAGTCATTTTTATCTAGTAAACCCCTGATTTTTTAATTGGAATAACACAAAAAATGCAATAATTCCTAAAATGAGGTGCACAGTCTTATAACAGTGCAGTAAAAACATCATACATGCATGTTTAGCTACTTTAAAGCATTATACAGTGTTGGAAAAGTTTGGAATATTTGTCAATTCAACCCCAGCCTCGTGTTTAACGCGGTCTGCTGCTTTCTGGAGAATTATTCAAAGACTTTTTACTGTTCCCTGGTCTCTGTGATATGTTTTTGAAATTCACATCAAACACCTTTGTTTCTCAAAAAATTGTAGGGCGGACACCTCATGATTCACAAAAAGCCATAGAAATAACGCATAAAATCATGAGTCAGTATTTAATAAATAAACGGCTGTACTTTTAAATTGCCACAAAATACGTGGACCATCTTTGAAAGCAACATCAGACATAACAAAACGATAACAACTATACAGTCAGTACTTTGTGTGACCACCTCTAACATTGTACAATGCGCGTACACATCTAGGCATGCTGGTCACTAGGTTGGTAGAAGTTTCAACTCGGATTTCTCGCCAGCATTGGATCACAGCCTGAGTCAGTTCAGTCACGTTTGTTGGAGGATCATTCACGTTACACGAAACACTGTAGAAAATATTCCAAACTTTTTTCCAACACTGTATCTAGTCAACAACTTCAGACTTATCCATAGATATCAAATGTATTACAATAAATTTGTAGATTTTCACATTTTTAGTGCCTTTGTCGTGACATCCCCTGCTTTTTCACTGTGAAAAAAACCGACTATTTGATTTTCCTCATTTCCAAAAATGAGGTGCAAAGTGAAATATCTGTGATAAAGTTTTTTGATAAAAATATTAATTGTAATGCATAATAACGTTTTGCACATAAAATATTCAAACTCCTCCTTCTCCTATTTGTTTCCCCTTCTCAAATTGCATTATCCCTCTATGTCCGACAAATATTTCTCCCCTAAATCCTCCTGGCTCATGCACACAAATAGTGCTTTGAGGTGCTTGAACGCCTGCCCTTTTTGACTTATATTAAACTTCCCTTTTTTTAATTCTTTCAATAACTCCTGGTTTAAATTGCATTATCCCTCTATGTCTGACAAATACTTCTCCCCTGAATCCTCCTGGCTCATACACACAAAGAGTGCTCTGAGGTGCTTGAACCCCTGCCCTTTTTGACTTGTATTAAACTTCCCATTTTTAATTCTTTTAATAACTCCTGTATGAAAGTTAAAAAAGCACAACAAAAACATGGTTCAAAAACTCCACAGCATTCTACAATATCCATTTTCTTGTGATACTATTTTTGTGTGAGATGACTCTGAAACTTCTCTGTCTCTTGCACCTCCACTCTGTCATAGAACCACCTGAGACATGGTGGATCAATTCAGCACAGAGCAGATCATGTCAGAGAGGAAATCCTGTACAAAATACAAAATAAAACACCAACTTCACTCTGCGACTCTGTTCTGTTACATACTAATAAACCATTGACTTTTTCGTAGATCTTATTGAAATACACGTGTATGTAAAATTTTGTGTCAATACGACAAAACATACAGGCGTAGCACTCAACAATGTGTATTTTCACCTTAGTGGACCAGAAAAAAAGGACTTTTTTTTCCTGCCATGGGGGGGCGCTCTTTTGGGGAGTAAAAATTCCTTAACAAATGTGTTGATGGCTGGACATTGCATCATCCTAGAAAACTTGGAGGCCAGTGGGGACAACAATAAAAAGTTAAAAGACTTTTAAATATGTGGATTTTAGGGTTATCTTTGGCGCCCCCTAGAACCTAAACCGTGGGGTGCAGTGTCATGATTTGAATAACTTTTAATGACCATGGGGTGTAGATTGGCCTGAGCAAATGTGGTGCCAGTGGAACGAAAGCCTTCGGAGGAGTAAGCCACATTCCAATGTGTGCGGATCGACAAAAATTGCAGAATAACCCTTTAACCGTAGAATTGACAGATACGCGCGCATTGACTTTTTCGTAGATCTTATTGAGATACATGTGTGTGTCAATTTTTGTGTCATTTTGCCAAAGCATACAGGCGTGACACTATACAATGTGTATTTTCACCTTAGGGGACAAGAAAAAACCGACTTTTTTCTCCTGCCATGGGGGGGGGGGGCGCTCTTTTGGGGAGAAAAAATTCCTTCACAAATGTGTTGATGGCTGGACATTGCATCATCCTAGAAAACTTGGAGGCCAGTGAGGGCAAAAATAAAAAGTTATAAGACTTTGAAATATGTGGATCTTAGGGTTATCTTTGGCGCCCCCTAGAACCTAAACCGTGGGGTGCAGCGTCATGATTTGAATAACTTTTAATGGCCATGGGGTGTAGATTGGCCTGAGCAAATGTGGTGCCGGTGGAACGAAAGCCTTCGGAGGAGTTAGCGAAATTCCAATGTGTGCGGATCAGCAAAAAAAGCGAAACTAGGACCCCGTTGGGGCACTGGCGGGCCCGAGCTGTGTCGCGTCCCCCCCCCAACGCGCTGCCTCCCCGTCCCATTTGTGTCCTCTGGCCATCGTCCTCTCTGGTAACGCCCATCACTGCAAAGACCCTTTTCCTTCATCGGCGTTTGCTGTTCTTCCTGCCAGTGCGTGTTGCTTTCACTTACACTTGCCACAGCCAGCCTCTTGAGTGCCTAGCCTATTGGATATCACTGTCACCTACTCAGGACAGTCATTACCTTTCTATTAATACTTTGTTTTTTAATTTCACATTAATTTCCATATTGTATAAACAACTGGAAAAAACTTGAGCCCCTGCCCCTGTATAATCATGTGCATGTCTCTGTTCTAGCTCTAAGGTGAATCTTCACTGCTCATGTTCTCCTCAGAAGCAGTCACCTCACTCCCCTCAGGTTACTGTACACATGCACCAACTGCCTGCTTCAGGTTTGGATGGAGCTTCATGGTTGTCTTTTGGAGAAATGACCAGTCAAGTTGTGTTTGAAATTTGATTTTTTTCAGGGGCAAAAGGAGCCTCTGCATTCTTGTCAAATATGTAAATAGCATGTTTTTGCAGGTGCTAAAAACCAGACTCTGAGTGTGTGTGTGTGTGTGCGTGTGTGTGTGTGTCTGTGTGTGTGTGTGTGTGCGTTCAAGTCACATGACATATTTAACCGGATGTAGCTGCAAGACGGAGCCTCGTTGACTCCGTTTCAACTTATCTCAAAAGTGAGGACCTCAACCTATATACCAGTTTTTAAATTGTGTTGATAGGCCAAATAAAACCAGAGTTATGATAAATTATGTCCGCGATACTTGTTTTCTGCTTATTTTGATCACGTTCGGCGCTCGATCGCGCTGTATGAGACAGGAAAACATAGCATGCAGACATTAGCGACAGGTCTTACAGGCGGAAAAGGCTTGCCAAAGGAAAAAAAAAACACACCACAACATCTCTCCTATTGGTGGAAAACTTCACCACAACAACCAATCCAAAATTATATGGTGACTGATTGACACGGGACGGGCGCTCGCGTTCTTCCTGCAAGTTGAGAAGGGAGGGAGGGACTCTCAGCAGGGATGCAGTCTGGGACACGTAGTTGCAAACCTAGCGACTTTGTTGTTAGATTCAATGACTTTTCAGACCCCCTAATGACTTTTTTTTTGAAAGAAAGGGACTTTTATCGACTTCTTCTGGAGTTCTGGAGTTTAGAGACTCTGACATGAAGCAGGCTTTCCTTACTGAGGAGTTAGCAACGCTGCTAAGGGTGCAGAGCCACACATGCGCTCCGAGCTCTGCATGGGAGACTGAAGCTGACAGAGCTGCAGCAGTTAGCAGGTTTCACCCTCAGAGACCACCAGGGGTTCATGTTGAGGCATTTTCAATTTTTATTTTTTTTTTTGCCATTGACACTGTCAGCACAATCTGCAGTTACACTAACAAAAATGCTGCAAAAAACAAAGAATTATGGAAAAATTACACATGGACTAACATAGAGGAGGATCTACACAAGTTTTTTACATCATGTTTTACATCATGCATCATTTACATCATTTTTTGTAGTGGCATAAATAAAAAGTGACATTTGTGAGACTATACAGTGTTTTGTAAATAATTTTACAAAGAACGCCTGGGCCATTGCCTGCATTTTGATGTAAATAGAGGTAAATTACTATGTTGTTGTTAAAAATTTGCATATGTTTTGAAGTTTACAATTTTTATTTGAAGTTTAAGTTTTAAAAACAGTTCATCACACATATTTGTGGTTTTCACAGTAAAAATGTTACTTTTTTCCACTCGGATTTTATGTTTTGTGTGTGAATTTGGGTCCATTGTGTAAATACAGTATGTGAAAATGATAAAATAACTGTAAATTCACACAGGTGAGGTTGTGCTGAAAAAAATGATACCAGGCAAGGCAAGGTAAAAAGTTTTTAAGAGGAAATATAAAGGTAAAATCTAAAGTAGTCAAAAACGGCCAATAGTGACTCACAGACGCCATAGACAAGTCCCTTTGGCGCCACTCAGTGGCCAAAACGACTTTGAAGAAAGTGGATTTTTGGGTCATCTTTGGCGCCCCCTAGAACGTGAACCGTGGGGTGCAGCGTCATGATTTTTACAACTTTGAATGGCCATGGGGTGTAGATTGGCCTGAGCAAATTTGGTGTCAGTGGGACGAAAGCCTTAGGAGGAGTTAGCCACATTCCAATGTGTGCGAATCGCCAAAAAATGCTAAATAGCCCTTTAACCGTAAATTTGACAGATACGCCCGCACTGACTTTTTCGTAGATCTTATTGAGATACACGTGATTGTCAAATTTTGTGTCAATATGACAAAGCGTACAGGCGTGAATCTAAACAATATGTATTTTCACCTTAGGGGACAAGAAAAAATGGACTTTTTTCTCCTGCCATGGGGGGGGGGGGGGGGGGGGCGCTCTTTTGGGGAGTAAAAATTCCTTCACAAATGTGTTGATGGCTGGACATTGCATCATCCTAGAAAACTTGGAGGCCAGTGAGGAGAAAAATAAAAAGTTATAAGACTTTTAAGAATGTGGATTTTTGGGTTATCTTTGGCGCCCCCTAGAACCTAAACCGTGGGGTGCAGCGTCATGATTTGTACAACTTTTAATGGCCATGGGGTGTAGATTGGCCTGAGCAAATGTGGTGCTGGTGGAACGAAAGCCTTCGGAGGAGTTAGCGAAATTCCAATGTGTGCGGATCGGCAAAAAATGCGAAATAACCCTTTAACCGTACATTTGACAGATACGCCCGCACTGACTTTTTCGTGGATCTTATTCAGATACACGTGTGTGTCAAATTTTGTGTCATTTTGACAAAGCGTACAGGCGTCAGGTGAATTTTTTACCTTAGGGGGCGCTATGGAGCCATTTTGCATTTTATTGTTTGGCCGACTTCAGAATGTCGAATTTTTCACCTGCCAAATTTCATGAGTTTTCGCCAGTGGGAAGTGGGGCATTTTCCAGTTCAAAGGGGCAGAAAAAGAAGAAGAAAGAAGAATCCATCAGGAACAACAGGGCTCTCGCAGCTGCTTAGCAGCTACGCTCGGGCCCTAAAGAAAGAAAGAAAGAAACAAACAAAGAAAAAAACACTACAGGAATAATAGGGCTCTACGCCCGGCTGCTCTGCAGCTGGCTCGGGCCCTAAGAAAGAAAGAAAGAAAGAAACAAAGAAAAAACCACTACAGGAATAATAGGGCTCTACGCCCGGCTGCTCTGCAGCTGGCTCGGGCCCTAAAGAAGAAGAAGAAGACTAGGGCCCCGTTGGGGCACTGGCGGGCCCGAGCCGTGTCGCGCCGCCCCCAGCGCGACCGCCTCCCCCTCCCGATCGCGTCACACTCAAGGTCCAAAGATGGTGTGCGCACTTGTCTGTGGTCATTTACCATTATAATGAATGAGAGGCGCAGTTTCTACCAAAACGCTCGCTGCAGACAAACTCCATGTCCTTTTTGAAAAACGTCTGGACCATGAGTGAGGGCACAAACACAGCTAGGATATATCCAAATGGCAAGTTGCTCCTCCTTTCGGTTTTGCAGAGAGAGCGATGCGTTTGAGCCATTGAGCGATGGGCAGGAAAAACTTGACTTTTTCTCCTGCCATGGGGGGTAAGGAAAATGACCATTTTTTTTTATCAAACATTATAAAAAACTGGTTATCTCTTGCAGGGCATCAAAGTCTTGAATATGTGAGAGTTTAGTAATATGATTGACTTTGATGCCTTTTAACTTTTTCTGTAGCATTAGATTTAATAGACAACTCCCTTTGGCGCCCCTCAGTGGCCCAAATGACTTTGTCTGCTGTAAAATCAAATTGGATTGATATTTTTCGAGATTTTTCTTTGTATATCTCTTTTTTTACTTCTGCCCTGTTCACAACTAGCAAATGTTTCATTGAAAATATTTTTTCTACCCTTTAAGAGCCCATTTAAGACATAAAGTCACTAATAAAGCAAAAATTTGAGCCTTTTTAGGGCCCGAGCGTAGCTGCTAAGCAGCTGCGAGAGCCCTATTGTTCCTGTATGGGTTTTTCTTTCTTCTTTCTTTCTTTCTTCTTATTTTTCCTCCTCTTTGAAGGGGAAAATGGCCCACTTCCCACTGGCGAAAACTCATGAAATTTGGCAGGACGACCAGGCCTGGTGAAAAATTCGATATTTTGAAGTCGCCCAAATAATAAAATGCAAAATGGCTCCATAGCGCCCCCTAAGGTGAAAATTCACACTATTGACTGTCACGCCTGTACGCTTTGTCATATTGACACAAAAATTGACACACACATGTATCTCAATAAGATCTACAAAAAAGTCAGTGCGGGAATATCTGTCAAATTTACGGTTAAAGGGTTATTTCACATTTTTTGCAGATCCGCACACATTGGAATTTCGCTAACTCCTCCGAAGGCTTTCGTTCCACCGGCACCACATTTGCTCAGGCCAATCTACACTCCATGGCCATTAAAAGTTGTACAAATATAACCCAAAAATCCACAGCCTTGAAAGTCTTATAACTTTTTATTTTTTTCCTCACTGGCCTCCAAGTTTTCTAGGATTATGCAATGTCCAGCCATCAACACATTTGTGAAGGAATTTTTACTCCCCAAAAGAGCGCCCCCCCATGGCAGGAGAAAAAAGTCCATTTTTTCTTGTCCCCTAAGGTGAAAATTCACATTGTTGAGTGTCACGCCTGTACGCTTTGTCATATTGACACAAAATTTGACAATCACGTGTATCTGAATAAGATCTACGAAAAAGTAAATTCGCGCGTATCTGTAAAATGTACGGTTAAAGGGCTATTTAGCATTTTTTGCCGATTCGCACACATTGGAATGTGGCTAACTCCTCCTAAGGTCTTCGTCCCACTGACACCAAATTTGCTCAGGCCAATCTACACGCGATGGCCATTCAAAGTTGTAAAAATCATGACGCTGCACCCCACGGTTTACGTTCTAGGGGGCGCCAAAGATGACCCAAAAATCCACATTCCACACATTGGAATGTGGCTAACTCCTCCTAAAGCTTTCGTCCCACCAACACCAAATTTGCTCAGGCCAATCTACACCCCATGGCCTTTCAAAGTTGTACAAATCATGACGCTGCACCCCACGGTTTAGGTTCAAGGGGGCGCCAGAGAGGACCCAAATATCCACATTCTTAAAAGTCTTGTAACTTTTTATTTTTGTCCTCACTGGCCTCCAAGTTTTCTAGGATGATGCAATGTTCAGCCATCAACACATTTGTGAAGGAATTTTTACTCCCCAAAAGAGCGCCCCCCCATGGCAGGAGAAAAAAGTCCATTTTTTCTTGTCCCCTAAGGTGAAAATACACATTGTTGAGTGTCACGCCTATACGCTTTGTCATATTGACACAAAATTTGACAATCACGTGCCTTGCCTGGTATCATTTTTTTTCAGCACAACCTCACCTGTGCGAATTTACAGTTATTTTATCATGTTGACATACTGAATTTACACAATGGACCCAAATTCACACACAAAACATAAAATCCGAGTGGAAAAAAGTAACGTTTTTACTGTGAAAACCACAAATATGTGTGATGAACTGTTTTTAAAACTTAAACTTCAAATAAAAATTGTAAACTTCAAAACATATGCAAATTTTTAACAAAGAACATAGTTATTTACCTCTATTTACATCAAAATGCAGGCAATGGCCCAGGTGTTCTTTGTAAAATTATTTACAAAACACTGTATAGTCTCACAAATGTCACTTTTTATTTATGCCACTACAAAAAATCATGATGTAAATGATGCATGATGTAAAACATGATGTAAAAAACTTGTGTAGATCCTCCTCTATGTTAGTCCATGTGTAATTTTTCCATAATTCTTTGTTTTTTGCAGCATTTTTGTTAGTGTAACTGCAGATTGTGCTGACAGTGTCTATGGCAAAAAAAAAAAAAACTGAAAATGCCTCAACATGAACCCCTGGTGGTCTCTGAGGGTGAAACCTGCTAACTGCTGCAGCTCTGTCAGCTTCAGTCTCCCATGCAAAGCTCGGAGCGCATGTGTGGCTCTGCACCCTTAGCAGCGTTGCTAACTCCTCAGTAAGGAAAGCCTGCTTCATGTCAGAGTCTCTAAACTCCAGAAGAAGTCGATAAAAGTCACTTTCTTTCTAAAAAAAAGTCGTTAGGGGGTCTGAAAAGTCATTGAATCTAACAACAAAGTCGCTAGGTTTGCAACTACGTGTCCCAGACTGCATCCCTGCTGAGAGTCCCTCCCTCCCTTCTCATATTGCAGGAAGAACGTAAGCGCCCGCCCCTTGTCAATCAGTCACCATATAATTTTGGATTGGTTGTTGTGGTGAGGTTTTCCACCAATAGGAGAGATGTTGTGGTGTGTTTTTTTTTTCCTTTGGCAAGCCTTTTCCGCCTGTAAGACCTGTCGCTAATGTCTGCATGCTATGTTTTCCTGTCTCATACAGCGCGATCGAGCGCCGAACGTGATCAAAATAAGCAGAAAACAAGTATCGCGGACATAATTTATCATAACTCTGGTTTTATTTGGCCTATCAACACAATTTAAAAACTGGTATATAGGTTGAGGTCCTCACTTTTGAGATAAGTTGAAACGGAGTCAACGAGGCTCCGTCTTGCAGCTACATCCGGTTAAATATGTCATGTGACTTGAACGCACACACACACACACACAGACACACACACACACGCACACACACACACTCAGAGTCTGGTTTTTAGCACCTGCAAAAACATGCTATTTACATATTTGACAAGAATGCAGAGGCTCCTTTTGCCCCTGAAAAAAATCAAATTTCAAACACAACTTGACTGGTCATTTCTCCAAAAGACAACCATGAAGCTCCATCCAAACCTGAAGCAGGCAGTTGGTGCATGTGTACAGTAACCTGAGGGGAGTGAGGTGACTGCTTCTGAGGAGAACATGAGCAGTGAAGATTCACCTTAGAGCTAGAACAGAGACGTGCACATGATTATACAGGGGCAGGGGCTCAAGTTTTTTCCAGTTGTTTATACAATATGGAAATTAATGTGAAATTAAAAAACAAAGTATTAATAGAAAGGTAATGACTGTCCTGAGTAGGTGACAGTGATATCCAATAGGCTAGGCACTCAAGAGGCTGGCTGTGGCAAGTGTAAGTGAAAGCAACACGCACTGGCAGGAAGAACAGCAAACGCCGATGAAGGAAAAGGGTCTTTGCAGTGATGGGCGTTACCAGAGAGGACGATGGCCAGAGGACACAAATGGGACGGGGAGGCAGCGCGTTGGGGGGGGGACGCGACACAGCTCGGGCCCGCCAGTGCCCCAACGGGGTCCTAGTTAGGGCCCGAGCGTAGCTGCTAAGCAGCTGCGAGAGCCCTCTTGTTCCTGATGGATTCTTCTTTCGTTATTTTTCCTCCGCTTTAAACTGGAAAATGGCCCACTTCCCACTGGCGAAAACTCAGGAAATTTGGCAGGACGACCGGGCCTGGTGAAAAATTTGATATTCTGAAGTCGCCCAAACAAAAAAATGAAAAATGGCTGCATAGCGCCCCCTATGGTGAAAACTCACCTGACGCCTGTACACTTTGTCAAAATGACACAAAATTTGACACACATGTGTATCTCAATAAGATCTACAAAAAAGTCAGTGCAGGCGTATCTGTCAAATGTACCGTTAAAGGGCTATTTCGCATTTTTTGCCGATCCGCACACATTGGAATTTCGCTAACTCCTCCGAAGGCTTTCGTTCCACTGGCACCACATTTGCTCAGGCCAATCTACACCCCATGGCCATTAAAAGTTGTACAAATCATGATGCTGCACCCCACGGTTTACGTTCTAGGGGGCGCCAAAGATAACCCAAAAATCCACATTCTTAAAAGTCTTATAACTTTTTATTTTTCTCCTCACTGGCCTCCAAGTTTTCTAGGATGATGCAATGTCCAGCCATCAACACATTTGTGAAGGAATTTTTACTCCCCAAAAGAGCGCCCCCCCATGGCAGGAGAAAAAAGTCCATTTTTTCTTGTCCCCTAACATGAAAATACACATTGTTGAGTGTCACGCCTAAACGCTTTGTCATATTGACAAAAAATTTGACAATCACGTGTATCTCAATAAGATCTACAAAAAAGTCATAGAGCGCGTATCTGTATAATGTACGGTTAAAGGGCTATTTTGCATTTTTTGCCGATCCGCACACATTGGAATTTCGCTAACTCCTCCGAAGGCTTTCGTTCCACCGGCACCAAATTTGCTCAGGCCAATCTACACCCCATGGCCATTAAAAGTTGTACAAATCATGACGCTGCAACCCACGGTGAAGGTTCTAGGGGGCGCCAAAGATAACCCAAAAATCCACATTCTTAAAAGTCTTATAACTTTTTATTTTTGTCCTCACTGGCCTCCAAGTTTTCTAGGATAATGCAATGTCCAGCCATCAACACATTTGTGAAGGAAATTTTACTCCCCAAAAGAGCGCCCCCCCATGGCAGGAGAAAAAAGTCTATTTTTTCTTGTCCCCTAAGGTGAAAATACACATTGTTTAGTGTCACGCCTGTACGCTTTGGCAAAATGACACAAATATTAACACACACATGTATCTCAATAAGATCTACGAAAAAGTCAATGCGCGCATATCTGTCAAATGTACGGTTAAAGGGTTATTCCGCATTTTTTGCCGATCCGCACACATTGGAATGTGGCTAACTCCTCCGAAGGCTTTCGTTCCACTGGCACCACATTTGCTCAGGCCAATCTACACCCCATGGCCATTAAAAGTTATTCAAATCATGACGCTGCACCCCACGGTTTAGGTTCTAGGGGGCGCCAAAGATAACCCTAAAATCCACATATTTAAAAGTCTTATAACTTCTTATTTTTGTCCTCACTGGCCTCCAGGTTTTCTAGGATGATGCAATGTCCAGCCATCAACACATTTGTGAAGGAATTTTTACTCCCCAAAAGAGCGCCCCCCCATGGCAGGAGAAAAAAGTCCATTTTTTCTTGTCCCCTAAGGTGAAAATACATATTGTTGAGATTCACGCCTATACGCTTTGTCATATTGACACAAAATTTGACAATCACGTGTATCTCAATAAGATCTACGAAAAAGTCAATGGGCGTGTATCTGTCAAATGTACGGTTAAAGGGCTATTTTGCATTTTTTGCCGATTCGCACACATTGGAATGTGGCTAACTCCTCCTAAGGCTTTCGTCCCACTGACACCAAATTTGCTCAGGCCAATCTACACCCCATGGCCATTAAAAGTTATTCAAATCATGACGCTGCACCCCACGGCTCACGTTCTAGGGGGCGCCAAAGATGACCCAAATATCCACATTCTTAAAAGAATCCACATCCCCCCCCCCATCCCCCATCCCCCATGGCAGGAGAAACAGTCAAGTTTTTCCTGCCCATCACTCAATGGCTCAATCGCATCGTTCTCCCGGCAACACCGTAACAAGGAGCAACTTGCCGTTTGGATATATCCTAGCTGTGTTTGTGGCCTCACTCATGGTCCAAACTTTTTTCAAATAGGACATGTAGTTTGTCTGCAGCGAGTGTTTTGGTAGAAACTGCGCCTCCCATTCATTATAATGGGAAATGACCACAGACAAGTGCGCACACCATCTTTGGACCTTGAGTGTGACGCGATCGGGAGGGGGAGGCGGTCGCACTGGGGGCGGCGCAACGCGGCTCGGGCCCGCCAGTGCCCCAACGGGGCCCTAGTTATTAGGGCCCGAGCGTAGCTGCTAAGCAGCTGCGAGAGCCCTATTATTCCCCAAGTGGTTTTTCTTTGTTTCTTTCTTTCTTTCTTTCTTTCTTTAGGGCCCGAGCGTAGCTGCTAAGCAGCTGCGAGAGCCCTATTATTCTCCAAGTGGTTTTTCTTTGTTTCTTTCTTTCTTTCTTTCTTTCTTTCTTCTTTTTCCTCCCCTTTGAACTGGAAAATGGCCCACTTCCCACTGGCGAAAACTCATGAAATTTGGCAGGACGACCGGGCCTGGTGAAAAATTCGATATTCTGAAGTCGCCCAAACAATAAAATGCAAAATGGCTCCATAGCGCCCCCTAAGGTGGAAATTCACACTATTGACTGTCACGCCTGTACGCTTGGTCATATTGACACAAAAATTGACACACATATGTATCTCAATAAGATCTACAAGAAAGTCAATGCGCGCATATCTGTCAAATGTACGGTTAAAGGGTTATTTCGCATTTTTTGCCGATCCGCACACATTGGAATTTCGCTAACTCCTCCGAAGGCTTTCGTTCCACCGGCACCACATTTGCTCAGGCCAATCTACACCCCGTGGCCATTAAAAGTTATCAAAATCATGACGCTGCACCCCAAGGTTTAGGTTCTAGGGGGCGCCAAAGATAACACTAAAATCCACATATTTAAAAGTCTTATAACTTTTTATTTTTGTCCTCACTGGCCTCCAAGTTTTCTAGGATGATGCAATGTCCAGCCATCAACACATTTGTGAAGGAATTTTTACTCCCCAAAAGAGCGCCCCCCCATGGCAGGAGAAAAAAGTCCATTTTTTCTTGTCCCCTAAGGTGAAAATACACATTGTTGAGTGTCACGCCTATACGCTTTGTCAAAATGACACAAAAATTGACACACACATGTAACTCAATAAGATCTACGAAAAAGTCAATGCGCGCGTATCTGTCAAATGTACGGTTAAAGGGTTATTCCGCATTTTTTGCCGATCCGCACATATTGGAATGTGGCTAACTCCTCCTAAGGCTTTCGTTCCACCGGCACCACATTTGCTCAGGCCAATCTACACCCCATGGCCATTAAAAGTTATCAAAATCATGACGCTGCACCCCACGGTTTAGGTTCTAGGGGGCGCCAAAGATAACCCTAAAATCCACATATTTAAAAGTCTTATAACTTTTTATTTTTGTCCTCACTGGCCTCCAAGTTTTCTAGGATGATGCAATGTCCAGCCATCAACACATTTGTGAAGGAATTTTTACTCCCCAAAAGAGCGCCCCCCATGGCAGGAGAAAAAAGTCCATTTTTTCTTGTCCCTTAAGGTGAAAATACATATTGTTGAGATTCACGCCTATACGCTTTGTCATATTGACACAAAATTTGACAATCACGTGCCTTGCCTGGTATCATTTTTTTCAGCACAACCTCACCTGTGCGAATTTACAGTTATTTTATCATGTTGACATACTGAATTTACACAATGGACCCAAATTCACACACAAAACATAAAATCCGAGTGGAAAAAAGTAACATTTTTACTGTGAAAACCACAAATATGTGTGATGAACTGTTTTTAAAACTTAAACTTCAAATAAAAATTGTAAACTTCAAAAAATATGCAAATTTTTAACAAAGAACATAGTGATTTACCTCTATTTACATCAAAATGCAGGCAATGGCCCAGGCGTTCTTTGTAAAATTATTTACAAAACACTGTATAGTCTCACAAATGTCACTTTTTATTTATGCCACTACAAAAAAACATGATGTAAATGATGCATGATGTAAAACATGATGTAAAAAACTTTTGTAGATCCTCCTCTATGTCAGTCCATGTGTAATTTTTCCATAATTCTTTGTTTTTTGCAGCATTTTTGTTAGTGTAACTGCAGATTGTGCTGACAGTGTCTATGGCACACAAAAAAAAAAAATTAAAATGCCTCAACATGAACCCCTGGTGGTCTCTGAGGGTGAAACCTGCTAACTGCTGCAGCTCTGTCAGCTTCAGTCTCCCATGCAGAGCTCGGAGCGCATGTGTGGCTCTGCACCCTTAGCAGCGTTGCTAACTCCTCAGTAAGGAAAGCCTGCTTCATGTCAGAGTCTCTAAACTCCAGAAGAAGTCGATAAAAGTCCCTTTGTTTCAAAAAAAAAGTCGTTAGGGGGTCTGAAAAGTCATTGAATCTAACAACAAAGTCGCTAGGTTTGCAACTACGTGTCCCAGACTGCATCCTTGCTGAGAGTCCCTCCCTCCCTTCTCATGTTGCAGGAAGAACGTAAGCGCCCGCCCCTTGTCAATCAGTCACCATATAATTTTGGATTGGTTGTTGTGGTGAAGTTTTCCACCAATAGGAGAGATGTTGTGGTGTGTTTTTTTTTTCTTTTGGCAAGCCTTTTCCGCCTGTAAGACCTGTCGCTAATGTCTGCATGCTATGTTTTCCTGTCTCATACAGCGCGATCGAGCGCCGAACGTGATCAAAATAAGCAGAAAAAAAGTATCGCGGACATAATTTATCATAACTCTGGTTTTATTTGGCCTATCAACACAATTTAAAAACTGGTATATAGGTTGAGGTCCTCACTTTTGAGATAAGTTGAAACGGAGAGTCAACGAGGCTCCGTCTTGCAGCTACATCCGGTTAAATATGTCATGTGACTTGAACGCACACACAGACACACACACACGCACACACACACACACACACACACACACACACACACACACACACACACACACACACACACTCAGAGTCTGGTTTTTAGCACCTGCAAAAACATGCTATTTACATATTTGACAAGAATGCAGAGGCTCCTTTTGCCCCTGAAAAAAATCAAATTTCAAACACAACTTGACTGCTCATTTCTCCAAAAGACAACCATGAAGCTCCATCCAAACCTGAAGCAGGCAGTTGGTGCATGTGTACAGTAACCTGAGGGGAGTGAGGTGAGTGCTTCTGAGGAGAACATGAGCAGTGAAGATTCACCTTGGAGCTAGAACAGAGACATGCACATGATTATACAGGGGCAGGGGCTCAAGTTTTTTCCAGTCGTTTATACAATATGGAAATTAATGTGAAATTAAAACACAAAGTATTAATAGAAAGGTAATGACTGTCCTGTGTAGGTGACAGTGATATCCAATAGGCTAGGCACTCACGAGGCTGGCTGTGGCAAGTGTAAGTGAAAGCAACACGCACTGGCAGGAAGAACAGCAAACGCCGATGAAGGAAAAGGGTCTTTGCAGTGATGGGCGTTACCAGAGAGGGCGATGGCCAGAGGACACAAATGGGACGGGAAGGCAGCACGTTGGGGGGGGGGGGGGGACGCGACACGGCTCGGGCCCGCCAGTGCCCCAACGGGGTCCTAGTTATTATTTTTCCTCCGCTTTAAACTGGAAAATGGCCCACTTCCCACTGGCGAAAACTCATGAAATATGGCAGGACGACCGGGCCTGGTGAAAAATTCGATATTCTGAAGTCGCCCAAACAAGAAAATGCAAAATGGCTCAATAGCGCCCCCTAAGGTGAAAATTCACACTATTGACTGTCACGCCTGTACGCTTTGTCATATTGACACAAAAATTGACACACACATGTATCTCAATAAGATCTACAAAAAAGTCAGTGCGGGCTGTCTGTCAAATGTACGGTTAAAGGGTTATTTCGCATTTTTTGCCGTTCCGCACACATTGGAATTTCGCTACCTCCTCCGAAGGCTTTCGTTCCACCAGCACTACATTTGCTCAGGCCAATCTACACCCCATGGCCATTGAAAGTTGTACAAATCATGACGCTGCACCCCACGGTTTACGTTCTAGGGGGCGCCAAAGATAACCCACAAATCCACATTCTTAAAAATCTTATAACTTTTTATTTTTGTCCTCATTGGCCTCCAAGTTTTCTAGGATGATGCAATGTCCAGCCATCAACACATTTGTGAAGGAATTTTTACTCCCCAAAACAGCGCCCCCCCATGGCAGGACAAAAAAGGCCATTTTTTCTTGTCCCCTAAGGTGAAAATACACATTGTTCAGTGTCACGCCTATACGCTTTGTCATATTGACACAAAATTTGACACACACGTGTATCTCAATAAGATCTACGAGAAAGTCAATGTGCGCGTATCTGTAAAATGTACGGTTAAAGGGCTATCTTGCATTTTTTGCCGATTCGCACACATTGGAATGTGGCTGACTCCTCCTAAGGCTTTCGTTCTACTGACACCAAATTTGCTCAGGCCAATCTACACCCCATGGCCATTCAAAGTTGTACAAATCATGACGCTGCACCCCACGGTTTAGGTTCTAGGGGGCGCCAAAGATGACCCAAATATCCACATTTTTAAAAGTCTTATAACTTTTTATTTTTGTCCTCACTGGCTTCCAAGTTTTCTAGGATGATGCAATGTGCAGCCATCAACACATCTGTGAAGGAATTTTTTCTCCCCAAAAGAGCGCCCCCCCCCCCATGGCAGGAGAAAAAGTCAAGTTTTTCCAGCCCATCGCTTAATAGCTCAAACGCATTGCTCTCCCGCTAAAACCAAAAGGAGGAGCAACTTGCCATTTGGATATGTCCTAGCTGTGTTTGTGCCCTCACTCATGGTCCAGAGTTTTTTCAAATAGGACATGTAGTTTGTCTGCAGCGAGCGTTTTGGTAGAAACTGTGCCTCCCATTCATTATAATGGGAAATGACCAAAGACAGGTGCGCACACCATTTTTGGACCTTGACTTTGACGTCACAGTTTGAGATACAAATGTTATTTGACCTCTGACCTTTGGTGGACACCCTAACCTTTCAACCCGCGAAAACGGCGTTTCAATAGCTCTTACGGCTTTCCTACAAATACACTTTGTTCAGCTACTCCTACTGTCCTTTAAGCTCTGCTTCTCAGATCATCAAAGAGTGTGCACGTGTGTAATGAGCGCATATTGAATGTTAATTATGTTAAATATGTTAATTATTAGAAGAAAAAACAACAACAGTCCTTTTGGACAAAATTTCTTTTTATTACAGAATTAGAATAATGGAAGCATAGTCCAAGGAAACCATTCAAGTGATGTCATACCTCATAATTTATTGAGATGTTGGCTAGTCTGGGCATTTCTTCATTCATCAGGTTTCCTGCATGCATACTAACAGAGCACATCAGTAGCAGTGAGTGATAAGTATGAGTGTGTCATTGTGTAAGAAAGAAAGTGGTTTACTTACACATCCATAGAAAATAGGTGGTTGAGCACAGCACGCAAACAAAGCTTTGCCACAACGGTTGAACTTCCCAAGTAGCTGATACCAAGGTCACACAATCATGGTGAGCAAAGGTCAAACCAGGCCAGGCACTCACGAGGCTGGCTGTGGCAAGTGTAAGTGAAAGCAACACGCAATGGCAGGAAGAACAGCAAACACCGATGAAGGAAAAGGGTCTTTGCAGTGATGGGCGTCACCAGAGAGGGCGATGGCCAGAGGGCACGAATGGGACGGGGAGGCGGTCGCGCTAGGGGCGGCGCGACGCGGCTCGGGCCCGCCAGTGCCCCAACGGGGCCCTAGTGTTATTATTAGGGCCCGAGCGTAGCTGCTAAGCAGCTGCGAGAGCCCTCTTGTTCCTGATGGATTCTTCTTTCGTTATTATTATTAGGGCCCGAGCGTAGCTGCTAAGCAGCTGCGAGAGCCCTCTTGTTCCTGATGGATTCTTCTTTCGTTATTATTAGGGCCCGAGCGTAGCTGCTAAGCAGCTGCGAGAGCCCTCTTGTTCCTGATGGATTCTTCTTTTGTTATTATTATTATTATTATTATTATTATTTTTCCTCCGCTTTAAACTGGAAAATGGCCCACTTCCCACTGGCGAAAACTCATGAAATTTGGCAGGACGACCGGGCCTGGTGAAAAATTCGATATTCTGAAGTCGCCCAAACAATAAAATGCAAAATGGCTCCATAGCGCCCCCTAAGGTGAAAATTCACACTATTTACTGTCACGCCTTTACGCTTTGTCATATTGACACAAAAATTGACACACACATGTATCTCAATAAGATCTACAAAAAAGTCAGTGCAGGCGTATCTGTCAAATGTACGGTTAAAGGGTTATTTCGCATTTTTTGCCGATCCGCACACATTGGAATTTCGCTAACTCCTCCGAAGGCTTTCGTTCCAACGGCACCAAATTTGCTCAGGCCAATCTACACCCCATGGCCATTAAAAGTTGTACAAATCATGACGCTGCACCCCACGGTTTACGTTCTAGGGGGCGCCAAAGATAACCCAAAAATCCACAGTCTTAAAAGTCTTATAACTTTTTATTTTTGTCCTCACTGGCCTCCAAGTTCTCTAGGATGATGCAATGTCCAGCCATCAACACATTTGTGAAGGAATTTTTACTCCCCAAAAGAGCGCCCCCCCAATGGCAGGAGAAAAAAGTCCATTTTTTCTTGTCTCCTAAGGCGAAAATACACATTGTTGAGTGTCACGCCTTTACGCTTTGTCAAAATGACACAAAAATTGACACACACATGTATCTCAATACGATCTACGAAAAAGTCAATGCGAGCGTAACTGTTCAATGTAAAGGGCTATTTCGCATTTTTTGCCGATTCGCACACATTGGAATGTGGCTGACTCCTCCTAAAGCTTTTGTCCCATCGGCTTCAAATTTGCTCAGGTCAATCTACACCCCATGGCCATTCAAAGTTGTACAAATCATGACGCTGCACCCCACGGTTTACGTTCTAGGGGGCTCCAAAGAGGACCCAAATATCCACATTTTTAAAAATCTTATAACTTTTTATTTTTGTCCTCACTGGCCTCCAAGTTCTCTAGGATGATGCAATGTCCAGCCATCAACACATTTGTGAAGGAATTTTTACTCCCCAAAAGAGCGCCCCCCCAATGGCAGGAGAAAAAAGTCCATTTTTTCTTGTCTCCTAAGGCGAAAATACACATTGTTGACTGTCACGCCTTTACGCTTTGTCAAAATGACACAAAAATTGACACACACATGTATCTCAATACGATCTACGAAAAAGTCAATGCGAGCGTATCTGTTCAATGTAAAGGGCTATTTCGCATTTTTTTCCGATTCGCACACATTGGAATGTGGCTGACTCCTCCTAAAGCTTTTGTCCCATCGGCTTCAAATTTGCTCAGGTCAATCTACACCCCATGGCCATTCAAAGTTGTACAAATCATGACGCTGCACCCCACGGTTTACGTTCTAGGGGGTGCCAAAGATGACCCAAATATCCACATTTTTAAAAGTCTTATAACTTTTTATTTTTGTCCTCACTGGCCTCCAAGTTTTCTAGGATGATGCATTGTCCAGCCATCAACACATTTGTGAAAGAATTTTTTCTCCCCAAAAGAGCGCCCCCCCATGGCAGGAGAAAAAGTCAAGTTTTTCCTGCCCATCGCTCAATGGCTCAAACGCATCTCTCTCTCGGCAAAACGGAAAGGAGGAGCAACTTGCCATTTGGATATGTACTAGCTGTGTTTGTGCCCTCACTCATGGTCCAGACTTTTTTCAAAAAGGACATGGAGTTTGTCTGCAGCGAGCGTTTTGGTAGAAACTGCGCCTCCCATTCATTATAATGGTAAATGACCACAGACAAGTGCGCACACCATCTTTGGACCTTGAGTGTGACGCGATCGGGAGGGGTAGGCGGTCGCGCTGGGGGCGGCGCGACACGGCTCGGGCCCGCCAGTGCCCCAACGGGGCCCTAGTGTTATTATTATTATTTTTCCTCCGCTTTAAACTGGAAAATGGCCCACTTCCCACTGGCGAAAACTCATGAAATTTGGCAGGACGACCGGGCCTGGTGAAAAATTCGATATTCTGAAGTCGCCCAAACAAGAAAATGCAAAATGGCTCAAAAGCGCCCCCAAAGGTGAAAATTCACACTATTGACTGTCACGCCTGTACGCTTTGTCATATTGACACAAAAATTGACAGACACATGTATCTCAATAAGATCTACAAAAAAGTCAGTGCGGGCGTATCTGTCAAATGTACGGTTAAAGGGTTATTTCGCATTTTTTGCCGTTCCGCACACATTGGAATGTGGCTAACTCCTCCGAAGGCTTTCGTTCCACCAGCACTACATTTGCTCAGGCCAATCTACACCCCATCACTTTTTATTTTTGTCCTCACTGGCCTCCAAGTTTTCTAGGATGATGCAATGTCCAGCCATCAACACATTTGTGAAGGAATTTTTACTCCTTAAAAGAGCGCCCCCCCATGGCAGGAGAAAAAAATCAATTTTTTCTTGTCCCATAAGGTGAAAATACACATTGTTCAGTGTCACGCCTGTACGCTTTGTCTTATTGACACAAAATTTAACAATCACGTGTATCTCAATAAGATCTACGAAGAAGTCAATGCGCACGTATCTGTAAAATGTACGGTTAAAGGTCTATTTTGCATTTTGTGCCGATTCGCACACATTGGAATGCGGCTAACTCCTCCTAAAGCTTTCGTCCCACCTACACCAAATTTGCTCAGGCCAATCTACACCCCATGGCCATTCAAAGTTGTACAAATCATGACGCTGCACCCCACGGTTTAGGTTCTAGGGGGCGCCAAAGAGGACCCAAATATCCACATTTTTAAAAGTCTTATAACTTTTTTTTTTTGTCCTCACTGGCCTCCAAGTTTTCTAGGATGATGCAATGTCCAGCCATCAACACATTTGGGAAGGAATTTTTACTCCCCAAAAGAGCGCCCCCCCATGGCAGGAGAAAAAGTCAAGTTTTTCCTGCCCATCGCTCAATGGCTCAAACGCATCGCTCTCTCGGCAAAACCGAAAGGAGGAGCAACTTGCCATTTGGATATATACTAGCTGTGTTTGTGCCCTCACTCATGGTCCAGACTTTTTTCAAAAAGGACATGGAGTTTGTCTGCAGCAAGCGTTTTGGTAGAAACTGCGCCTCCCATTCATTATAATGGTAAATGACCACAGACAAGTGCGCACACCATCTTTGGACCTTGAGTGTGACGCAATCGGGAGGGGTAGGCGGTCGCGCTGGGGGCGGCGCGACACGGCTCGGGCCCGCCAGTGCCCCACCGGGGCACTAGTTATTATTTTTCCTCCGCTTTAAACTGGAAAATGGCCCACTTCCCACTGGCGAAAACTCAGGAAATTTGGCAGGACGACCGGGCCTGGTGAAAAATTCGATATTCTGAAGTCTCCCAAACAAGAAAATGCAAAATGGCTCCATAGCGCCCCCTAAGGTGAAAATTCACACTATTGACTGTCACGCATGTACGCTTTGTCATATTGACACAAAAATTGACACACACATGTATCTCAATAAGATCTACAAAAAAGTCAGTGCGGGCGTATCTGTCAAATGTATGGTTAAAGGGTTATTTCGCTTTTTTTGCAGATCCGCACACATTGGAATTTCGCTAACTCCTCCGAAGGTTTTCGTTCCACCAGCACCACATTTGCTCAGGCCAATCTACACCCCATGGCCATTCAAAGTTGTACAAATCATGACGCTGCACCCCACGGTTTACGTTCTAGGGGGCGCCAAAGATAACCCAAAAATCCACAGTCTTAAAAGTCTTATAACTTTTTATTTTTGTCCTCACTGGCCTCCAAGTTCTCTAGGATGATGCAATGTCCAGCCATCAACACATTTGTGAAGGAATTTTTACTCCCCAAAAGAGCGCCCCCCCATGGTAGGAGAAAAAAGTCAATTTTTTCTTGTCCCCTTACATGAAAATACACATTGTTGAGTGTCACGCCTGAACGCTTTGTCATATTGACAAAAAATTTGACACACACATGTATCTCAATAAGATCTACGAAAAAGTCAATGCACGCGTATCTGTAAAATGTACGGCTAAACGGCTATTTTGCATTTTTTGCCGATTCGCACACATTGGAATGTGGCTAACTCCTCCTAAGGCTTTCGTCCCACTGACACCAATTTTGCTCAGGCCAATCTACACCCCATGGCCATTCAAAGTTGTAAAAATCATGCCGTTGCACCCCACGGTCTACGTTCTAGGGGGCGCCAAAGAGGACCCAAATATCCACATTTTTAAAAGTCTTATAACTTTTTATTTTTGTCCTCACTGGCCTCCAAGTTTTCTAGGATGATGCAATGTCCAGCCATCAACACATTTGTGAAGGAATTTTTTCTCCCCAAAAGAGCACCCCCCCATGGCAGGAGAAAAAGTCAAGTTTTTCCTGCCCACCGCTCAATGGCTCAAACGCATCACTCTCTCGGCAAAACCGAAAGGAGGAGCAACTTGCCATTTGGATATATACTAGCTGTGTTTGTGCCCTCACTCATGGTCCAGACTTTTTTCAAAAAGGACATGGAGTTTGTCTGCAGCAAGCGTTTTGGTAGAAACTGCGCCTCCCATTCATTATAATGGTAAATGACCACAGACAAGTGCGCACACCATCTTTGGACCTTGAGTGTGACGCGATCGGGAGGGGTAGGCGGTCGCGCTGGGGGCGGCGCGACACGGCTCGGGCCCGCCAGTGCCCCACCGGGGCCCTAGTTCTTTCTTTCTTTCTTCTTATTTTTCCTCCCCTTTGAAGGGGAAAATGGCCCACTTCCCACTGGCGAAAACTCAGGAAATTTGGCAGGACGACCGGGCCTGGTGAAAAATTCGATATTCTGAAGTCGCCCAAACAATAAAATGCAAAATGGCTCCATAGCGCCCCCTAAGGTGAAAATTCACCCTATTGACTGTCACGCCAGTACGCTTTGTCATATTGACACAAAATTTGACACACACATGTATCTCAATAAGATCTACAAAAAAGTCAGTGCGGGCGTATCTGTCAAATGTACGGTTAAAGGGTTATTAGGGCCCGAGCGTAGCTGCTAAGCAGCTGCGAGAGCCCTCTTGTTCCTGATGGATTCTTCTTTCGTTATTTTTCCTCCGCTTTAAACTGGAAAATGGCCCACTTCCCACTGGCGAAAACTCAGGAAATTTGGCAGGACGACCGGGCCTGGTGAAAAATTCGATATTCTGAAGTCGCCCAAACAAAAAAATGAAAAATGGCTCCATAGCGCCCCCTATGGTGAAAACTCACCTGACACCTGTACGCTTTGTCAAAATGACACAAAATTTGACACACATGTGTATCTCAATAAGATCTACAAAAAAGTCAGTGCGGGCGTATCTGTCAAATGTACCGTTAAAGGGCTATTTCGCATTTTTCGCTGATCCGCACACATTGGAATTTCGCTAACTCCTCCGAAGGCTTTCGTTCCACCGGCACCAAATTTGCTCAGGCCAATCTACACCCCATGGCCATTAAAAGTTGTACAAATCATGACGCTGCACCCCACGGTTTACGTTCTAGGGGGCGCCAAAGATAACCCAAAAATCCACATTCTTAAAAGTCTTATAACTTTTTATTTTTGTCCTCACTGGCCTCCAAGTTTTTCTAGGATGATGCAATGTCCAGCCATCAACACATTTGTGAAGAAATTTTTACTCCCCAAAAGAGCGCCCCCCATGGCAGGAGAAAAAAGTCCATTTTTTCTTGTCCCCTAAGGTGAAAATACACATTGTTGAGTGTCATGCCTGAACGCTTTGTCATATTGACACAAAATTTGACACACACGTGTATCTCAATAAGATCTACGAAAAAGTCAAAGAGCGCGTATCTGTATAATGTACGGTTAAAGGGCTATTTCGCATTTTTTGCCGATCCGCACACATTGGAATTTCGCTAACTCCTCCGAAGGCTTTCGTTCCACCGGCACAACATTTGCTCAGGCCAATCTACACCCCATGGCCATTAAAAGTTGTACAAATCATGACGCTGCACCCCACGGTTTAGGTTCTAGGGGGCGCCAAAGATAACCCAAAAATCCACATTCTTAAAAGTCTTATAACTTTTTATTTTTGTCCTCACTGGCCTCCAAGTTTTCTAGGATGATGCAATGTCCAGCCATCAACACATTTGTGAAGGAATTTTTACTCCCCAAAAGAGCGCCCCCCCATGGCAGGAGAAAAAAGTCCATTTTTTCTTGTCCCATAAGGTGAAAAAACACATTGTTGAGTGTCACGCCTCTACGCTTTGTCAAAATGACACAAAATTTGACAATCACGTGTATCTCAATAAGATCTATGAAAAACTCATGCGCAAATATCTGTAAAATGTACGGTTAAAGGGCTATTTTGCATTTTTTGCCGATTCGCACACATTGGAATGTGGCTAACTCCTCCTAAGGCTTTCGTCCCACTGACACCAAATTTGCTCAGGCCAATCTACACCCCATGGCCATTCAAAGTTGTAAAAATCATGACGCTGCACCCCACGGTTTACGTTCTAGGGGGTGCCAAAGATGACCCAAATATCCACATTCTTAAAAGAATCCACATCCCCCCCTCCCCCCATGGCAGGAGAAAAAGTCAAGTTTTTCCTGCCCATCGCTCAATGGCTCAATCGCATCGCTCTCTCGGCAAAAGCGAAAGGAGGAGCAACTTGCCATTTGGATATATCCTAGCTGTGTTTGTGCCCTCACTCATGGTCCAGACTTTTTTCAAATAGGACATGTAGTTTGTCTGCAGCGAGTGTTTTGGTAGAAACTGCGCCTCCCATTCATTATAATGGGAAATAACCACAGACAAGTGCGCACTCCATCTTTGGACCTAGAGTGTGACGCGATCGGGAGGTGGAGGCAGTCGCGCTGGGGGCGGCGTGACGCGGCTCGGGCCCGACAGTGCCCCACCGGGGCCCTAGTTTTGCATTTTTTGCCGACCCGCACACATTGGAATTTCACTAACTCCTCCGAAGGCTTTCGTTCCACCAGCACCACATTTGCTCAGGCCAATCTACACCCCATGGCCATTCAAAGTTGTACAAATCATGACGCTGCACCCCACGGTTTACGTTCTAGGGGGCGCCAAAGATAACCCAAAAATCCACAGTCTTAAAAGTCTTATAACTTTTTATTTTTGTCCTCACTGGCCTCCAAGTTCTCTAGGATGATGCAATGTCCAGCAATTAACACATTTGTGAAGGAATTTTTACTCGCCAAAAGAGCGCCCCCCCCATGGCAGGAGAAAAAAGTCCATTTTTTCTTGTCCCCTAAGGCGAAAATACACATTGTTGAGTGTCACGCCTGTACGCTTTGTCATATTGACACAAAATTTGACAATCACGTGTATCTCAATAAGATCTACGAAAAAGTCAATGTGCGCGTATCTGTAAAATGTACGGTTAAAGGGCTATTTCGCATTTTTGGCCGATCCGCACACATTGGAATGCGGCTAACTCCTCCTAAGGCTTTCGTTCCACTGACACCAAATTTGCTCAGGCCAATCTACACCCCATGGCCATTCAGAGTTGTAAAAATCATGACGCTGCACCCCACAGTTTACGTTCTAGGGGGCGCCAAAGAGGACCCAAATATCCACATTTTTAAAAGTCTTATAACTTTATTTTTGTCCTCACTGGCCTCCAAGTTTTCTAGGATGATGCAATGTTCAGCCATCAACACATTTGTGAAGGAATTTTTTCTCCCCAAATGAGGGCCCCCCCCCATGGCAGGAGAAAAAGTCAAGTTTTTCCTGCCCATCGCTCAATGGCTCAAACGCATCGCTCTCTCGGCAAAACCGAAATGAGGAGCACCTTGCCATTTGGATATATACTAGCTGTGTTTGTGCCCTCACTCATGGTCCAGACTTTTTTCAAAAAGGACATGGAGTTTGTCTGCAGCGAGCGTTTTGGTAGAAACTGCGCGTCCCATTCATTATAATGGAAATGACCACAGACAAGTGCGCACACCATCTTTGGACCTTGAGTGTGACTCGATCAGGAGGGGGAGGCGGTCGCGCTGGGGGTGGCGCGACACGGCTCGGGCCCGCCAGTGCCCCAACGGGGCCCTAGTTAGGGCCCGAGCGTAGCTGCTAAGCAGCTGCGAGAGCCCTCTTGTTCCTGTAGTTTCCTTCTTTTGTTATTATTATTATTTTTCCTCCCCTTTGAACTGGAAAATGGCCCACTTCCCACTGGCGAAAACTCATGAAATTTGGCAGGACGACCGGGCCTGGTGAAAAATTTGATATTCCGAAGTCGCCCAAACAAGAAAATGCAAAATGGCTCCATAGCGCCCCCTAAGGTGAAAATTCACACTATTCACTGTCACGCCTGTACGCTTTGTCAAAATGACACAAAAATTGACACACACATGTATCTCAATAAGATCTACAAAAAAGTCAGTGCGGGCGTATCTGTCAAATGTACGGTTAAAGGGTTATTTCGCATTTTTTGCCGATCCGCACACATTGGAATTTCGCTAACTCCTCCGAAGGCTTTCGTTCCACCGGCACCACATTTGCTCAGGCCAATCTACACCCCATGGCCATTAAAAGTTATTCAAATCATGACGCTGCACCCCACGGTTTAGGTTCTAGGGGGCGCCAAAGATAACCCTAAGATCCACATATTTAAAAGTCTTATAACTTTTTATTTTTGCCCTCACTGGCCTCCAAGTTTTCTAGGATGATGCAATGTCCAGCCATCAACACATTTGTGAAGGAATTTTTACTCCCCAAAAGAGCGCCCCCCCATGGCCGGAGAAAAAAGTCCATTTTTTCTTGTCCCCTAAGGTGAAAATACACATTGTTGAGTGTAACACCTGTACGCTTTGGCAAAATGACACAAAAATTGACACACACATGTATCTCAATAAGATCTACGAAAAAGTCAATGCGCGCGTATCTGTCAAATGTACGGTTAAAGGGTTATTCCGCATTTTTTGCCGATCCGCACACATTGGAATTTCGCTAACTCCTCCGAAGGCTTTCGTTCCACCGGCACCACATTTGCTCAGGCCAATCTACACCCCATGGCCATTAAAAGTTATTCAAATCATGATGCTGCACCCCACGGTTTAGGTTCTAGGGGGCGCCAAAGATAACCGTAAAATCCACATATTTAAAAGTCTTATAACTTTTTATTTTTGTCCCCACTGGCCTCCAAGTTTTCTAGGATGATGCAATGTCCAGCCATCAACACATTTGTGAAGGAATTTTTACTCGCCAAAAGAGCGCCCCCCCATGGCAGGAGAAAAAAGTCAATTTTTTCTTGTCCACTAAGGTGAAAATACACATTGTTGAGTGCTACGCCTGTATGTTTTGTCGTATTGACACAAAATTTTACATACACGTGTATTTCAATAAGATCTTCGAAAAAGTCAATGGCCACGTATCTGTAAAATGTACGGTTAAAGGGTTATTTCGCATTTTTTGCAGATTCGCACACATTGGAATTTCGCTAATTCCTCCGAAGGCTTTCGTTCCACCGGCACCACATTTGCTCAGGCCAATCTACACCCCATGGCCATTAAAAGTTATTCAAATCATGACGCTGCACCCCACGGTTTAGGTTCTAGGGGGCGCCAAATATAACCCTAAAATCCACATATTTAAAAGTCTTATAACTTTTTATTTTTGTCCTCACTGGCCTCCATGTTTTCTAGGATGATGCAATGTCCAGCCATCAACACATTTGTGAAGGAGTTTTTTCTCTTTAAAAGAGCGCCCCCCATGGCAGGAGAATAAAGTCAAGTTTTTCCTGTTCATCATTCAATGGCTCAAACGCACTGCTCTCTCGGCAAAAGCGAAAGGAGGAGCAACTTGCCATTTGGATATATATTAGCTGTGTTTGTGCCCTCACTCATGGTCCAGACTTTTTTCAAATAGGACATGGAGTTTTTCTGCAGCGAGCGTTTTGGTAGAAACTGCGCCTCCCATTCATTATAATGGTAAATGACCACAAACAAGTGCGCACACCATCTTTGGACCTTGAGTGTGACGCGATCGGGTGGGGGAGGCGGTCGCGCTTGGGGCGGCGTGACACGGCTCGGGCCCGCCAGTGCCCCAACGGGGCCCTAGTTCTTTCTTTCTTTCTTCTTTTTCCTCCCCTTTGAACTGGAAAATGGCCCACTTCCCACTGGCGAAAACTCAGGAAATTTGGCAGGACGACCGGGCCTGGTGAAAAATTCCATATTCTGAAGTCGCCCAAACAATAAAATGCAAAATGGCTCCATAGCGCCCCCTAAGGTGGAAATTCACACTATTGACTGTCACGCCTGTACGCTTTGTCATATTGACACAAAAATTGACACACATATGTATCTCAATAAGATCTACAAAAAAGTCAGTGCGGCCGTATCTGTCAAAATTACGGTTAAAGGGTTATTTCGCATTTTTTGCCGATCCGCACACATTGGAATTTCGCTAACTCCTCCGAAGGCTTTCGTTCCACCGGCACCACATTTGCTCAGGCCAATCTACACCCCGTGGCCATTAAAAGTTATCAAAATCATGACGCTGCACCCCAAGGTTTAGGTTCTAGGGGGCGCCAAAGATAACACTAAAATCCACATATTTAAAAGTCTTATAACTTTTTATTTTTGTCCTCACTGGCCTCCAAGTTTTCTAGGATGATGCAATGTCCAGCCATCAACACATTTGTGAAGGAATTTTTACTCCCCAAAAGAGCGCCCCCCATGGCAGGAGAAAAAAGTCCATTTTTTCTTGTCCCCTAAGGTGAAAATACACATTGTTGAGTGTCACGCCTATACGCTTTGTCAAAATGACACAAAAATTGACACACACATGTAACTCAATAAGATCTACGAAAAAGTCAATGCGCGCGTATCTGTCAAATGTACGGTTAAAGGGTTATTCCGCATTTTTTGCCGATCCGCACACATTGGAATGTGGCTAACTCCTCCTAAGGCTTTCGTTCCACCGGCACCACATTTGCTCAGGCCAATCTACACCCCATGGCCATTAAAAGTTATTCAAATCATGACGCTGCACCCCATGGTTTAGGTTCTAGGGGGCGCCAAAGATAACCCAAAAATCCACATATTTAAAAGTCTTATAACTTTTTATTTTTGTCCTCACTGGCCTCCAAGTTTTCTAGGATTATGCAATGTCCAGCCATCAACACATTTGTGAAGGAATTTTTACTCCCCAAAAGAGCGCCCCCCCATGGCAGGAGAAAAAAAAGTCCATTTTTTCTTGTCCCATAAGGTGAAAAAACACATTGTTGACTGTCATACCTGTACGCTTTGTCATATTGACACAAAATTTGACAATCACATGTATCTCAATAAGATCTACAAAAAGTCAATGCGCGCGTATCTGTAAAATGTACGGTTAAAGGGCTATTTTGCATTTTTTGCCGATTCGCACACATTGGAATGTGGCTAACTCCTCCTAAGGATTTCGTCCCACTGACACCAAATTTGCTCAGGCCAATCTACACCCCATGGCCATTCAAAGTTGTAAAAATCATGACGCTGCACCCCACGGTTTACGTTCTAGGGGGCGCCAAAGATGACCCAAATATCCACATTCTTAAAATAATCCACATCCCCCCCATCCCCCATCCCCCATGGCAGGAGAAACAGTCAAGTTTTTCCTGCCCATCACTCAATGGCTCAATCGCATCACTCTCCCGGCAACACCGTAACGAGGAGCAACTTGCCGTTTGGATATATCCTAGCTGTGTTTGTGCCCTCACTCATGGTCCAGACTTTTTTCAAATAGGACATGTTGTTTGTCTGCAGCGAGTGTTTTAGTAGAAACTGCGCCTCCCATTCATTATAATGGGAAATGACCACAGACAAGTGCGCACACCATCTTTGGACCTTGAGTGTGACGCGATCGGGAGGGGGAGGCGGTCGCGCTGGGGGCGGCGCAACGCGGCTCGGGCCCGACAGTGCCCCACCGGGGTCCTAGTTAGGGCCCGAGCGTAGCTGCTAAGCAGCTGCGAGAGCCCTCTTGTTCCTGCATGTTTCCTTCTTTCGTTATTATTTTTCCTCCGCTTTAAACTGGAAAATGGCCCACTTCCCACTGGCGAAAACTCAGGAAATTTGGCAGGACGACCGGGCCTGGTGAAAAATTCGATATTCTGAAGTCGCCCAAACAATCAAATGCAAAATGGCTCCATAGCGCCCCCTAAGGTGAAAATTCACATGACGGCTGTACGCTTTGTCATATTGACACAAAAATTGACACACACATGTATCTCAATAAGATCTACAAAAAAGTCAGTGCGGGCGTATCTGTCAAATGTACGGTTAATGGGTTATTTTGCATTTTTTGCAGATCTGCACACATTGGAATTTCGCTAACTCCTCCGAAGGCTTTCGTTCGACCGGCACCACATTTGCGCAGGCCAATCTACCCCCCATGGCCATTAAAAGTTGTACAAATCATGACGCTGCACCCCACGGTTTACGTTCTAGGGGGCGCCAAAGATAACCCAAAATCCACATTCTTAAAAGTCTTATAACTTTTTATTTTTGTCCTCACTGCCCTCCAAGTTTTCTAGGATGATGCAATGTCCAGCCATCAACACATTTGTGAAGGAATTTTTACTCCCCAAAAGAGCGCCCCCCCATGGCAGGAGAAAAAAGTCAATTTTTTCTTGTCCCCTTACATGAAAATACACATTGTTGAGTGTCACGCCTGAACGCTTTGTCATATTGACACAAAAATTGACAATCATGTGTATCTCAATTAGATCTACGAAAAAGTCAAAAAGCGCGTATCTGTATAATGTACGGTTAAAGGGCTATTTCGCATTTTTTGCCGATTCGCACACATTGGAATGTGGCTATCTCCTCCTAAGGCTTTCGTCCCACCGATACCAAATTTGCTCAGGGCAATCTACACCCCATGCCCATTCAAAGTTGTAAAAATCATGACGCTGCACCCCACGGTTTACGTTCTAGGGGGCGCCAAAGATGACACAAAAATCCACATTCTTAAAAGTCATTTTGGCCACTGCAGGAGTACAGAGTACTGCAGTTCTAGGGGGCGCCAAAGATGACCCAAAAATCCACATTCTTAAAAGTCTTTTTGGCCACTGCAGGAGTACAGAGTACTGCAGGATACACACACATACACACACACACACACACACACACACACACACACACACACACACACACACACACACACACACTCAGAGTCTGTTTTTTAGCACCTGCAAAAACATGCTGTTTACATATTTGACAAGAATGCAGAGGCTTCCTTTTGCCCCTGAAAAAAATCAGATTTCAAACACAACTTGACTGTTCATTTCTCCAAAAGACAACCATGAAGCTCCATCCAAACCTGAAGCAGATAGTTGGTGCATGTGTACAGTAACCTGAGGGGAGTGAGGTGACTATTTCTGAGGAGAACATGAGCAGTGAAGATTCACCTTGGAGCTAGAACAGGGACGTGCACATGATTATACAGGGGCAGGGGCTCAAGTTTTTTCCAGTCATTTATACAATATGGAAATTAATGTGAAATTAAACCACAAATATGTGTGATGAACTGTTTTTAAAACTTAAACTTCAAATAAAAATTGTAAACTTCAAAACATATGCAAATTTTTAACAAAGAACATAGTAATTTACCTCTATTTACATCAAAATGCAGGCAATGGCCCAGGCGTTCTTTGTAAAATTATTTACAAAACACTGTATAGTCTCACAAATGTCACTTTTTATTTATGCCACTACAAAAAAACATGATGTAAATGATGCATGATGTAAAACATGATGTAAAAAACTTGTGTAGATCCTCCTCTATGTTAGTCCATGTGTAATTTTTCCATAATTCATTGTTTTTTGCAGCATTTTTGTTAGTGTAACTGCAGATTGTGCTGACAGTGTCTATGGCAAAAAAAAAAAAAAAAACTGAAAATGCCTCAACATGAACCCCTGGTGGTCTCTGAGGGTGAAACCTGCTAACTGCTGCAGCTCTGTCAGCTTCAGTCTCCCATGCAGAGCTCGGAGCGCATGTGTGGCTCTGCACCCTTAGCAGCGTTGCTAACTCCTCAGTAAGGAAAGCCTGCTTCATGTCAGAGTCTCTAAACTCCAGAACTCCAGAAGAAGTCGATAAAAGTCCCTTTCTTTCAAAAAAAAAGTCATTAGGGGGTCTGAAAAGTCATTGAATCTAACAACAAAGTCGCTAGGTTTGCAACTACGTGTCCCAGACTGCATCCCTGCTGAGAGTCCCTCCCTCCCTTCTCAAGTTGCAGGAAGAACACGAGCGCCCGTCCCGTGTCAATCAGTCACCATATAATTTTGGATTGGTTGTTGTGGTGAAGTTTTCCACCAATAGGAGAGATGTTGTGGTGTGTTTTTTTCTTTTCTTTTGGCAAGTCTTTTCCGCCTGTAAGAGCTGTCGCTAATGTCTGCATGCTATGTTTTCCTGTCTCATACAGCGCGATCGAGCGCCGAACGTGATCAAAATAAGCAGAAAAAAAGTATCGCGGACATAATTTATCATAACTCTGGTTTTATTTGGCCTATCAACACAATTTAAAAACTGGTATATAGTTTGAGGTCCTCACTTTTAAGATAGGAGAATCAACGAGGCTCCGTCTTGCAGCTACATCCGGTTAAATATGTCATGTGACTTGAACGCTGGGGAACGGCAATCGACTGCAGAGCCAGCAGACAAAGTAGTTATGGCCACTGAGAGGCACACATTTGTCATATGCTATAATCCTAACATATTTAAATGCTTTTTCTATTTAAACCTAATGGATCTAAGCTTTTACCTTCAAAATTTAGGAAGAATATGTTTTTGCAGTAATGACCCCCTTAAACAACCAGAGGTCCTTTCCTAAAGTTTATGGAAATTTTAGTGAAGGCCTTGGTTTCTTTCCTTGCAAAATGTATAGAAATAATAAAGCTAAATACCATAAAATGGTCTTGGCGTATTAGCAGTGATATAAAATAGTGGTTTGAATATGAATGAACAACAACAAAAAAAGATCAACAGAGCCTTTTTGAGTTGGGATTCTTTCATTATCACACAAAAACAGACATAGACAGACATCTAAAGGGTAAGGGAATGATCAGCCCTCCTAACTCTCAGATGAATCTTCAAAATTCACCTCAGAAATATGCTTATTATTCTTCTCAGAGTACTGCAGGACACACACACACACACACACACACACACACACACACACACACACACACACACACACACACACACACACACACTCAGAGTCTTTTTTTTAGCACCTGCAAAAACATGTTATTAACATATTTGACAAGAATGCAGAGGCTCCTTTTGCCCCTGAAAAAAATCAGATTTCAAACACAACTTGACTGGTCATTTCTCCAAAAGACAACCATGAAGCTCCATCCAAACCTGAAGCAGGCAGTTGGTGCATGTGTACAGTAACCTGAGGGGAGTGAGGTGACTGCTTCTGAGGAGAACATGAGCAGTGAAGATTCACCTTGGAGCTACAACAGGGACGTGCACATGATAATACAGGGGCAGGGGCTCAAGTTTTTTCCAGTCATTTATACAATATGGAAATTAATGTGGAATTAAAAACAAAGTATTAATAGAAAGGTAATGACTGTCCTGTGTAGGTGACAGTGATATCCAATAGGCTAGGCACTCACGAGGCTGGCTGTTGCAAGTGTTAGTGAAAGCAACACGCACTGGCAGGAAGAACAGCAAACACCGATGAAGGAAAAGGGTCTTTGCAGTGATGGGCGTTACCAGAGAGGGCGATGGCCAGAGGACCCGAATGGGACGGGGAGGCAGCGCGTTGGGGGGGGGGGGGGGGCGCGACACAGCTCGGGCCCGCCAGTGCCCCAACGGGGCCCAAGTTTCTTATTTTTCCTCCCCTTTGAACTGGAAAATGGCCCACTTCCCACTGGCAAAAACTCATGAAATTTGGCAGGACGACCGGGCCTGGTGAAAAATTTGATATTCTGAAGTCGCCCAAACAATAAAATGCAAAATGGCTCCATAGCGCCCCCTAAGGTGAAAATTCACACTATTGACAGTCACACCTGTACGCTTTGTCAAAATGACACAAAAATTGACACACATGTGTATCTCAATAAGATCTACAAAAAAGTCAGTGCGGGCGTATCTGTCAAATGTACGGTTAAAGGGTTATTCCGCATTTTTTGCCGATCCGCACAAATTGGAATTTCGCTAACTCCTCCGAAGGCTTTCGTTCCACCGGCACCACATTTGCTCAGGCCAATCTACACCCCATGGCCATTAAAAGTTATTCAAATCATGACGCTGCACCCCACGTTTTATGTTCATGGGGGCGCCAAAGATAACCCTAAAATCCACATATTTAAAAGTCTTATAACTTTTTATTTTTGCCCTCACTGGCCTCCAAGTTTTCTAGGATGATGCAATGTCCAGCCATCAACACATTTGTGAAGGAATTTTTACTCCCCAAAAGAGCGCCCCCCCATGGCAGGAGAAAAAAGTCCATTTTTTCTTGTCCCCTAAGGTGAAAATACACATTGTTGAGTGTCACGCCTGTACGCTTTGGCAAAATGACACAAAAATTGACACACACATGTATCTCAATAAGATCTACGAAAAACTCAATGCACGCGTATCTGTCAAATGTACGGTTAAAGGGCTATTTTGCATTTTTTGCCGATCCGCACACATTGGAATTTCGCTAACTCCTAAAGCTTTCGTCCCATCGGCACCAAATTTGCTCAGGCCAATCTACACCCCATGGCCATTCAAAGTTGTAAAAATCATGATGCTGCACCCCACTGTTTACGTTCTAGGGGGCGCCAAAGATAACCCAAAAATCCACATTTTCAAAAGTCTTATAACTTTTTATTTTTGTCCTCACTGGCCTCCAAGTTTTCTAGGATAATGCAATGTTCAGCCATCAACACAATTGTGAAGGAATTTTTACTCCCCAAAAGAGCGCCCCCCCGTGGCCGGAGAAAAAGTCAGGTTGTTCCTGCCCATCGCTCAATGGCTTAAACGCATCGCTCTCTCGGCAAAACCGAAAGGAGGAGCAACTTGCCATTTGGATATATCCTAGCTGTGTTTGTGCCCTCACTCATGGTCCAGACTTTTTTCAAATAAGACATGGAGTTTTTCTGCAGCGAGCGTTTTGGTAGAAACTGCGCCTCCCATTCATTATAATGGGAAATGACCACAGACAAGTGCGCACACCATCTTTGGACCTTGAGTGTGACACGATCAGAAGGGGGGGGGCCGTCGCGCTGGGGGCGGCACAACATGGCTCGGGCCCGCCAGTGCCCCACCGGGGCCCTAGTTACTGTTATTGTTGTCTTGTTGTGCACTTTGAGATTTGTTTTTAAATGTAAAGTGTGTTACAAATAAAATCTATAATAATAATTATTATTATTAAAATAAATTTGGCTCACAAAACTGAATATTATAATATCCATATGTCAGCTTAAAGTAAATAACCCATCTGATCACTGAAACAAATCATCTGTTCAGCTCCTTTAGCAGCAGCAGCTGCAGCAGGCAGAGAGAGGACACGGAGACATGTCCAGGTCCAGCTGCACAAGAAATAAGAGGAAGAGGAAGAAAGACAAAGAGGGAGACGGATTACATATCTTCTTAACTTCAGCATGTGTGTTTATTTACTAGATATTTAATTTAATTTAATTTAATTTAATGCGGTTTCAGCTGTGTTGATTCGGTCAGGTTGTGTGTCCAAACGCGTGCCAAACGCGCTCATCAGATCAGATATAGATCAGAATATATCTATATAGATGTAAATGTATATGCTGACTCAGATTAATAGTTGTTAATGATTATTTATTGCACTGAAATGTGCCTGACACTGTGGAAACCTGCCTGTGAGGCATCAGTGACGTATGCCGATATGCCGCTGGTCTACCAAAATACCACTAGACCAGCTGCGCTCCACCTGCACTGAAAGCTGACCAGGTTTGAAGAGGCGAGCTTTCAGCACACTTTACACGCCACTGGTGAGCACGAAAATGTCACTGTGCCCGCTGATTCTGTCGACACCTCACCCTGCCACACCACCACACCCAGCTTGGCGTATCTCGGTTCACCTCCGTGCGCCTCAGTCCACGAAAATACCAAACTGGCTGTACGCCGGGCTCCGCCAGACGAAAATACAACTGCGTGGGGTCCACCATCCTCTGCCGCCTCACCAGCGTACACGAAAATAGAGCCCACTGGCTTCAGTCGAGAGGCAGGGATGTTCCTGCTTGGATGGTACAGCTAGCCACAATGTACAACAAACAAAACTAGGACCCCGTTGGGGCACTGGCGGGCCCGAGCCGTGTCGCGTCCCCCCCCCCCAACGTGCTGCCTCCCCGTCCCATTTGTGTCCTCTGGCCATCGCCCTCTCTGGTAACGCCCATCACTGCAAAGACCCTTTTCCTTCATCGGCGTTTGCTGTTCTTCCTGCCAGTGCGTGTTGCTTTCACTTACACTTGCCACAGCCAGCCTCGTGAGTGCCTAGCCTATTGGATATCACTGTCACCTACACAGGACAGTCATTACCTTTCTATTAATACTTTGTGTTTTAATTTCACATTAATTTCCATATTGTATAAACGACTGGAAAAAACTTGAGCCCCTGCCCCTGTATAATCATGTGCATGTCTCTGTTCTAGCTCCAAGGTGAATCTTCACTGCTCATGTTCTCCTCAGAAGCACTCACCTCACTCCCCTCAGGTTACTGTACACATGCACCAACTGCCTGCTTCAGGTTTGGATGGAGCTTCATGGTTGTCTTTTGGAGAAATGACCAGTCAAGTTGTGTTTGAAATTTGATTTTTTTCAGGGGCAAAAGGAGCCTCTGCATTCTTGTCAAATATGTAAATAGCATGTTTTTGCAGGTGCTAAAAACCAGACTCTGAGTGTGTGTGTGTGTGTGTGTGTGCGTGTGTGTGTGTCTGTGTGTGCGTTCAAGTCACATTACATATTTAACCGGATGTAGCAGCAAGACGGAGCCTCGTTGACTCTCCGTTTCAACTTATCTCAAAAGTGAGGACCTCAAACTATACACCAGTTTTCAAATTGTGTTGATAGGCCAAATAAAACCAGAGTTATGATAAATTATGTCCGCGATACTTTTTTTCTGCTTATTTTGATCACGTTCGGCGCTCGATCGCGCTGTATGAGACAGGAAAACATAGCATGCAGACATTAGCGACAGGTCTTACAGGCGGAAAAGGCTTGCCAAAGAAAAAAAAAAACACACCACAACATCTCTCCTATTGGTGGAAAACTTCACCACAACAACCAATCCAAAATTATATGGTGACTGATTGACAAGGGGGGCGCTTACGTTCTTCCTGCAACATGAGAAGGGAGGGAGGAACTCTCAGCAGGGATGCAGTCTGGGACACGTAGTTGCAAACCTAGCGACTTTGTTGTTAGATTCAATGACTTTTCAGACCCCCTAACGACTTTTTTTTAGAAAGAAAGGGACTTTTATCGACTTCTTCTGGAGTTTAGAGACTCTGACATGAAGCAGGCTTTCCTTACTGAGGAGTTAGCAACGCTGCTAAGGGTGCAGAGCCACACATGCGCTCCGAGCTCTGCATGGGAGACTAAAGCTGACAGAGCTGCAGCAGTTAGCAGGTTTCACCCTCAGAGACCACCAGGGGTTCATGTTGAGGCATTTTCAGTTTTTTTTTTTTTTTGCCATAGACACTGTCAGCACAATCTGCAGTTACACTAACAAAAATGCTGCAAAAAACAAAGAATTATGGAAAGATTACACATGGACTGACATAGAGGAGGATCTACACAAGTTTTTTACATCATGTTTTACATCATGCATCATTTACATCATGTTTTTTTGTAGTGGCATAAATAAAAAGTGACATTTGTGAGACTATACAGTGTTTTGTAAATAATTTTACAAAGAACGCCTGGGCCATTGCCTGCATTTTGATGTAAATAGAGGTAAATTACTATGTTCTTTGTTAAAAATTTGCATATGTTTTGAAGTTTACAATTTTTATTTGAAGTTTAAGTTTTAAAAACAGTTCATCACATATATTTGTGGTTTAATTTCACATTAATTTCCATATTGTATAAATGACTGGAAAAAACTTGAGCCCCTGCCCCTGTATAATCATGTGCACGTCCCTGTTCTAGCTCCAAGGTGAATCTTCACTGCTCATGTTCTCCTCAGAAGCACTCACCTCACTCCCCTCAGGTTACTGTACACATGCACCAACTATCTGCTTCAGGTTTGGATGGAGCTTCATGGTTGTCTTTTGGAGAAATGAACAGTCAAGTTGTGTTTGAAATTTGATTTTTTTCAGGGGCAAAAGGAAGCCTCTGCATTCTTGTCAAATATGTAAACAGCATGTTTTTGCAGGTGCTAAAAAACAGACTCTGAGTGTGTGTGTGTGTGTGTGTGTGTGTGTGTGTGTGTGTGTGTGTGTGTGTATGTTGGCGTGTGTGTATATGTGTGTGTATCCTGCAGTACTCTGTACTCCTGCAGTGGCCAAAAAGACTTTTAAGAATGTGGATTTTTGGGTCATCTTTGGCGCCCCCTAGAACTGCAGTACTCTGTACTCCTGCAGTGGCCAAAATGACTTTTAAGAATGTGGATTTTTGGGTCATCTTTGGCGCCCCCTAGAACGTAAACCGTGGGGTGCAGCATCATGATTTTTACAACTTTGAATGGGCATGGGGTGTAGATTGCCCTGAGCAAATTTGGTATCGGTGGGACGAAAGCCTTAGGAGGAGATAGCCACATTCCAATGTGTGCGAATCGGCAAAAAATGCAAAATAGCCCTTTAACCGTACATTATACAGATACGCGCTCTTTGACTTTTTCATAGATCTAATTGAGATACACATGATTCTCAATTTTTGTGTCAATATGACATAGGTTCAGGCGTGACACTCAACAATGTGTATTTTCATGTAAGGGGACAAGAAAAAATTGACTTTTTTCTCCTACCATGGGGGGGCGCTCTTTTGGGGAGTAAAAATTCCTTCACAAATGTGTTGATGGCTGGACATTGCATCATCCTAGAAAACTTGGAGGCCAGTGAGGACAAAAAAAAAAGTTATAAAACATTTAAGAATGTGGATTTTTGGGTTATTTTTGGCGCCCCCTAGAACCTAAACCATGGGATGCAGCGTCATGATTTGAATAACTTTTAATGGCCATGGGGTGTAGATTGGCCTGAGCAAATGTGGTGCCAGTGGAACGAAAGCCTTCGGAGGAGTTAGCGAAATTCCAATGTGTGCGTATCGGCAAAAAATGCGGAATAACCCTTTAACCGTACATTTGACAGATACGCGCGCAGGACTTTTTTGTAGATCTTATTGAGATACATGTGTGTGTCAATTTTTGTGTAATTTTGACAAAGCGTACAGGCGTGACAGTCAATAGTGTGAATTTTCACCTTATGGGACAAGAAAAAATGGACTTTTTTCTCCTGCCATGGGGGGCGCTCTTTTGGGGAGTAAAAATTCCTTCACAAATGTGTTGATGGCTGGACATTGCATCATCCTAGAAAACTTGGAGGCCAGTGAGGGCAAAAATAAAAAGTTATAAGACTTTGAAATATGTGGATTTTAGGGTTATCTTTGGCGCCCCCTAGAACCTAAACCGTGGGGTGCAGCGTCATGATTTGAATAACTTTTAATGGCCATGGGGTGTAGATTGGCCTGAGCAAATGTGGTGCCGGTGGAACGAAAGCCTTCGGAGGAGTTAGCGAAATTCCAATGTGTGCGGATCGGCAAAAAATGCGCAATAACCCTTTAACCGTACATTTGACAGATACGCCCGCACTGACTTTTTTGTAGATCTTATTGAGATACATGTGTGTGTCAATTTTTGTGTCATTTTGACAAAGCGTACAGGCGTCAGGTGAATTTTTCACCTTAGGGGGCGCTATGGAGCCATTTTGCATTGTATTGTTTGGACGACTTCAGAATATCAAATTTTTCACCAGGCCCGGTCGTCCTGCCAAATTTCATGAGTTTTCGCCAGTGGGAAGTGGGCCATTTTCCAGTTCAAAGGGGAGGAAAAAGAAAAAAGAAACAAAGAAAAACTAGGGCCCCGTTGGGGCACTGGCGGGCCCGAGCCGTGTCACGCCGCCCCCAGCGCGACCGCCTCCCCCACCCGATCGCGTCACACTCAAGGTCCAAAGATGGTGTGCGCACTTGTTTGTGGTCATTTACCATTATAATGAACGGGAGGCGCAGTTTCTACCAAAACGCTCGCTGCAGAAAAACTCCATGTCCTATTTGAAAAAAGTCTGGACCATGAGTGAGGGCACAAACACAGCTAAGATATATCCAAATGGCAAGTTGCTCCTCCTTTCGCTTTTGCCGAGAGAGCAGTGCGTTTGAGCCATTGAATGATGAACAGGAAAAACTTGACTTTATTCTCCTGCCATGGGGGGGCGCTCTTTTAACGAGAAAAAACTCCTTCACAAATGTGTTGATGGCTGGACATTGCATCATCCTAGAAAACATGGAGGCCAGTGAGGACAAAAATAAAAAGTTATAAGACTTTTAAATATGTGGATTTTAGGGTTATCTTTGGCGCCCCCTAGAACCTAAACCGTGGGGTGCAGCGTCATGATTTGAATAACTTTTAATGGCCATGGGGTGTAGATTGGCCTGAGCAAATGTGGTGCCGGTGGAACGAAAGCCTTCGGAGGAGTTAGCGAAATTCCAATGTGTGCGGATCGGCAAAAAATGCAAAATAACCCTTTAACCGTACATTTTACAGATACGTGGCCATTGACTTTTTCGAAGATCTTATTGAAATACACGTGTATGTAAAATTTTGTGTCAATATGACAAAACATACAGGCGTAGCACTCAACAATGTGTATTTTCACCTTAGTGGACAAGAAAAAATTGACTTTTTTCTCCTGCCATGGGGGGCGCTCTTTTGGCGAGTAAAAATTCCTTCACAAATGTGTTGATGGCTGGACATTGCATCATCCTAGAAAACTTGGAGGCCAGTGGGGACAAAAATAAAAAGTTATAAGACTTTTAAATATGTGGATTTTACGGTTATCTTTGGCGCCCCCTAGAACCTAAACCGTGGGGTGCAGCGTCATGATTTGAATAACTTTTAATGGCCATGGGGTGTAGATTGGCCTGAGCAAATGTGGTGCCGGTGGAACGAAAGCCTTCGGAGGAGTTAGCGAAATTCCAATGTGTGCGGATCGGCAAAAAATGCGGAATAACCCTTTAACTGTACATTTGACAGATACGCGCGTATTGACTTTTTCGTAGATCTTATTGAGATACATGTGTGTGTCAATTTTTGTGTCATTTTGCCAAAGCGTACAGGTGTTACACTCAACAATGTGTATTTTCACCTTAGGGGACAAGAAAAAATGGACTTTTTTCTCCTGCCATGGGGGGGCGCTCTTTTGGGGAGTAAAAATTCCTTCACAAATGTGTTGATGGCTGGACATTGCATCATCCTAGAAAACTTGGAGGCCAGTGAGGGCAAAAATAAAAAGTTATAAGACTTTTAAATATGTGGATCTTAGGGTTATCTTTGGCGCCCCCTAGAACCTAAACCGTGGGGTGCAGCGTCATGATTTGAATAACTTTTAATGGCCATGGGGTGTAGATTGGCCTGAGCAAATGTGGTGCCGGTGGAACGAAAGCCTTCGGAGGAGTTAGCGAAATTCCAATGTGTGCGGATCGGCAAAAAATGCGAAATAACCCTTTAACCGTACATTTGACAGATACGCCCGCACTGACTTTTTTGTAGATCTTATTGAGATACATGTGTGTGTCAATTTTTGTGTCATTTTGACAAAGCGTACAGGCGTGACAGTCAATAGTGTGAATTTTCACCTTAGGGGGCGCTATGGAGCCATTTTGCATTTTCTTGTTTGGGCGACTTCGGAATATCAAATTTTTCACCAGGCCCGGTCGTCCTGCCAAATTTCATGAGTTTTCGCCAGTGGGAAGTGGGCCATTTTCCAGTTCAAAGGGGAGGAAAAATAATAACTAGGACCCCGTTGGGGCACTGGCGGGCCCGAGCCGTGTCGCGTCCCCCCCCCCCCCCCCCCCCCCAACGTGCTGCCTTCCCGTCCCATTTGTGTCCTCTGGCCATCGCCCTCTCTGGTAACGCCCATCACTGCAAAGACCCTTTTCCTTCATCGGCGTTTGCTGTTCTTCCTGCCAGTGCGTGTTGCTTTCACTTACACTTGCCACAGCCAGCCTCGTGAGTGCCTAGCCTATTGAATATCACTGTCACCTACACAGGACAGTCATTACCTTTCTATTAATACTTTGTGTTTTAATTTCACATTAATTGCCATATTGTATAAACGACTGGAAAAAACTTGAGCCCCTGCCCCTGTATAATCATGTGCATGTCTCTGTTCTAGCTCCAAGGTGAATCTTCACTGCTCATGTTCTCCTCAGAAGCACTCACCTCACTCCCCTCAGGTTACTGTACACATGCACCAACTGCCTGCTTCAGGTTTGGATGGAGCTTCATGGTTGTCTTTTGGAGAAATGACCAGTCAAGTTGTGTTTGAAATTTGATTTTTTTCAGGGGCAAAAGGAGCCTCTGTATTCTTGTCAAATATGTAAATAGCATGTTTTTGCAGGTGCTAAAAACCAGACTCTGAGTGTGTGTGGGTGTGTGTGTGTGTGTGTGTGTGTGTGTGTGTGTGTGTGTGCGTGTGTGTGTGTGTCTGTGTGTGTGTGTGTGTGTGTGTGTGTGTGCGTTCAAGTCACATGACATATTTAACCGGATGTAGCTGCAAGACGGAGCCTCGTTGACTCTCCGTTTCAATTTATCTCAAAAGTGAGGACCTCAACCTATATACCAGTTTTTAAATTGTGTTGATAGGCCAAATAAAACCAGAGTTATGATAAATTATGTCCGCGATACTTTTTTTCTGCTTATTTTGATCACGTTCGGCGCTCGATCGCGCTGTATGAGACAGGAAAACATAGCATGCAGACATTAGCGACAGGTCTTACAGGCGGAAAAGGCTTGCCAAAAGAAAAAAAAAAACACACCACAACATCTCTCCTATTGGTGGAAAACTTCACCACAACAACCAATCCAAAATTATATGGTGACTGATTGACAAGGGGCGGGCGCTTACGTTCTTCCTGCAACATGAGAAGGGAGGGAGGGACTCTCAGCAGGGATGCAGTCTGGGACACGTAGTTGCAAACCTAGCGACTTTGTTGTTAGATTCAATGACTTTTCAGACCCCCTAACGACTTTTTTTTTAGAAAGAAAGGGACTTTTATCGACTTCTTCTGGAGTTTAGAGACTCTGACATGAAGCAGGCTTTCCTTACTGAGGAGTTAGCAACGCTGCTAAGGGTGCAGAGCCACACATGCGCTCAGAGCTCTGCATGGGAGACTGAAGCTGACAGAGCTGCAGCAGTTAGCAGGTTTCACCCTCAGAGACCACCAGGGGTTCATGTTGAGGCATTTTATTTTTTTTTTTTTGTGCCATAGACACTGTCAGCACAATCTGCAGTTACACTAACAAAAATGCTGCAAAAAACAAAGAATTATGGAAAAATTACACATGGACTGACATAGAGGAGGATCTACACAAGTTTTTTACATCATGTTTTACATCATGCATCATTTACATCATGTTTTTTTGTAGTGGCATAAATAAAAAGTGACATTTGTGAGACTATACAGTGTTTTGTAAATAATTTTACAAAGAACGCCTGGGCCATTGCCTGCATTTTGATGTAAATAGAGGTAAATCACTATGTTCTTTGTTAAAAATTTGCATATGTTTTGAAGTTTACAATTTTTATTTGAAGTTTAAGTTTTAAAAACAGTTCATCACACATATTTGTGGTTTTCACAGTAAAAATGTTACTTTTTTCCACTCGGATTTTATGTTTTGTGTGTGAATTTGGGTCCATTGTGTAAATTCAGTATGTCAACATGATAAAATAACTGTAAATTCGCACAGGTGAGGTTGTGCTGAAAAAAATGATACCAGGCAAGGCACGTGATTGTCAAATTTTGTGTCAATATGACAAAGCGTATAGGCGTGAATCTCAACAATGTGTATTTTCACCTTAGGGGACAAGAAAAAATGGACTTTTTTCTCCTGCCATGGGGGGGCGCTCTTTTGGGGAGTAAAAATTCCTTCACAAATGTGTTGATGGCTGGACATTGCATCATCCTAGAAAACTTGGAGGCCAGTGAGGACAAAAATAAAAAGTTATAAGACTTTTAAATATGTGGATTTTAGGGTTATCTTTGGCGCCCCCTAGAACCTAAACCGTGGGGTGCAGCATCAGGATTTGAATAACTTTTAATGGCCATGGGGTGTAGATTGGCCTGAGCAAATGTGGTGCCGGTGGAACGAAAGCCTTCGGAGGAGTTAGCGAAATTCCAATGTGTGCGGATCGGCAAAAAATGCGGAATAACCCTTTAACCGTACATTTGACAGATACGCGCGCATTGACTTTTTCGTAGATCTTATTGAGTTACATGTGTGTGTCAATTTTTGTGTCATTTTGACAAAGCGTATAGGCGTGACACTCAACAATGTGTATTTTCACCTTAGGGGACAAGAAAAAATTGACTTTTTTCTCCTGCCATGGGGGGGCGCTCTTTTGGGGAGTAAAAATTCCTTCACAAATGTGTTGATGGCTGGACATTGCATCATCCTAGAAAACTTGGAGGCCAGTGAGGACAAAAATAAAAAGTTATAAGACTTTTAAATATGTGGATTTTAGGGTTATCTTTGGCGCCCCCTAGAACCTAAACCGTGGGGTGCAGCGTCATGATTTGAATAACTTTTAATGGCCATGGGGTGTAGATTGGCCTGAGTAAATGTGGTGCCGGTGGAACGAAAGCCTTCGGAGGAGTTAGCGAAATTCCAATGTGTGCGGATCGGCAAAAAATGCGGAATAACCCTTTAACCGTACATTTGACAGATACGCCCGCACTGACTTTTTTGTAGATCTTATTGAGATACATATGTGTGTCAATTTTTGTGTCAATATGACAAAGCGTACAGGCGTGACAGTCAATAGTGTGAATTTTCACCTTAGGGGGCGCTATGGAGCCATTTTGCATTTTATTGTTTGGGCGACTTCAGAATATCGAATTTTTCACCAGGCCCGGTCGTCCTGCCAAATTTCATGAGTTTTCGCCAGTGGGAAGTGGGCCATTTTCCAGTTCAAAGGGGAGGAAAAAGAAGAAAGAAAGAAAGAAAGAAACAAAGAAAAACCACTTGGGGAATAATAGGGCTCTCGCAGCTGCTTAGCAGCTACGCTCGGGCCCTAATAATAATAACAAAAGAAGGAAACATGCAGGAACAAGAGGGCTCTCGCAGCTGCTTAGCAGCTACGCTCGGGCCCTAACTAGGACCCCGTTGGGGCACTGGCGGGCCCGAGCCGTGTCGCGTCCCCCCCCCAACGTGCTGCCTCCCCGTCCCATTTGTGTCCTCTGGCCATCGTCCTCTCTGGTAACGCCCATCACTGCAAAGACCCTTTTCCTTCATCGGCGTTTGCTGTTCTTCCTGCCAGTGCGTGTTGCTTTCACTTACACTTGCCACAGCCAGCCTCGTGAGTGCCTAGCCTATTGGATATCACTGTCACCTACACAGGACAGTCATTACCTTTCTATTAATACTTTGTGTTTTAATTTCACATTAATTTCCATATTGTATAAACGACTGGAAAAAACTTGAGCCCCTGCCCCTGTATAATCATGTGCATGTCTCTGTTCTAGCTCCAAGGTGAATCTTCACTGCTCATGTTCTCCTCAGAAGCACTCACCTCACTCCCCTCAGGTTACTGTACACATGCACCAACTGCCTGCTTCAGGTTTGGATGGAGCTTCATGGTTGTCTTTTGGAGAAATGACCAGTCAAGTTGTGTTTGAAATTTGATTTTTTTCAGGGGCAAAAGGAGCCTCTGCATTCTTGTCAAATATGTAAATAGCATGTTTTTGCAGGTGCTAAAAACCAGACTCTGAGTGTGTGTGTGTGTGTGTGTGTGCGTGTGTGTGTGTCTGTGTGTGTGTGTGTGCGTTCAAGTCACATGACATATTTAACCGGATGTAGCTGCAAGACGGAGCCTCGTTGACTCTCTGTTTCAACTTATCTCAAAAGTGAGGACCTCAACCTATATACCAGTTTTTAAATTGTGTTGATAGGCCAAATAAAACCAGAGTTATGATAAATTATGTCCGCGATACTTTTTTTCTGCTTATTTTGATCACGTTCGGCGCTCGATCGCGCTGTATGAGACAGGAAAACATAGCATGCAGACATTAGCGACAGGTCTTACAGGCGGAAAAGGCTTGCCAAAAGAAAAAAAAAACACACCACAACATCTCTCCTATTGGTGGAAAACTTCACCACAACAACCAATCCAAAATTATATGGTGACTGATTGACAAAGGGCGGGCGCTTACGTTCTTCCTGCAACATGAGAAGGGAGGGAGGGACTCTCAGCAGGGATGCAGTCTGGGACACGTAGTTGCAAACCTAGCGACTTTGTTGTTAGATTCAATGACTTTTCAGACCCCCTAACGACTTTTTTTAGAAAGAAAGGGACTTTTATCGACTTCTTCTGGAGTTTAGAGACTCTGACATGAAGCAGGCTTTCCTTACTGAGGAGTTAGCAACGCTGCTAAGGGTGCAGAGCCACACATGCACTCAGAGCTCTGCATGGGAGACTGAAGCTGACAGAGCTGCAGCAGTTAGCAGGTTTCACCCTCAGAGACCACCAGGGGTTCATGTTGAGGCATTTTAATTTTTTTTTTTTTTTGTGCCATAGACACTGTCAGCACAATCTGCAGTTACACTAACAAAAATGCTGCAAAAAATAAAGAATTATGGAAAAATTACACATGGACTGACATAGAGGAGGATCTACACAAGTTTTTTACATCATGTTTTACATCATGCATCATTTACATCATGTTTTTTTGTAGTGGCATAAATAAAAAGTGACATTTGTGAGACTATACAGTGTTTTGTAAATAATTTTACAAAGAACGCCTGGGCCATTGCCTGCATTTTGATGTAAATAGAGGTAAATTACTATGTTCTTTGTTAAAAATTTGCATATGTTTTGAAGTTTACAATTTTTATTTGAAGTTTAAGTTTTAAAAACAGTTCATCACACATATTTGTGGTTTAATTTCACATTAATTTCCATATTGTATAAATGACTGGAAAAAACTTGAGCCCCTGCCCCTGTATAATCATGTGCACGTCCCTGTTCTAGCTCCAAGGTGAATCTTCACTGCTCATGTTCTCCTCAGAAATAGTCACCTCACTCCCCTCAGGTTACTGTACACATGCACCAACTATCTGCTTCAGGTTTGAAATGGAGCTTCATGGTTGTCTTTTGGAGAAATGAACAGTCAAGTTGTGTTTGAAATTTGATTTTTTTCAGGGGCAAAAGGAAGCCTCTGCATTCTTGTCAAATATGTAAACAGCATGTTTTTGCAGGTGCTAAAAAACAGACTCTGAGTGTGTGTGTGTGTCTGTGTGTGTTGGCCTGTGTGTATATGTGTGTGTATCCTGCAGTACTCTGTACTCATGCAGTGGCCAAAAAGACTTTTAAGAATGTGGATTTTTGGGTCATCTTTGGCGCCCCCTAGAACTGCAGTACTCTGTACTCCTGCAGTGGCAAAAATGACTTTTAAGAATGTGGATTTTTGGGTCATCTTTGGCGCCCCCTAGAACGTAAACCGTGGGGTGCAGCGTCATGATTTTTACAACTTTGAATGGGCATGGGGTGTAGATTGCCCTGAGCAAATTTGGTATCGGTGGGACGAAAGCCTTAGGAGGAGATAGCCACATTCCAGTGTTTGCGAATCGGCAAAAAATGCAAAATAGCCCTTTAACCGTACATTATACAGATACGCGCTCTTTGACTTTTTCGTAGATCTAATTGAGATACACATGATTGTCAATTTTTGTGTCAATATGACAAAGCGTTCAGGCGTGACACTCAACAATGTGTATTTTTATGTAAGGGGACAAAAAAAAATGGACTTTTTTCTCCTACCATGGGGGGGCGCTCTTTTGGGGAGTAAAAATTCCTTCACAAATGTGTTGATGGCTGGACATTGCATCATCCTAGAAAACTTGGAGGCCAGTGAGGACAAAAATAAAAAGTTATAAAACATTTAAGAATGTGGATTTTTGGGTTATTTTTGGCGCCCCCTAGAACCTAAACCATGGGGTGCAGCATCATGATTTGAATAACTTTTAATGGCCATGGGGTGTAGATTGGCCTGAGCAAATGTGGTGCCGGTGGAACGAAAGCCTTCGGAGGAGTTAGCGAAATTCCAATGTGTGCGGATCGGCAAAAAATGCGGAATAACCCTTTAACTGTACATTTGACAGATACACGCGCATGGACTTTTTTGTAGATCTTATTGAGTTACATGTGTGTGTCAATTTTTGTGTCATTTTGACAAAGCGTATAGGCGTGACACTCAACAATGTGTATTTTCACCTTAGGGGACAAGAAAAAATGGACTTTTTTCTCCTGCCATGGGGGGCGCTCTTTTGGGGAGTAAAAATTCCTTCACAAATGTGTTGATGGCTGGACATTGCATCATCCTAGAAAACTTGGAGGCCAGTGAGGACAAAAATAAAAAGTTATAAGACTTTTAAATATGTGGATCTTAGGGTTATCTTTGGCGCCCCCTAGAACCTAAACCGTGGGGTGCAGCGTCATGATTTGAATAACTTTTAATGGCCATGGGGTGTAGATTGGCCTGAGCAAATGTGGTGCCGGTGGAACGAAAGCCTTCGGAGGAGTTAGCGAAATTCCAATGTGTGCGGATCGGCAAAAAATGCGAAATAACCCTTTAACCGTACATTTGACAGATACGCCCGCACTGACTTTTTTGTAGATCTTATTGAGATACATGTGTGTGTCAATTTTTGTGTCATTTTGACAAAGCGTACAGGCGTGACAGTCAATAGTGTGAATTTTCACCTTAGGGGGCGCTATGGAGCCATTTTGCATTTTCTTGTTTGGGCGACTTCGGAATATCAAATTTTTCACCAGGCCCGGTCTTCCTGCCAAATTTCATGAGTTTTCGCCAGTGGGAAGTGGGCCATTTTCCAGTTCAAAGGGGAGGAAAAATAATAACTAGGACCCCGTTGGGGCACTGGCGGGCCCGAGCCGTGTCGCGTCCCCCCCCCCCAACGTGCTGCCTCCCCGTCCCATTTGTGTCCTCTGGCCATCGCCCTCTCTGGTAACGCCCATCACTGCAAAGACCCTTTTCCTTCATCGGCGTTTGCTGTTCTTCCTGCCAGTGCGTGTTGCTTTCACTTACACTTGCCATAGCCAGCCTCGTGAGTGCCTAGCCTATTGGATATCACTGTCACCTACACAGGACAGTCATTACCTTTCTATTAATACTTTGTGTTTTAATTTACATTAATTTCCATATTGTATAAACGACTGGAAAAAACTTGAGCCCCTGCCCCTGTATAATCATGTGCATGTCTCTGTTCTAGCTCCAAGGTGAATCTTCACTGCTCATGTTCTCCTCAGAAGCACTCACCTCACTCCCCTCAGGTTACTGTACACATGCACCAACTGCCTGCTTCAGGTTTGGATGGAGCTTCATGGTTGTCTTTTGGAGAAATGACCAGTCAAGTTGTGTTTGAAATTTGATTTTTTTCAGGGGCAAAAGGAGCCTCTGCATTCTTGTCAAATATGTAAATAGCATGTTTTTGCAGGTGCTAAAAACCAGACTCTGAGTGTGTGTGTGTGTGTGTGTGTGTGTGTGTGTGTGTGTGTGTGTGTGTGTCTATGTGTGCGTTCAAATCACATGACATATTTAACCGGATGTAGCTGCAAGACGGAGCCTCGTTGATTCTCCGTTTCAACTTATCTCAAAAGTGAGGACCTCAACCTATATACCAGTTTTTAAATTGTGTTGATAGGCCAAATAAAACGAGAGTTATGATAAATTATGTCCGCGATACTTTTTTTCTGCTTATTTTGATCACGTTCGGCGCTCGATCGCGCTGTATGAGACAGGAAAACATAGCATGCAGACATTAGCGACAGGTCTTACAGGCGGAAAAGGCTTGCCAAAGGAAAAAAAAAACACACCACAACATCTCTCCTATTGGTGGAAAACTTCACCACAACAACCAATCCAAAATTATATGGTGACTGATTGACAAGGGGCAGGCGCTTACGTTCTTCCTGCAACATGAGAAGGGAGGGAGGGACTCTCAGCAGGGATGCAGTCTGGGACACGTAGTTGCAAACCTAGCGACTTTGTTGTTAGATTCAATGACTTTTCAGACCCCCTAACGACTTTTTTTTAGAAAGAAAGGGACTTTTATCGACTTCTTCTGGAGTTTAGAGACTCTGACATGAAGCAGGCTTTCCTTACTGAGGAGTTAGCAACGCTGCTAAGGGTGCAGAGCCACACATGCGCTCAGAGCTCTGCATGGGAGACTGAAGCTGACAGAGCTGCAGCAGTTAGCAGGTTTCACCCTCAGAGACCACCAGGGGTTCATGTTGAGGCATTTTAATTTTTTTTTTTTTTTGTGCCATAGACACTGTCAGCACAATCTGCAGTTACACTAACAAAAATGCTGCAAAAAACAAAGAATTATGGAAAAATTACACATGGACTGACATAGAGGAGGATCTACACAAGTTTTTTACATCATGCATCATTTACATCATTTTTTTTTGTAGTGGCATAAATAAAAAGTGACATTTGTGAGACTATACAGTGTTTTGTAAATAATTTTACAAAGAACGCCTGGGCCATTGCCTGCATTTTGATGTAAATAGAGGTAAATTACTATGTTCTTTGTTAAAAATTTGCATATGTTTTGAAGTTTACAATTTTTATTTGAAGTTTAAGTTTTAAAAACAGTTCATCACACATATTTGTGGTTTAATTTCACATTAATTTCCATATTGTATAAATGACTGGAAAAAACTTGAGCCCCTGCCCCTGTATAATCATGTGCACGTCCCTGTTCTAGCTCCAAGGTGAATCTTCACTGCTCATGTTCTCCTCAGAAATAGTCACCTCACTCCCCTCAGGTTACTGTACACATGCACCAACTATCTGCTTCAGGTTTGAAATGGAGCTTCATGGTTGTCTTTTGGAGAAATGAACAGTCAAGTTGTGTTTGAAATTTGATTTTTTTCAGGGGCAAAAGGAAGCCTCTGCATTCTTGTCAAATATGTAAACAGCATGTTTTTGCAGGTGCTAAAAAACAGACTCTGAGTGTGTGTGTGTGTGTGTCTGTGTGTGTGTGTGTGTGTGTGTGTGTGTATGTTGGCGTGTGTGTATATGTGTGTGTATCCTGCAGTACTCTGTACTCCTGCAGTGGCCAAAAAGACTTTTAAGAATGTGGATTTTTGGGTCATCTTTGGCGCCCCCTAGAACTGCAGTACTCTGTACTCCTGCAGTGGCCAAAATGACTTTTAAGAATGTGGATTTTTGGGTCATCTTTGGCGCCCCCTAGAACGTAAACCGTGGGGTGCAGCGTCATGATTTTTACAACTTTGAATGGGCATGGGGTGTAGATTGCCCTGAGCAAATTTGGTATCGGTGGGACGAAAGCCTTAGGAGGAGATAGCCACATTCCAATGTGTGCGAATCGGCAAAAAATGCGAAATAGCCCTTTAACCGTACATTATACAGATACGCGCTCTTTGACTTTTTCGTAGATCTAATTGAGATACACATGATTGTCAATTTTTGTGTCAATATGACAAAGCGTTCAGGCGTGACACTCAACAATGTGTATTTTTATGTAAGGGGACAAGAAAAAATTGACTTTTTTCTCCTACCATGGGGGGGCGCTCTTTTGGGGAGTAAAAATTCCTTCACAAATGTGTTGATGGCTGGACATTGCATCATCCTAGAAAACTTGGAGGCCAGTGAGGACAAAAATAAAAAGTTATAAAACATTTAAGAATGTGGATTTTTGGGTTATTTTTGGCGCCCCCTAGAACCTAAACCGTGGGGTGCAGCGTCATGATTTGAATAACTTTTAATGGCCATGGGGTGTAGATTGGCCTGAGCAAATGTGGTGCCGGTGGAACGAAAGCCTTCGGAGGAGTTAGCGAAATTCCAATGTGTGCGGATCGGCAAAAAATGCGGAATAACCCTTTAACTGTACATTTGACAGATACGCGCGCAGGACTTTTTTGTAGATGTTATTGAGTTACATGTGTGTGTCAATTTTTGTGTCATTTTGACAAAGCGTATAGGCGTGACACTCAACAATGTGTATTTTCACCTTAGGGGACAAGAAAAAATGGACTTTTTTCTCCTGCCATGGGGGGGCGCTCTTTTGGGGAGTAAAAATTCCTTCACAAATGTGTTGATGGCTGGACATTGCATCATCCTAGAAAACTTGGAGGCCAGTGAGGACAAACATAAAAAGTTATAAGACTTTTAAATATGTGGATTTTAGTGTTATCTTTGGCGCCCCCTAGAACCTAAACCTTGGGGTGCAGCGTCATGATTTTGATAACTTTTAATGGCCACGGGGTGTAGATTGGCCTGAGCAAATGTGGTGCCGGTGGAACGAAAGCCTTCGGAGGAGTTAGCGAAATTCCAATGTGTGCGGATCGGCAAAAAATGCGAAATAACCCTTTAACCGTAATTTTGACAGATACGCCCTCACTGACTTTTTTGTAGATCTTATTGAGATACATGTGTGTGTCAATTTTTGTGTCAATATGACAAAGCGTACAGGCGTGACAGTCAATAGTGTGAATTTCCACCTTAGGGGGCGCTATGGAGCCATTTTGCATTTTATTGTTTTGGCGACTTCAGAATATCGAATTTTTCACCAGGCCCGGTCGTCCTGCCAAATTTCATGAGTTTTCGCCAGTGGGAAGTGGGCCATTTTCCAGTTCAAAGGGGAGGAAAAAGAAAAAAGAAAGAAAGAAACAAAGAAAAACCACTTGGGGAATAATAGGGCCTACGCCCGGCTGCTCTGCAGCTGGCTCGGGCCCTAATAACACTAGGACCCCGTTGGGGCACTGGCGGGCCCGAGCTGTGTCGCGTCCCCCCCCCCCCCAACGTGCTGCCTTCCCGTCCCATTTGTGTCCTCTGGCCATCGCCCTCTCTGGTAACGCCCATCACTGCAAAGACCCTTTTCCTTCATCGGCATTTGCTGTTCTTCCTGCCAGTGCGTGTTGCTTTCACTTACACTTGCCACAGCCAGCCTCGTGAGTGCCTAGCCTATTGGATATCACTGTCACCTACACAGGACAGTCATTACCTTTCTATTAATACTTTGTGTTTTAATTTCACATTAATTTCCATATTGTATAAACGACTGGAAAAAACTTGAGCCCCTGCCCCTGTATAATCATGTGCATGTCTCTGTTCTAGCTCCAAGGTGAATCTTCACTGCTCATGTTCTCCTCAGAAGCACTCACCTCACTCCCCTCAGGTTACTGTACACATGCACCAACTGCCTGCTTCAGGTTTGGATGGAGCTTCATGGTTGTCTTTTGGAGAAATGACCAGTCAAGTTGTGTTTGAAATTTGATTTTTTTCAGGGGCAAAAGGAGCCTCTGCATTCTTGTCAAATATGTAAATAGCATGTTTTTGCAGGTGCTAAAAACCAGACTCTGAGTGTGTGTGTGTGTGTGTGTGTGTGCGTGTGTGCGTGTGTGTGTGTCTGTGTGTGCGTTCAAGTCACATGACATATTTAACCGGATGTAGCTGCAAGACGGAGCCTCGTTGACTCTCCGTTTCAACTTATCTCAAAAGTGAGGACCTCAACCTATATACCAGTTTTTAAATTGTGTTGATAGGCCAAATAAAACCAGAGTTATGATAAATTATGTCCGCGATACTTTTTTTCTGCTTATTTTGGTCACGTTCGGCGCTCGATCGCGCTGTATGAGACAGGAAAACATAGCATGCAGACATTAGCGACAGGTCTTACAGGCGGAAAAGGCTTGCCAAAAAGAAAAAAAACACACCACAACATCTCTCCTATTGGTGGAAAACTTCACCACAACAACCAATCCAAAATTATATGGTGACTGATTGACAAGGGGCGGGTGCTTACGTTCTTCCTGCAACATGAGAAGGGAGGGAGGGACTCTCAGCAGGGATGCAGTCTGGGACACGTAGTTGCAAACCTAGCGACTTTGTTGTTAGATTCAATGACTTTTCAGACCCCCTAACGACTTTTTTTAGAAAGAAAGGGACTTTTATCGACTTCTTCTGGAGTTTAGAGACTCTGACATGAAGCAGGCTTTCCTTACTGAGGAGTTAGCAACGCGGCTAAGGGTGCAGAGCCACACATGCGCTCAGAGCTCTGCATGGGAGACTGAAGCTGACAGAGCTGCAGCAGTTAGCAGGTTTCACCCTCAGAGACCACCAGGGGTTCATGTTGAGGCATTTTAATTTTTTTTTTTTTTTGTGCCATAGACACTGTCAGCACAATCTGCAGTTACACTAACAAAAATGCTGCAAAAAACAAAGAATTATGGAAAAATTACACATGGACTGACATAGAGGAGGATCTACACAAGTTTTTTACATCATGTTTTACATCATGCATCATTTACATCATGTTTTTTTGTAGTGGCATAAATAAAAAGTGACATTTGTGAGACTATACAGTGTTTTGTAAATAATTTTACAAAGAACGCCTGGGCCATTGCCTGCATTTTGATGTAAATAGAGGTAAATTACTATGTTCTTTGTTAAAAATTTGCATATGTTTTGAAGTTTACAATTTTTATTTGAAGTTTAAGTTTTAAAAACAGTTCATCACACATATTTGTGGTTTAATTTCACATTAATTTCCATATTGTATAAATGACTGGAAAAAACTTGAGCCCCTGCCCCTGTATAATCATGTGCACGTCCCTGTTCTAGCTCCAAGGTGAATCTTCACTGCTCATGTTCTCCTCAGAAATAGTCACCTCACTCCCCTCAGGTTACTGTACACATGCACCAACTATCTGCTTCAGGTTTGAAATGGAGCTTCATGGTTGTCTTTTGGAGAAATGAACAGTCAAGTTGTGTTTGAAATTTGATTTTTTTCAGGGGCAAAAGGAAGCCTCTGCATTCTTGTCAAATATGTAAACAGCATGTTTTTGCAGGTGCTAAAAAACAGACTCTGAGTGTGTGTGTGTGTCTGTGTGTGTGTGTGTGTGTGTGTGTGTGTGTATGTTGGCGTGTGTGTATATGTGTGTGTATCCTGCAGTACTCTGTACTCCTGCAGTGGCCAAAAAGACTTTTAAGAATGTGGATTTTTGGGTCATCTTTGGCGCCCCCTAGAACTGCAGTACTCTGTACTCCTGCAGTGGCCAAAATGACTTTTAAGAATGTGGATTTTTGGGTCATTTTTGGCGCCCCCTAGAACGTAAACCGTGGGGTGCAGCGTCATGATTTTTACAACTTTGAATGGGCATGGGGTGTAGATTGCCCTGAGCAAATTTGGTATCGGTGGGACGAAAGCCTTAGGAGGAGATAGCCACATTCCAATGTGTGCGAATCGGCAAAAAATGCAAAATAGCCCTTTAACCGTACATTATACAGATACGCGCTCTTTGACTTTTTCGTAGATCTAATTGAGATACACATGATTGTCAATTTTTGTGTCAATATGACAAAGCGTTCAGGCGTGACACTCAACAATGTGTATTTTTATGTAAGGGGACAAGAAAAAATTGACTTTTTTCTCCTACCATGGGGGGCGCTCTTTTGGGGAGTAAAAATTCCTTCACAAATGTGTTGATGGCTGGACATTGCATCATCCTAGAAAACTTGGAGGCCAGTGAGGACAAAAATAAAAAGTTATAAAACATTTAAGAATGTGGATTTTTGGGTTATTTTTGGCGCCCCCTAGAACCTAAACCATGGGGTGCAGCATCATGATTTGAATAACTTTTAATGGCCATGGGGTGTAGATTGGCCTGAGCAAATGTGGTGCCGGTGGAACGAAAGCCTTCGGAGGAGTTAGCGAAATTCCAATGTGTGCGGATCGGCAAAAAATGCGGAATAACCCTTTAACTGTACATTTGACAGATACGCGCGCATGGACTTTTTTGTAGATCTTATTGAGTTACATGTGTGTGTCAATTTTTGTGTCATTTTGACAAAGCGTATAGGCGTGACACTCAACAATGTGTATTTTCACCTTAGGGGACAAGAAAAAATGGACTTTTTTCTCCTGCCATGGGGGGGCGCTCTTTTGGGGAGTAAAAATTCCTTCACAAATGTGTTGATGGCTGGACATTGCATCATCCTAGAAAACTTGGAGGCCAGTGAGGACAAAAATAAAAAGTTATAAGACTTTTAAATATGTGGATTTTAGTGTTATCTTTGGCGCCCCCTAGAACCTAAACCTTGGGGTGCAGCATCATGATTTTGATAACTTTTAATGGCCACGGGGTGTAGATTGGCCTGAGCAAATGTGGTGCCGGTGGAACGAAAGCCTTCGGAGGAGTTAGCGAAATTCCAATGTGTGCGGATCGGCAAAAAATGCGAAATAACCCTTTAACCGTAATTTTGACAGATACGGCCGCACTGACTTTTTTGTAGATCTTATTGAGATACATATGTGTGTCAATTTTTGTGTCAATATGACAAAGCGTACAGGCGTGACAGTCAATAGTGTGAATTTCCACCTTAGGGGGCGCTATGGAGCCATTTTGCATTTTATTGTTTGGGCGACTTCAGAATATCGAATTTTTCACCAGGCCCGGTCGTCCTGCCAAATTTCATGAGTTTTCGCCAGTGGGAAGTGGGCCATTTTCCAGTTCAAAGGGGAGGAAAAAGAAGAAAGAAAGAAAGAACTAGGACCCCGTTGGGGCACTGGCGGGCCCGAGCCGTGTCGCGTCCCCCCCCAACGTGCTGCCTCCCCGTCCCATTTGTGTCCTCTGGCCATCGCCCTCTCTGGTAACGCCCATCACTGCAAAGACCCTTTTCCTTCATCGGCGTTTGCTGTTCTTCCTGCCAGTGCGTGTTGCTTTCACTTACACTTGCCACAGCCAGCCTCGTGAGTGCCTAGCCTATTGGATATCACTGTCACCTACACAGGACAGTCATTACCTTTCTATTAATACTTTGTGTTTTAATTTCACATTAATTTCCATATTGTATAAACGACTGGAAAAAACTTGAGCCCCTGCCCCTGTATAATCATGTGCATGTCTCTGTTCTAGCTCCAAGGTGAATCTTCACTGCTCATGTTCTCCTCAGAAGCACTCACCTCACTCCCCTCAGGTTACCGACACATGCACCAACTGCCTGCTTCAGGTTTGGATGGAGCTTCATGGTTGTCTTTTGGAGAAATGAGCAGTCAAGTTGTGTTTGAAATTTGATTTTTTTCAGGGGCAAAAGGAGCCTCTGCATTTTTGTCAAATATGTAAATAGCATGTTTTTGCAGGTGCTAAAAACCAGACTCTGAGTGTGTGTGTGTGTGTGTGTGTGCGTGTGTGTGTGTCTGTGCGTGCGCTCAAGTCACATGACATATTTAACCGGATGTAGCTGCAAGACGGAGCCTCGTTGACTCTCCGTTTCAACTTATCTCAAAAGTGAGGACCTCAACCTATATACCAGTTTTTAAATTGTGTTGATAGGCCAAATAAAACCAGAGTTATGATAAATTAAGTCCGCGATACTTTTTTTCTGCTTATTTTGATCACGTTCGGCGCTCGATCGCGCTGTATGAGACAGGAAAACATAGCATGCAGACATTAGCGACAGGTCTTACAGGCGGAAAAGGCTTGCCAAATAAAAAAAAAAACACACCACAACATCTCTCCTATTGGTGGAAAACTTCACCACAACAACCAATCCAAAATTATATGGTGACTGATTGACAGAGGCGGGCGCTTACGTTCTTCCTGCAACATGAAAAGGGAGGGAGGGACTCTCAGCAGGGATGCAGTCTGGGACACGTAGTTGCAAACCTAGCGACTTTGTTGTTAGATTCAATGACTTTTCAGACACCCTAACGACTTTTTTTAGAAAGAAAGGGACTTTTATCGACTTCTTCTGGAGTTTAGAGACTCTGACATGAAGCAGGCTTTCCTTACTGAGGAGTTAGCAACGCTGCTAAGGGTGCAGAGCCACACATGCGCTCAGAGCTCTGCATGGGAGACTGAAGCTGACAGAGCTGCAGCAGTTAGCAGGTTTCACCCTCAGAGACCACCAGGGGTTCATGTTGAGGCATTTTAATTTTTTTTTTTTTTTGTGCCATAGACACTGTCAGCACAATCTGCAGTTACACTAACAAAAATGCTGCAAAAAACAAAGAATTATGGAAAAATTACACATGGACTGACATAGAGGAGGATCTACACAAGTTTTTTACATCATGTTTTACATCATGCATCATTTACATCATGTTTTTTTGTAGTGGCATAAATAAAAAGTGACATTTGTGAGACTATACAGTGTTTTGTAAATAATTTTACAAAGAACGCCTGGGCCATTGCCTGCATTTTGATGTAAATAGAGGTAAATTACTATGTTCTTTGTTAAAAATTTGCATATGTTTTGAAGTTTACAATTTTTATTTGAAGTTTAAGTTTTAAAAACAGTTCATCACACATATTTGTGGTTTAATTTCACATTAATTTCCATATTGTATAAATGACTGGAAAAAACTTGAGCCCCTGCCCCTGTATAATCATGTGCACGTCCCTGTTCTAGCTCCAAGGTGAATCTTCACTGCTCATGTTCTCCTCAGAAATAGTCACCTCACTCCCCTCAGGTTACTGTACACATGCACCAACTATCTGCTTCAGGTTTGAAATGGAGCTTCATGGTTGTCTTTTGGAGAAATGAACAGTCAAGTTGTGTTTGAAATTTGATTTTTTTCAGGGGCAAAAGGAAGCCTCTGCATTCTTGTCAAATATGTAAACAGCATGTTTTTGCAGGTGCTAAAAAACAGACTCTGAGTGTGTGTGTGTGTGTGTGTGTGTGTGTGCGTGTGTGTGTGTCTGTGTGTGCGCTCAAGTCACATGACATATTTAACCGGATGTAGCTGCAAGACGGAGCCTCGTTGACTCTCCGTTTCAACTTATCTCAAAAGTGAGGACCTCAACCTATATACCAGTTTTTAAATTGTGTTGATAGGCCAAATAAAACCAGAGTTATGATAAATTAAGTCCGCGATACTTTTTTTCTGCTTATTTTGATCACGTTCGGCGCTCGATCGCGCTGTATGAGACAGGAAAACATAGCATGCAGACATTAGCGACAGGTCTTACAGGCGGAAAAGGCTTGCCAAATAAAAAAAAAAACACACCACAACATCTCTCCTATTGGTGGAAAACTTCACCACAACAACCAATCCAAAATTATATGGTGACTGATTGACAGAGGCGGGCGCTTACGTTCTTCCTGCAACATGAAAAGGGAGGGAGGGACTCTCAGCAGGGATGCAGTCTGGGACACGTAGTTGCAAACCTAGCGACTTTGTTGTTAGATTCAATGACTTTTCAGACACCCTAACGACTTTTTTTAGAAAGAAAGGGACTTTTATCGACTTCTTCTGGAGTTTAGAGACTCTGACATGAAGCAGGCTTTCCTTACTGAGGAGTTAGCAACGCTGCTAAGGGTGCAGAGCCACACATGCGCTCAGAGCTCTGCATGGGAGACTGAAGCTGACAGAGCTGCAGCAGTTAGCAGGTTTCACCCTCAGAGACCACCAGGGGTTCATGTTGAGGCATTTTAATTTTTTTTTTTTTGTGCCATAGACACTGTCAGCACAATCTGCAGTTACACTAACAAAAATGCTGCAAAAAACAAAGAATTATGGAAAAATTACACATGGACTGACATAGAGGAGGATCTACACAAGTTTTTTACATCATGTTTTACATCATGCATCATTTACATCATGTTTTTTTGTAGTGGCATAAATAAAAAGTGACATTTGTGAGACTATACAGTGTTTTGTAAATAATTTTACAAAGAACGCCTGGGCCATTGCCTGCATTTTGATGTAAATAGAGGTAAATTACTATGTTCTTTGTTAAAAATTTGCATATGTTTTGAAGTGTACAATTTTTTTTTGAAGTTTAAGTTTTAAAAACAGTTCATCACACATATTTGTGGTTTAATTTCACATTAATTTCCATATTGTATAAATGACTGGAAAAAACTTGAGCCCCTGCCCCTGTATAATCATGTGCACGTCCCTGTTCTAGCTCCAAGGTGAATCTTCACTGCTCATGTTCTCCTCAGAAATAGTCACCTCACTCCCCTCAGGTTACTGTACACATGCACCAACTATCTGCTTCAGGTTTGAAATGGAGCTTCATGGTTGTCTTTTGGAGAAATGAACAGTCAAGTTGTGTTTGAAATTTGATTTTTTTCAGGGGCAAAAGGAAGCCTCTGCATTCTTGTCAAATATGTAAACAGCATGTTTTTGCAGGTGCTAAAAAACAGACTCTGAGTGTGTGTGTGTGTCTGTGTGTGTGTGTGTGTGTGTGTGTGTGTGTGTGTGTGTGTGTGTGTGTGTGTGTGTGTGTGTGTGTGTGTGTGTGTGTGTGTGTGTGTATATGTGTGTGTATCCTGCAGTACTCTGTACTCCTGCAGTGGCCAAAAAGACTTTTAAGAATGTGGATTTTTGGGTCATCTTTGGCGCCCCCTAGAACTGCAGTACTCTGTACTCCTGCAGTGGCCAAAATGACTTTTAAGAATGTGGATTTTTGGGTCATCTTTGGCGCCCCCTAGAACGTAAACCGTGGGGTGCAGCGTCATGATTTTTACAACTTTGAATGGGCATGGGGTGTAGATTGCCCTGAGCAAATTTGGTATCGGTGGGACGAAAGCCTTAGGAGGAGATAGCCACATTCCAATGTGTGCGAATCGGCAAAAAATGCAAAATAGCCCTTTAACCGTACATTATACAGATACGCGCTCTTTGACTTTTTCGAAGATCTAATTGAGATACACATGATTGTCAATTTTTGTGTCAATATGACAAAGCGTTCAGGCGTGACACTCAACAATGTGTATTTTTATGTAAGGGGACAAGAAAAAATTGACTTTTTTCTCCTACCATGGGGGGCGCTCTTTTGGGGAGTAAAAATTCCTTCACAAATGTGTTGATGGCTGGACATTGCATCATCCTAGAAAACTTGGAGGCCAGTGAGGACAAAAATAAAAAGTTATAAAACATTTAAGAATGTGGATTTTTGGGTTATTTTTGGCGCCCCCTAGAACCTAAACCATGGGGTGCAGCATCATGATTTGAATAACTTTTAATGGCCATGGGGTGTAGATTGGCCTGAGCAAATGTGGTGCCGGTGGAACGAAAGCCTTCGGAGGAGTTAGCGAAATTCCAATGTGTGCGTATCAGCAAAAAATGCGGAATAACCCTTTAACTGTACATTTGACAGATACGCGCGCATGGACTTTTTTGTAGATCTTATTGAGTTACATGTGTGTGTCAATTTTTGTGTCATTTTGACAAAGCGTATAGGCGTGACACTCAACAATGTGTATTTTCACCTTAGAGGACAAGAAAAAATGGACTTTTTTCTCCTGCCATGGGGGGGCGCTCTTTTGGGGAGTAAAAATTCCTTCACAAATGTGTTGATGGCTGGACATTGCATCATCCTAGAAAACTTGGAGGCCAGTGAGGACAAAAATAAAAAGTTATAAGACTTTTAAATATGTGGATTTTAGTGTTATCTTTGGCGCCCCCTAGAACCTAAACCTTGGGGTGCAGCGTCATGATTTTGATAACTTTTAATGGCCACGGGGTGTAGATCGGCCTGAGCAAATGTGGTGCCGGTGGAACGAAAGCCTTCGGAGGAGTTAGCGAAATTCCAATGTGTGCGGATCGGCAAAAAATGCGAAATAACCCTTTAACCGTAATTTTGACAGATACGTCCGCACTGACTTTTTTGTAGATCTTATTGAGATACATATGTGTGTCAATTTTTGTGTCAATATGACAAAGCGTACAGGCGTGGCAGTCAATAGTGTGAATTTCCACCTTAGGGGGCGCTATGGAGCCATTTTGCATTTTATTGTTTGGGCGACTTCAGAATATCGAATTTTTCACCAGGCCCGGTCGTCCTGCCAAATTTCATGAGTTTTCGCCAGTGGGAAGTGGGCCATTTTCCAGTTCAAAGGGGAGGAAAAAGAAGAAAGAAAGAAAGAACTAGGGCCCCGTTGGGGCACTGGCGGGCCCGAGCCGTGTCGCGCCGCCCCCAACACGACCGCCTCTCCCTACCGATCGCGTCACACTCAAGGTCCAAAGATGGTGTGCGCACTTGTCTGTGGTCATTTACAATTATAATGAATGGGAGGCGCAGTTTCTACCAAAACGCTCGCCGCAGACAAACTACATGTCCTATTTGAAAAGGACTGGACCATGAGTGAGGGCACAAACACAGCTAGGATATATCCAAATGGCAAGTTGCTCCTCCTTTCGGTTTTGCCGAGAGAGCGATGTGTTTGAGTCATTGAGCGATGGGCAGGAAAAACTTGACTTTTTCTCCTGCCATGGGGGGGCGCTCTTTTGGGGAGAAAAAATTCCTTCACAAATGTGTTGATGGCTGGACATTGCATCATCCTAGAAAACTTGGAGGCCAGTGAGGACAAAAATAAAAAGTTATAAGACTTTTAAAAATGTGGATATTTGGGTCCTCTTTGGCGCCCCCTAGAACGTAAACTGTGGGGTGCAGCGTCATGATTTGTACAACTTTGAATGGCCATGGGGTGTAGATTGACCTGAGCAAATTTGAAGCCGATGGGACAAAAGATTTAGGAGGAGTTAGCGAAATTCCAATGTGTGCGGATCGGCAAAAAATGCGAAATAACCCTTTAACCGTACATTTGACAGATACGCCCGCACTGACTTTTTTGTAGATCTTATTGAGATACATGTGTGTGTCAAATTTTGTGTCATTTTGACAAAGCGTAAAGGCGTGACAGTCAATAGTGTGAATTTTTGCCTTAGGAGACAAGAAAAAATGGACTTTTTTCTCCTGCCATGGGGGGGCGCTCTTTTGGGGAGTAAAAATTCCTTCACAAATGTGTTGATGGCTGGACATTGCATCATCCTAGAAAACTTGGAGGCCAGTGAGGACAAAAATAAAAAGTTATACGACTTTTAAGAATGTGGATTTCTGGGTTATCTTTGGCGCCCCCTAGAACGTAAACCGTGGGATGCAGCGTCATGATTTGTACAACTTTTAATGGCCATGGGGTGTAGATTGGCCTCAGCAAATGTGGTGCCTTTGGAACGAAAGCCTTCGGAGGAGTTAGCGAAATTCCAATGTGTGCGGATCGGCAAAAAATGCGAAATAGCCCTTTCACCGTACATTTGACAGATACGCCCGCACTGACTTTTTTGTAGATCTTATTGAGATACACGTGTGTGTCAAATTTTGTGTCATTTTGACAAAGCGTACAGGCGTGACACTCAATCATGTGAATTTTTCACCTTAGGGGGCGCTATGGAGCCATTTTGCATTTGATTTTTTGGGCGACTTCAGAATATCGAATTTTTCACCAGGCCCGGTCGTCCTGCCAAATTTCATGACTTTTCACCAGTGGGAAGTGGGCCATTTTCCAGTTCAAAGGGGCAGAAAAATAATAAGAAGAAGAAGAAGAAAGAAGAATCCATCAGGAATAATAGGGCTCTCGCAGCTGCTTAGCAGCTACGCTCGGGCCCTAAAGAAAGAAACAAAGAAAAACCACTTGGGGAATAATAGGGCCTACGCCCGGCTGCTCTGCAGCTGGCTCGGGCCCTAAAGAAAGAAACAAAGAAAAACCTCTTGGGGAATAATAGGGCCTACGCCCGGCTGCTCTGCAGCTGGCTCGGGCCCTAAAAAGAAGGAAACTACAGGAACAAGAGGGCTCTCGCAGCTGCTTAGCAGCTACGCTCGGGCCCTAACTAGGACCCCGTTGGGGCACTGGCGGGCCCGAGCTGTGTCGCGCCCCCCCCCCCAACGCGCTGCCTCCCCGTCCCATTTGTGTCCTCTGGCCATCGCCCTCTCTGGTAACGCCCATCACTGCAAAGACCCTTTTCCTTCATCGGCGTTTGCTGTTCTTCCTGCCAGTGCGTGTTGCTTTCACTTACACTTGCCACAGCCAGCCTCGTGAGTGCCTAGCCTATTGGATATCACTGTCACCTACACAGGACAGTCATTACCTTTCTATTAATACTTTGTTTTTTAATTTCACATTAATTTCCATATTGTATAAACAACTGGAAAAAACTTGAGCCCCTGCCCCTGTATAATCATGTGCACGTCTCTGTTCTAGCTCTAAGGTGAATCTTCACTGCTCATGTTCTCCTCAGAAGCAGTCACCTCACTCCCCTCAGGTTACTGTACACATGCACCAACTGCCTGCTTCAGGTTTGGATGGAGCTTCATGGTTGTCTTTTGGAGAAATGACCAGTCAAGTTGTGTTTGAAATTTGATTTTTTTCAGGGGCAAAAGGAGCCTCTGCATTCTTGTCAAATATGTAAATAGCATGTTTTTGCAGGTGCTAAAAACCAGACTCTGAGTGTGTGTGTGTGCGTGTGTGTGTGTGTCTGTGTGTGTGTGTGTGTGTGTGTGTGTGTGTGTGTGTGCGTTCAAGTCACATGACATATTTAACCGGATGTAGCTGCAAGACGGAGCCTCGTTGACTCTCCGTTTCAACTTATCTCAAAAGTGAGGACCTCAACCTATATACCAGTTTTTAAATTGTGTTGATAGGCCAAATAAAACCAGAGTTATGATAAATTATGTCCGCGATACTTGTTTTCTGCTTATTTTGATCACGTTCGGCGCTCGATCGCGCTGTATGAGACAGGAAAACATAGCATGCAGACATTAGCGACAGGTCTTACAGGCGGAAAAGGCTTGCCAAAGGAAAAAAAAAACACACCACAACATCTCTCCTATTGGTGGAAAACTTCACCACAACAACCAATCCAAAATTATATGGTGACTGATTGACAAGGGGCGGGCGCTTACGTTCTTCCTGCAATATGAGAAGGGAGGGAGGGACTCTCAGCAGGGATGCAGTCTGGGACACGTAGTTGCAAACCTAGCGACTTTGTTGTTAGATTCAATGACTTTTCAGACCCCCTAACGACGTTTTTTTAGAAAGAAAGTGACTTTTATCGACTTCTTCTGGAGTTTAGAGACTCTGACATGAAGCAGGCTTTCCTTACTGAGGAGTTAGCAACGCTGCTAAGGGTGCAGAGCCACACATGCGCTCTGAGCTCTGCATGGGAGACTGAAGCTGACAGAGCTGCAGCAGTTAGCAGGTTTCACCCTCAGAGACCACCAGGGGTTCATGTTGAGGCATTTTCAGTTTTTTTTTTTTTTTTGCCATAGACACTGTCAGCACAATCTGCAGTTACACTAACAAAAATGCTGCAAAAAACAAAGAATTATGGAAAAATTACACATGGACTGACATAGAGGAGGATCTACACAAGTTTTTTACATCATGTTTTACATCATGCATCATTTACATCATGTTTTTTTGTAGTGGCATAAATAAAAAGTGACATTTGTGAGACTATACAGTGTTTTGTAAATAATTTTACAAAGAACACCTGGGCCATTGCCTGCATTTTGATGTAAATAGAGGTAAATTACTATGTTCTTTGTTAAAAATTTGCATATGTTTTGAAGTTTACAATTTTTATTTGAAGTTTAAGTTTTAAAAACAGTTCACACACATATTTGTGGTTTTCACAGTAAAAACGTTACTTTTTTCCACTCGGATTTTATGTTTTGTGTGTGAATTTGGGTCCAATGTGTAAATATAGTATGTCAAAATGATAAAAAAACTGTAAATTGACACAGGTGAGGTTGTGCTGAAAAAAATGATACCAGGCAAGGCAAGGTAAAAATTTTGTAAGAGGAAATATAAAGGTAAAATCTAAAGTAGTCAAAAACGGCCAATAGTGACTCACAGACTCCACAGACAAGTCCCTTTGGCGCCACTCAGTGGGCAAAACTACTTTGTCTACTGTAATGTATATTTGGGTCATCTTTGGCGCCCCCTAAAACGTAAACCGTGGGGTGCCGCGTCATGATTTTTACAACTTTGAATGGCCATGGAGTGTAGATTGGCCTGAGCAAATTTGGTGTCAGTGGGACGAAAGCCTTAGGAGGAGTTAGCGAAATTCCAATATGTGCGAATCGGCAAAAAATGCAAAATAGCCCTTTTACCGTACATTATACAGATACGCGCTCTTGACTTTTTCGTAGATCTAATTGAGATACACATGATTGTCAATTTTTGTGTCATTTTGCCAAAGCGTACAGGCGTGACAGTCAACAATGTGTATTTTCACCTTAGGGGACAAGAAAAAATGGACTTTTTTCTCCTGCCATGGGGGGGCGCTCTTTTAGGGAGTAAAAATTCCTTCACAAATGTGTTGATGGCTGGACATTGCATCATCCTAGAAAACTTGGAGGCCAGTGAGGACAAAAATAAAAAGTTATAAGACTTTTAAAAATGTGGATTTTTGGGTTATCTTTGGCGCCCCCTAGAACGTAAACCGTGGGGTGCAGCGTCATGATTTGAATAACTTTTAATGGCCATGGGGTGTAGATTGGCCTGAGCAAATGTGGTTCCGGTGGAACGAAAGCCTTCGGAGGAGTTAGCGAAATTCCAATGTGTGCGAATCGGCAAAAAATGCGGAATAACCCTTTAACCGTACATTTGACAGATACGCGCCCATTGACTCTTTTGTAGATCTTATTGAGATACATGTGTGTGTCAATTTTTGTGTCATTTTGACAAAGCGTACAGGCGTGACACTCAACAATGTGTATTTTCACCTTAGGGGACAAGAAAAAATGGACTTTTTTCTCCTGCCATGGGGGGGCGCTCTTTTGGGGAGTAAAAATTCCTTCACAAATGTGTTGATGGCTGGACATTGCATCATCCTAGAAAACTTGGAGGCCAGTGAGGACAAAAATAAAAAGTTATAAGACTTTGAAATATGTGGATTTTAGGGTTATCTTTGGCGCCCCCTAGAACCTAAACCGTGGGGTGCAGCGTCATGATTTGAATAACTTTTAATGGCCATTGGGGGTAGATTGGCCTGAGCAAATGTGGTGCCGGTGGAACGAAAGCCTTGGGAGGAGTTAGCGAAATTCCAATGTGTGCGGATCGGCAAAAAATGCGGAATAACCCTTTAACCGTACATTTGACAGATACGCGCGCATTGACTTTTTCGTAGATCTTATTGAGTTACATGTGTGTGTCAATTTTTGTGTCATTTTGACAAAGCGTATAGGCGTGACACTCAACAATGTGTATTTTCACCTTAGGGGGCGCTATGGAGCCATTTTGCATTTTATTGTTTGGGCGACTTCAGAATATCGAATTTTTCACCAGGCCCGGTCATCCTGCCAAATGTCATGAGTTTTCGCCAGTGGGAAGTGGGCCATTTTCCCCTTCAAAGGGGAGGAAAAATAAGAAGAAAGAAAGAAAGAAAGAAAGAAAGAAGAAAGAAAAACTCATCAGGAATAATAGGGCTCTACGCCCGGCTGCTCTGCAGCTGGCTCGGGCCCTAACTAGGACCCCGTTGGGGCACTGGCGGGCCCGAGCCGTGTCGCCCCCCCCCCCCCCCCAACGTGCTGCCTCCCCGTCCCATTTGTGTCCTCTGGCCATCGCCCTCTCTGGTAACGCCCATCACTGCAAAGACCCTTTTCCTTCATCGGCGTTTGCTGTTCTTCCTGCCAGTGCGTGTTGCTTTCACTTACACTTGCCACAGCCAGCCTCGTGAGTGCCTAGCCTATTCGATATCACTGTCACCTACACAGGACAGTCATTACCTTTCTATTAATACTTTGTGTTTTAATTTCACATTAATTTCCATATTGTATAAACGACTGGAAAAAACTTGAGCCCCTGCCCCTGTATAATCATGTGCATGTCTCTGTTCTAGCACCAAGGTGAATCTTCACTGCTCATGTTCTCCTCAGAAGCACTCACCTCACTCCCCTCAGGTTATTGTACACATGCACCAACTGCCTGCTTCAGGTTTGGATGGAGCTTCATGGTTGTCTTTTGGAGAAATGACCAGTCAAGTTGTGTTTGAAATTTGATTTTTTTCAGGGGCAAAAGGAGCCTCTGCATTCTTGTCAAATATGTAAATAGCATGTTTTTGCAGGTGCTAAAAACCAGACTCTGAGTGTGTGTGTGTGTGTGTGTGTGTGTGTGTGTGTGTGTGTGTGTGCGTGTGTGTGTGTGCGTTCAAGTCACATGACATATTTAACCGGATGTAGCTGCAAGACGGAGCCTCGTTGACTCTCCGTTTCAACTTATCTCAAAAGTGAGGACCTCAACCTATATACCAGTTTTTAAATTGTGTTGATAGGCCAAATAAAACCAGAGTTATGATAAATTATGTCCGCGATACTTTTTTTCTGCTTATTTTGATCACGTTCGGCGCTCAATCGCGCTGTATGAGACAGGAAAACATAGCATGCAGACATTAGCGACAGGTCTTACAGGCGGAAAAGGCTTGCCAAAAGAAAAAAAAAACACACCACAACATCTCTCCTATTGGTGGAAAACTTCACCACAACAACCAATCCAAAATTATATGGTGACTGATTGACAAGGGGCGGGTGCTTACTGTCTTCCTGCAACATGAGAAGGGAGGGAGGGACTCTCAGCAGGGATGCAGTCTGGGACACGTAGTTGCAAACCTAGCGACTTTGTTGTTAGATTCAATGACTTTTCAGACCCCCTAACGACTTTTTTTTTAGAAAGAAAGTGACTTTTATCGACTTCTTCTGGAGTTTAGAGACTCTGACATGAAGCAGGCTTTCCTTACTGAGGAGTTAGCAACGCTGCTAAGGGTGCAGAGCCACACATGCGCTCAGAGCTCTGCATGGGAGACTGAAGCTGACAGAGCTGCAGCAGTTAGCAGGTTTCACCCTCAGAGACCACCAGGGGTTCATGTTGAGGCATTTTATTTTTTATTTTTTTGTCACTGTCAGCACAATCTGCAGTTACACTAACAAAAATGCTGCAAAAAACAAAGAATTATGGAAAAATTACACATGGACTGACATAGAGGAGGAGCTACACAAGTTTTTTACATCATGTTTTACATCATGCATCATTTACATCATGTTTTTTTGTAGTGGCATAAATAAAAAGTGACATTTGTGAGACTATACAGTGTTTTGTAAATAAATTTACAAAGAACGCCTGGGCCATTGCCTGCATTTTGATGAAAATAAGGTAAATCACTGTTCTTTGTTAAAAATTTGCATATGTTTTGAGGTTTACAATTTTTATTTGAAGTTTAAGTTTTAAAAACAGTTCATCACACATATTTGTGGTTTTCACAGTAAAAATGTTACTTTTTTCCACTCTGATTTTATGTTTTGTGTGTGAATTTGGGTCCATTGTGTAAATTCAGTATGTCAACATGATAAAATAACTGTAAATTCGCACAGGTGAGGTTGTGCTGAAAAAAATGATACCAGGCAAGGCACGTGATTGTCAAATTTTGTGTCAATATGACAAAGCGTATAGGCTTGAATCTCAACAATATGTATTTTCACCTTAGGGGACAAGAAAAAATGGACTTTTTTCTCCTGCCATGGGGGGCGCTCTTTTGGGGAGTAAAAATTCCTTCACAAATGTGTTGATGGCTGGACATTGCATCATCCTAGAAAACTTGGAGGCCAGTGAGGACAAAAATAAAAAGTTATAAGACTTTTAAATATGTGGATTTTAGGGTTATCTTTGGCGCCCCCTAGAACCTAAACCGTGGGGTGCAGCGTCATGATTTGAATAACTTTTAATGGCCATGGGGTGTAGATTGTCCTGAGCAAATGTGGTGCCGGTGGAACGAAAGCCTTAGGAGGAGTTAGCCACATTCCAATGTGTGCGGATCGGCAAAAAATGCGGAATAACCCTTTAACCGTACATTTGACAGATACGCGCGCATTGACTTTTTCGTAGATCTTATTGAGTTACATGTGTGTGTCAATTTTTGTGTCATTTTGACAAAGCGTATAGGCGTGACACTCAACAATGTGTATTTTCACCTTAGGGGACAAGAAAAAATTGACTTTTTTGTCCTGCCATGGGGGGGCGCTGTTTTGGGGAGTAAAAATTCCTTCACAAATGTGTTGATGGCTGGACATTGCATCATCCTAGAAAACTTGGAGGCCAGTGAGGACAAAAATAAAAAGTTATAAGACTTTTAAATATGTGGATTTTAGTGTTATCTTTGGCGCCCCCTAGAACCTAAACCTTGGGGTGCAGCGTCATGATTTTGATAACTTTTAATGGCCACGGGGTGTAGATTGGCCTGAGCAAATGTGGTGCCGGTGGAACGAAAGCCTTCGGAGGAGTTAGCGAAATTCCAATGTGTGCGGATCGGCAAAAAATGCGAAATAACCCTTTAACCGTACATTTGACAGATACGCCCGCACTGACTTTTTTGTAGATCTTATTGAGATACATATGTGTGTCAATTTTTGTGTCAATATGACAAAGCGTACAGGCGTGACAGTCAATAGTGTGAATTTCCACCTTAGGGGGCGCTATGGAGCCATTTTGCATTTTATTGTTTGGGCGACTTCAGAATATCGAATTTTTCACCAGGCCCGGTCGTCCTGCCAAATTTCATGAGTTTTCGCCAGTGGGAAGTGGGCCATTTTCCAGTTCAAAGGGGAGGAAAAAGAAGAAAGAAAGAAACAAAGAAAAACCCCTACAGGAATAACAGGGCCTACGCCCGGCTGCTCTGCAGCTGGCTCGGGCCCTAAAGAAAGAAACAAAGAAAAACCCCTACAGGAATAACAGGGCCTACGCCCGGCTGCTCTGCAGCTGGCTCGGGCCCTAACCACTTGGGGAATAATAGGGCTCTCGCAGCTGCTTAGCAGCTACGCTCGGGCCCTAAAAACACACAGCTCTGACACAACTGTGTGGATTTCTTACGTTAGCGCGTTAGCGGTGTAAAGTAATGTTAGCAATAGCAGCTACATTGAGCTGTACTTTAAACTCTGAAATTTAGTAATGAAGCTGCTGCAGTTAGTTCACCAGGAATCACCTCGGCATTGTAATAATATCCTTCATCGTTGTTGAAGGCTGAGTGTTGCTTCAGTCAGGAGGTATTCATTGTAAACGTTTGTTTGCATGTCTGATTGTTAACTGCTAATTTGGTAAGTTGTTTGCACAAGAATTCTCCAAAATACTATTAAACAAAACTTTACCAAAATAAACACGTTACACTGTAAGTTGGTCTGAGGCAAGCTAACACAACATAATGTATTAGCCTACTCCAGTGCCTGGACATTGACGTGACTTACCTGAAAAATGACACCAATTTTCTTGGTGATCATGTCTTCTGGCCTCAGTGTGACCCTTTTCCCCTCCCTAAACAGCACAAACGTGTTTGTGCTCATGTTTAATGCATAGACTGTGACGTAATGTAATAATGGTTGCCGCTGTTCTCTCTCGTTTCTGAGTAAAATTCACTTCTGGGTCACATGGCTTGCGTAAAATCACACTTTGCAAATTGGACAATCGCCAGTTATCCGTTTTGTCAATTTTTCAGTTGTGCACAAAATCTGAAATCAGAAAAATGATTCGTTATCCTTTTTTTTCGTTTTGGGTCTGGAAACAAATATTTAAAAAATGAGTCGTTATTTCGTTTTTCATTTTGGTTTTATTTCATAACACGAATGAACAAATGATACATGGATTGTTGACATTTAAGACATTTATTGTACTCCAGATTGGTTTATTTCACCTGCCTGACTGTCCTCAGCATCACAGCAGGAACTGCACTGCCACGCTCGGTTTATCTTTTGTTATTCCTGACCATAGACTGTAAATACTATGGACAACTTGGTTCCGCCTCCTAGTGATGTGCGCATTCGGCAGGAGAGTCGCAAAGAGTCGCTGGGATGATGCTCGGCTCAAACAGCGTATCCCCCAGGTGAGCTACGCAATCCCTGAATGCCAATAGGCTGTATCAGGTGTCAATCAAAGAAAACATGAACCTTAATAATTTTTAAAAACGGTGCTTCACAGAAAAAAGAGGACTTGAGCACAAACCAGTCTTACTGTAACTACATGTCAACATTCCAAGCAGGGGGGAGAAATATGTATGTTCTGTGTAATAAATTTCTAAAGTTTGTCCACAGCTCCATAAACTTTGCTGGTGGAGGCGGGATTTATGACTTACACTGCAGCCCATCAACAGAGGGTGCTGTTCTCGGAGTGGCTTCACCCAGCAAGGAGGCAGACGCTGTCCATTCTATATACAGTCTATGTTCCTGACCATGACCTTTCGCTTTCTCCTCTCCTTTAAACTACTCTTTTTGTAGTAGGCGGGTGGCCGCGGGGCGTCCCACCACGGTGGACGTGGGTGCCGGTCGGCCTACTTTTTGGAAAGTGCAGGGGGCCAGGCCGGCCTCTGGCCCGGGCCATACTGTTGTAGATTGTGGTGATTTTTGTTGTTCCGTATCTTCATTGCTATGACTGTCATTATTGTTAGCGTCGTTGCTGTCATTTGTTTGCTGTCATTGCTGTCGCCGGTATTTCTGGAGTTGTTATTGCTAATGCTATTGTGGTTGTTGTATCGTCGCTGTTGTGTCAGTGATTCGGGGGGATTGTGGGTGTGTGTGTATATATATATGTATATGTGTGTATGTATGTGTGCATGTATATTTGTATGTGTATGTATATGTATACATATAGTTATTATTATACAGATATTCCAATGTAATCCAATTAAGATTTTTTTTCTTTTCTTTTTAAATTCTCTATTACATATTATATAAATTCTTTCCCCCTCCCCTCCCTCACAAAAGTATTTTTGTAAATTTTTTATCTTTTTGTTGTTGTTGTTGTTTCTGTTGTTGTCGTCACTCTGTTTTGTTGTCAAATAAAATAAAAATAAAATAAAAAATAAATAAATAAACTACTCTTTTTGCTGTAAAAATAATGTTTTTATTATTTAAATTTCATTTTATTAACAAATTTCAATATGACAACTGCTGATAAAAAGGCTCTCTATGTTAATTTAAACCCTTTTAAACATGTGACAACTAACCCCAAAATGACTGAGACATGTTGCCCTAGCTCCAGCTTAAAGTTAGCTTAAAACAGAACAATGACTGAGGTATGACAGGATGCCTTAATCTCTCCTCTAACAAGTCCACATGTATCACTGCTAGGATTTTTGTCTGGAAGAAACTTAATTTTAAATATATAAAGTTATTTTATTTATTTATTTTTTACTTTGGGCTGTGCAAAATGGTTAATTGGCGCTCATCTCAGCTCACAACATGCGCTTCTCTTCTCAGACAGGACACGATCCCTAATCATATAAAGAAATAAAACAAGTATTCCACTTTTTAGTTGCGCCCTCTGGTGGCAAAGATAATTGCAATGTGACAATTTACCCATGTTACAACAAGCCCCGGTCTCCCCTATCCCTCTCATTCAGCCTTGCCAAACAAACATGATCACCCTTCAGGAGCAGTCTGGAGTACGAGTACAAACTTTACCAGAAGTTATGTAAAGCGTCTGTACTTTTAATTCCCATGCAGTGTCATTTACTGTAATATGCTGGCAATATTTGGCTTTTTTTCCCTTCTGAAACTCTTAATCCAAAATGCATTTGAGCCGTATCCACTCTAGTATCACCTCAAAATAGACAGTAACAAGCTTTAGCATCTGTGCTGTCAGTATAACTGGTCACTTATTTCACTGTAGTGATGGGCATGGCAGTTCATCTCGATGTACTGATTTACTAAAATCAGTCCACTAAAAAAGATTTGTATCAAACAGTCATTAATTGAATCACCAAATCATACAGCACTTGGCAGGAGGAGCGTGATACTCTGACTTCCTGAACTGATATGCAGCTGAACAGTTCAGGTTTCAGTTCAGTTCACAGCTTCTTGGACTGGGTTGTAAAAACGTTGTTAATAAATCATGATGTTTTAAGAGTACTGTCTTATAGTATGCGATTTATCTGGTCTACTCTGTAAATTGGGCTTAGTGAGTAATTTGTTCACTGAACATATGCCCCACAGTATATTCAGTGAAGGATGCACACTGACCATGCACTGTTCCCTCGCCATTTTCTTTTACTCAGCTAATCATAATGTTTTCTTTTATATTTTTTATGCTGCAATTCTCTTATTTTAATTCTAAGCTATTCACAATTTTAACATTTGTAGGACATTCATTCTACCACTTTTTTTTCAGCCATAAATCCCGCATCATCATCATGAGCATGGCAGCCTGCCCAGAACTAATGGAATATACGATCGTGTTTTTTCCAGCACTCTGCAGCTTCACACAGGTAGGAAATGGTTCAATATTTTGGTGCTGCTGTCTTACTGTAGCCCAGACTGACCACTAATGTTAATGTGAACGTGAAGTGATATCTTTATTATGGCAAGTCGTGCTTGTGTTGAGGCGTAACGTGCGCTTTAATCATGTCTCAAATTGTCTCTGTATTATCTTCTGGTATTGTTTTTGAGGTTGTCTCTTCACCTTGATTGATTGTAGGTGTCACAGTGGCAAGGGGGTAGGTTCCTTATAAGCCTTGGCTACGAAATAAACACTCAATCACAAAAGAATTACATCAGCATGAGCTCAGCAATCTCACGGTGTCGCCACCGTGACTTTATTTCACCGTGATGACGGTGTATACGGTATACCGCGGAAAGCCTATCTAGAAACTTATGTTAAACAAGGGGAGATTAGTGTTGATGTTTATATGGCTTTACTTCTGTTTTAGTGTCTCCTGCAGAATGACGGTCAGTGAGTGATACATTCACTGAACAGTTAGACCACAGTACATTCAGGGAAGGCTTCACACTGAACACGCACCGTTCCCTCACAAATCACTGCAATGATAGGATCAGACAGTCAATCATTTTCCCAAACTTCAGGTTCTATACACTGCTTTTTACATGCTGTGTCCTACTGTACATAGAATAGAATAGAATATTCCTTTATTGATTCCCCATGGGGGAAATTTTTTATACATATATCAGGGCTCTCAAGTTTTGAACTGAGCTTAGAGTGAGATTTTTTTTCCTTGGGGGGGGATTTATTGAAGATAATTATTATTATAATAATCTAATAAATACAATGGAGTGTAAGGGCTACATTAAGAAAAAACAATGTTTTTTTCTTCGAGATTAAAGTTATTATTTAGGAGAATAAAGTCATTAATTTATAAGAATAAAGTAGTAAAGTTACCTGTTGTGGAGGAGAGTTGTTAAAATCAGCACTGTAGAGCATTTAGATGAATTGTACTTTAGTATAGGTTTCACAAATATGGAGATACTTAATCCTTTGGTACATGAGCATTACACTGTCATGAGTATCAGAACTTTAAAAAGAATATATGAGAAATGCTGCTTTTGTGGAGGGGAAAATGGCTGGAAATGGCTGTACAGAGGCTAAATTCATCAATACAGCTGTTAATAGCAATAGCATAGGGCTTTAGTTTATCATATGAGTTTATCTGCCATGAGGTGTTGAGGTCTCTGCATGTGTAGGTTACTGACTTACTGTAATCATCGGGTCGATCTCGTCCTTATAAAAACCTGCTCTATTTCGGCAAGTGTCTGTCTTCTTCTGTAGTCAAACCGCAAGATATCAAAATCTACCCGGATACAGCAATGCTGCTTTTTGATTGGCTGTTCAGTAGATATACTTTATTTGATTGGCTTGCGCGTGGCACGCAGCTTCTGAACTCTCGGAGGAATTCACTTGATTCCTACCTGTTCCATAGTAAAAGAGGTGCAACTTGTGGACATCTCCATGTTCATTTAAATGCGTGAGAAATACAATGTGTGGCGTGTGAGCGTGTGAACGGGTGGGAATGCGTGTGTCACACGCTGAATGCGTGAGACTTGAGAGCCCTGATATATTTTATACATAAGTTGTTGTAGTGGCAATTTAGCAGTTTAAAAAAAAGTTAGTTTTCTCTAAGGTATACTTGAACACAACACACCCCTATCTCCCTCCTTTGCTCCTGCCAAGAGCTTGGTATAGCTGGTAAGTCTCACTCCCTTCTCATTACTGCCAGCCTAATGTTTTCAGTTTGTTCAATGGGGAACAACAGTCTCCATGAAAGTCTATCCCTCAGATGAAAATTATTCTGGAGAATGTAGTTCACTGAGTGATTTGATCACTAAATGGTTCTGGTGTCGGCGCGGTCCCTCGCTCGCCGGCTGCTCGCCCGTCAATGTTGCATACTTGGCAGCTCTGCTGCTAACAGCACAAATGAACTGAGGAACAAATGAATCACTTGAAGTGATTCAGTTCAGTACATTCACTTAAAAGATTTGTTCTTTTGACCAAATAATTTGTGAACAACACAACACTATTGCACTGCCTTTGTGAACTCAGTGTGTTTAAAGTTCAGCTCAGTTGCAGAAAGGTGCCTTGTTGCACGATGGTGCCATGTGGGCAAGAATGTGAATTGTGTTTGTTTCATTTGGCTAGGTAAGGATTGTGCCATTTTAATTGGCTTTCACATGAAATAACTACATGATGCAGAAGTGATGATGGAGTTATACTCAAGTTTGACTCCACTGGAACGCAAACACTTAGGTAATTTGCCGCAGCAACATGAAGAGAAACTTCAAATCCCAGGGTTTAAGGAATATGAGGAGGAGGATGTTGACACCTGATATTCAGTTTCCTTAAGCCTGGGCTGTGATAATATCAGCATTAACTCCATCTACAGCCTGGGCAGATTTTTGTTCTTCTTTCTTCTTTTTTGACATCTTCGTTACTCTCTAGAGCAGGACACAGTGAACCTTAACACAAATAAAGATCAGATTAGTCATTGTTGTATTTTAAGAAAGTAAATGTGTGACTTTAGCCTCTGTAGCAGTGTAAGAAGAGGTGACAGACTCTTACCACTTCTTTTTATGTCACATGCTTCAGAGTATCAAAAGAGAACAAATTTTATACTTGTGTTGCCATGTGCCGCACCCCAGTTTAGGGTTTCATTCAAATCCCCTTTCATTGCCCAGAAACAGCTATTGTGATGGTGTTGTGGGTCCAGCTCGGTGTGGAGATGGATTCTGTGAGTGTGTTAGTGAGTGATGGGTGGAGTTGTAGAGCTGCCGTGTGGACATGTGTCTGTGGGGAGGGGTGCTAAGCCAGTTGGATGACATATACATTTTGGATCTGACAGAAAGGTTGGCTCATATGCCACCCATGTGGGAGAGGAACGTGAAAAATATCCTCCATCTCTCACCCAAGCCAGGGTTAAGACCTGTGACACTTTCGTTGCAAACACACCATCCAATTGGGTCCACTGCTCCTGACATCATATCCTATTGTTGTCACTCTTTCTGGGAGTCTGGGTTACCTCGGTAACACAGTCATACACAAGATTTGAGTCATTGGTTTGTTGGCCCCCCTGAAGTTTGACAAGCCTGTGTGTTTAAAAAAAAACAAAAAACAAACATAATTAGCACACAGAGGGGAGAGGAGACACAGTCGGGATCTGGCATGAGGTAAGACACAAACAACTTCCGCTGATAAAAACTTTCAAGGGTGAAAAATGAAGTGGATGTGACAGCTTATACTCAAGAGTATAAGCATGCACAGTGGGCTGTCACTGTGCATGCACGCGCGCACACACACACACACACACACACACACACACACCGCTCTTCCTTGCTCTCTCCTCTGATGAGCCAAAGTTTTCTCTTCCCATGGTGCTTTGTGCTCGGGCGCTATCCCAGCCTTACCTCTTCCCTCTGAACTCCCACAACTTCATCAAAGAGAAGGGGGTGGAGAAAGGAGGGGCAGATAAAAAAAAAAACATAAGACAGAAAGGGGGAGAAAAGCTGTGTTTTTCTAATCACATCCCCATGGGGTTTCTGCATGAGGTGAGGGTAAAGTAAACAAATTTGTTGATAGTGTTATTGTTGTGTTCTCTTTCATTTCATGGCCTCTTTTGTTTCAAGCCTTTCATTTTATTTTATTTTTTGCTGAGGAATAGAAGGGTGATTAATGCAGATCCCCTCCCTATTTCCTCCCATCCTCTCAACTGTTTTGGGAAGATTTCCCTCTGGTAATGAATTCACAGCAGAATCAATTAGGGTGAGGGGAGGGAAGGCAGGGCTGGGGGGTGGTGTCTCCAGAGGGAGGAATACAAAGATATTTAGAGAAAGAAGGGGACAATAAAGAAATGATGAGGGATTGGGAAACAGTGGGGGAATGATTTATTGGGAGATTTTAAAAATACTTTTGCTCTTCATGTTGAAAACTGCCCACAAACCCATCCACCCTTAATTTGTAGTTGGAGGGGGTTAAACACGTTCGAGTTGAAATTAGGCTGACTCTGTCCTAATCACCTTCATCTGTCTTTGTTCATTTATATATCTACAGCCGTACATCTCTCATCTTTTGGCAAAGAGGCAGATGGATGGAAAGCGATGTGTAAATGTATGGATGAAGTCTGAAAGACGAGAGGAGATGGAGTGAAGAAATTAATGAAGTGCAGGAAAGCAATGAGGGATTAGAGAGAGAGTGAAGGAGCAGAGAGGAGTTGTTTCTTTGCTTTGCTGAAATGTGATTGGTTTCCTCTTTTGCTGTGTAATGCTGATTGGTCTCCAAGAGCAAATGAGAATGAGCTCTCTGATCCAAGTGTTGTACTGGGACAAACGTCAGGACTGAAGCATCCCCATTTCTAATTCTTTAAGAGCTTCTCCACCATAAACTCAATCAAGAGCTTTCCATTTGGATTCCACGCTGAGTGCCAGTTCAAATGAGTGTGGAGGACTTGATTGAGGCCGTAGCGAATCTTTGGAGCTGGCATGGCACGCCTCTCAGCTAATTGGCTGAGTGTGTTTAGAAATTGTAGTGCTTTTTCATTCTCAGGTAGAGTCTCCGTTCCACTTTCACCAGCTGGCTCATGTCTCCTTGCCTACCTTCATCCTCCCTCTTGGCACCTTTACCAATGTCACCTCCTTCTGCTCTGTACCTTTGCAGATTAGTTAATTTTTTGAACTCTTACAGCACTTTGACTCGATCCTCATAAAGACATTTTTGGAAACAGCCTTTTGGTTTAGCTCTTTCTTCAGCTTTTCTGGAAACAATGTGGTTTCCAGGCATTTATTTAACAGATGATGCACCAGCTTAACCCCTTCTAAGGTTTCAACCTTAGGTTTTCCCATCAGAGCCTCCACAATGAATTTCTACTTTCAAAAAACACCTTTATTTAAAATATTAAAAAACTGTTAAAAAAATTCTTATCAGGGCAGTTTTTGCTGCTGTAATCAGACTGATGTGTATGCTGCTAATATTCATATGGCAAAGAAAAGAGAAGCCGAAACACCAAGCCGGTAAAGCTTTCTCCTGGAGGATAGCAAACTTTGGTTTGTTTCACTTGCTTTTGGGCTCTGAGTTGGGCAGAGTTGGTCTGATCCTTTCTGACAGGTAGGTAGAAAACACTGCGGTTAGCTGGTGCTCACATGCTAAAGCAGTTTTTCCAAAAGCAAGAGTCTCAGGCAGCTTTCAGTTTAGGTGCAAGCAGTTTAGGTAAACACTAAGTCCTGCTATCAGCTACTGCTCATCTTAACTTTATGTTTCAGGTTGTTTGAGAGGGAGTTTGAGATTTGGATTGTTTTCAGTTTAAAACATCAGTCACTGTTACAGGTAGTAAGCCGACAGTGTTTAGCCACTGTGTTATGAGTTGATGTTTAAACTTATAGTCACAGTGGGATGTTTACCGTCAATCTCTCCAATGCAACCACATTTTCAGAAGATATCCACTCAATCAATCAATCAATCAATCAATCAATCAATCAATCAATCAATCAATCAATCAATCAACTTTTATTTTTATGGCACTAAATCACAACAGTCGTTATCCCACAATGCTTTCTAAAAGAGCAGGTCTAGACCACGCTCATTGTTTGATGTATTAAAAAGACCTTGAGATGGGACAGATTTGACCCATCTCTCTTAGCATGAGTGACAGTGGCAAGAAAAAAACTTCCTTTTAACAGGGAGAAACCTTGAGTAGGACCAGCATTATGTCAGACAGGCGCCTGCTGCTACTGAGTTGGGGGGAAAACACAGATAGAGATAGGGAGGGAGACAGAGTGGGAGGGAGAGGGAGAGAAAGAGAAAGAGGGACAGCAGCAACAACAACAACAACTCATACAGAGTCCTGGTTATAAAGCCAATAATAATGAAAGAATATGAGTTCTGTTTACAGGATCAGGAAATCAGTAATAATGGACTATGTTAGATTAATTTTAGGAGATTAAAGCAGGCCTAATCATAGTAAATTCTAGCTTCAAGTTATTAATGCCAGTGAGACTGATGTTCATGTCTGCAGCAACAATCCAGAGGAACCTAAGAGACCAGGGACACACTAAAATGGGACATTAAGAGAAGAGAGAGGGACCGACAGGAGCTTACTGTGCCAGATCCCACGGCAGTCTTAACCTATAGCAGCATGATTAAGAGCTACTTCACACCTAACCAGCCCTAACTATAAGCTTTATCAAAGAGGAACGTTTTAAGTCTACTCTTGAAAGTTAAGAGGGTGTCTGCCCCCCGAACCTCGAATGGTAAATGATTCCAGAGGAGAGGTGCCTGATAGCTGAAAGCTCTACCTCCAATACTACTTTTAGAGACATTTGGTACAACGAGCAAACCTACAGACTGTGAGTATAGTAGTCTAGAGCAGGGGTCATATTTTGTCAGAACCGCATCATGAAGGGCCAGAACATTCGACTGTGCCAGCTTGTGTTTGGAGAAATACCAAAAACAAAAACCGCCACAGATGTGATTTCAGTTTTTTTTTTTGTGATGAATGGATATAATACAAATCTGTTGATTAACCATTGACTGTGTGAAGGATAAATAAAATTGTGATTAGCCTTCATCAAGAACTGATTTCCAAACAAGCATCCTGGTCAATGATGCCAAGTGCGCCATTTGTGAGCGGTTTTTAGGTGGCGTGTTCGGAAGAGTGTAGCACGATCAAAGCACTGGAAATTTATGTGGTTGAGAAACTAAAGCAACTTTTTTGATACGAGAGGATGCTGCCTCTGTTTCAGCAATGAGCGTGGTCTGCTGTCTGTAGCCTTGCTCATACCTTGTTCTGTGGCGTAATTGTTTTACTGCCAGTGTCGGTGGTTGTTACGAAAAATATATGAATTAGATATATTATCAAAACTATTTCACAGGCCAGATTTCTTGTTTGGCAGGCCTGATTTGGCCTGCAGGCTGCTAGTTGCTGACCCGGGACTAGAGAAAAGGTAGGATAGTATGAGCATTTTAAGATATGATGGAGCCTGGCCATTAAAGAGCTTTGTATGAGGGATTTTAAATCAATTTTAGATTTAATAGGGAGCCAGTAAATAGAGGCTAGGACAGGAGAGATGTGCTCTTTTCCTCTACTTCTAGTCAATACCCGAGTTGAACTGTTTTGGACCAGCTGTAGAGTCCTTAAAGACTTGAAAACCTGATGAGAGAGAATTCCAGTAATCCAGCCTAGAGGTAACAAAAGCATTGACTAGTTTTTCTGCATCACTCTGAGACAGGATGGGTCTAAGTTTTGAGATATTGCTCAGGTGGAAAAAAGGCTGTCCTAGAGATTTGTTGAATGTGAGAGCTGAAGGACAAATCCTGATAGAATAGAAATATTTTGACAACAAAATGCTAACTAACTAACAAACTAACTAACTTATCAATGCATGCACAGTACTGTACTGTGCATGTGTGACATCTACTGCTGCTTCACGACAGAGCTCCACAAGCCTACATTTTTATCCAGTTTTAAAACATTTTTAAATTGCCCCAAGCAATATGCCTCTAGCTAATGCTTGCTTGTCACGATTGTTTTTTACTGGGTGATTATTATTATTATTTTTTTGTCGTTGGACAACTGGATTTTAATTTTTTAAAGAAAGGCCCAGTGAGACAAAACTGGATGCTGCTGACTCACCTGGAGAGATGAAACAAATACTAAATAAATAAAGCATATAAAAAGATTGCTGACATTCTCCAGGACATTGAACGGATGTCAAACTGCAGAGGAAGGATTCCCTGTTGAAAACCCTCAGGTCGCTCTTCCCTCATTAAAAAGGGCTTCCGGTTTGGCTCATGCCAAAGGGGGAACAAGTCTGGGGAGCTCTGTTGAAATTTTGTAAATAATCTTGTCATACTCACTTAAGTGACAATAAAACCGTGTACAAACGTGCAAATAATGTTAATACTATGAGGGAAAAAGTAAAAAAGCAAGACCAACATCCAGCCGTGAAGTCAGGTAAAGATGAACTACTCGGGGCAATGCCAGCTAGCCAAAGTACGGCGCATGCAGCCAACAATGCGCTGCTGATGCTTGCAGATATGGAGAAACTTCTTTACTCCATAGAAGACCGCATCATAGCAAAACTATCAGCCCAACTTTCTGCCGACCAAGCAACGATTGAATGACATGGCCAAACTATCCAACACCTGGAAACTTCATTAAACAACATAGAAACAAGATTAGCATCCCCGGAATCCACCTGTTCAGCCCTGATCAGAGAAAAAAGCTCTCAAGCTAAAGACAGACAACCTAGAAAATAAATCACGGCACAACAACATCTGTATAATCGGCTTACTTGAAAAAGTCGATGGCCAGCAGCCTACCAAAGGGTGGTAAGGATCCACTCTAGTGTTCCTCCTACCGCCCAATCTCTACTAAATGTAGACAATAAAATTCCATCAAAGATACTGAAATGAAGACTGGAAAAAGATATCCCTCCAATAGTTTCACAAGACCAAACAGGATTTATCTCCAAAAGATACTCATGCACAAACCTTAGACAACTACTAAATATTGTTTACGCTCCCCCACCTGACTCTCCATAAATGGTTACATCACTAGATGCTGAAAAAGCGATTGACCAAGTCAAACGGCGATACTTATTCTCAGTCCTTAAGCAATTTAAATTTGAGGATTCTTTCATCTCTTGGGTGAAATTAATTTACATACAGCCCCTAGCTGCTGTTACAACAAATGCCTGGCAATCAGATTATATCTTGCTTAGTAGCGGCACTAGCCATAGATGTTGCCTGTCTTCACTACTTTTTGCTACTGCAATCAAACTCCTAGCTATTGCTCTGAAACAGTCTTGGGACTTTATTGGTATTGAGTGGGGAGGCCTAACCCACAAAATCCTTTTATGCGGATGACATTCTTTTGTATGCAGCAAACCCTTTGTCATCTATACCTGCTGTGCTCAAAACCCTCACACAATTTGGAAATATACACAGGGTAAAATAGGGTATAAGATCAACCTTGATAAAAGCAAGATATTCCCTATTAATCAAGCAGCTGCTCAAATTCCACCATCACATTTTCCATTCAGAACTGTCAACAAAGGCTTTAAATACTTAAGGATTTAGATCGCACCTGTTATTCATCATTGTTCACTAAAAAATTTAGCCCAGTCGACCTGAGGGCTGTCTTGTGTGACCCAACACCCCCTTCTCTGTGCCAATTTCGCCCCTACCTGGTGATTTATTACTCAGTCAGAATCTGGTCTCAATTTAGAAAACATTCTAAACTGCAGATACAATACACTCCCCCATAATAAACAACTTTAACTTTCTTCCTTCCCTTACTGATAATACATTTAGGGTATGGCACTCAAAAGGCATTAAATCTGTGTCAGACCTGTATGTTGATGGCAAATTTAATTCCTTGCTCAGCTTTCTCAGTTATTTGAGCGACCAAAAGCTCATTTTTTCAGATACCTTTAGATCAGACACTTTGTCCAAAAGAGTTTTGGTTCCTTTCCAGACTTTCCAACACATAACAGTTGATCATGTTCTTTCACTAACTCCTACCATAAGGGTTTCATTTCAATATTGTATAGCTGTGTAGATTATTGTATCCCCTATTCCCTCAAAGACGTTAAGAGACTACATTTAACCAGGGCAAGGCTAGCTCACATAAACCCTAATGCAGACCCCACACGCCCGCACTGTCATGGGCAACCTGCAGATCACATGCACATGTTCTGGTCCTGTCCTCGACTGACCACTTTCTGGTCTACCATTCTTGAAGCTTATTCCAAGATGTTAAAAAACATCACTCCAAATCCTGTATGTGTTTTGTTCGGTCTTAGTTATCCCTTTACTCAAGGGTGAACATGCTATCATTGCATTTACCTCTCTTACAGTAAGGCACCTCATTATTTTCTCCTTGAAAGCACAAGCTCCCTCTATCTTTACTGGGTGGATCAGAGACACTTTGCACCTCTTAAAGCTTGAAAAAAAATCAAATGTCCTGCTTCTTGCAGGATTTTAAGAAGACCTGGGGTCCGTTTCACGTAGGTGGTTCAACAAACTCTGAGTTAAATCCTTAACTCTGAGTTGATCTACTCTGAGTTAGGAAACTCTGAGTTTCCGATTTCACAACTCCTGATTTGAGACGGTTTTAACAACTCCGAGTAGTTTGACCTGGAGTTAAGCACGTGCACGCCAGACATAAACAGCCAGCATCTGTGGAGCGCAGATTCAATGATCAACCAATGGAAACAGGGAGAAGGAGGGGGCAGCAGCAAGCCAACAGCGAATTACAGCACGTTTTTAAAAGAAAGTGCAATACAGCAGCAGCTGCAAAGGAGAGGGAGAGGGCTTGGGAGGAAATCGCTGCTCGCGTCAATGCGTAACTTTAAATCTAGTCTCGTGCAATCACAATGACAGACTGTTGCAGGGAAACTGCTTGAATCATTTTTATCATGTTTTACATTGTCAAGTAAGTATTAAGTGGCAGTTTGATCCCTTAGAAAATGCTCTTTTCACACTCAAAACTGAATTTTACTCTCTTATGATGTTCCGTTAAATGATTAGGAATATTAAACTAACTCTCAGTATGTATATGTACATATATTAAACTAACACACACTACACTCAATATTAGACTTTCACTCAGCAAACAGAAAGAGGGCCCCACCTTTAACGGAGGCAGAGGAGCTGCCCCCCCCCGTTCGACGATCGCAACCCCCACCCCGTAGCAGCGATCGTCGGACTAGTGTGCGTGTGTGTGTGTGTGTGTGTGTGTGTGTCTGTGGGGGGGGGGATTTGCGATCGGACCGGCCGCGATCGTCGAACGGGGGGGTGGGGGGCAGCTCCTCTGCCTCCGTTAAAGGTGGGGCTGCTGGACCACCACCCGTTTTTGTGTTAGTTTAATATTCCTAATCATTTAACGGAACATAATAAGAGAGTAAAATTCAGTTTTGAGTGTGAAAAGAGCATTTTTTAAGGGATCAAACTGCCACTTAATACTTACTTGACAATGTAAAACATGATCAAAATGAGAAAATGCCGATGTCTCACCTGAAACTCTGGGTTTACTGAGTTAAACCTGCTCCCGAGCAGGTTAGGTTCACGGAGTCTGTTACTGTGGTAACTGACCGCGAGGTTGAGTTACCTCTCTTTGTGAAACAGGTTAGAGTTACCCCTCTCTCCCTGGTTTAACTAACCCTCCTTTGTGAAACGGAAAACTCAGAGTTTCCCTGATTTCAGGGTTAACAAACTCGGAGTTTCCACTAAACCTGCTACGTGAAACGGACCCCTGGACTCTATGTCTTTGTTTGCTTGTTTTATTCATTCATTATTTGTTTGTGTTGTTTTTTTTTTTTTTTACTTATTTATGTACACTATGAACATAATTGTTATTAATTGTTAAACAATCCTGATATTTTAGAACACGCTGTAATAATTTGTGTAATAATTTCGAAACATTTATGTGTTTTCATGTAAAGAATCTTGACCTCAGGGGACAACAGAGTGGGAAGAAGGATGAGTGGAATCGAGGGAGGGTCAGGTGGGTTGTTGTGGGATAAGGGTAGAGAAATGTTCTTGAAGACTCCAAAATCAGGCAACTGGACTGTGTAGAGTTGAGAAGACGTTTCACCTCTAACCCAAGAAGCTTCTTCAGTTCTAATTATTGCTAGTGTGAGGAGCAGATATTTATCTTACTGGAGAGGGGGACAGACAACGACTAGGAGGAGTTGGAAAGAATGAGTCGTAGAGACCCATCTCCGAGTGTTCCCCCTGAGGGTCATTAACCTGAAAGGGTCGTTAACGAACCCTGTCAGGTGTGAATGTTTGTGGAGTTTCCTGGGGAGAGAGCTGAGAACTGCATTGTAAGTGCCGGAGAGATTGTGCCTGAGTCCACCCCCTCTGTTCAGAGAAGGTTTCTCCAGTCTCTCATCCGCAGGCAAAAAGGATTATCAACCATTCAAGTGCAAAGGGTATATCCAAGCAACAGTCTGAACTTTTAAAACAAGACTTGATCCACCTTTTTAACTCTGTCTCACAGTCCCAGGTGACTGTTTTTATCTCTGGCCCTACCCCCACCTGCGGCAGAGGGATAGGCAGCTGAAGCAGGCTGCTCAGCCTCAACACCTCTGAACTCTGCAGACCACTTCAGAACAAAAATCAAGGACATAAGAGCCTGCCTTTTATCCCATCAAGTTTTATCTGTTACACCTGAACTGTCGTCCTTGCCCGAGGAAACACTGGAGACTTTTGCATTGGTTAATGCAAGGACACAAGTTTTCTACTGAGTAAACCCAACAACTTGCCTTTTAGATACAATTTCCACATCGCTATTAAAATTGTGATATGGATTCTTTGAGGAACAGTTATTAGACATCATGAATTGCTCTTTTCAGACTGGTGTCTTCCCCACCTCCTGTAAAATGGTGGTGGTGAAGCCCCTTCTGAAGAAGTGCAATTTAGACCCCACCGTTATTAATAACTACTGACCTCTATTAACTTACCATTTTTAAGCAAAATTTTATGAAAACTGTTTTTTAACCAAGTTAATGACTTTTTAAACAGAAATAACATTTCAGAGAAACATCTGTTTGGATGTAGGAGAAACCACATTACAGAGACAGCACTTTCAAAGATTTCAAACAACATCAGGTGGAACTTGGATAACAAAAGCTCAGTGTTGGTTCTACTGAATCCAAGCGCAGCTTTTGACACAGTAGACCATCACATTTTATTAAATAGACTTAGACACCTGGTCGGTCTCTCTGGTACTGATTATAACTGGTTTTGTTCTTATCTCACAGACTGATGTTTTTATGTTAGTATGGGTCAATTTTAGGTCCCCTTCTTTGTGATCTGTACATGCTTCCCCTTGGGGATGTCATCAGGAGACACAGCATCAGCTTTCATAGCTACGCTGATGATATGCAACTGTGCATCGCTGTGTCTTTTGATGACACAGGGCCAATTGATGCCCTTTTTAACTGCATTGTAGACATCAAGTCATGGATGTCAGTGAATTTCCTACAGCTCAACCAGTACAAAACTGAGGTTTTAGTTATAGGTCCTGAAGGCCAGAGAGAGAAGCTTTTACCCAAACTATAAGATCTTAGACCAGCACAGTCAGTAAAAAATCTGAGTGTGATTTTTGACTCTGAGCTGAATTTTAATCCACATATCAAAAACATGACGAAAATAGATTTTTATCATCTTAAGATCATAGCCAGAGTCCGCCTGTTACTCTCTCAGGCCAGTACAGAGGTCCTTCGGCACTGGCCTTTTATCCATACCAAAACCCAGAGCTAAAACCCACGTTGAGGCGGAATTTAGCCACTATGGCCCCCACCTGTGGAACAGCCTGCCGGAGAGCCTCAGGACCGCAGAGACTGTTGATTTTTTCAAAGAAAGGAAAAAGACCTACCTTTTTAATCACGCTTTTAACTAGTATTTTAAATTCTTCTTACATTCTTATGTGGTTCCATCTTGTTTTATGTTGTTGCTTCTATCTTGTTTTTAAGACGGTATTAATCTTGAATTATTTTATTTGTTTGATTACCATTTGAAATATTTCATTTTTTATCGTATGTATTTTTATCCTTTTAAGCTGTTTACTCCATTTACTTTTTCTTCAGGGTTTTTTATCCATCTTGTATTCTTTTAGTTTTCAGTTTTAACGCTGTCCCTGGGTCCCTTCAGCCCAGCTGGCTTTTCAGGTCGGAGGGCCTGGGCGCCAGTGCCCCCTGTGGCACAGCCTGCCACTCCTCCCAGTGTGGATGGCCCCAAAGATGGCATGTAGGCTATTTGACTAAATATTTTTGCTGGGTATTTTTATAAATTGTTATTTTATCCTATTTATGTTTTGGCTGTTATGTGCATAAACAAAAAGGGTCAGCTTGACTCAAAGTAACAGAAAAGTCAACAACTTATTCAAATCTGGACTTTAAGGAGAAACCTTGTTTGTCTTGATGCCTTGTGGGAGAACAAAAGTACTATTTGTGCTAAATCAATGACCTAATCAACAAATCATTTGGGAAGGATTTAGATGGTTATTGTGAAAGAACCACAGTTATATAAAAGTATTGTGAAAACACTCATCTTTTTAGGACTTCCAGAGCTGATCCAGCTGTGAGGAAAACCACACCACAAAGATGCACACATCGACCAACTTTTGGACGCTTGTATGTGTCCATATTTAAACTGACTGATCAAACAACAAACTCACATTTCTGAAAGGCCAGTCATTATGGTTTCTATTATATAATTTAAAATCACCAAAGCATTATGTTAATGTTGTTTTCATAGTTATGTAGGATTACTCCTTTTTAGGCAAATACAGTTTTCATATTCAGAATCAGTTTTATTGACCAAATATAAAACATATAAATTGACCACTTACAAGGAATTTGACTCCAGTAACTTTGCCCTTTGTAAAAATGAACTTGTTTATAAACCATGATGGTTTTTTTGTGTACTGTCCTATGGTTTGCTGTTTATGTGGTCTACTCGGTAAATAATAAGAACTTTATTTATTCCCCAAGGGGAATTCAATGAGCTCAGTGAGTCAGTGAGTTCATTAAATGTATACCCCACAGTGCATTCACACTCAACATGCACCGTTCCCTCGCAAATTGCTGCAATAAGAGGATCAGACATTTTCCCAAACTGCGGGTTTTATACACCAGTTACATGCTGTGATCTACTGTACGCAACTACTCTGCCACTGTGTCACTCTGTCACTGATGCACTGATGCGTGCTCTGTTCTGTGGGGGGATTTAATTTATTTACCTTAATTTCATTTTTTTTGCTGCTGCTTTCTCTGCCTTGGCTTTTCATGTATGCACATGTGAGAAACAGTGAGATCCAAACCTTCTTTTTGAAGACGCTCTTCCATTCACCTTTCTGGTTTTTGAATTCAGCTTCTGATTTTTTAAGAAGGTGGGCAACAGTAGTGTTCAGAGAGCTCTGGTTGGTGATGAATTTGGATTCCCAAAGATCCAGAGGTACTGTTGGTACCAAATCTCCCTCCTGATAGTGAAGTAGAATCTTTTCATACATTTAGGTTAAGAAATATAGAGTGATTATATTTTATTAAGGGGTTACAAATTATCTGGGTTGGCCTAATTATGCAGCCTCATGACTCAGAGGTTGTAAGCAAGGCTGTTTTGCAGGGACCAAAACTATCTGTCTGACAGAACATTTAGAGCTAATCTCTGGGAGGGTTAAGACAAATCTAAACAAAGTGTTGAGTTTCAGAACAGTACAACATCATGGGTAACCTCCTGGAGGATAGATATGATGTACCCATGATGACGGAAGACTCCTGCACCCACCCACCCACACACACAGACACACACACACACACACACACACACACACGTGTCAGAGGTACAAGCAGTACACAATGACTGTATTCAGATACACACCGGACAGTATAAAAGGGAGAAGAAGAAAAGTTCAAGAGGGCTTTCCTTGGGTTTGGTCTAGACTCTGTCATCTGTACTGATTTCTACATCTGTACAATAAAAGACACCCAGGCTGTTCTTCAGATCTCATCCTGTCTCCTGTGAATTGTTTTACTAAGTTTATTCTGGATTTTCCACAACAATAGACAGGAGTTTTTCTTTTTGGGGACATTAGCTTACAGTGTACACACCTAAACCACAAGGTAAACTGGGATCTCTGCTGCTCTCCAGTTAGCCTGAAAGTTTAAAGGCTATAACCCAAATCTCTTAAAATTTGCTACATTTTGTGACAGATTATGCTTGCAGAAAACTTTAGCCTGCCTTGTGTGTTGGTTCCCCCAACAGTTTCACATTGATGGTGCAAAACTAACAGGCATCCGTCGTAGTTGATGCATTCGAAAGGGCCATGTAACTCCTACAAAGCCACCTTTTTAAGGCGGTTGTTTCTTTAATTTACTAAACGCGAATAGAAACTTGAAGTCCCTCCAGCCCCTCTTATTTCCCTTTGCACTACCCTGAGAAGCATAAACTTAATAGAACTACAGCATGTTTCCTGCTCACCATTGGCTGTCTGGCAAGTTTTGATTGAGTGATCAGCCTGTTGGTTTATATGAGATTCGAAAAATTTGTAAGAGCAGTTACAGAATGACCACTGGTGGGAATGTTGCCCTTTCTCCACACACTGATGTCTCTGTCGTCCTAAGGGAGGAAACATTTGGAAAGCATTAGAGAATTCTTTCTTTAACATATACGTCTTGCACTTGATTGTCTTTATACGAATAAGCTTGAACTGTCTTTGGTTTCCAGAACTCATCTGCAATTAGTTTCTCACTAAGTAAGTTTACCATGAGTCCACAGCACAGCTATGTAGAAACACCTCTAATCAGCATCAGTGTGTTGGCATGGCCTCTGTTTGTGCACCAGATAACATGGTTGTAAAGTGATAAGGATAAGTGAATGATTCCCTCCACTAAACAGCGGGTAGCAGGAGACAGCAGAGAGCAGGCAGCTAGCCATGGGAATCTGGATAATCCATTCTACTCACTTTATTAATATCATTATGAAGGAAATAGAGGGGAGGAAGGAGGGTCAGCAGTAGAGGAATAGCAGCACAGATGGGGGGGAATGGATTTGTAGAAAATGTATAAAATAAAATATTAAAGAAACCTGCAATCATCAGGAAATTTGAGCTTCAGTCAGGAACACTGGAGGTCAAACAAGCATCAATAGTGTCTGCATCAAGTTAAACAGCCTGGTGTCGCATATCTAGCTCCTCACCCAGTGTTTTTTTTTACTGCCACTCCCACCTTATCAGCCAAATTCCACTCAACTGTGCTCTCCACCACACCTGTAGCTCATCTGTGAGCTTGTCTGCTCCCTGACAATCAACATCGGCTTCTGTCTCTGACACTAAGCTGCTTGTCGGTGAGTCTCCTGTCTACTAGTTTCCTGATCTCTTGTCTATCCTCAACTCCCTGATCATTTGTTCCCTGGTTGTGGTTTACCTGTTGGAAAGGACAACCTTGTGTGTTCCCGAGGTTTGGCACACAGCTTGCATGCCGGCATCAAGGTTTACAGCCTGAGAGACTCTACTGAGTTTAAAGACACTGCCGCTGAACTACTGTGTGCATCATTACCTCATGGCTGAGAGTTAAAGCAGTGAACTTCCCCGCAGGAGACGGGGGATCAAATCCTGGTGGGAACAGTGTTGGGTTTTCCTGTGTTTAATTAAGACTACTGAGAACTTCTACTTGCCTGTTCGCATCTGGGTCCTTAACTGTGCCACGGCATGTGACACCTGGACGACACGAGTTACAGCAAGACTTAAATCTAGCAAAAAATCTGGGCAGAGGTCATCAGATTATAAGAGAGACATGATACACAGTTTTGATACACTGTTTTGATCTATAACAAGTCCATTTTCAAAATGATTGGTTACGAAAAGCATAATTTGAGGACTTTATTAAAAAAAGAAGCTATCTGTATATTTACTGCATAGTTAAAAAAAAGTTTACCTACCTCAGATATTTCCTTTCGATGTGTAGATAAGTGACGAATGAAGGACAGAGACATAGATGGATGGTACCAGCATGGAGAAGAGAATAAGATGTTCTTGTCCAAAAAGTTGCTAAATGGTCAGTCATGGCAAAAGACAAGACAACCTGAAATCCTCTGTGAGGGTCGAGTATATATACACAAAGTGAACCATTCTTGGTGTCATTTCTATACTGTTACTCAACTCAACTCAATTTTATTTATAGAGCACTTTAAATACAACCAAAGCTGACAAAGTGCTGTATATAATAACATAAAAAACATAAAACAACAATAAATAGTTGTTTTAAAATATAATAAAAAGCAATAAAAAAGCAATAAAACAAATACAGTCTCATGCTGGGTCAAAAGCCAGGGAGTAAAAGTGGGTTTTTAGATGGGTTTTCAAAATGGACAGTGAGGGAGCTTGTCCACTGTAGAGAGGTAAATCATTCCATAACTTAGGAGTAACAACAGAAAAAGCTCTGTCTCGTAGGGGTGAAGCAGCTCAGAGAGGTAGGATGGGGCCTCATCATTTAAGGTTTTAAAAACAAATAAAAGAATCTTAAAATGAACTCTAAAATGCACGGGCAGCTAGTGGAGGGGGGCCAGAATCGGAGTGATGTGCTCCCTCTTACGCATTCCGGTTAAAAGATGAGCGGCCACATTCTGGACCAACTGGAGACGTGCAAATAAGGACTGACTGACTCCATAATGAAGTGCGTTACAGTAATCCAGCCGAGACGTGATGAAGGCATGGACTACTGTCTCCAAGTGCTCTCGTGCAAGAAATGGCTTAACCTTTGCCAGCTGCCCAAAGTGGAAAAAGCTGTACTTGACAACTTTGCTGATCTGTTGGTCCAGTTTAAAATTATAGTCCATCTGAAAACCCAGGTTAGAAATTGTTGGCTTCACATACAATGCCAGGGGGCCCAAATCAACAGGAGGGGGATCACAAGAACCATTGGGACCAAACTCCATCACTTATGTTTTTATTTTATTGAAGTTTAAAAAGTTTAGAGCCATCCAGGCTTTAATGTCATCAAGACATGCTAGAAGTGGTTTCAGAGAAAAGGCATCTTTCTTTTTTAATGGCACATATATTTGGCTTTCATCGGCATAATGAAAGGAGATACAGTGCTTTCTAAGAATGGAACCCAGAGGAAGTAGATATAGAGAGAAAAGTAAGGGCCCTCGGATTAGCCTGAAATTAGCCATAATATTGTTTTTTAAGTAGGGGTTGCACTACTGTGTGTTTGAAACTTGCAGGGACAACACCAGAAGATAAGCTGCTGTTAATAATGGCAAGAACTGACTTACCTATACTTAAGAAAATCTCCTTTAAGAAGTGAGGAGGGACAGCATTGCAAGGGGAACCTGATGGCTTAATGTGGCCAACCACATCTTCTAAAAGCAACAAAGTCACTGGATCAAACATTTCACACCCAGCTTGACAAGGAACTGGCCAAGAGAGGTCAGAGGCAGGAGTTGGGAGCCCTTGTGGTAACAATTTTGTCGAGAAAAAATACAGGAAATTATTGCACAACTCAGGGGATGCTTCCACTCAGACAGACTTAGGGGCATTTAGGACAGAGTCAATGGTTTTAAAAAACACACGGCAGTTGAGGCGATTAGACACAATAATATCTGACAGGTATTCTCTTTTTTTGCCTCTTTAACAGTGTTTTGGTAACATTGCAAACAGTCTTTGAGGATTTGAAAAGAAACCTGTAGCTTGTCCTTCTTCCACCTGAGCTCAGGTTTGCGGCACTCCCGTCTTGCTTCATTAGTTCTGTCACTAAACCAGGGCTCAGGATTTACTTTAGGCTGCATGGGTCTTAATGGAGCCACTGAGTCCAGTATGGTTTGACAGGAGGTGTGAAACTAGGAACTGAGCTCCTCCGTGTCGGCAGATGTTGAGTCAGAGGGAACGCAGCGCATTACATGAGCTGTTGTTGTTGTTGCTTGTTTCTGCTGCCCCCTGTCTCTCTCTCACCCTCGTCTACTCTCTCCCTCCCCCTCCCTCTCCTTACTCATGGGCTGTGTCCGAAATGGCATACTGCCTACTATCTACTTACCTACTCAAGCAGTACCTACTGCCTACTGACTACTCAAAGATGATTTGAGTATGCCGCGGCTGCCCGAGCGTTTACATACAGATGCATACTAAATACCCCAGAATGCATTTCGTGCCGGCCGGACGCAGCGCCGGGAAAATTTAAATAGTCCTACCACAAGCTACACAGAACGACTGCATTCCGGACAAATTATATAAATTCATTCAATAATAATATTTTTTCTAGCGATAAAGTAAGTGTTTACATCACTATTATGAGCCCAGTTTTTTGAAATAGTGGCTGTTTGTAAATTTGTCTCGGCGTTTTCGGAGACCGAAGCGTCCGCTTGGTGGGTGTTTGCGTCTATTTACCGTAAACACCGGGCAGCAGCAGCTCCCCCTTCACGTTTCCAAATTATTGCGAAGTGTTTTCATAATCATCATCTACACAACACAAACCGGGCGGCAGTGGAATACAAAAATCACACAAACATCTGTTTATCCATGGTGATAATGCTATACACCACCTGCTAGGCGTGTGATGAGCAGCAGAGGGCTGCAAAATGACCAACACGCAACATAATTATTATGACCTCGTTCGGTTATTCCTTGGCAAATACATCATTTCCCGACTACATTCTTTTCATGTACAATGATAATTTAAGAAACCATCAGATTTTCAACCACAAGTAAGAATTAGTAAAGCTCACATACATTGTTAACTGGAACTCCCCCGTTTGTATATTCTGAACCATGTGCTCTCTACCAATAATTATTTTTATTAATCAGAGGTCTGTGCTTAATATGAGTGACCACTTTGATGATGCATTCAGAGATGAGAAGATGCTCAAACTTGATGTAATAAATACATCTTTAATAGACAAATAAACAAAGTCAATTCATACGAATAGTTAAAAACATTACCTATAATCCTAATTTAAAATACAAATAAATCTGGTAAAAAGATCAAAATATGATAATGTGTAATGTATACTGACTAAATATTATTTATCTATTTATATATATATAATTATTATTGCAATCACATGCCATCTATTTCTTTTCAGCCTCGGGAAAGAGGGCCATATTACCAGCTGAGGTGCGCAATGCATTGTGGGGCAGAAGCAGTACGTGAAGCAAGCTCTGTTCCACACTCAGAAATCGAAGCCGATTGAGTATACATCCGGGCATTTCTCGCATACACAAAATTCGCATACTGTACAGTGTGAACGCACTGCCTACTCAATTCAGAGGCGTGTTTAGTAGGAGTAGTAGGAGTAGTATGCCATTTCGGACACAGCCATGCTCTCTCGCCTTCCCTTATCTTGTTCTCTCTCTCTCCCCCTGCCCTCTCCCCTTTCCCCTCTTCTCTCTCTCCTCTCTCTCCCTCCATCTCTCTACATTTCCCCCCAACCCAGCAGTGGCATGGTGGCTGTCTAACATGAGGCTGGTCCTGCCCAAGGTTTCTGTCTGTTAAAAGGAAGTTTTTCCTTGCCACTGCTACTCATGTTAGTTGAGATGGGCCAAAACCCATCTTAGGTTGGTTCTTGATCATCAAACTATGAGCATGGTCTAGGCCTGCTCTTGTTCTTTGAAAAGCTGATCAGTGGAAACAGGATGCATCTGAGCTCAATTTTGAGTTTTATAGCAAAGGGTGTGAATACTTATGTATATGCAAGATTAGAGTGTCTTATTTTTAATAAATTTACAAAATGTTCGAAAAAAAAAAGTTTTTCACTTTGTCATTATGGGGTATTTTGTGTAGAATTTTTGAGGGAAAAAAGGAATTTAATCCATTTTGGAATAAGGCTGTAACATGACAAAATGTGGAAAAAGTGAAGTGGTATGAATACTTTACGGATGCACTGTATATGGGTCATTTGAACTGTTTTTCTACAAGTCTATGCAAGTCAAGTCAACACAGTTCATACAAAAGATGCATCTTATTGTATTACTCTTAAATGGAACACAAATCATTTTCATGTTGTTACTGAACAGCTCCTTTTACAATTTTAAGGCTGGCGTTATTACCATGAAATTACTAAATCAAATAGAATACACTTTATTAATCCCTAAGGGGAAATTATGGTTTGAGTACAGCCCATCCCAAGGAACAGGAAAATACATGACATGACATGGGGTAAACAGGAACAGGAGTACTTGCGGCAGTAGTCAGGCTCATGGCCAGCTCATCTTTTCTTAGATGAGAAAAAATTCACAAGAGGAAGAGGAGGGAAAAGGCTCCTGGGTGTTCGAAGCACAGTGTGGGATTGGAAAATAACACCTCAGCACTTAGGCAAAATGTGAGATATCACAACATACGGACTCAAGATCTGCACATTAGAGGATGACATTTTTCGGGAATTCCCGTGGGTCACGTGATTCCTGCGGGAATCCCACGGGATGGGTGTCATTTTTTAAATAATCCCATGATCGGGACGGGACAGGAAAAAAAAGCAACAGGAGCGGGCAGGAGCGGAAACAACATTAATAGATTATCATTTTCAGCCGTGTTAAACAACCAGATGAACAGATGCGTCCATTTTTGTAGTCATCTCTCAGTGAGAGCCAACACTCTTGACCGTGCTAGCAACACAAAAGAACTACAACAGTGGTTTGACTTCCTGTCACCACTGGAAGTAAAAAGCGACTCGGAGCAGCTGCCGGCGACACACATAACTGATGTAGTTCTCCCATGTTACCTAAACAAGCGTATATACATATAGAGTAGCGGTTCTAGGCACGGGCGAACCAGGCAGCCGCCCTGGAGGGCATTTGTGTCATGACTCGGGGGGCAGCACAAGCACTTTCAAAAAAGAAAGAAAAAAGATAATAATAAATCTGCACCGCAAAGCAGTTTTGTATTAACTCTTGTCAGACTGGCGCCCCTTGCTGCTGTAGGCGCTTCTGCTTGCTGCGAAGGTGCCGCACAGAGGCTGACAGACTGTATGAGACGAAATGGGAAGAGGGTGGCGGGGGACAGCTCTGCTCTCAGGATTACTCTCACTCTGCCAGTCACAGTGGCTAAAGCAGAGAGGAGCTTCTCAAAACTGCAGTTGATAAAGTTGTACCTAAGGTCAACCATGTCTCAGGAACGGCTCACTGGCCTTGTCGTCATCAGCATCAATCACTTAACCCATTTAAACTGGGACAGCATGTACGCATATCAGCCTTCCAGTGTGGATACTGTAACGGGTATTGACTGGACCCAACTGCAGCACAAACAAGCAGGTTCACTTTAACAACAGTCTTTATTGAACACCAAATCCAATGAAGCAGCAGAGTATAGCAGGTGGGTATGGCAGGATTCGAACTCGGGTCTTCCGGGTGATAGGCGAGCAGAATAGCAGTGGACCACAGGTCAGGCAAGAGTTTTGAACTCGTGAGCAGGGAATTGTCCACAGTCTTAATTTGCTCTACGAGTGTAGTGAAGGGGAAAACGCTCAACTCACAGCTGGAAGAAGATTTCTTGGAGAGTGGTTCAGGTGAGGACTGGGTGAGGATCCAGAGCTTGCAGAGGAGCTGGCAGAACCAACGTCGGCAGAGGAGGTGAGTTGGCGAGGTGAAGCTGACGAGAAGGGGGATCTCAACAGAGCAGGAACAGGCTGAGTGACATTCAGCTGCAGGCAGACGAATAGCAGGAACCAGGCAGGCAAAGCTCGTAGTCAAGGACAGAAGGCAGGTAGGTTTACCGGGGCTGAGGCGAGAAGCAAAGGTCAGGGGCAGATCAGGTCGATACCAGGTAAGCAGTCCGAGGATAAACGCTGGAGAGTCAGGCATGAGAGCAAAGACAATCTGGCAAAGAGTGAGGGGAAAGAAGCTGCACATATACTGGCCTAATTGGAGATGATGAGCAGGTGAGAGCAGCAGGTGGAAGCAGTTAGCTGATGAGGGGTGTGGCTGAGCAGCAGAGCAGGAGAGGGCAGAGCAGACTGTTACAGAACCCCCCCCTCAAGGGTTGGCTCCTGACATCCCAAAGGTTAAACTGGGGGTGGGGGGGGTGGGCCTAAAACTCCTGGGAGCAAGACCTTGTCATCTCTTCAGCAGGGTGGGTGGAGGGGGTCAGGAGGAGGGTTTCTCGACGGGCTGACTCATTGGCTGGCTGGTCAGGATGTTGCCGATGAAAGTTGGCCACGAGGTTGGGGTCCAAAATGTGGCGAGCAGGAACCCAAGATCTCTCCTCAGGACCGTAACCCTCCCAGTCCACAAGGTACTGGAGCCCCCTACCCCGCTGCCGAGAACGAATTAAGCGGCGCACTACATACACCGGACCGCCGTCGACCATTCGTGGAGGGGGAGGTAGTGGTGCCGCAGGGACCAAGGGGCTGTTGTGGACTGGCTTAACCTTGGAGACATGGAAGGTAGGGTGTACTCTCATGGACCGTTGGAGTTTCAACCGGACTGTCACAGGGTTGATGACCCTCTGAATGGTGAAAGGCCCAATGAACCTCAGAGCCATCTTTTTGGATTCCACCCGGAGAGGTAAGTCTTGGGTGGAGAGCCACACCTTCTGACCCGCTTGGTAGGTAGGTGCAGCCGTACGGCGGCGATTGGCATTGGCAGTGTAACGACCCACGGAACGGAGGAGGGTGGAGCGAGCCTGGAGCCATGTTCTGCGGCAGCGACGGATGAAGGCTTGGACTGATGGACAGGAGAGCTCCCTTTCCTGGGCTGGAAAAAGGGGTGGTTGATAGCCGTAAGCACACTGGAATGGAGAGAGGCCAATAGCAGAGCAGACGAGGGAGTTGTGGGCATATTCCACCCACAAAAGTTGTGACGCCCAAGAAGAGGGGTTCTGCGAGGCCACGCACCGCAGGGCTGTTTCCAGTTCTTGATTCATGCGCTCAGTCTGTCCATTGGTCTGAGGATGGAATCCAGAGGACAGACTGGCGGTAGCACCCAGTAGACTGCAGAACTCCCTCCAAAACACGGAAGAAAACTGGGGACCACGGTCCGACACCACATCAACAGGGAGACCATGAAGACGGAAAACATGGAGCAGAACCAACTGGGCAGTCTGTTTAGCAGTGGGAAGCTTGGGCAGAGGCACGAAGTGGACCATCTTGCTGAAGCGGTCCACGATTGTCAGGATGACAGTGTGACCATCAGAGGTGGGAAGACCGGTTACAAAGTCCAAAGATATGTGAGACCATGGGCGGTGAGGAACAGGAAGAGGTTGTAGTAGCCCAGCAGGAGGCCGACGGGAGGTCTTATGTTGGCTGCAGGTTGGACATGCCTTGACGAATTCCCGGACGTCCTCTTGCACAGTGGGCCACCAGAAACGTCGGAGGAGGGCATGCTGTGTCCGTTGAATCCCAGGGTGGCAGGAGAGCTTGGAGGAGTGGGCCCATTGTAACACCTCTGACCTCAAGGCTGGTGGAACAAAGAGACAGTTAGACGGGCAGGAGCTGGGGCCCGGCTGTCCTTCTGTGGCTGCCTTCACCTTCTCCTCAATGTCCCAGGTCAACAGGGCTACAAGGCAGGAAGTAGGTAGGATGGTCTCGGCTCCAACAACAGAATCCTCTGTCCTCTGGAACTGTCGGGACAGGGCGTCAGGCTTGACATTGCGGGAACCAGGACGATAAGAGAGGGTGAAGTTAAAACGGGCGAAAAAGAGGGACCAGCGGGCCTGGCGAGAGTTCAGTCTCTTTGCAGAGCGTATGTACTCCAGATTCTTGTGGTCAGTCCATACGAGAAAAGGTTCCTTCGTGCCCTCCAACCAATGGCGCCACTCTTCTAAGGCCATCTTTACTGCCAAGAGTTCCCTATTACCAATGTCGTAATTCCTTTCTGCAGAGGACAGGCGTCGGGAGAAGAAGGCACAGGGATGGAGCTTCTGGTCAGTGCATGAGCGTTGAGACAAGACGGCCCCCACCCCAACGTCAGAGGCATCTACCTCGACCACAAACTGGCGTTCAGAGTCAGGCATCAGGAGGATGGGCGATGAGGTGAACTGATCCTTGAGGAACTGGAAGGCCGCTGCAGCTGCAGAAGACCACTGGAAGGGCACTTTGGGGGAGGTCAGAATGGTGAGAGGGGCTGCTACTGAGCTGTAGTTGCGGATGAAGCGACGGTAGAAGTTGGCGAACCCAAGGAAGCGCTGAAGCTGCTTGCGGTTCTCCGGAACAGGCCAGGAGGTAACAGCTGAGACCTTGGCTGGGTCCATCTGGATGCTGCCTTGTGCCACAATGTATCCCAGAAAAGATGCTGAAGGAACATGGAACTCACACTTTTCTGCTTTTACATACAGGGAGTTCTCCAAGAGGCGCTGAAGGACGGATTGGACATGATAAATGTGTTGCTCTTTGGACCTGGAGAAGATGAGTATATCATCGAGGTAAACAAAGACATACTGGTTGATCATGTCTCGCAGAACATCATTAATCAGAGCCTGGAAGACGGCAGGGGCATTGGTGAGGCCAAACGGCATTACGAGGTACTCGTAGTGTCCAGTAGGGGTGTTGAATGCCGTCTTCCATTCATCTCCTTCTCTGATGCGGACAAGGTGGTAGGCGTTGTGTAGGTCGAGTTTGGAGAAAATGGTGGCCCCCTGGAGCAGTTCAAAGGCACTGGAGATGAGTGGCAGTGGGTAACGGTTCTTTACCGTGATCTCATTTAGTCCTCTATAATCTATGCAAGGTCTCAATGTCTTGTCCTTCTTCTCAACAAAGAAAAACCCTGCTCCAGCAGGGGATGAAGAGGGACGAATGATGCCTGCGGCCAAGGAGTCATTTATGTACGTCTCCATGGCCCTTCTTTCAGGTTCAGACAGGGAGTATAGGCGACCCTTGGGAGGTGATGAACCAGGCAGGAGATCAATGGCGCAGTCATAGGGTCGGTGTGGAGGCAGAGAGGTGGCTCTGGCTTTACTGAAGACCTGGCGGAAGTCATGGTACTCGGGTGGCACCCCACTGAGGTCAGGTGACCAACTGGAGCTACACCCGGAGGGATGAAGCGGAACTGAGGCTTGCTGCAGGCACCTCTGATGACAGGATGAACTCCACTCCCGGATGGTCCCAGTTGCCCAGTCGATGTGCGGATTGTGAAGACGGAGCCATGGATATCCCAGGATAAGTGGCAGGCAGGAAGAGCTCAGGATGTGAAACTGGACGGTTTCATGATGATTACCAGACAGTAGCAGATGAACAGGAGAGGTCTGATGCGTGACGGTGCCCAGGACATGTCCATCTAAGGCTCGAGCAGGAACCGGGTGAGGCAAAGGAACCCGCTCAAGCCCCAGCTGAAGGACCACCTCCTCGTCAATGATGCTGGCATCAGCCCCGGAGTCAATAAAGATAGCCAAGGTGTGGGGGCCGTCTGGAAGGAGGAGGCGGCCTTGGAGCAGGGGTCGCTGGCTTTGGGGAGGTGACAGGGTAGTTGAGCTCACCAGGGTCTCCCCAACTACTGATGAGCTCTGGCTTTTGCTGGACAGCCGGAGATATAGTGTCCCGCTGCCCCACAATAAAGGCAGAGTTTGGACCTGCGTCTACGCTCTCTCTCTTCCAGGGAGAGAGAGGTGCAGCCCAACTGCATGGGCTCTGGATCCTGAAACTGCTGACCCAATGGGGTGGAGTTGGCTGCAGCAGCACCCCCACGGGAGCGAAGTGGACGAGTATGTTGGGTTCCCCCTTGACGCTTTTCTCGTCGACGAGTCTGAACACGAAGATCAATGCGGACGGCCAAGTCAATCACCCCGTCCAAGGTGAGGGAGGTGTCATGTGAAACCAGTTCATCTTTAATGTAATCTGCCAACCCATGGAGAAAGGCATCACGGAGAGCTGCACTGTTCCAACCACTTTGGCTGGCTCTGGTTCGGAAATCAATGGAATAGTCAGCCACTGTTCGTTCGCCTTGCTTCAGTCCCATCAGTCCCCTTGCCGAATCAGAACCAGAATTCTCAAACCCAAAAACCTTCCGAAGCTCAGCAGCAAACAGGTCAAATGAAGCACAGGCTCGAGACCGCCTCTCCCACTCAGCTGTTCCCCATAGTCTAGCTCTGCCTGTCAGGTGGTTAATGACAAATGCTACCTTTGCCGGTTCTGTGGCGAAGGTGCGGGGCTGTAGGGCAAACAGGAGAGAACAGTTGGTGAGGAAGGGGCCGCAAGTCTCTCGATCTCCGTCATAACGCTCTGGGGTTCCCACCCGTGGCTCAGGAGCATCGCTGGGTAGAGAAGAGGCGGGTACAGGTGCAGGAGCAGAAGGTGAAGCTTCCGAAGAAGAGGCAAATCCAGCAGATGAGGGGAGCTGGGTTAGTTGAGCTGCTAGCTGTTGCATCTGTGCAGCTAAAGCTGCTAGTGATTGTCCCTGAGTCTCAGCAGCTCGTCTAGCTTCAGCGGCAGCCGCAGTCATCATGGCCTCATGTTGCTGCAGAACGCCCTCAATTGTCTCAAGGCGATTCAGTGGTGAGGGATTGTGTGCTGGGTCCATAGTGTGGCCAGATTGTACTGTAACGGGTATTGACTGGACCCAATTGCAGCACAAACAAGCAGGTTCACTTTAACAACAGTCTTTATTGAACACCAAATCCAATGAAGCAGCAGAGTATAGCAGGTGGGTATGGCAGGATTCGAACTCGGGTCTTCCGGGTGATAGGCGAGCAGAATAGCAGTGGACCACAGGTCAGGCAAGAGTTTTAAACTCGTGAGCAGGGAATTGTCCACAGTCTTAATTTGCTCTACGAGTGTAGTGAAGGGGAAAACGCTCAACTCACAGCTGGAGGAAGATTTCTTGGAGAGTGGTTCAGGTGAGGACTGGGTGAGGATCCAGAGCTTGCAGAGGAGCTGGCAGAACCAACGTCGGCAGAGGAGGTGAGTTGGCGAGGTGAAGCTGACGAGAAGGGGGATCTCAACAGAGCAGGAACAGGCTGAGTGACATTCAGCTGCAGGCAGACGAATAGCAGGAACCAGGCAGGCAAAGCTCGTAGTCAAGGACAGAAGGCAGGTAGGTTTACCGGGGCTGAGGCGAGAAGCAAAGGTCAGGGGCAGATCAAGTCGATACCAGGTAAGCAGTCCGAGGATAAACGCTGGAGAGTCAGGCATGAGAGCAAAGACAATCTGGCAAAGAGTGAGGGGAAAGAAGCTGCATATATACTGGCCTAATTGGAGATGATGAGCAGGTGAGAGCAGCAGGTGGAAGCAGTTAGCTGATGAGGGGTGTGGCTGAGCAGCAGAGCAGGAGAGGGCAGAGCAGACTGTTACAGATACATCATTTTGTCAAATTCTGTAGTTCTTTGATCATTACTGGAGTCGTGGCGAATTAAATCACCATACCCCTCTGCCTCTGATAGGCGAATAAAGCGCTCGGATTCATGCTCTGATCTTGCTACGTGATTCAAGAGTAAAGTAAACAACAACAGAGGCAGAGAGCAACTTTGGAGGAGAAACATCCAGCCGTGTGAACAACCTCTTCATATGGAGTGCTTTGGTTCACTCTACCGGTGTTTTCTGTGAGTGTTGCATGACTTTGGGTGAGCACAGACATGAACACACTGTCAGCCACGTATTTATTTATTCATTTTTCAAGTTTTAAGTGCTGGTCTTGTGGTGGCACTATACTAGGGCAGCTGCATACCCTTTCGACACTTTATTTTTTATATTTACATTTGTGTTGAATGGACACTTTATCATGACTGCCACTTGTTTTACAGAAAGAAAATAGTTTGTTATTCTCCAGTGCATAGTTAGGGCCCGAGCGTAGCTGCTAAGCAGCTGCGAGAGCCCTCTTGTTCCTGTATGGGTTCTTCTTTAGGGCCCGAGCGTAGCTGCTAAGCAGCTGCGAGAGCCCTCTTGTTCCTGATGGATTCTTCTTTTGTTATTATTAGGGCCCGAGCGTAGCTGCTAAGCAGCTGCGAGAGCCCTCTTGTTCCTGCATGTTTCCTTCTTTCGTTATTATTTTTCCTCCGCTTTAAACTGGAAAATGGCCCACTTCCCACTGGTGAAAACTCAGGAAATTTGGCAGGAAGACCGGGCCTGGTGAAAAATTCGATATTCTGAAGTCGCCCAAACAAAAAAATGAAAAATGGCTCCATAGCGCCCCCTATGGTGAAAATTCACCTGACGCCTGTACGCTTTGTCAAAATGACACAAAATTTGACACACATGTGTATCTCAATAAGACCTACAAAAAAGTCAGCACGGGCGTATCTGTCAAATGTACCGTTAAAGGGCTATTTCGCATTTTTTGCCGATCCGCACACATTGGAACTTCGCTAACTCCTCCGAAGGCTTTCGTTCCACTGGCACCAAATTTGCTCAGGCCAATCTACACCCCATGGCCATCAAAAGTTGTACAAATCATGACGCTGCACCCCACGGTTTAGGTTCTAGGGGGCGCCAAAGATAACCCAAAAATCCACATTCTTAAAAGTCTTATAACTTTTTATTTTTGTCCTCACTGGCCTCCAAGTTTTCTAGGATGATGCAATGTCCAGCCATCAACACATTTGTGAAGGAATTTTTACTCCCCAAAAGAGCGCCCCCCCATGGCAGGTGAAAAAAGTCCATTTTTTCTTGTCCCCTAACATTAAAATAAACATTGTAGAGTGTCACGCCTGAACGCTTTGTCATATTGACACAAAATTTGACAATCACGTGTATCTCAATAAGATCTACGAAAAAGTCAAAGAGCGCGTATCTGCATAATGTACGGTTAAAGGGCTATTTCGCATTTTTTGCCGATCCGCACACATTGGAATTTCGCTAACTCCTCCGAAGGCTTTCGTTCCACCGGCACCAAATTTGCTCAGGTTAATCTACACCCCATGGCCATTAAAAGTTGTACAAATCATGACGCTGCACCCCACGGTTTAGGTTCTAGGGGGCGCCAAAGATAACCCAAAAATCCACATTCTTAAAAGTCTTATAACTTTTTATTTTTGTCCTCACTGGCCTCCAAGTTTTCTAGGATGATGCAATGTACAGCCATCAACACATTTGTTAAGGAATTTTTACTCCCCAAAAGAGCGCCCCCCCATGGCAGGTGAAAAAAGTCAATTTTTTCTTGTCCCCTAACATGAAAATAAACATTGTAGAGTGTCACGCCTGAACGCTTTGTCATATTGACACAGAATTTGACAATCACGTGTATCTCAATAAGATCTACGAAAAAGTCAATGCGCACGTATCTGTCAAATGTACGGTTAAAGGGCTATTTCTCATTTTTTGCAGATCCGCACACACTGGAATTTCGCTAACTCCTCCGAAGGCTTTCGTTCCACCGGCACCAAATTTGCTCAGGTCAATCTACACCCCATGGCCATTAAAAGTTGTACAAATCATGACGCTGCACCCCACGGTTTAGGTTCTAGGGGGCGCCAAAGATAACCCAAAAATCCACATTCTTAAAAGTCTTATGACTTTTTATTTTTGTCCTCACTGGCCTCCAAGTTTTCTAGGATGATGCAATGTCCAGCCATCAACACATTTGTGAAGGAATTTTTACTCCCCAAAAGAGCGCCCCCCCATGGCAGGAGAAAAAAGTCCATTTTTTCTTGTCCCCTAAGGTGAAAACACACATTGTTGAGTGTCATGCCTGAACGCTTTGTCATATTGACACAAAATTTGACAATCACGTGTATCTTAATAAGATCTACGAAAAAGTCAAAGAGCACGTATGTGTATAATGTACGGTAAAAGGGCTATTTTGCATTTTTTGCCGATTTGCACACATTGGAATGTGGCTAACTCCTCCTAAGGCTTTCGTCCCACTGAAACCAAATTTGCTCAGTCCAATCTACAACCCATGGCCATTAAAAGTTGTAAAAATCATGACGCTGCACCCCACGGTTTACGTTCTAGGGGGCGCCAAAGATAACACTAAAATCCACATATTTAAAAGTCTTATAACTTTTTATTTTTGTCCTCACTGGCCTCCAAGTTTTCTAGGATGATGCAATGTCCAGCCATCAACACATTTGTGAAGGAATTTTTACTCACCAAAAGAGCGCCCCCCCCATGGCAGGAGAAAAAAGTCCATTTTTTCTTGTCCCCTAAGGTGAAAATACACATTGTTGAGTGTCACGCCTATACGCTTTGTCAAAATGACACAAAAATTAACACACATATGTAACTCAATAAGATCTACGAAAAAGTCAATGCGCGCGTATCTGTCAAATGTACGGTTAAAGGGTTATTCCGCATTTTTTGCTGATCCGCACACATTGGAATGTGGCTAACTCCTCCTAAGGCTTTCGTTCCACCGGCACCACATTTGCTCAGGCCAATCTACACCCCATGGCCATTAAAAGTTATTCAAATCATGACGCTGCACCCCACGGTTTAGGTTCTAGGGGGCGCCAAAGATAACCCTAAAATCCACATATTTAAAAGTCTTATAACTTTTTATTTTTGTCCTCACTGGCCTCCAAGTTTTCTAGGATGATGCAATGTCCAGCCATCAACACATTTGTGAAGGAATTTTTACTCACCAAAAGAGCGCCCCCCCATGGCAGGAGAAAAAAGTCCATTTTTTCTTGTCCCCTAAGGTGAAAATACACATTGTTGAGTGTCACGCCTATACGCTTTGTCAAAATGACACAAAAATTAACACACACATGTAACTCAATAAGATCTACGAAAAAGTCAATGCGCGCGTATCTGTCAAATGTACGGTTAAAGGGTTATTCCGCATTTTTTGCTGATCCGCACACATTGGAATGTGGCTAACTCCTCCTAAGGCTTTCGTTCCACCGGCACCACATTTGCTCAGGCCAATCTACACCCCATGGCCATTAAAAGTTATTCAAATCATGACGCTGCACCCCACGGTTTAGGTTCTAGGGGGCGCCAAAGATAACCCTAAAATCCACATATTTCAAAGTCTTATAACTTTTTATTTTTGTCCTCACTGGCCTCCAAGTTTTCTAGGATGATGCAATGTCCAGCCATCAACACATTTGTGAAGGAATTTTTACTCCCCAAAAGAGCGCCCCCCCATGGCAGGAGAAAAAAGTCCATTTTTTCTTGTCCCCTAAGGTGAAAATACATAATGTTGAGATTCACGCCAAAATTTGACAATCACGTGCCTTGCCTGGTATCATTTTTTTCAGCACAACCTCACCTGTGCGAATTTACAGTTATTTTATCATGTTGACATACTGAATTTACACAATGGACCCAAATTCACACACAAAACATAAAATCCGAGTGGAAAAAAGTAACATTTTTACTGTGAAAACCACAAATATGTGTGATGAACTGTTTTTAAAACTTAAACTTCAAATAAAAATTGTAAACTTCAAAACATATGCAAATTTTTAACAAAGAACATAGTGATTTACCTCTATTTACATCAAAATGCAGGCAATGGCCCAGGCGTTCTTTGTAAAATTATTTACAAAACACTGTATAGTCTCACAAATGTCACTTTTTATTTATGCCACTACAAAAAAACATGATGTAAATGATGCATGATGTAAAACATGATGTAAAAAACTTGTGTAGATCCTCCTCTATGTCAGTCCATGTGTAATTTTTCCATAATTCTTTGTTTTTTGCAGCATTTTTGTTAGTGTAACTGCAGATTGTGCTGACAGTGTCTATGGCACAAAAAAAAAAAAAATTAAAATGCCTCAACATGAACCCCTGGTGGTCTCTGAGGGTGAAACCTGCTAACTGCTGCAGCTCTGTCAGCTTCAGTCTCCCATGCAGAGCTCTGAGCGCATGTGTGGCTCTGCACCCTTAGCAGCGTTGCTAACTCCTCAGTAAGGAAAGCCTGCTTCATGTCAGAGTCTCTAAACTCCAGAAGAAGTCGATAAAAGTCCGTTTCTTTCTAAAAAAAAGTCGTTAGGGGGTCTGAAAAGTCATTGAATCTAACAACAAAGTCGCTAGGTTTGCAACTACGTGTCCCAGACTGCATCCCTGCTGAGAGTCCCTCCCTCCCTTCTCATGTTGCAGGAAGAACGTAAGCGCCCGCCCCTTGTCAATCAGTCACCATATAATTTTGGATTGGTTGTTGTGGTGAAGTTTTCCACCAATAGGAGAGATGTTGTGTGTTTTTTTTTTCTTTTGGCAAGCCTTTTCCGCCTGTAAGTCCTGTCGCTAATGTCTGCATGCTATGTTTTCCTGTCTCATACAGCGCGATCGAGCGCCGAACGTGATCAAAATAAGCAGAAAAAAAGTATCCAAAGATAACCAAAAAATCCACATTCTTAAAAGTCTTAGAACTTTTTATTTTTTTCCTCACTGGCCTCCAAGTTTTCTAGGATGATGCAATGTCCAGCCATCAACACATTTGTGAAGGAATTTTTACTCCCCAAAAGAGCGCCCCCCCCCCCCATGGCAAGAGAAAAAAGGCCATTTTTTCTTGTCCCCTAAGGTGAAAATACACATTGTTGAGTGTCACGCCTATACGCTTTGTCATATTGACACAAAATTTGACAATCACGTGTATCTCAATAAGATCTACGAAAAAGTAAATGGGCACGTACCTGTAAAATGTACGGTTAAAGGGCTATTTTGCATTTTTTGCCGATTCGCACACATTGGAATGTGGCTAACTTCTGCTAAGGCTTTCGTCCCACTGACCCACTGCTCAGGCAAATCTACACCCCATGTCCATTCAAAGTTGTAAAAATCATGACGCTGCAACCCACGGTTTACGTTCTAGGGGGCGCCAAAGATGACCCAAAAATCCACATTCTTAAAAGTCGTTTTGGCCACTGAGTGGCGCCAAAGGGAGTTGTCTATTAAATCTGATGCTACAGAGAAAGTTAAAAGGCTCAAATTTTTGCTATATTACTGACTTTATGTCTTAAATGGGCTCTTAAAGGGTTAAAGAAAATATTTTCAATGAAACATTTGCTAGTTATGAACAGGGCAGAAGTAAAATAAGAGATGTACAAAAGAAAAATCTGGAAAAAATATGAATCCAATTTGATTTTAAAGCAGACAAAGTAGTTTTGGCCACTGAGTGGCGCCAAAGGGAGTTGTCTATTAACAGAAGACAAAGTAGTTATGGCCTCTGGGGGGCGCCAAAGGGAGTTGTCTATTAAATCTGATGCTACAGAGAAAGTTAAAAGGCTCAAATTTTTGTTAATTAGTGACTTTATGCCTTAAATGGGCTCTTAAAGGGTTGAAAAAATTATTTTCAATGAAACATTTGTGAGTTTTAAACAGGGCAGAAGTAAAATAAGAGATGTACAAAAGGCAAATCTGGAAAAAAATGAATCCAATTTGATTTTATAGCAGACAAAGTAGTTTTGGCCACTGAGTGGCGCCAAAGGGAGTTGTCTATTAACAGCAGACAAAGTAGTTATGGCCACTGAGGGGCGCCAAAGGGAGTTGTCTATTAAATCTGATGCTACAGAGAAAGTTAAAAGGCTCAAATTTTTGTTAATTAGTGACTTTATGCCTTAAATGGGCTCTTAAAGGGTTGAAAAAATTATTTTCAATGAAACATTTGTGAGTTTTAAACAGGGCAGAAGTAAAATAAGAGATGTACAAAAGGCAAATCTGGAAAAAAATGAATCCAATTTGATTTTATAGCAGACAAAGTAGTTTTGGCCACTGAGTGGCGCCAAAGGGAGTTGTCTATTAACAGCAGACAAAGTAGTTATGGCCACTGAGGGGCGCCAAAGGGAGTTGTCTATTAAATCTGATGCTACAGAGAAAGTTAAAAGGCTCAAATTTTTGCTATATTACTGACTTTATGTCTTAAATGGGCTCTTACAGGGTTTAAAAAATTATTTTCAATGAAACATTTGCTAGTTTTGAACAGGGCAGAAGTAAAATAAGAGATGTACAAAAGGCAAATCTGGAAAAAAATGAATCCAATTTGATTTTATAGCAGACAAAGTAGTTTTGGCCACTGAGTGGCGCCAAAGGGAGTTGTCTATTAACAGCAGACAAAGTAGTTATGGCCACTGAGGGGCACCAAAGGGAGTTGTCTATTAAATCTGATGCTACAGAAAAAGTTAAAAGGCTCAAATTTTTGCTTTATTAGTGACTTTATGTCTTGAATGGGCTCTTAAAGGGTTGAAAAACAATATTTTCAATGAAATGGTCTTCATGGTCCAGACTTTTTTCATATTGGACATGTAGTTTGTCTGCAGCGAGTGTTTTGGTAGAAACTGCGCCTCCCATTCATTATAATGGTAAATGACCACGGACAAGTGCGCACACCATCTTTGGACCTTGAGTGTGACGCGATCGGGAGGGGGAGGCGGTCGCGCTGGGGCCGGCGCGACACGGCTCGGGCCCGCCAGTGCCCCAACGGGGCCCTAGTCTTTACTTGTGTTTATACAGTGGCTTTATTTCAGTTTGTTTGTTCAAGGTTTTCAATGATGTGATGAAGGTTCCGAAAAATATTAAATAGCTTCCTTGAAAGCCACACCTGTAAGCTCTCAAATACTTTTTGAAATCTGTTTCTATCTGCCACAGAGGCTGAGATATCAGCTTTTTTGTAAACCTCAACAGTTAAAAAAACCTCAGGATCTAGGGGCCGTTCTCAAAATTGCCCTCAGGATTTCAGAGGTGCGGCTCAGACAGGGTTCAGGTCTCAATGGGTTAATAGGGGAGCAGATTTCTTATGACGAGATTATTGATGATTTCGCATCAAGGAAGGCAAGGAAGGTCAGGTTTTAGTTTTAGTCCCCTCACCCGGGGAGTAATTTAGTGTAGAAACGCCACTGTATACGCACTTGGCTCGTCATCAAGATGGCGCCCGAAATAGGCGCCCTGGTGTTTTGGTGCTTGTTGTTTTGTCTGTTTTTGAGCGTTAAACGTGTGTCATCGTGCTCCTACACCCGTGAGGAGCTTCTAAACATAAGATCTACAACACCCACGGACATTACACCAGTTTTTTTTTTGGTATCTGCTGCTGAACTGGTCCACTTTTTGGCCAAAAGAGTGAGACGCCGGCGAAGGGGAAAGCGAGCTAGGGTGCTCGCGCGCCTCAGACAGCGAGGCACATGTACACCCTTACCTGGGATTTTCCTCTCCAACGTCCGCTCACTCAGCAACAAGATGGATGAGCTGGCACTGCTGATGAAGAAGAACAGAGACTTCTCCTCTTCTTGTGTTCTGTGCTTCACGGAGATGTGGCTAAACGCACAGACACTGGACTGCGCCATACAGCTGGAGGGTTTTCGGCTCCTCCGCGCAGACAGAGATCGTGTACTTTCCGGTGGGAAAACAAAGGGTGGAGGAGTCTGCTTCTACACCAACAACGCCTGGTGCTCCGACGTGACAGTGATCTACTAATTTTTTCTTTGTTTTCAAGAAAATGTTTTATGTACATTCAAATCTGTACCAATTAAGTTTAAGAAATGACTTCAAATTTACATTGTCAAGTACTTTTGATATTATTAGCCTTGGATATTGAAGAAATTCTAGTCAGGAATTTTATAATATGAAAAAGTCTTCCATGTTGAACAAGTTCCCATGCCAATCCACACTGCTGTCCATTTTTCTTTTTCAGAAAATTTAAGTCAGTAGTTTATGTTGTTCATCCTAATCAACGAGAAGTAAACATTTTCAGGACGGCCACACTCTAAGAAAAAGGTATGTTAATGCAAAGTCATTTTGGAATAGATCTTTGGTACATCATTCCAAAAGGGGTATGGGGTTAATGGTCTAAATGATAAATAAAATATTGAACAATAAAGAATAAATTTTGTAGGTTACTGCAAAGGTTTTAATTCTTTTCTAATATGGTACTTTCTTTTCCATCAGCAGCCTGCAAAGTCTGGATTTTGGGTGACAATTACATCCGACATGGGGAACAGCGAGCAAGGAACACCATGGGGACCAATCTTGGTGTGTCTGCCCATATCCAGTGGTTTGGCAGGGGAGGCATGTGTTGGGATGGCCTACTTTTGTTCTTCAACAGTGCCTTAGAGGGAGAAATGCTCATGATTCACTGTGGGGGCAATGATCTCTGACGTGTAAAAGGGTGCAGCTTCTCAAAGGAATGAAGGGGGACTTGAATTACGTTCACCAACAGTTTCCTGTGATGATTTTATTTTCTACAATTAATCAAAGGCACCTCTGGAGGTAGATGTCAGTAAATGATATTATAGATGTAAAATACTATAATAGTACAAATACATGAACGTTAGTTTGTGCTTGTTGAGAGCTTTGTTTGTGCACACTTCTGCTAATTAAAGACATGCAATGTAGGGCATTTGTGCTCTTTACAATGTTCATTATAGACCAATCTGTGTTCTTTAATTGGCTCAATTAAACAGCATTAAACAAGGCAGATTGTGCAATTAGCAGGTGCAATTGGATCTGGCCAAAATAATCTGAGTCTTACAGCCATGTTGTTTATCTGTCTTTCTTCTCATGAAATTTAACACGAGAATGAATCATTTCCTTTATGGTTGGTGTGATTGGCATTGTATATCGCAGCTGTCTCATATGCAATGAGTAGATGATATAGGCTGTAAAAAGGTATGCATTTGACACATTATTGTTTTCTAAAAAGTAGCCTGGTCCATTTCATAAGGTCCACATAGCTTTCTTACCTGTGGTCTTATTCAATATGTGTATGGTACATTCAGTGCTGTCCTAAGCGATTTTTGAGGAGAAATCTATTGTCAGATGTTTATGAAGCCTTGAAAAAAACAACTATCTGCTGAATCAGGGGTGATAGTTGAGTTGAGGTCAAGAGATGTAAATACAATTTTCTAAAGATATTTGCTACACTTCCCTCTCCACCTACGTGCATGTTCAATCACAATAAGTTCAGAAAGACTTGTTTTGAACAGTTGGACAATCATGACTGTATAAGCCTATAAATTGCTGATCTGCTGATTTCTTTATAGACTAGGACAATGCAGAGACGATCTTTGAGGAACAAAACCAGGAGATCATCACTGGAGGACCGGAACTGATCATCGAGTGGATCATCCAGAGTGCTCCACTGATTTAGATCCAGCACCCAGTAGCTCACTGCAGGAAAACGTAAGCCCAAGTATTGCATTTTTATAGACCCAGTCTGTGATATACAGTGTGCAACTTGTGTTGTATGGAGATTAATTTGTGTCAAAATGTTCAAACAATACTTTTTAAAGTTTTAACAAAAATTGATCAATCCATTATAGAATTGGAACAAAAAAAATTAAATTCAAACCTCACAAACTCGTGAAGTCTATGAGGCCACAGAGATGGGGTTTCAGAGACTATGATTGTGTTGTTGTAAACAACAAATGTAAATCCATTTCCAAATCTAACTGCGATGATGTTAGCAGTCATATTCGGCAGTCGACAAGCTGGCATGGATCTGAAGACTACTGTTAAATCAAGATGCAGACCAGTTGTTAAGTGACGAGTCAGATTCCCCTGTTGCCCTTGCCATCCAAGCATCTCTTGAGGACTCTGAAGTACACTTTGGACCCGTTTCTGGTGATGATGTTGATAATCAAGACTCAACCCTTCCCTGGAATCCATATGACTTCAAGAGTATGCAGGTATAGTGTAGAAGTGAGTTATTTCTAACAGTGCTGCAAAAAAATATTACTGCCATTATTGATTCTTTTACAGAGTTTTCCCTATTTATTATTCTGTCTATAAAATGTTGTCATCCCAAGTTGTCATGATCTGTGCTTTGTGGAATCCACTTCCTGTTTTATTTTGAAGATCCTGTTTTCCCTGTGTTGCTGTTACTTTTACTTCCGGTCTTTGTTCTTTTTCCCGCCTTAGTTAATTACTCCATTGGCTTCACCTGTGTCTTGTCCCCTTCTCTATTTAACCCCTCCTCGCTAGCTCTTCCCTGCCAGATTGTCTTTGTCACTTTAGTACAAGCTCTCTCGCGTTTTTTGATATATCTCTGCTCTCTGTGTATGACCTGTTTTGATCGCCCTGGATTTCTGATTCTTGCCTGCCCCACTGGTTTTGTCGCCTGATTATTTGCTGCTCTGATTTTGACCCTGCCGGGTGTTTTTGTTGGAATAAAAGAGTTTGCCTTTTTGGAAACTGAACAACTGCCTCACGTCCTCTGCTTTTGGGTCCACACACTCTCGGCCTCTCACACAAGTTCTTTCACACCAAGATGATGTTTTCAGATAACTTTTTCATCCAAACATTACAAAACAAAAGATATTCCATGCATTGTGATATAAAACAGAAAAGCAGCAAATCTAGAAACACAGCACAATTCATTTCTGCAGGCTAATTGATATATTGATTGTCAAAGTCATTGATTCATTTTCTGTTCACCAATTGATTAATCGATCAATAATCACACCAAATTACCTTTTTTAAAAATCTTGCAGCACTCTACACTGAATGACGGACCTGTATCATCAAGCAGTCTTCCAGCATCTCCAGACTCATTTGATGAAGAACTTGTTTTTGTGAAAGTAAGACGAGTAAACATAGTTGATGATGTCCTTAATATCTTCATGGAACCAAAACTACTTAATGCTGATCTAAAAATAGAGTTTACAAATGAGAAAGCTGTGGACAGTGATGGTGTGTCAAGAGAGGTGTACTCTGCGTTCTGGGAAAATTTCTTGGAACAGTGTGAGGGAGAAGATGAACGAGTACCCAGACTACGACCGGACTATTCTGAGAAGGCATGGCAAGCTCTTGGACGAGTGTGGTTGAAAGGCTACCTGGACCACAAAATCATACCAATCAGACTATCATCAGCTTTTGTTCTTGTCTGTTGTCAAGGACTTGGTTTAGTGGATGAAGAACTCTTGATGATGTCATTTGCCAGATTCCTTTCAGAGAATGAGCGTGCATCACTTGAAAAAGCACTACAGGGCAATATTGATGAAAATGTTGAAGAGGACTTGACGTGTTCTCTAGAACGGGCTCACACTGCCTGCCTCCCAAAGACAATATGCGGGCTGCCATTTTAACAATGGCACACAAAGCTCTTCTTCAAGAGCCAAAGTTCATAATTGACTGTTTCCACTCCAGTATTCACAATGCTGTGCCAACTCTCAAAACCAAAGAAAGCATAATGGAGCTTTACGAATCCAAGCGGCCAACTAACAAGAAAGTGGCCCAGATGAAAAAGCCATCAACTGAAAGCCTAAACCCACAAGAGCAGACTGCTCTTAACCACCTGCTACGGTATGTGAGAAGCATCGACCAAAGAAAACTGGAGACCTTATTACGCTTCTGCACAGGGTCCAGAATGGCTGTGCACAGACACCAGGGTTTTTCCTGCGTTCAAAATTGCGTGGCGGCCGCCTCCACCTAATTTTGTGCCGCCCCCGGCCAGAGCGATTGATTTCGCTCAACACAGCGTAAAGCTCCAGCTGTGTTGATTGAGCGATTGATGTCCCGATGCAGCAGCAACGTATTTTAACTGCAGTTGCAGCGTTGCGCCACTATAGAGGCGCTATATCAACAGCAGTGCACCGGAGAGACCTGAAGCATCTACTGAAGAAGAAACGGATCGAATCATGTTTTTTCAAGTTTTTTTCCCGCTAGTTGGTGCTATCGGCATCCTGATTTTCCCTGGCGGATGGTACAAACAGGTAAATACTGCTTCTCTTTTTTGCATCCAAGCATGTCGTGTTTATTTAAAAAAAAAAAAGTTTACTCCGTTTTTAGCGTTGCAGTTATGACAGGCAAAATCAGCCAGTACTTTAAAAAGCGACCTCGTGAGGAGGAAAGTCAAGAGTCCAGGTGAAACACAGCAGAGAAAAAAACGTAACAGGCAGTTAAAATGCTATAATTCATGTTGGTGACAACGTTGAAATTTGTGTCAGGTCTGAAAGTACTTCACAAGGGACTGGTGATCGCGAGGGTCAGAATGCAGGACAGGACGAGTCGGCGAGGCGAGGGTAATTAATTAATTAGTTTCCAATTAGGAGCATAACAAAGCAAAGCCGACGTGTACGTGGTTTTTATTCCTCTTTCCAGATCTTCTCAAAAACACAGAGCCAGTGGCTTTGACAAGCAGTGGCTCAATCAATTTACCTGGCTCAGGCATACTGAGGAAGGCATGCACTGCTGTTTATGCCAAAAGCACTGTGCCCCAACACAGCAGGCAATTGCTGCCTCCTTAGTGAGACAGCCATCATCCAACTACAGGCTGGACACATTAAAAAGACATGAGGTGACAGCCATTCACAAAGCAGCAGAAGAGAAGGAAAAATATATCAAAGATGGTAGTACCTAAAAAAACTTAACTAATAAAGTTACAAAAAATAAATAACATAGTTTAGATAGTTTAAGAAATAATTGGTTGTCGTTTTTTTTTTTAGGGAGGACACTGCAGCGTATACATATATATGATTGAAAACACTATCACTCTTCATGTCTGTATCAGAATAAAAACAAAAATACTTAATGCATGATGAATTGTTTTGTTTAAGGTGAAGACACCTCTGCGGAACAGACTGAAGGAGAGGCACTTGGATGTCTGTTGTAAGGTGGCCGTTGATGGACCAGACCAGGAGGCCTTGGACTACAAGGAGTGCATGAGGAGGTTCTACAGAATGAAAAAGAGGAGGCTGAAATGTTCTGTCTGGTTGCGAGATGTGTGGATGAAGTGTTCTTTCAATTTAAAGTTGCCAGCTGATTTGTGTATGTATATAGTTTTAATAAATGAATGCTTTACCATAATAATGGTCACACTCTTTTTTTGAACTCTTAACTTAAAGTATGTTGCCTGTAAAAGAAAGTGAATCGGTTGAATTTACAAATACATGCACGTCGTGGCGCATGGTCAGGATGGTGCCACCTCTGCCTCAATTTGAGCCAGGAAAAACCCTGGACACAATCTAAGTAACTTTTAATAAATTGTATGGTTTAAGTCGCAGGCCTGTAGCACACATGTGGAGCAGTTCTTGAGTTACCATGCACCTACAGGTGCTGGCGATTGCTTTACAATGGATATTGTGTAGTGAATGTAAGGGATCTTACACATGTTCCTCTTCTACTGACACTGTTATGGCATTTGTCTGAAACAAATTGTTTCTACAGATGTACATTTTTTTACACTGTAAAACAACTTTATTTGTTCATTCATGTACTACAACTAAAAAAAATTGTACTACAAGGAGAGGAGATGAAATCAGATGCATAATCTGATGACATTGCTTTATTACTCTTAAAAAGGAAACAGTTTTGACATTTTTTTCTTAATTTTTTTTCCTATTGTTATGATTTTGCTGTAATATTTGTCAGCACAATGAGTTTTACTTTTTGCTCAAGTCCAGAAGACACTTTAAGTTTAATCATTTTGATTAAAGTCATCAAGGTCTGCTCTCATAGGTGAACATCCCTTTTTTCAGGCATGTATCATTTTCACATTATCATGTGCATGTTTTATGCAATTGTTATTAAGAAAGAAGTTCAGCATTCAACAAAATAATACCTGTTCAATACACACAGAGTACCAAATAAAATGGCTACCCATGGCTGTTTTTGTTGGAGCCTCATATGGTAAACATAAAGACAGTAACTGTCAAGAGCACAATATTGTGGAATAATAATGTAATTCCTCTTTCATGTTCTGCCTTGTTGTTTTTCTTTGTTTTCCGTTCATGGCTAATGTAAAGGCAAAGTAATGAACATCTATGACAATACTCCTATAAACTGTACAACAAATGTAAGTCTCTATTTACAGTGCAAATTACAGATAAGAGCTAATACCCTGTCATTTGAATAATGTATAGTTCTGTGCTTAATTGAATCAGTCTCGGATTACCCAAAGAGACAAAAGCAACTCAGACAGCCTTGATCCATCCATGACAGGCAAAACTAATTTGCCAAGTACCTTGAAAAACTGTGCAATAACGTTGCAGAAGTTCTTACTGTCTGTAACAGTCAGTGTGCACATAGTGACAGATCAATCTTTTTTTCCAAGGAGAACTAATTCCAAATTCCAAATATAGCTTCTATAGAGTTCCTGGAAAATGTTTACAAATGAGAATGTTTGGTGAATAAAGCATGGTGGACTGCAGAATCATTGTCTGATCACGTGTTCAGTTTAGATGGATACAAATGTTGTTCCATCTCAAATTAGAGAGCGGCTCTCATCTCATTCCTCAAATGCAGGTACAAATCCAATGCTTGATAAGCATCAGCTGGAAAATGCAGCTGTGACTCCACCATCAGAATGTTGCAGATGTTGTAGATGTCTGTGTCACATGGCAATGCTAGTCGAAATGTGCAGTTACTCTGACACAACTGTACATCAGCTCTGTCCACTGTGGAAATGTGGTCATCACTTGTGTAGAGTTCTGGGAACATGTACATGATTCGAGGTCGACCACTGGGTACCCAGTCATTCTTCGATGGTCTGATGACGTGTGAATCCCACACCTGGATGGTCTCATCTAATTCGTCCTGGAAAAAAATATATATTAAAAAGTAAGAAAACAAGTGTGTTGATATGCAATTTGTTATTCTTATGTGGGCCTTAGATAAGTTTTGAAATAAATCATCTTATATCGAAGATATAAAATATAAAAATACAAAATATCGAAGAGCAGAGAGATGGATGCACAGCCGTTGCTATTATTTCATGCTCCGTCTGATAGAGTTTGTCCACTATATATTATTTATTATTTCTATTATTAATTAGTATCTTATTAAATGCTAAAGTGTTTTGGCACGGCTGACTGAGTGGCGCTATCCGTGGTACTGTGGTGAGACGCCTCCTCCTCTTGTTTTATTTTGGCTGGACTTCCTGTGTTTCTTTGTTTGACTGGTCTGGCTTGACTCTTTTCCAGAGCTCCCTCCCCTCCCCCAGTCGCTGAGGCTGAGTGAGACTACACACCTGCTCTACATCTGCAATCAAGGCACTTCAAGAAGCCAGCAGCCCTCAGTCTCAGCACCTGAGTATTGTCTTCACTCCCAAGTGGTACAGACGCGACTCCTGGCCTCCTCTTTGAATTAGTACTCGTAACTCTGCTCCGTGTGATTCATTGCATATCTACTCACCTCCCTCTCCTCTATTTTCCTTACAGTGTCTCCAGCCCACACAACAGCCAGCCAGCCTACCGGACTTCCTATTTTGCCTCTAACCTGAGTTTTGGACATTAAAACTATTTCTTAAGTTTATATCTGCCTCTGTGTCTGCTTCTGGGTCCTCAAAACACACCAGCTCGCCACAGGTACTTCTTTTTTGTTTTGCATGTTCGCATCATGTGAAATTGAGAGCGGTGAAGACGCCTGAAGACGAAATGAGAAGCTATCAGAAAGAATAAAAACACTTTTTGGATTAATTGAATTAAGAGAAATATTAGTTTATCATAGTTTATTATCGAGAAAAATAGCAGTTCAGAGTAAGCAAATTTAATTAATAATGAAGAAGCTGTGGCGTGTCTGCACTCATTCAGAGCAGGAAAAACATCACATTTAACACAGAGAAGGTTGTTGATCCTGCTCTCTGTTATGCAATAGTTTATTTACGTACATTTCTGGTAACCTAATCTAAAAAATGCATTAGGCCTATTGTTGTGCTATGATGTGACGGTCTGGCGGACCGGTGCTCGGCACCCCCATGCTCATATACCCGTTAGAGCCATTTTCGCGTTTCATTGTGAATTATATTGTACACCACATAGATGACAATGATTAAGACAGATGGACAGATGCTCATTGAAGAATGTAACAACAACAACACCAACAAAAAACATTTGTGGGGCTTAATTTAAGATGAAAGCAGATTTTGCACAACGATATGACACATTTGTAGCTTACCTGAATGATTCCTATGAAGCAGAACTGAATCAGACTTCTGTCCAAATATGCACCATCGAACAAGCCACGGTCCTTCAGATCATTAAACAGAGAGATGTAGAGTTCCATTGAATCCCTTCTGAGGAAACCCCACCAACTCGGAGCTGTTGTGAATGTTGCGGAGAAAACGCTGAAGGTCTCTGACTTTAACATTCTCTGTGCCCCGGTCGCCTCTGACAATCATTGGACAACCACCCAATCTCCTGACTGCCTCCATGTAATAGCCGCCAATGACTTTTGGGTTACTGCTGGTTGTAAATGCATTCATCCAGATAATTGTGCGTGAAAACCCGTCAATGCAGCCATCGATACAGATACCAAATGGCTTCTGTTTGTCATAAGAGTTGAAGTGCCAAATATAATTGGGCCCTTTTGCAAAATAGCTTCAACGGTGGAGCCGTCTTCTTCCTCTGAGTTCAACACCCCTCGGGTCAAGTTCTTTTAGAATTAACCCGTTGCGCCCGACGGTCCCTCTCCCGGGCCGAGATTTTGCTGCATATATTTAAACGCTGTAAAAAAATGTATTGAAACTTGACCGCGGTGTTTACTTTCAATTCTCAATCAAAGTTTAGACTCTAATGTTCACAGAACTGGGTCGGATGTCTGTTTTAGTGTAAACGTTACCTTTTTATGACGATTTTAATCTGTCTTGGTGTCTCTGTCTGGACATTTAAATTTTGCGACATCGACCGAATCAAAGCTTTACAGTGTAGCGGAGACAGGCTCCGTCCGGCCATGTCTGTAGTCATTTGAAAGGGGAGAACCTACTGAATCGATTGGCATCAATCTTTCCAAAGACTACATTTCCCAGCTTTGAAAAAAGCCGGGCGTAAAGTGTTCGTAATCTGTGCGCTTTTAGGTGCAGCGCCCCACAGACGAAGGCAGGATGCTGCATCGCACACTGATCAGTCGGGACTCTCCTGTAAACTTTCTACACCACTTATAAAACTTCTCTTGAGTACTTTTCAACCAGGAAAAGAAACATTCAACTCTTAGAGGGATATGGCGGACATTTTATTAGAAATTCAGCGGGGCTCAGACGGTGAATCTGAGGACTCGTCTGACTCAGTAATGGCGTCGGCTCCGAGGAGGAGGCATTGTTTACATCAGAAGTGGACCCAGTTTACTAGTAAGTATTTGCATTTATCTATAAAGCCGTGTTGTGTAAATTGATATGCATGGAACACCTTTGTCATAAAACTGTAAACACTGTAGTAAGTATGGCAATCCAATAGCATCGAATATTACTGCAGTTTCACTACATCTGTTTATTTTGGGCTTACTTTGCTTGCAGATACTGCATTTTATCTGTCTTTGAATATATGCTTTATGAGAAAAATAAATGAAGTACATATAAATGCAAACAAAATATAGTAGAGCTACTCAATTTAGTGAATAAGTTTACATATATCCACAACTTTTGTGTCCTTCAGTGAAATGTACAAATGTTATTTATTTTTGTTCTGCATAGTAATTGATCACCATTTTCACAGCCACCAAGAAGAGGGGAGTGAGGCACATCCACCCTCCCCCCATCAGGGGTTTTCACACCCTCAGTACTCCCTGCACCAGACGCCCCACCCCCACCCTTACCTGCAAGAAAGGTGACATTGCTTGTATCAAGGTTTGTGTACTGATCATTTGTTTGTTTCTGGTCTCTAAAAGAAATAATGCACTCTTTACTGCTTCAATTATGCATTTATATGTATTCATTACATTTAATTTACTCTACCTGTGTTTGCTGTATTTTATATTGTTATATATTGTTTTTAATTTACAATATTTGTTGCACTTTTACTTTTTATTTTACATTGTTTGCTCAGAATGTTTGTTTGTTTCTCTTTTTGCACTTTTTTCAAATAAAGATACTCCCTGTGAAGAAAGAAATGTAGAGGTTCCTGTTATTTTTCACTATTCTCTATTACATATAAACAAATATATTGTGCAGAATGGTAGAAATTGATGAGGCAAAAGGTAAATTTCATATCTAAAAGCTCCAATAGGTAGTAGGAGACTAGTCTTATGGAAATAAATTGTAATTTGGAGCCAGTTCTCATCAGAGGTAGAAAATAATCCATTTGGCACATTTTGGCACAAAGTGTGCCAAATTGTGCCAAACTGAGTCCTCGCCTGGGTGTACCCTTACAAAAACCTTCATGTAGGCTTTACTGTTTGCCCAAATTCTATCAAATTTGGTACATTTGTGGTCCAGGAGTTGATGAAGCTAATCAATGTCATCTGGGGGCCTGGAATCATTGCCAGCATTGTGTTTTCCCCTGTCGAAAAAAGAAAACATTTTGGCGAGGGTAAAAAAACATAACTTTTCCTCTGATTCATTCCAATTTCCTCAGGCATAATGACAGACAGAACACTTCTGACACTTGGAACACATTCTCTGAAGTCTCTAGATGTCCAAGGACACCAAGAACATGCATATAACCTTTAGTAAAGTGTAGTAATTCCTCATTTACTTTGGGTATGTCTTTTAGGCGTTTTTCTTTCCTTAAAATATGCTTAGGGTAGAACGGGTTAAGTGTACCTCTTCTTTCTTGACATGTAATTCATTCTCTTTGCATTTTGTGTACATCCACCTATACCCACAGAGTTGGCCAGATGTTTGTAACTGTTCATGAATGAAATTAACAACACGATCCAAAGTGATGTATCCCTTGTGCCAGACTACAAGACTTCAAAATACGTTTTAAATGTCTTTCAGACACAACCTGACTGTGACGACTTGCAAGCAGAGCAGCAATGTCCTTATAATGAAGTCCCAGGTTAAAATATAGCCGAACTGGCTTCCGGGTTGGCTCATGGAGTAGTCACACGCACGCGAGATCGCTCTCCCAGACAAACCGCAATTTATACCCAAGAGTAATTTAAAATTCAATATTGTTTGATAAAAAACTTAGATGGATTGGGGAAGGACACGCCGAAACCAAAAAAACGACGAAAAAGAGCCTCCAAAACAGAAAAACACGACGACAACCAGAGACAGCAGCGGCAAAGTGGACCAGGACAACATGGCGCCTGCGGACATAATTAAGGCAATCAACGATCTAAAAACTGATCTAAAAGGCGACAACAACACTCTGCGACAAGAAATCACACATCTTGGACAAGAAATCAACGGTAAACTGGATATGCTGGGGGCAGAAGTCCGTAACCTATCGGACCGAGTAGAGGAGGCAGAGTCGCGGGTGGAGACGGTGGAGAGATGGGCGGCTGAATCAACTGAGGCCTTGACCTCCTGCCTGAAACAGCAAAAAGTCCTGCAGCAAAAACTAAACGATTTAGAATCACGATCGAGACGCAATAACCTCCGCATCTTCGGGGTGGCAGAAGGAGAAGAGGGGGGAAACTCGGCACAGGAGTTTGTCGAGGCGCTACTCCGGAGCAAACTACCGATCCCGGCCGACATGGAGCTAAAGATCCAGCGCGCACACCGAACCGGGGCTCAGAGGCCAGCTCCAGACAAACCCCCGAGGGCATTCATCGTCAATTTCCAGGAGTTTACGACCAAAGAATGGGTGTTAAAGGAAGCCTGGGGGAAAAACAGAACGGAAAAGATCCAGCTGAATAACAAGCCCCTCTATTTTGATCACGATTACACTGCAGAGGTGGTGAAGAAACGCAGAGAATATAACGGGATTAAAAAGGCACTGAAAGTGAAAGGAGTGCGTTTCCAAACACCTTATGTCAACATGCGCATCCACTGGGAGACGGGAGCCCGGCTATACGGCAGCGCGGAGGAGGCGAGAGAGGAGCTGAGGAGACGCGGGATCACCGTGGAGGAGGCGACGCCGACCAACGGGGAGACCGACTGGGGAGCGCGCCTGGGAGAGCTGCTGGGGTCGTGGCAGAGAGTAACGGGATCCCTCGGGTCAGAGGACGACGTGACCCGGAGAGCGCGGTATAAACTTCAGAGTTTCCAGAGTGATAACACTGCTCAGAGAGACGAACCCCAGCGCAAGGGAGGTAAAATAAAGAAGTAGAAACCATCACAGACTGGTAAAACTGCTGCCACTTTAAAACCGAAATATAAGAGCTGAACTGGACAAATATAAGGCTTCTTTCTCAAGGCTATAGGCTATTGTTAAATAAACGTCTGGGAGTGACGACCTTAAATTCAATGATTGACGTTGGACTTTAGGATGGTAGGGTTTTCTCCTTTAGATGGCCAAGCCACCCTATGTATAGGGCCCTATCTTAGGGATGGGATTTTCCCTCGACCCACCAACGGGGTCTCGGTGAGGAGTCACCTCCTCCCAGTTTGGAGGTCTGTTTTTCTACTATGTTCAGTCGACATTGTTCTGTCTTTATTTCTTTTTTGTTTTTCTGGGTTGTCTGGGGGACAACACTATTACAAAGCCATTCATTTCTTCTTATATTTGAGTGATAATGCCACATAAATTGAAAATAGCTTCACTGAATGTTAACGGCTTGAGTAATCCGGTCAAGAGGAGCAGGGTGCTGGCAAAAATGAGGAAAGATAAGTCCCAAGTAATATTTTTACAAGAGACACATATGACCAATTCAGAACACAAGAAACTAAGCAATTTTGGATACTCTAATACATATTATAGTTCATGTAAAAATAGCAGAAAGAGAGGGGTCGTGATAATGATATCTAATTCATTACATTTTGAGCCGATTAAAACAAAAAGGGATGATGAAGGTAGATATATATTAGTCAAAGGCAAGATGGATAATGTTTTGGTCACATTTGTGAATGTCTACGCTCCTCCAGAGTGTAATATATCGTTCTTTAAAAACTTATTTGACCTAATTGTACGTGAGAGTGAGGGGGTACTTGTTTGTTCGGGGGATTGGAACACTATTTTGAACTATCAGCTTGACACAACAAGCACGAGCAGACAGGGATCCCCCAAATCAAAATACCTAAATACTCTGATAAGAGAGACAGGCTTGATTGATGTATGGAGAAATATCCATGCAAGAGAAAGGGAATATACCCATTACTCAGCTACACACAAAGTACACTCTCGGCTGGACTTTTTTCTGATAAATACTATAGATAGACATAAGATAAATGAGTGCAAAATTGGAACAGCAGATATATCCGATCATAGTATTGTTTACCTCGATATACACCTAAACAGTAAACCAAGAAATACGCTATGGAGATTGAATGTAGGACTTTTAAACAATAAATCAACAGTGGAAGAAATCCAAAAAGAAATAGGAGAATGTATAGATGATAATAAGGATGACCATGTCGACCCGACTATTGTTTGGGACACGGTCAAAGCAGTTATGAGAGGGAAGCTCATATCAAGAACGGCCTATCTGAGAAAAATGCAGAGATCAAAATATGATCAACTAGAAAAGGAATTAGAAAAACTAGAAAAACAACTTCCTAAAAATGAAAAGAAAGATACAATAGGAGACCAGATTAAAGCTATAAGGAAACAGATAGAAAACTTAATTAAAGATGAAACAGAAAATAAAATGAGATTCATGAAGCAAACCTTCTATGAATCAGGCCCAAAGGCCACCAGAATACTGGCGAGGCGTCTTCGGACACAACAAATAACAAACTCAGTCCATAAGATAAGGGACCCTTTATCAAATACACTAAAATACGACCCAGAAGAAATTCACAGAATGTTTAAAAACTACTATGAAACTTTATATTCACAGCCTGAGAAGGCTGACGAAGAGAAAATAAAACAATTCCTGTCTTCACTTGATCTCCCCTCAATAGGCTCAGAACAAAATGGATATCTGACCGCCCCGATCTCTAAAGACGAATTGGATAAAGCCATAGGTAGACTGGCGTCTAATAAGAGTCCTGGGAGCGACGGATATCCAAATGAATGGTACAAAAAATTCAAAGAAGTCCTAGCTCCGATATTACTGGAATCATTCAATTGGACTCTTGAGAAAGCTATAGCACCACCGTCCTGGAAGGATGCTGTGATAACCGTCATTCCTAAAGAGGGGAAAAACAAGGAATACTGTGAGTCATACCGCCCAATATCGATTTTGAATGTCGATTACAAATTGTTCACATCCATAATTACTAAAAGACTGGAATGTTTTCTGCCTGACCTGATACATGAAGATCAAACAGGCTTTGTTAAGGGACGCCAAACACAGGACAATATCAGGCGCACCCTCCATATTATAGATCACGTTAACAAACATCATACATGTGCTGCCCTGATCAGCTTAGACGCCGAAAAAGCGTTTGACAGGGTCAGCTGGGATTTTCTATATAAAGTATTAGAGAAATTGGGATTTAATGATAAATTCATTAAATGCATTAAGGCATTGTATACTGACCCATCAGCTAGAGTCAAAATTAATGGACACCTGACAGACACCTTTAAGCTGCACAGAGGGACACGACAAGGTTGTTGTGCTAGCCCCGCCCTTTTCGCAATCTTCATAGAGCCACTCGCCCAAGCAATTAGACAGGAAGATGAGTTGACAGGAATCATGATAGCAAGAGATGAGCATAAAATAGGGTTATTCGCTGATGATATAATCACCTACCTTCAAAACCCAAATTCAACATTTACCAAACTAGTAAAAATAACAGAAGAATATGGATCAATGTCAGGCTACAAACTAAATATGTCTAAAACTCAGGTTTTAACTTTTAACTATAAGCCAAATAAAAAATTCAGGAAGAAATATAACTTAAATTGGAATGCTAGGTCAATTAAATACCTAGGAGTGATAATAACTCAGGAACTTGACAGAACTTATGAGACAAACTACAAGTTAATAAACAATAAAATTCAAAGAGATGTAGCAAAGTGGTCAACACTAATAATGGACTTCAGTTCAAGAATTGAGGTGGTCAAGATGAACCTCCTGCCTAGGTTGTTGTATCTTTTTCTGTCGCTCCCAGTTCGAATACCAGACACACAATTCTCAGCATGGGATAAGCTAATATCCAGATTCATTTGGGCTGGAGCCAGACCGAGGATAAGACTCAAGACCCTTCAGCTAGACAAAGAAAATGGAGGATTGGCACTGCCAGACTTAAGAGGGTATTATTATGCAGCACAGTTAAGATATGTTGTGTATTGGTGCTCTCCGAATTATCAAGCCCGATGGAAGGACATTGAGATGAGCCAAGGCCAAGCCCCTCCACAGTCAAGGTTAAGTGGGAAAGAATACAGAGACCTTAAGGGAGAAAACTTGGTCGTGAGAGGAACATTAGAAATATGGTATGAGGTGGTGAAAAAATATAAATTAACAGGAGATTGTAAACTGTTGATTTGGCCCTCTTGCACCTCTAGGTTCAGACCAGGAATGTTAGATAAGACCTTTGAAAAGTGGAGAGACAAAGGAATAACAGCCACATGTACACTTATAGATAAGCAACATTTCAAATCATTTACATCGCTGAAAAATGAGTTTGGATTAGAAAATGAAGATCTATATAGATATTTCCAATTAAGACACTTTTATGAGACAGAAGTTAAGAGGGAAATTTCTGTGGAGGGGAATGATGTGATCGAAATATTAACAGGCGCGTTCAAGCAAACCCCCTTAAGAATTGTCTCAAAACTATACAAAGGTTTGTTGAAGCAACAGGGAAAAAACACAATGTATATAAAAGAGAAATGGGAAAAGGAACTCGGCATTGAATTATCTGAGAGTGATTGGCAGACCATGCTCAAGACCCAACATACATCAACAAGTTCTAAAACATGGAGGGAGTTCGGTTGGAAAAATTTGACACGTCTATTTATTACACCAAAAATCAAAAATAAACAATTAGGTCAACAACAGCATTGTTGGAGACAATGTGGGCAACTGAATGCCAACCACTCTCATATATTTTGGTCATGTACGAAAATACAGACATTTTGGGATGAGGTCCTGAGAGTCATGGGTAAAGTTTTTGGATATAATTTACCCAAAGATCCCCGGTTTATTTATCTTGGACTGATATTAGAAGATGTAATGGGTAAAGAGGACATATACCTGTTCAAGATCCTATCTCTTGCAGCTAAGAAAGCCATCACAAGAACTTGGCTAAGAACTGATCCACCTGAACTGAGTGACTGGCTGACCATTGTAGAGGAAATACGATCAATGGAACAAATGACTTACAGACTACGAATTAAAGCTGAGCTATATGCTGTAAGATGGACTAAATGGCACCTGTATGTAACTGAGTAGTGTTTGCCCCCCTTGTTCTTGTTCTTGTTCTTGTTCTTGTCTTGTTTTGTTTTGTACAATATTTGCGTGTATGTTTGAAAGTTTGCCTTTAAAGATAAAAATAAAGTTAAAAAAAAAAAAAAAAAAATATAGCCGAACTAACTCCTGTACTGTCATTTTCACACAGAAACACAAACTGAAATGACTGCAGTAGATGATCTCACGGACATCATGCCTGCATGCAATACATTCCGGTGCGCACGAGATACGTTCTGGTGAGCATGTAGGGGAATGTCTTCATACATTTAGGTTAAGAAATATAGAGTAATTATCTTTTAGTAAGAAGGTACAAATAATCTAGGTTGGCCTGCTCCTGCTGCCCCACGACCATGAGATTGTAAGCAAGGCTGTCTTGCAGGAGCCCAAACTATTTGTCTGTTGGAACATGTAATCTCTGCCAGGGTCAAGACGAACCTAAACAAAGTGTCGTGGGGCAGACATGTCATCATGAGGGGCCTTCTGGAGAATACACACACACACACACACACACACACACACACACACACACACACACACACACACACACACACACACACACACACCTAACAGCATAAAAGAGAGTAGAAGTAAAGCTAGGGAAGCTTCCTTGGGTCTTGGTTGAGACTCTGTTTGTCATCTGTACTGATTTCTACATCTGTACTATTAAAGACGCCCCAGGCTGTTCTTCAGATCTCATCATGTCTCCTGTGCATTGATTATGCTGGACTTTCCACAACATAATTGGCGAGCTTTAGCCAGAATTCGTTTCGGGGGACAAGGGACCATGGTTCTGCGAACTTCACATGGGATAAGGACACTCTGTGCGCACAAAAAGAAAAAGGTAGGATATTTCCTAAAATTTGGTTGAGAGTTCTTCTCCCTGTGAGGTGGTGCGGACTACTGTTCTCTGTCCTCTTCGAATCAAAGAACCTAGAATAGAAATTAGAGGAGACAGTGGGAATGAAGACAGTCTGAGAAAGCTGCATGCATGCAGTCAGCTGATCAAAATGCTTGGGAAAATTTGGGAAAGGAAGCCAATTTAAATTGGATATATATCAGCTGAATATAGGGGAAACTGCAGTTTGTTGTGTCAGACCGCCTCACGCTGCTACATGCGTGAGACTATGTGAAGATAGTAGACTGGGTGCAGAGAAGCACTTCGTCTCCTTCAAAGGGTGAGATCGCCTCACGCTGTTACGTGTGTGAGATTGCCACATGTGAAGCTATAGGCTGTTACATGTGTGAGATGCCATATGAAGAGCTATAGGCTGCTGCATGTGATGAATGCCATATGAGGAGCTATAGGCTGCTGCATGTGATGAATGCCATATGTGGAGCTATAGGCTGCTGCATGTGATGAATGCCATATGAGGAGCTGTAGGCTGCTGCATGTGATGAATGCCATATGAGGAGCTATAGGCTGCTGCATGTGATGAATGCCACATGTGGAGCTATAGGCTGCTGCATATGAGGAATGCCACATGTAGAGCTATAGGCTGCTGCATTTGAGGGATGCCACATGTAGAGCTATAGGCTGCTGCATATGAGGAATGCCACATGTAGAGCTATAGGCTGCTGCATATGAGGGATGCCACATGTAGAGCTATAGGCTGCTGCATATGAGGAATGCCACATGTAGAGCTATAGGCTGCTGCATATGAGGAATGCCACATGTAGAGCTATAGGCTGCTGCATGTGATGAATGCCATATGTAGAGCTATAGGCTGCTGCATATGTGAGATGCCATATGTAGAAGCCATAGGCTGTTCTATGTGTGAGAAGCTATAGGCTGGGTGCAGAAGCACTTCGTCTTCCTGAAAGGGTGAGACCGCCTCACGCTGCTATAAGTGTGAGATTGTCATATGTGAAGCTATAGACTGGGTGCAGAAGCACTTCGTCTTCTTTAAAGGGTGAGACCCCCTCACGCTGCTGTAAGTGTGAGATTGTCATATGTGAAGCTATAGGCTGGGTGCAGAAAAGCACTGGCCAGTAGCTTGGGGAGACAGCCGGGCCCGGGTTGTGATGTGTTTTTTTTTAGGCTGAATGCCTGGAGATAAAAAGGTTCTGGGTAATTTTTGGGATAACAAGGGGAGCGGCAGACACGAGTGTGTCTGTCCATTGTTGAACTGTGAGTTTTAGACCATCTTTCATGAGCTCTGAAAGGTGGCAGCCGATGGACGAGCAGATTCATCTCGTAATACATACGTGGATTTTCTTTCTGGAAAACTCCACTAGAAAGGAGGATTTGTCATGCGGAGTTCCGCTGACGCTTAAGAAAAAGCCAAAAGGGGAACGAGAGTGGCATATTTCCTCATAAATTCTGATCCAGAACTCTAGAGGGCCGAATAAGTGTGATGACGGAATAGTAGATATTTGAAATGCACATATATATATCTCTTTTATAGGTCAAAGACCTCACAAAATCAGTGTTATAATTGGACTTAAATTACAGACACAGATTGGCTTGATGAGCAGGAAATAGAAAAAGAGGTCAATAAGGACAGGCTGAAAAGCCTATTCAGGGATCCCAGTTGAACAAGCACGTCCCATATCTCCTGACCAATTGTAGAAGAAACACACAAATTGAAAAAAATCACACAAATTGGAAAAAATTGAAGAAATCAAAACAAGAATTAAAATAGAAGACTGCTGACTGACTCCAGTGACTGACTTTGACTTCAAACATGTGTGAAAGGGTATACCATTGTGTGATGAAAAAGTGAAGTGTGTGGGTTGATTGGATGTTTGTGTGTGTCTGTTTTGTTCTGTGTCAACTAAGTTCTCTGGCAGTGTTCACAGCCAGACTCTGCATCTGTGTGTGTGTTATGTTAGTCAAAGATTGCTGTGTTTTCCTCACTTGTGTTTATTTCATAGTTGTGTATGTGAATACTGTGCTCATTGCGGTCATGTTATCAGTTGAGACATAGAAGGTTAAATACTCCTGGGAAAGAGGTTCTGTTCCTTGTACCATGATGAACACTCCTGATATGAAGGTTTTAGCTTATGCTTAAATATTGTGGTTTTTTTTGTTGTGAACGCGTCTTATGCTCCGTATCAAATTTTCTGTGTTAAAGCTGTTGAAATAATATTTGTAAAAGTATAAAAGATACAAAAAGGGGAAAAAGAAATGAGGTACCACAAGTGCAAAACTTCTAAAACTTCAAATCTAAGAGTTGCTTCTATACATCTGCTGTTTTTGCCAAAATACTGTGTTTTTTAAATATTATTGAAGCTGTTAATATCAATACTGACTATTGCTATAGAACTGCAGTTAAGGCAAAAGCTTTATACTGTGTATTTTTGGGAATTTTACAAAACTGCTGGGGATCAAGTTTTAATGTGTGTGCTCATTTAAATAAATTTTACAAAAACCATGACCAGAAAGGGAAGATTAATTTAACTCCAATTGCATTGGTAGGGTGTAAATATACTGAACACTTAAATGATATCCAAAAACTTACAAAGAAATGGGAACATTGAGTCAGGGGGTTTGAATTTTTATGACCTAGGGGAGGCACATCTGATGTGACTGTGTGTGAGGATTTGGAGCAGCGAATCTAAGACCATAACACAAAGATAAAGGTAAAAAAAAAATACGCAAAAACAAGAGATTTGGAACTAAAAGTACTGAACATGTTCAAAAGTGAAGGCCAACACTATTTTATGAATAAATTAAAGATTGGGCTTGCAGAGCTTTAAAGTAATAAGGAGAAGGTGGAGACAAGAAAGTCAAACATGATCGGATTTTTATTACATGCTTTGACTTTGTTCAACGCAACACTTAGATTTGTGTCATTTTCATACTTTAGATTATTTTTTTTCTTCTTAAATCATGCTCTGATCTTTTGAACTAATAAATAAGAATAGAATAAAAACTGAAACTTTTCTATCTTAGGTTGCCTTTAAACTTATTATTATTATTTATTTATTTATTTATTTTTTCTTATTTATCTCTTTTGAATTTCCAAATGATTTAAAATCATTGCTATTTTTTCCCCATATGTTTTGAAAAGGAAATTGACAGTTTTAGTGAAATTTTGATCCTGTTTGACCCTGAGGTTAGACCTAAATCCAGATTATGGCCCTTGCTGTTGAGTTTGACACCCCTGGCCTAGATTATGTTCGCTTGGAAATGCACTGATAGTATGTTTTCAATCTTAGGAAATGGCACACAGGCTAGCTATGTGCTGTGTAAAACCACACACCTTGTTGGGCTGATTGCCAGACTACCACAAACTGAACAGGGGGCAGGGAGATGGATATTGTTTTTTGAGGATGAACTGTAAAGAAAATGTTGACAACACCAGACATGGAAGCACTCTTGGCTAAACTGCTGGGAACTAAGACGATGGAGGAGTTTCTGCGCAAGGCAAAACAAGGTTGGATGACGAATCCCATGATAGATGGGAGTGAGTTCAATGCATATTGTGATGTGATGTGGAGGGTGCTGCCAGATGAAGAGCGGAGACCGAAAGAACAGGAAAAGAACATTCAGCGGAAGTTGAAACAGCCACCTCTAAGGGGGACACTGCAAAAGAGACCCAGCGATGCAGACCGTGCAGACGCTAACTGCGGTAAAACCTGTGACAGTAACCTGTTTAATCACCTGTTGTGAATGTTTATCCTCAGACAGAACCCTGCTCCATAGAGAGGATATATCCCGGCAGGGGGAGAGAGTGGAATTCTGACGGACGTGTGACGTCTAAAGACCTGATGGGGATGTGATCATACCGGACATTTTTGACAACTGCCCAGACCAGGGACGCCTCTGGCTGGAGCTGTGGTGGGGGGCCCCAGCCCAGACAATGTGAAAGTGGTGGCTTACTACAGTGTGATTTTTGTGGCTGATGGAAAAAGTTAATTGTTAGTTTTAATTTTAACCCTGTTGACCTTATAGACCAAAGAGCCCTATGTAGAGGTAACATTCAAATTTGGTGCTCACCGCAAGGTGTGTAAGTAGACAGTTATGGTTTGTAGTTTTAAGTAAATATTGTGACATTAGCATTGTAACATTCCTGTTCTGTTAGTTTAATACTGATAAATCTAAATGCAGCTGTGCTGAATCCACATACACTCCTCACAGATGTGCCATCTAATGTAAAAGTAATAGGAAGCTATCAAAGGTCAGTAAGGCCACAGAAAATGGTTTAGAGTCAAATAACTAGTTTTTGTACCAGTAGTATTAACAAACGAACTCAGGACCTGACTTTCACAGTGATTCACACTGTGAAAGGGGGGAGATGATGAGACAATTAAAACGACAGTTTTAGAATATGCTGACAATGGTTGATAAACTTTTGGGTCATTGTGATATGTGTTTTGTTAGATGAATTGAAGAGAACAATAAAACAGTAGTGGAACACTTTTCCAGTTCCAGAGAGACGTTTTTAGACATCTATTTATAGGCAATGTGGACATGATTAAAACTGCCAAGGGATATGGTACATATTTGTAATGATGACGGGTTCAGTCGATGGATAGAAGCAACACCATCAAAAGATCTTGGAGTCAAAATAAATCTTTAATTGTATGAACTGGTACATCATTTTGGGGAAGAAAGTTAATCTCTCAAGTAAATATCTGATCAGAGAATTTGCACTTACACTAACCTATAGGAAGATGCTTTTGCTACTTGCGCTTATGAGCTTTCACAATCAAAAGCACTGAGATAAATCTTTCACTGCATGATTGACTAACTTGCGAAGCTATGCTTTACTGCGGCTAAATAATTAAGCTTTTCGCTTGAGCAGCTGAAAATTAGTGAATTAAATATATGAGGCAGCTAACTACGATGCAAAGATCTATCGATTAGTAGGAGGAGTGCCAAAATCTGATCCCAGTCAAGAGGTGGAGGCCAGTCGAGCCAGAGCACCAGGTGTACATCAACGTCCTTTGAGGAGAGTGGCAAAAAGAACGAGGAGAAGACCTGAACACTGTGGTCCTGGTGAATCTACTTCAGTGCAAGGAGAGGGCAATATGATGTGGCGTCATCTACCGCTGACTGCCCAGAAAAAACAAGGGAAGTATGACTTGATAAGAGACACTCCGAGAATGACTGTAGCACTCGTCCTGAAAGTAACTGTTTTCCTGATGTTGCTGCTGAGGGACAATGTGTGGAGAGAGACCGAGAGAGAGACTGATGACAACAATGAGGGTGAAGGTCAAACTGGTGCCAGTACAGCTGTGAGAAGAAGAAGTGGGAGACATTGTTATCGCGGGTGAGTACGATGCAACCCAAAACACAATCCACACCACTCCAGACAGAGCTAGAACCCATGCCAACATTCACAGATTATTACAGATTTACAATTAGGTTAAATAGATAATAAAATTAAAAAGATTTTTTTTTTTTTTTATATAGATAATCAGAAACAAGAGAGCCCTACACATTAAGTAGATCTGATATATTGGAGGGAAGGTTACAGATGAATTTATCACATAGGGAGTAAAATGAATGCTGAAACGTCGTGTGTGGCAATAAAATAACAGCTGGAGGTGGTAAATGGGGAAGAGATTTTTGCCAGATTTTTACAAATAAGAGAAGAACTGTTTTTTAAACGTAAAATTAAGTAATTATGTGAAAGAAAGATGTGTTTGATTTGATTTTGTTTGATTTCATTTGTTGATTATTCAGGGAAGATGTTTAGATTAAAGGATATTTACATGTAACAAGTCCACTAACATGTCAATACAGACAAGCATTAAATTGGGTGTTTGAAGAGAAAAGATGTGTCTTAAAAGTTTTGAAAGTACTGTTGCAGATACATTTCTATAAGAACAAGCCCCTGGGAGAGGTTTTTCTAAAGCTATGAAGGGTAAAGAAAAGTTTAAAGTGGAAATGCGGGAGAATGCTGGTATGGGGGGCCTGTTAATGGACTGGGTGGTCCAAATTTTAGATGAATGAGAGCCGTTTTGGCCCAGCCATGAGTGCTGCGATAGCCCTAATTCTGATTTCCTTTCTCACATGTCGCATCGTACACATCCTTTGGAGACGTTGTTGGAAGCTGACGGAGGAGATGGGACTTATGGTGGACCTAACACTGGCCCATGAACTACACGAAATGCCACCAAAACAGCTGGCACAGTGTGTGATTAATCAAGGAGGGACTGAGGGACCGGAACGGTTCCTGGACTTGGACGGAGACGAAGATGAGCAATGGACTTTGAGCAACACAAATAACATATTCAATGAGCTGAAATATTGAACTGAACATGTTTCATTCACAGAGTTAAAGGACTACACTAATCACATATTAATCAAGGGGTTTGTCGCAGGTTGCTACAATGTAATGTAATGGTATTATCAGAAGTTGACATTTCTTCTATGCAAATGAAATTATGTCAGCGCATCCAGGAAATGAATGGTCGCCAGGGCGCGGGGCCGTAAGATTCTTTCCCTGCTGAAACAGCCGAGCAGGGTTTTCAGTCTTACGCGCTGATATAATTTGAAATGATCCTAGCTATGGTATGGTATGGTACTGATTTTTGTTTCTTTAATCACATAAGGATGTTTAGTGTTTGATATGATGATTAGGTTTTTGTGAAAGTAAGAACTTTCAAAGGGGGGATGTGTAGGGGAATGTCTTCATACATTTAGGTTAAGAAATATAGAGTAATTATCTTTTAGTAAGAAGGTACAAATAATCTAGGTTGGCCTGCTCCTGCTGCCCCACGTCCATGAGATTGTAAGCAAGGCTGTCTTGCAGGAGCCCAAACTATTTGTCTGTTGGAACATGTAATCTCTGCCAGGGACAAGACGAACCTAAAGAAAGTGTCGTGGGGCAGACATGTCATCATGAGGGGCCTTCTGGAGAATACACACACACACACACACACACACACACACACACACACACACACACACACACACACACACACACACACACCTAACAGCATAAAAGAGAAAAGAATAGAAGCTAGAGGAGGCTTCCTTGGGTCTTGGTCGAGACTCTGTTTGTCATCTGTACTGATTTCTACATCTGTACTATTAAAGTGCCCAGGCTGTTCTTCAGATCTCATCATGTCTCCTGTGCATTGTTTATGCTGGACATTTTGTGTGCGCACCAGAAAGTATCTTGTGCGCACACAAAACGTTAAAATTTCTTTTTTTCTCCCCATGTCCCTTTAGGGGCTCCGTACATTTGCAATCTATTTGTACTTTAGATGTAATTATGGATTGGAAAATGTCAATGATGATGATTTAGATGTTTAGAAACCTACAATAAATTTTTCACAAAAAAAATCATTAAAGGGATATTGTGCAGTATAATTGTATAGTGAAAACAGCAACAATTGTACAGTTACGACCTCACAGTATTGTCTGAAAGATTCTTAGATTTAATGTGGTTGATGGCATAACATTTACCAGAAAGAAAAATTTGTGCAATTAGTAGGTATATTCACAAACATGGCGACGAGCTCATCTAGCAGCGAGGAGGAAGAAAAGAAAGGGAAAAAAGAAAACAGCCTTCAAAAATGCACAAAAAAGGATCGAAACGATGCTATATGCATCTATCATCTGTCCAGAGTAAAGACATTCTCGACTTTACCAGGACACGTTGGGAAACTTACAGAACTAGTATTAGAAAGTGGCTGTCTCTATAGGGTGAGACAAAAGACCAGCCAGAAATGTACATATATGTGAGTAACACAAAAAACGATTATATAGTGCTGCTGTTTTTGCTTGTAGAAACTGCTATGTCTATTCTGGAAAGACAAAATCTTTCTCAAATGTCATAAATACATCTACCTAACATCTGAAACAGTTATTGGTGCCTTAGTATACACATACGTGAATTCAGATTATGAAATGTTGCAAATTTCTTGAAGAAAACGTCTCAACTCAAGTGATTTGCACCCAGCACAATGAAATATATACAGTAAATTTAGCTAATAGCTTATGTTTCATACATAAAAATGACACAACCTACTGTGTAATAAAAGCAATAGAATATAAACAGCACATCATGGCCATAAATGGCTGAAAGTCAATCAAATTGCTACCACGCTCCCAAAATTGGAATACTGGAAAAAATCTAACAAGACAAAAATAAATGCACAAAATGTCTGAATTAATTCAAAATATGGCATAAAACATTTATTCACAGTGTCAAAACATCTTACATTTATTTACAAAATAAAGATCAGAACGCAAACAGTGTAGCAATCCTTGGCATGGTGACATTGTGCATATATTACACATCACTATCACTTTCAGAGTCAGAGTCATCATCCCATACAGCTCTTGCTTCTGTTTCTTTTGAAGCATTCTCACATGTTTGGCACTGACATAAATCTGTACAAGAACATCGTTCAGTCTCACATTTCGTTGTCTTGTAGCTACAGTGGACTATCTGCAGAACACTATCAGGGGCAGGATTTGTAGTCATCCACGTCACTGCCAACTCCCCATCTTCAATGTGCCACCCATTGCCAATGGGTGAAGGGGCACACATTTTACCAGTCAGACAATTTTTCATCACTGCTGCTTGGTAGTTTGCCCTCATGCAGTGTTGGTACAGGGCATCACTTGTTGGGGGAATGGACAGTTCTGGCAGAGCTGACGAGGCCATGCAAAAAGATTTGTATCTGGCATCATTGACATTTTCGGCAGATGACTGGCCATTAAGGTGGCACACATAATTACTCAGTGTGTTGAAGGTGGACTGGTCAAGGTTAAAACTGCTGCCCAGATTTGCAAACCCAGTCAAGTAGTCTTCTTTCTGACAAGCAACAGAAAAGGTTTTTCTTTTGCCCTTGCCATGAAAAGCACTGGTCGAGTCACAACCTGTGAATGTATGGATGCCAATGAGTGCTGAACAAACACTGGTGCCAAGAGCTGCTGACACCTTAGCCATATCAATGATCCTCGTTTTGTTGCCTACTCCAGTGAAAAAATACAATCTACACTGTAAATCTCTCTGCAGACTTACAGCAATCACTGCCACATCAGTATCAGGGCTTTTGATGACGACAGTTTGATGTTCTTGTGCAGCATGCTGTGCATGTAAAAACACCCTAGTGTCGCATTCTTCATGATCACACGTCAATTCTTGAACAGTGGCACAGTTCCCCATGTGCTATGTACAACCATAAGTCCCTGCCCAAAATGGTGAGGTCTGCATCTTGCCATGCAACATAGAGGAATTCTGTAAGTGCTGCTTTGTTTGTTCCATCTGATAGAAACTTTATCCACTGTGTTGGTGCCTTATGATCCTGTCCATAGATTTGCACCTGCTGTGTACCGCCCCAAGCTCTGCGTGACCGCTCTAGGTTTTTAATACAAATTTTTGGATACTGGTCAATGACAAAGTCTATCCGTGTACACTTGTGCTGCAGAGCGAGCTTGACCATGTACTGTAGTACGTTATCAGCCAGCTCTCCGGTAGCTGGTCTCGAATGAATGACTTGAATGACTGCCATGCCATCAATGAGAATAGCTCCATCTGATGGAACTTCTTGAACTAAGCAGTCTCCACCTTTGTCCTCCAATAGTTTCATCAGAGCTGATTTGTCTGTTTTGGCTAGTGACCCATCAGTAATGGCTAAAGGATATGAAACTGTTCCCAAGGAGCAGGACAGAATTTCTCTCAGGTCTATCTTCCTGCTCTGACCAATAATGAGTAGTCTCGAGAACAGTTTTTTGTCTGCACGCAGAATCACATCTTTGCCAGCTGCAGATTTTTTTTTCGTTCTTGCCTGGTCACTGAAGGTCCTCAGCTTTTGTGCCTTGATGGGGGCAAATATGTCAACTGATTTTGACAACAGTCTTTTGTCTATAAACTCTTTGACTGCTTTTTCCCCCCTTTCTTGTGCTCCAAGCAAATCTTTCTGGACATCTTCAGCTGCTATTGTCCCTGAGCTAAGACAAACATTGCCATCTTGGTGTATGTCAAATGGGTTTAGCATGGAATCTATGGTGGAACTTATTCTGGTCACAGCCTTTTCATCTGCCTGAATCCGTGTGCTGTCTAGATCTTTTCGTCTATGTGTTTCATGAGATATACCAGCCATTGACTCACATTGTCTAGCTATGGCAGCTCTTTCATGTTGTGACAATATCCAGCGGGACACTGCAGCCCTATTCTGTGTTATCCCTATCCAGCCACCCTTTGTCTTGGAATCTCTGTTGCATGTTTGCTCAATAGCCTGGTCACAAGCAACTGAGGCAAATCCATGGGCACTCTGTCCTTGGCCTGTCCACTGGCCTCTCACAGTGAGATCTTTATGACAAGAGGGATGTGTGTGAGGCAAATTCACCATTTCCAGCCAGTACAGAGGCAAATACCTAGTGTAGTTCACACGATCATAAGCAAAGAACCATGCCATCATCAAGCGCACTGTTGACAGGTGAAGCTGCCAGTCTGTAGGCGTGTTGCTCCCAGAAACAGAAGGAGTAAGTGCACCATGTCAATGTAGGAAGTCCAGAAGGCAAAGGTTGGGTTTTCTGCACTTCTCTGCTCCACAAAGACAGCGTAATTTGAACACAACTGATCAAATTTCTCATGTCCACTCAACACATCTGTTGTTCTGTCTGGGAATGTGTCTTTGATCTCACTGATGACATGTATGCACTCATCTCTCTCCTGTGGTGTCAAAGAGTCAAGGAATGAGCTAAATCTGGCGCGTTGCAGACTCTCATACATAAGTTTGTGTGCCCTCATGCTGAGGTTGTATTGATGACAACTGATCACCCCATTTATGGATCCTGGGGCAACAACTTCTGACTCAATGAGTACATCTTGCAATCCTGCATCACCAAACCTTTTTCCTAAAATACCTAGGAAGGACATGGATGTATGAATCTCACCTAGTCTAATAACTAGACGCTTTGTGAACTCATCATTATTCCAGCGGATTTGTTGAGCTTTGGCATATGTAGCTTGGTCGAAAACTAACACTACATGGCCCAGTTCTAGCTGATCAGCAATTGCAACACTTCTCTTCAGAATTGTGTTAACAGTTGACATCTCTGTTGGTGAAGCCTCAATGACAGGAAGGTAATACAGTGCTGACTTTTGCAAAGTCGCATCACTTTGAAGCATTGTATGGAAACCTATCCAGCTTGGCACTGTGCATGCTTCAGCATCTTCGTACTTAAATAAAGCATATGCCAGTTCAGTTTTGGCAGCAGACACAGTATTCAACCTAAATGTTTCCTGCTGCAATGGTACACTTTCTTGGTGAAACAAGTTATGTGGCCCTTGTCTTTTAGTCTGTTGGTAGTGTTCTACAGGGAAGCTAGGAGGTGCTTCGAATGTGTAAACTGCCTTCTTTAGTGGCTGTCTGTCTGTCCTTGATTGAGTTTCAGCGACAGAACTTTGAACCATAATGCCATTTGTATGGTGAGTAGTTCCACCACCGGACAGTGTCTCCTCCCCAAAATCAATGTTGTCCCACACTAGTACTGTAGGCACCTTTTTTGTGAATCCCTTTGGGATTTTGTCTCTGTTCTCTAGTAGTTGTAGTTCTGCTAGGCTAGTGTCTAGACTGAGAACCGTGTTCCATGACGTGCAATGTCCTAGTCTACTCAGTAGGGACAGAAGATTCAATGAACCTGTTAAATGGCGTACAGTTAGCCCAAGGCACAATGACTTTGGTGTCTGCTTACGACCTTTAGATGTATGGTAGACAATGTCTTGACAAACAGATAAAACTTTTAGCTTAACATCTTCGGGAATATTTACATAACACCCTACTGTTGGTTCTTCTGCTGCCCCTATAATCCAGGCAATTAGATTATACAGTTCAACTGGCACAACAGATTGAGCATTAGAAACATTTAAATCGTCAGCGGCGGGAGGCCAGGGGCATGTCATACCGGGAGATTCACTTAGAAGCCTCCTCAAGATCAGTCCTGCACTATACAGTGTCCTTGTGACTTCAGCAGTATCCTGTCCAGATGTTGTGCTGGCCATGTGTTCAGTGTCACTTTCAGTTTGGCTTTTAGCATGGCTTACCTCAGTGGACTCAGTTGATGTACCTGATCATTGTGGTAGTGTGTCTAATAGTCTATCTGCTGATAGTGTCTCAACAAAAACAAGTTCACAGATGTGTCTCTTCACAGGGCAGTGGAAAATGAGCTGGGGGAAATCACGCATCAACCGCCTTTTCAGTAGATCCTGCCTGAAACACAAAAAGTATAGGAGAAGATGAGAACAAGTGTGTGTGTGCGTGTGCTTTTTTCTTTTCTTTTTTGATTTCCAAGAACAGTCAGAGACACACATGGTATTTCATTTACCTGTAGCCTGAAGCATCAAGACCCTCTTGATGCTTCACTATGCTCACAAATGTCTTTCGTAGCTGGTTCATTTTCAGCACTTCCTGGTTAACCATAATCCTTTGACGGATGACTGTCTCACAGAAGAACTTGTAGCCGTCAACGAAGGTTGTTTCAACTCTGAAAACACACACACACCATGTGTAAACAGTTGTAGTCATGTCATATTTACATAATCATACAATCAAAATGATTTCACAACACATTTTTTCGCATCATCTTCATATTTGTTTCCATGTTGAACTATCTTCACACTTATTCAGTTTTAAAAATAAAAGAAATAGTAGATCTACAAGCCTACAAGGTGATGTGTTGTAAGCTTGTAGATCGTTTACTCCTTTGGATTTACAGTTAAACAATGTTGTTTGTCAATGCCTCATTTTGACATATGCAATGTGTAAGAAAATGTTAATCCATTGTAATAACTCACACTTCATCTTGGGTTGCAGTACTTGTTGCCTCAGGCCTTGACAAAAACCTTGTGTACTGTTTGAAACAGGACCGGTGGTACCGCACCTCCTGGGCTACACAGTCTTTGTCTTTAATATGCAAAAGCACGCTGGAGTCTTTCTTCAATTCAGCAGCCTTCATCAACCGGCCTTTAATAAAACATATAAACAAAAATCAGTACACCAAATGCTGTATGTTTGTATGTGGGAAGGGCGGTAAATAACACAGTGACAGAGGTTTGTTTTGCCATGATGACTACAAAAGACCTCTCTCTTGCACAGCCATAAATCTGCATTTAATGTGGGCTGGCAGTAGTGACCTGCTGACCTGAAAGCCCTGCATTCCACTCCTATCAACACCCCCACCCTCTCTCTTTAGACACAAAATTCCCCCTCCCCCCTCCTTGCTGTAAAGCAATTTAATATGATAATGTAAATTAAGTTCATCAAAGGACTACAGACCTGGTCTCTATCTGTATTCTGTACATCTCCCTTACCAAAAAGACCAGAACACTACATCACAGTTGCAGCCCACACATTATAAGTGTTAACTTAACATTTTTGACTTGAACAGAAGACCCCCCTTCCCCCCTCATATTGAGAACAAAAGGAGAGCATCCCCCCCCCCCCCCACCCCCAGTGTGTGAAGTAACTGAATGGAATGTACAATATATAGAAACAGCACATGCAAAATCAATAATAACTAGGACCCCGTTGGGGCACTGGCGGGCCCGAGCTGTGTCGCGTCCCCCCCCCCCCAATGCGCTGCCTCCCCGTCCCATTTGTGTCCTCTGGCCATCGCCCTCTCTGGTAACGCCCATCACTGCAAAGACCCTTTTCCTTCATCGGCGTTTGCTGTTCTTCTTGCCAGTGCGTGTTGCTTTCACTTACACTTGCCACAGCCAGCCTCTTGAGTGCCTAGCCTATTGGATATCACTGTCACCTACTCAGGACAGTCATTACCTTTCTATTAATACTTTGTTTTTTAATTTCACATTAATTTCCATATTGTATAAACAACTGGAAAAAACTTGAGCCCCTGCCCCTGTATAATCATGTGCATGTCTCTGTTCTAGCTCCAAGGTGAATCTTCACTGCTCATGTTCTCCTCAGAAGCAGTCACCTCACTCCCCTCAGGTTACTGTACACATGCACCAACTGCCTGCTTCAGGTTTGGATGGAGCTTCATGGTTGTCTTTTGGAGAAATGACCAGTCAAGTTGTGTTTGAAATTTGATTTTTTTCAGGGGCAAAAGGAGCCTCTGCATTCTAGTCAAATATGTAAATAGCATGTTTTTGCAGGTGCTAAAAACCAGACTCTGAGTGTGTGTGTGTGCGTGTGTGTGTGTGTGTGTGTGTGTGTGTGTGTGTGTGTGTGCGTTCAAGTCACATGACATATTTAACCGGATGTAGCTGCAAGACGGAGCCTCGTTGACTCTCCGTTTCAACTTATCTCAAAAGTGAGGACCTCAACCTATATACCAGTTTTTAAATTGTGTTGATAGGCCAAATAAAACCAGGGTTATGATAAATTATGTCCGCGATACTTTTTTTCTGCTTATTTTGATCACGTTCGGCGCTCGATCGCGCTGTATGAGACAGGAAAACATAGCATGCAGACATTAGCGACAGGTCTTACAGGCGGAAAAGGCTTGCCAAAAGAAAAAAAAAACACACCACAACATCTCTCCTATTGGTGGAAAACTTCACCACAACAACCAATCCAAAATTATATGGTGACTGATTGACAAGGGGCGGGCGCTTACGTTCTTCCTGCAATATGAGAAGGGAGGGAGGGACTCTCAGCAGGGATGCAGTCTGGGACACGTAGTTGCAAACCTAGCGACTTTGTTGTTAGATTCAATGACTTTTCAGACCCCCTAACGACTTTTTTTTTAGAAAGAAAGGGACTTTTATCGACTTCTTCTGGAGTTTAGAGACTCTGACATGAAGCAGGCTTTCCTTACTGAGGAGTTAGCAACGCTGCTAAGGGTGCAGAGCCACACATGCGCTCAGAGCTCTGCATGGGAGACTGAAGCTGACAGAGCTGCAGCAGTTAGCAGGTTTCACCCTCAGAGACCACCAGGGGTTCATGTTGAGGCATTTTAATTTTTTTTTTTTTTGTGCCATAGACACTGTCAGCACAATCTGCAGTTACACTAACAAAAATGCTGCAAAAAACAAAGAATTATGGAAAAATTACACATGGACTGACATAGAGGAGGATCTACACAAGTTTTTTACATCATGTTTTACATCATGCATCATTTACATCATGTTTTTTTGTAGTGGCATAAATAAAAAGTGACATTTGTGAGACTATACAGTGTTTTGTAAATAATTTTACAAAGAACGCCTGGGCCATTGCCTGCATTTTGATGTAAATAGAGGTAAATCACTATGTTCTTTGTTAAAAATTTGCATATGTTTTGAAGTTTACAATTTTTATTTGAAGTTTAAGTTTTAAAAACAGTTCATCACACATATTTGTGGTTTTCACAGTAAAAATGTTACTTTTTTCCACTCGGATTTTATGTTTTGTGTGTGAATTTGGGTCCATTGTGTAAATTCAGTATGTCAACATGATAAAATAACTGTAAATTCGCACAGGTGAGGTTGTGCTGAAAAAAATGATACCAGGCAAGGCACGTGATTGTCAAATTTTGTGTCAATATGACAAAGCGTATAGGCGTGAATCTCAACAATATGTATTTTCACCTTAGGGGACAAGAACAAATGGACTTTTTCTCCTGCCATGGGGGGCGCTCTTTTGGGGAGTAAAAATTCCTTCACAAATGTGTTGATGGCTGGACATTGCATCATCCTAGAAAACTTGGAGGCCAGTGAGGACAAAAATAAAAAGTTATAAGACTTTTAAATATGTGGATTTTAGGGTTATCTTTGGCGCCCCCTAGAACCTAAACCGTGGGGTGCAGCGTCATGATTTGAATAACCTTTAATGGCCATGGGGTGTAGATTGGCCTGAGCAAATGTGGTGCCGGTGGAACGAAAGCCTTAGGAGGAGTTAGCCACATTCCAATGTGTGCGGATCGGCAAAAAATGCGGAATAACCCTTTAACCGTACATTTGACAGATACGCGCGCATTGACTTTTTCGTAGATCTTATTGAGATACATGTGTGTGTTAATATTTGTGTCATTTTGCCAAAGCGTACAGGCGTGACACTAAACAATGTGTATTTTCACCTTAGGGGACAAGAAAAAATAGACTTTTTTCTCCTGCCATGGGGGGGCGCTCTTTTGGGGAGTAAAATTTCCTTCACAAATGTGTTGATGGCTGGACATTGCATTATCCTAGAAAACTTGGAGGCCAGTGAGGACAAAAATAAAAAGTTATAAGACTTTTAAGAATGTGGATTTTTGGGTTATCTTTGGCGCCCCCTAGAACCTTCACCGTGGGTTGCAGCGTCATGATTTGTACAACTTTTAATGGCCATGGGGTGTAGATTGGCCTGAGCAAATTTGGTGCCGGTGGAACGAAAGCCTTCGGAGGAGTTAGCGAAATTCCAATGTGTGCGGATCGGCAAAAAATGCAAACTAGCCCTTTAACCGTACATTATACAGATACGCGCTCTATGACTTTTTTGTAGATCTTATTGAGATACACGTGATTGTCAAATATTTTGTCAATATGACAAAGCGTTTAGGCGTGACACTCAACAATGTGTATTTTCATGTTAGGGGACAAGAAAAACTTGACTTTTTTCTCCTGCCATGGGGGGGCGCTCTTTTGGGGAGTAAAAATTCCTTCACAAATGTGTTGATGGCTTGACATGGCATCATCCTAGAAAACCTGGAGGCCAGTGAGGACAAAAATAAAAAGTTATAAGACTTTTAAGAATGTGGATTTTTGGGTTATCTTTGGCGCCCCCTAGAACCTAAACCGTGGGGTGCAGCATCATGATTTGTACAACTTTTAATGGCCATGGGGTGTAGATTGGCCTGAGCAAATGTGGTGCCGGTGGAACGAAAGCCTTCGGAGGAGTTAGCGAAATTCCAATGTGTGCGGATCGGCAAAAAATGCGAAATAGCCCTTTAACGGTACATTTGACAGATACGCCTGCACTGACTTTTTTGTAGATCTTATTGAGATACACATGTGTGTCAAATTTTGTGTCATTTTGACAAAGTGTACAGGCGTCAGGTGAGTTTTCACCATAGGGGGCGCTATGCAGCCATTTTTCATTTTTTTGTTTGGGCGACTTCAGAATATCAAATTTTTCACCAGGCCCGGTCGTCCTGCCAAATTTCCTGAGTTTTCGCCAGTGGGAAGTGGGCCATTTTCCAGTTTAAAGCGGAGGAAAAATAACGAAAGAAGAATCCATCAGGAACAAGAGGGCTCTCGCAGCTGCTTAGCAGCTACGCTCGGGCCCTAACTAGGGCCCCGTTGGGGCACTGGCGGGCCCGAGCCGTGTCGCCCCCCCCCCCCCCCCAACGCGCTGCCTCCCCGTCCCATTTGTGTCCTCTGGCCATCGCCCTCTCTGGTAACGCCCATCACTGCAAAGACCCTTTTCCTTCATCGGCGTTTGCTGTTCTTCCTGCCAGTGCGTGTTGCTTTCACTTACACTTGCCACAGCCAGCCTCGTGAGTGCCTAGCCTATTGGATATCACTGTCACCTACACAGGACAGTCATTACCTTTCTATTAATACTTTGTGTTTTAATTTCACATTAATTTCCATATTGTATAAACGACTGGAAAAAACTTGAGCCCCTGCCCCTGTATAATCATGTGCATGTCTCTGTTCTAGCTCCAAGGTGAATCTTCACTGCTCATGTTCTCCTCAGAAGCACTCACCTCACTCCCCTCAGGTTACTGTACACATGCACCAACTGCCAGCTTCAGGTTTGGATGGAGCTTCATGGTTGTCTTTTGGAGAAATGAGCAGTCAAGTTGTGTTTGAAATTTGATTTTTTTCAGGGGCAAAAGGAGCCTCTGCATTCTTGTCAAATATGTACATAGCATGTTTTTGCAGGTGCTAAAAACCAGACTCTGAGTGTGTGTGTGTGTGTGTGTGTGTGTGCGTGTGTGTGTGTCTGTGTGTGCGTTCAAGTCACATGACATATTTAACCGGATGTAGCTGCAAGACGGAGCCTCGTTGACTCTCCGTTTCAACTTATCTCAAAAGTGAGGACCTCAACCTATATACCAGTTTTTAAATTGTGTTGATAGGCCAAATAAAACCAGAGTTATGATAAATTATGTCTGCGATACTTTTTTTCTGCTTATTTTGATCACGTTCGGCGCTCGATCGCGCTGTATGAGACAGGAAAACATAGCATGCAGACATTAGCGACAGGTCTTACAGGCGGAAAAGGCTTGCCAAAAGAAAAAAAAAACACACCACAACATCTCTCCTATTGGTGGAAAACTTCACCACAACAACCAATCCAAAATTATATGGTGACTGATTGACAAGGGGAGGGCGCTTACGTTCTTCCTGCAACATGAGAAGGGAGGGAGGGACTCTCAGCAGGGATGCAGTCTGGGACACGTAGTTGCAAACCTAGCGACTTTGTTGTTAGATTCAATGACTTTTCAGACCCCCTAACGACTTTTTTTTAGAAAGAAAGGGACTTTTATCGACTTCTTCTGGAGTTTAGAGACTCTGACATGAAGCAGGCTTTCCTTACTGAGGAGTTAGCAACGCTGCTAAGGGTGCAGAGCCACACATGCGCTCAGAGCTCTGCATGGGAGACTGAAGCTGACAGAGCTGCAGCAGTTAGCAGGTTTCACCCTCAGAGACCACCAGGGGTTCATGTTGAGGCATTTTAATTTTTTTTTTTTTTTGTGCCATAGACACTGTCAGCACAATCTGCAGTTACACTAACAAAAATGCTGCAAAAAACAAAGAATTATGGAAAAATTACACATGGACTGACATAGAGGAGGATCTACACAAGTTTTTTACATCATGTTTTACATCATGCATCATTTACATCATGTTTTTTTGTAGTGGCATAAATAAAAAGTGACATTTGTGAGACTATACAGTGTTTTGTAAATAATTTTACAAAGAACGCCTGGGCCATTGCCTGCATTTTGATGTAAATAGAGGTAAATCACTATGTTCTTTGTTAAAAATTTGCATATGTTTTGAAGTTTACAATTTTTATTTGAAGTTTAAGTTTTAAAAACAGTTCATCACACATATTTGTGGTTTAATTTCACATTAATTTCCATATTGTATAAATGACTGGAAAAAACTTGAGCCCCTGCCCCTTTATAATCATGTGCACGTCCCTGTTCTAGCTCCAAGGTGAATCTTCACTGCTCATGTTCTCCTCAGAAATAGTCACTTCACTCCCCTCAGGTTACTGTACACATGCACCAACTATCTGCTTCAGGTTTGAAATGGAGCTTCATGGTTGTCTTTTGGAGAAATGAACAGTCAAGTTGTGTTCGAAATTTGATTTTTTTCAGGGGCAAAAGGAAGCCTCTGCATTCTTGTCAAATATGTAAACAGCATGTTTTTGCAGGTGCTAAAAAACAGACTCTGAGTGTGTGTGTGTGTGTGTGTGTGTGTGTGTGTGTGTGTGTGTGTGTATGTTGGCGTGTGTGTATATGTGTGTGTATCCTGCAGTACTCTGTACTCCTGCAGTGGCCAAAAAGACTTTTAAGAATGTGGATTTTTGGGTCATCTTTGGCGCCCCCTAGAACTGCAGTACTCTGTACTCCTGCAGTGGCCAAAATGACTTTTAAGAATGTGGATTTTTGGGTCATCTTTGGCGCCCCCTAGAACGTAAACCGTGGGGTGCAGCGTCATGATTTTTACAACTTTGAATGGCCATGGGGTGTAGATTGGCCTGAGCAAATTTGGTTTCAGTGGGACGAAAGACTTAGGAGGAGTTAGCCACATTCCAATGTGTGCGAATCGGCCAAAAATGCAAAATAGCCCTCTAACCGTACATTTGACAGATACGCACCCATTGACTTTTTCGTAGATCTTATTGAGATACACGTGATTGTCAAATTTTGTGTCAATATGACAAAGCGTACAGGTGTCACACTCAACAATGTGAATTTTCACCTTACGGGACAAGAAAAAATTGACTTTTTTCTCCTGCCATGGGGGGGCGCTCTTTTGGGGAGTAAAAATTCCTTCACAAATGTGTTGATGGCTGGACATTGCATCATCCTAGAAAACTTGGAGGCCAGTGAGGACAAAAATAAAAAGTTATAAGACTTTGAAATATGTGGATTTTAGGGTTATCTTTGGCGCCCCCTAGAACCTAAACCGTGGGGTGCAGCGTCATGATATGAATAACTTTTAATGGCCATGGGGTGTAGATTGGCCTGAGCAAATGTGGTGCCGGTGGAACGAAAGCCTTCAGAGGAGTTAGCGAAATTCCAATGTGTGCGGATCGCCAAAAAATGCGGAATAACCCTTTAACCATACATTTGACAGATACGCGCGCATTGACTTTTTCGTAGATCTTATTGAGATACATGTGTGTGTCAAATTTTGTGTCAATATGACAAAGCGTACAGGCGTGACACTCAACAATGTGTATTTTCACCTTAGGGGACAAGAAAAAATGGACTTTTTTCTCCTGCCATGGGGGGGCGCTCTTTTGGGGAGTAAAAATTCCTTCACAAATGTGTTGATGGCTGGACATTGCATCATCCTAGAAAACTTGGAGGCCAGTGAGGGCAAAAATAAAAAGTTATAAGACTTTTAAATATGTGGATCTTAGGGTTATCTTTGGCGCACTTCCCACTGGCGAAAACTCATGAAACTTGGCAGGACGACCGGGCCTGGTGAAAAATTCGATATTCTGAAGTCGCCCAAACAATAAAATGCAAAATGGCTCCATAGCGCCCCCTAAGGTGGAAATTCACACTATTGACTGTCACGCCTGTACGCTTTGTCATATTGACACAAAAATTGACACACATATGTATCTCAATAAGATCTACAAAAAAGGCAGTGCGGGCGTATTTGTCAAATGTACGGTTAAAGGGTTATTTAGCATTTTTTGCCGATCTGCACACATTGGAATTTCGCTAACTCCTCCGAAGGCTTTCGTTCCACCGGCACCACATTTGCTCAGGCCAATCTACACCCCATGGCCATTAAAAGTTATTCAAATCATGACGCTGCACCCCACAGTTTAGGTTCTAGGGGGCGCCAAAAATAACCCTAAAATCCACATATTTAAAAGTCTTATAACTTTTTATTTTTGCCCTCACTGGCCTCCAAGTTTTCTAGGATGATGCAATGTCCAGCCATCAACACATTTGTGAAGGAATTTTTAATCCCCAAAAGAGCGCCCCCCCCCCATGGCAGGAGAAAAAAGTCAATTTTTTCTTGTCCTTTAAGGTGAAAATACACATTGTTGAGTGTCACGCCTGTACGCTTTGGCAAAATGACACAAAAATTGACACACACATGTATCTCAATAAGATCTACAAAAAAGTCAGTGCGCGCGTATCTGTCAAATGTACGGTTAAAGGGTTATTCCGCATTTTTTGCCGATCTGCACACATTGGAATGTGGCTAACTCCTCCTAAGGCTTTCGTTCCGCCGGCACCACATTTGCTCAGGCCAATCTACACCCCATGGCCATTAAAAGTTATTCAAATCATGACCCTGCACCCCACGGTTTAGGTTCTAGGGGGCGCCAAATATAACCCTAAAATCCACATATTTAAAAGTCATAACTTTTTATTTTTGTCCTCACTGGCCTCCAAGTTTTCTAGGATGATGCAATGTCCAGCCATCAACACATTTGTGAAGGAATTTTTTCTCCCCAAAAGAGCGCCCCCCCATGGCAGGAGAAAAAAGTCCATTTTTTCTTGTCCTTTAAGGTGAAAGTACATATTGTTGAGATTCACGCCTATGCGCTTTGTCATATTGACACAAAATTTGACATACACGTGTATTTCAATAAGATCTACGAAAAAGTCAATGGGCACGTATCTGTAAAATGTACGGTTAAAGGGCAATTTCGCAGTTTTTGGCGATTTGCACACATTGGAATTTCGCTAACTCCTCTGAAGGCTTGAGTTCCACTGTCACCAAATTTGCTCAGGCTAATCTACACTCCATGGCCATTCAAAGTTGTAAAAATCATGACGCTGCACCCCACGGTCTACGTTCTAGGGGGCGCCAAAGAGGACCCAAATATCCACATTTTTAAAAGTCTTATAACTTTTTATTTTTGTCCTCACTGGCCTCCAAGTTTTCTAGGATTATGCAATGTCCAGCCATCAACACATTTGTGAAGGAATTTTTTCTCCCCAAAAGAGCGCCCCCCCATGGCAGGAGAAAAAGTCAAGTTTTTCCTGCCCATCGCTCAATGGCTCAAACGCATCGCTCTCTCGGCAAAACCGAAAGGAGGAGCAACTTGCCATTTGGATACATACTAGCTGTGTTTGTGCCCTCACTCATGGTCCAGACTTTTTTCAAATAGGACATGAAGTTTGTCTGCAGCGAGTGTTTTGGTAGAAACTGCCCCTCCCATTCATTATAATGGGAAATGACCACAGACAAGTGCGCACACCATCTTTGGACCTTGAGTGTGACACGATCGGGAGGGGGAGGCGGTCACGCTGGGGGCGGCGCGACGCGGCTCGGGCCCGACAGTGCCCCACCGGGGCCCTAGTTCATCTTTCCTCTTTTTCCTCCCCTTTGAACTGGAAAATGGCCCACTTCCCACTGGCGAAAACTCATGAAATTTGGCAGGACGACCGGGCCTGGTGAAAAATTTGATATTCCGAAGTCGCCCAAACAAGAAAATGCAAAATGGCTCCATAGCGCCCCCTAAGGTGAAAATTCACACTATTGACTGTCACGCCTTTACGCTTTGTCATATTGACACAAAAATTGACACACACATGTATCTCAATAAGATCTACAAAAAAGTCAGTGCGGGCGTATCTGTCAAATGTACGGTTAAAGGGTTATTCCGCATTTTTTGCCGATACGCACACATTGGAATTTCGCTAACTCCTCCTAAGGCTTTCGTTCCACCGGCACCACATTTGCTCAGGCCAATCTACACTCCATGGCCATTAAAAGTTATTCAAATCATGACGCTGCACCCCACGGTTTACGTTCTAGGGGGCGCCAAAGATAACCCTAAAATCCACATATTTAAAAGTCTTATAACTTTTTATTTTTGCCCTCACTGGCCTCCAAGTTTTCTAGGATGATGCAATGTCCAGCCATCAACACATTTGTGAAGGAATTTTTAATCCCCAAAAGAGCGCCCCCCCATGGCAGGAGAAAAAAGTCCATTTTTTCTTGTCCCCTAAGGTGAAAATACACATTGTTGAGTGTCACGCCTGTACGCTTTGTCATATTGACACAAAATTTGACACACACATGTATCTCAATAAGATCTACGAAAAAGTCGATGCGCGCGTATCTGTCAAATGTACGGTTAAAGGGTTATTCCGCATTTTTTGCTGATCCGCACACATTGGAATTTCGCTAACTCCTCCTAAGGCTGGCGTTCCACCGGCACCACATTTGCTCAGGCCAATCTACACCCCATGGCCATTAAAAGTTATTCAAATCATGACGCTGCACCCCACGGTTTAGGTTCTAGGGGGCGCCAAAGATAACCCTAAAATCCACATATTTCAAAGTCTTATAACTTTTTATTTTTGTCCTCACTGGCCTCCAAGTTTTCTAGGATGATGCAATGTCCAGCCATCAACACATTTGTGAAGGAATTTTTACTCCCCAAAAGAGCGCCCCCCCATGGCAGGAGAAAAAAGTCCATTTTTTCTTGTCCCATAAGGTGAAAAAACACATTGTTGACTGTCATACCTGTACGCTTTGTCATATTGACACAAAATTTGACAATCACATGTATCTCAATAAGATCTACGAAAAAGTCAATGCGCGCGTATCTGTAAAATGTACGGTTAAAGGGCTATTTTGCATTTTTTGCCGATTCGCACACATTGGAATGTGGCTAACTCCTCCTAAGGCTTTCGTCCCACTGACACCAAATTTGCTCAGGCCAATCTACACCCCATGGCCATTCAAAGTTGTAAAAATCATGACGCTGCCGCCACGGTTTACGTTCTAGGGGGCGCCAAAGATGACCCAAATATCCACATTCTTAAAAGAATCCACATCCCCCCCCCCCATCCCCCAACCCCCATGGCAGGAGAAACAGTCAAGTTTTTCCTGCCCATCACTCAATGGCTCAATCGCATCACTCTCCCGGCAACACCGTAACGAGGAGCAACCTGCCATTTGGATATATCCTAGCTGTGTTTGTGCCCTCACTCATGGTCCAGACTTTTTTCAAATAGGACATGAAGTTTGTCTGCAGCGAGTGTTTTGGTAGAAACTGCGCCTCCCATTCATTATAATGGGAAATGACCACAGACAAGTGCGCACACCATCTTTGGACCTTGAGTGTGACGCGATCGGGAGGGGGAGGCGGTCGCGCTGGGGGCGGCGCGACGCGGCTCGGGCCCGACAGTGCCCCACCGGGGTCCTAGTTTGCATTTTTTTCCGATCCGCACACATTGGAATGTGGTTAACTCCTCCTAAGGCTTTCGTCCCACTGACACCAAATTTGCTCAGGCCAATCTACACCCCATGGCCATTCAAAGTTGTACAAATCATGACGCTGCACCCCACGGTTTAGGTTCTAGGGGGCGCCAAAAATCCACATTCTTAACTTTTTAGGGCCCGAGCCAGCTGCAGAGCAGCCGGGCGTAGAGCCCTATTATTCCTGTATGGTTCTTCTTTGTTTCTTTTTTTCTTTAGGGCCCGAGCGTAGCTGCTAAGCAGCTGCGAGAGCCCTCTCATTCCTGTATGGGTTTTTCTTTCTTAGGGCCCGAGCGTAGCTGCTAAGCAGCTGCGAGAGCCCTCTTGTTCCTGCATGTTTCCTTCTTTCGTTATTATTTTTCCTCCGCTTTAAACTGGAAAATGGCCCACTTCCCACTGGCGAAAACTCAGGAAATTTGGCAGGACGACCGGGCCTGGTGAAAAATTCGATATTCTGAAGTCGCCCAAACAATAAAATGCAAAATGGCTCCATAGCGCCCCCTAAGGTGAAAATTCACATGACGGCTGTACGCTTTGTCATATTGACACAAAAATTGACACACACATGTATCTCAATAAGATCTACAAAAAAGTCAGTGCGGGCGTATCTGTCAAATGTACGGTTAATGGGTTATTTTGCATTTTTTGCAGATCTGCACACATTGGAATTTCGCTAACTCCTCCGAAGGCTTTCGTTCGACCGGCACCACATTTGCGCAGGCCAATCTACCCCCCATGGCCATTAAAAGTTGTACAAATCATGACGCTGCACCCCACGGTTTACGTTCTAGGGGGCGCCAAAGATAACCCAAAATCCACATTCTTAAAAGTCTTATAACTTTTTATTTTTGTCCTCACTGCCCTCCAAGTTTTCTAGGATGATGCAATGTCCAGCCATCAACACATTTGTGAAGGAATTTTTACTCCCCAAAAGAGCGCCCCCCCATGGCAGGAGAAAAAAGTCCATTTTTTCTTGTCCCCTTACATGAAAATACACATTGTTGAGTGTCACGCCTGAACGCTTTGTCATATTGACACAAAAATTGACAATCATGTGTATCTCAATTAGATCTACGAAAAAGTCAAAAAGCGCGTATCTGTATAATGTACGGTTAAAGGGCTATTTCGCATTTTTTGCCGATTCGCACACATTGGAATGTGGCTGACTCCTCCTAAGGCTTTCGTCCCACCGATACCAAATTTGCTCAGGGCAATCTACACCCCATGCCCATTCAAAGTTGTAAAAATCATGACGCTGCACCCCACGGTTTACGTTCTAGGGGGCGCCAAAGATAACCCAAAATCCACATTCTTAAAAGTCTTATAACTTTTTATTTTTGTCCTCACTGCCCTCCAAGTTTTCTAGGATGATGCAATGTCCAGCCATCAACACATTTGTGAAGGAATTTTTACTCCCCAAAAGAGCGCCCCCCCATGGCAGGAGAAAAAAGTCAATTTTTTCTTGTCCCCTTACATGAAAATACACATTGTTGAGTGTCACGCCTGAACGCTTTGTCATATTGACACAAAAATTGACAATCATGCGTATCTCAATTAGATCTACGAAAAAGTCAAAAGCGCGTATCTGTATAATGTACGGTTAAAGGGCTATTTCGCATTTTTTGCCGATTCACACACATTGGAATGTGGCTATCTCCTCCTAAGGCTTTCGTCCCACCGATACCAAATTTGCTCAGGGCAATCTACACCCCATGCCCATTCAAAGTTGTAAAAATCATGACGCTGCACCCCACGGTTTACGTTCTAGGGGGCGCCAAAGATGACCCAAAAATCCACATTCTTAAAAGTCATTTTGGCCACTGCAGGAGTACAGAGTACTGCAGTTCTAGGGGGCGCCAAAGATGACCCAAAAATCCACATTCTTAAAAGTCTTTTTGGCCACTGCAGGAGTACAGAGTACTGCAGGATACACACACATACACACACACACACACACACACACACACACACACACACACACACACACACACACACACACACACACTCAGAGTCTGTTTTTTAGCACCTGCAAAAACATGCTGTTTACATATTTGACAAGAATGCAGAGGCTTCCTTTTGCCGCTGAAAAAAATCATATTTCAAACACAACTTGACTGTTCATTTCTCCAAAAGACAACCATGAAGCTCCATCCAAACCTGAAGCAGATAGTTGGTGCATGTGTACAGTAACCTGAGGGGAGTGAGGTGACTATTTCTGAGGAGAACATGAGCAGTGAAGATTCACCTTGGAGCTAGAACAGGGACGTGCACATGATTATACAGGGGCAGGGGCTCAAGTTTTTTCCAGTCATTTATACAATATGGAAATTAATGTGAAATTAAACCACAAATATGTGTGATGAACTGTTTTTAAAACTTAAACTTCAAATAAAAATTGTAAACTTCAAAACATATGCAAATTTTTAACAAAGAACATAGTAATTTACCTCTATTTACATCAAAATGCAGGCAATGGCCCAGGCGTTCTTTGTAAAATTATTTACAAAACACTGTATAGTCTCACAAATGTCACTTTTTATTTATGCCACTACAAAAAATGATGAATGATGTAAATGATGCATGATGTAAAACATGATGTAAAAAACTTGTGTAGATCCTCCTCTATGTCAGTCCATGTGTAATTTTTCCATAATTCTTTGTTTTTTGCAGCATTTTTGTTAGTGTAACTGCAGATTGTGCTGACAGTCTATGGCAAAAAAAACAAAAACTGAAAATGCCTCAACATGAACCCCTGGTGGTCTCTGAGGGTGAAACCTGCTAACTGCTGCAGCTCTGTCAGCTTCAGTCTCCCATGCAGAGCTCGGAGCGCATGTGTGGCTCTGCACCCTTAGCAGCGTTGCTAACTCCTCAGTAAGGAAAGCCTGCTTCATGTCAGAGTCTCTAAACTCCAGAAGAAGTCGATAAAAGTCCCTTTCTTTCTAAAAAAAGTCGTTAGGGGGTCTGAAAAGTAATTGAATCTAACAACAAAGTCGCTAGGTTTGCAACTACGTGTCCCAGACTGCATCCCTGCTGAGAGTCCCTCCCTCCCTTCTCATATTGCAGGAAGAACGTAAGCGCCCGCCCCTTGTCAATCAGTCACCATATAATTTTGGATTGGTTGTTGTGGTGAAGTTTTCCACCAATAGGAGAGATGTTGTGGTGTGTTTTTTTTTTCTTTAGGCAAGCCTTTTCCGCCTGTAAGACCTGTCGCTAATGTGTGCATGCTATGTTTTCCTGTCTCATACAGCGCGATCGAGCGCCGAACGTGATCAAAATAAGCAGAAAAAAAGTATCGCGGACATAATTTATCATAACTCTGGTTTTATTTGGCCTATCAACACAATTTAAAAACTGGTATATAGGTTGAGGTCCTCACTTTTGAGATAAGTTGAAACGGAGAGTTAACGAGGCTCCCTCTTGCAGCTACATCTGGTTAAATATGTCATGTGACTTGAACGCTGGGGAGCGTCAATCGAATCGAATCAAACCTAACTCTCAGATGAATCTTCAAAATTCACCTCAGAAATATGCTTATTATTCTTCTCAGAGTACTGCAGGATACACACACACACACGCACACACACACACACACACACACACACACACACACACACACACACACACACACACACACACACTCAGAGTCTGTTTTTTAGCACCTGCAAAAACATGCTATTTACATATTTGACAAGAATGCAGAGGCTTCCTTTTGCCCCTGAAAAAAATCAAATTTCCAACACAACTTGACTGCTCATTTCTCCAAAAGACAACCATGAAGCTCCATCCAAACCTGAAGCAGGCAGTTGGTGCATGTGTACAGTAACCTGAGGGGAGTGAGGTGACTGCTTCTGAGGAGAACATGAGCAGTGAAGATTCACCTTGGAGCTAGAACAGGGACGTGCACATGATAATACAGGGGCAGGGGCTCAAGTTTTTTCCAGTCGTTTATACAATATGGAAATTAATGTGAAATTAAAACACAAAGTATTAATAGAAAGGTAATGACTGTCCTGTGTAGGTGACAGTGATATCCAATAGGCTAGGCACTCACGAGGCTGGCTGTGGCAAGTGTAAGTGAAAGCAACACGCACTGGCAGGAAGAACAGCAAACGCCGATGAAGGAAAAGGGTCTTTGCAGTGATGGGCGTTACCAGAGAGGGCGATGGCCAGAGGACACAAATGGGACGGGGAGGCAGCGCGTTGGGGGGGGGGGGGGGGGGGGGCGACACGGCTCGGGCCCGCCAGTGCCCCAACGGGGTCCTAGTTTCTTATTTTTCCTCCCCTTTGAACTGGAAAATCGCCCACTTCCCACTGGCGAAAACTCATGAAATTTGGCAGGACGACCGGGCCTGGTGAAAAATTTGATATTCTGAAGTCGCCCAAACAATAAAATGCCAAATAAAATGGCTCCATAGCGCCCCCTAAGGTGAAAATTCACACTATTGAGTGTCACACCTGTACGCTTTGTCATATTGACACAAAAATTGACACACACGTGTAAAAAGAACATGGAGTTTGTCTGCAGTGAGCGTTTTGGTAGAAACTGCGCCTCCCATTCATTATAATGGTAAATGACCACAGACAAGTGCGCACACCATCTTTGGACCTTGAGTGTGACGTGTTCAGGAGGGGGAGGCGGTCGCGCTGGGGGCGGCGCGACATGGCTCGGGCCCGCCAGTGCCCCAACAGGGCCCTAGTTTTATTTTGCTCACTGACAAGTGAAGCCGTCACAAGTTTTGCGCCACAACAAACATGAGCACCACATCAGGACTGCTTTGGTATTTTAGTTTTGTATTAAGTAGACAGTGCATTAAAGTGTTTAGGCCCACAATTTATGTTTACATGACCTTTAAATGGGTAAACTGGTCTTCTTGAGTTAATTCATTTGAGGGTTAAAAGTGTTTATATTGTTTTTTATGTCTTTATGTATGATACAGCTCTCACAGTGTTTTCCTGTGAGTAACAGTTACGGTTCCTGTTACATAGAAGGTTTAAAGGATCAGTAATATTTTTAATTCATTTTCTCATTCTTCAGAAAGAATAAAAAAATCTTTATTAAGTAATAAAACGAGATGTATCTTTCGAAAAACTTGGTGTTGGGTTACCGTATTACTTACCTGAAAGGAGGGAATGATTTCATTTTGAGAGAGACATAAACAGACACATTTGGTTAAAAATCTGTATTAAAACTATAAATCAAGCAGGGAAAGTTCATAGGTAGGTTAACAAATATTTTGTGTATGCAATTTAAAAAAGGGATCCGGGATACTATTTAAAACCAATTTAATCACGGTTAAAAAACAAAAAAACAAAACCTCAACTGGACAGCAAGTCCAGTTAAATCACCTAATTGAGCTGTAGCTCGATTAACTGTCTATGTAAACCAACTTCAGCTAATCCAAGTGCAGTAGTTGATGTACATGAGACGTTATTCTTGCAACAGCTCAAGCTGGACCGTATCGCTCGCATACTTTACCAACATGGCCTGTCCTCTGAGGCAATAGCTGAACTGCTTCCACGAAGGACAAAGTGTGACAGCACGAGACAAGTTATTGTCCGTGGGCAAAACTACAGTGTTTACATTTCCTGTGTCAATCCAACAGTTTGGTTACTGAAGTTTTTGACAAATGCTTGGTTGATTTTGTATAGGCAGTCTTAAACCAAATGGTCTGTACTTATGAAACATAAGCATAAAAAGAACAAGGTGTGTGTGTGTGTGTGTGTGTGTGTGTGTGTGTGTGTGTGTGTGTGTGCGTGTGTTTGTTTGTGTGTGTGTCATGCTGGGTGTTGGGTTAAATAATCTAAGTGGAGCTCAGACCCTGTTCAAACCTTGGATCTCTTGCATTTTGAAGTTGTTCATCATCAGATCTTGGCAATGTAGCAGAGACGACCAGTTTCTCATCCCAACCCCCCAAAAGAATATAAGGCTTACATCTGCTCACCAGAGACAAGGTGGTATGAACCTTTAACACCAAATCACAATCCTTCTATAACCTCCTGTCTCTATACAAGATAACCAAAGAAGCCTTCTCAAAACACAAACTTTCTATCCTTTCTACTTCAAAGAGACAAAGACACTGTTTATGGCCAGCAGGAAAGAACTGCAGGACCACTCGATCAGATAAACATCTGGCATCACACCTTGACTGGGAAGCGTCAGGTTTACCAGCTCAACCATAAATCCTACATTTGGTTGATCTTTCCCGTGCTCTCTGTGAGTACAATCCAAAGAGAATAACTACAACTAGTCCAATTACAGGTTGGATGGACATGTAGCAATCAAGACAACCCTGTATGTGAAACTCACACATTCCTCGCAGGAAAGTTTCCTTACTGGTCCCAGGACACAGGATGTAAATCTTTCCAGACTTGTTTGCACTTTCAGGTTACCTAACTGACACAACCGGAGGTTGACCAAACCTCTGACTCTTCATGATTGGTCAATTCGGAGAACAGAGACAGAGTCTTTGTTACCTTTCAAACAGACGCCATTGCTGACCATCTAAATAATCATTCTTGCCTCAATCCAGGTCTCCCATTTGAGATTTACCGTTTTAAACATACAGACCCCAAGATAAGGTCTGAGGAGCAGGACACTGACCTCTAGACCTCAGTCGTAAAACCCTGCTCAACCATGTACTTATAAAAACTGCATTCCTTTGGACAAAGAATACAAATGACTGATCATGACATTTTTATGCATTCAGAAATGTACTAATCTGTCTAATCATGAAATTTGTGTTAAAATGAGATGTGTCCCATTTTTGTATGTGCTCCAGAAGCCAAGTAATCTCTCTGACAGAATAAATCCTTTATTCTTTAGTTTCTTTAGACCAACAGCTTTTCAGACTATTTCATGAACTTCTTAGAGTTAAATGTATTGAGTATGAATCATAACTTTAACTAACAGAAATAGTTTAGAAATGTTTGGTTTATATTTTAGTCATTTATTTAGTATTTTTAACCATTAGGCGGTTATAATGTCATTGAATAATCTGAATGTGAGTATTTAGAATCCATTATTAACCATGATGAAGTTCATTCACGTGTTTACACGTGAATTTCAAATTTTTACGCCACGTGTTGATTCACGTTGATTTTTCTTTAACATCGTCTTAGTTCAAATTCTGAAACTTCAACTTTTTGTACGCATAGCAATTCAAGTTTAAGCCTTTAATTGTTTTTTCTTTCATTTTGCGAAGCCATTTTTGAAATATAATAGTTTTGACTGGCCATCGAGCCTCTTTTTCTGAGTCATCTGCGTGATTTCAAAGTCACTTCTGAACGCCACCCAGCAGGCCCAAAGTCATCCTCTGTGCCAGAGTTTTTTAGTGAGACAAACGAGCATCTAAAGGATCCACAACGCTGGCTTTTGCTTCGGGCCCGAGTGCTGCAACTCCTGGCCCATCTCTTTCGTCTGACTTCGGTCGTCTTTTGAGCCAAACCTCTCGAACAGCCGGTAGCCCCGGACTTTCAGCACCTGCTCCAGTTTCACTTAAGTATGCAAACCTCCAGAGCTCCAAACGGGGCTGATGCTGTCTCATGCGGTCATAACTCAGATATTCACTTATTCTGGTAATCCTAGGTTCATCCAAATCCACATCCAAATTTATCTTGACACCAAAGTTAGTGTAGGTTAATATGTTAGAGCATATTCACTCACTATCATTAACTTTAGTGCTCCTAGCCTGACTCAGAATCTTTATTTATCCACTTATTATTATTTATCCTCATTATCTTAGTTCTGGTCTGTTAGTGTTCTTCCAGAAGTGGAGTCCCTGAAATGAGAATTTCGGCTAAGATATGAGATTGATTAATTAAAGAAGGACTTGATGTTTGAATGAATGGTTTTATTTTTTGGTCTTAACAACAAATGAAGAAGATACAAAATTCCAAACTTGACCAAAAAAAAGGATTAGGCGGAAGCACAATGCTTATGATTTCCTATCCTGTACAGTCCTTAAAACATCATTTTAATATTTAAAACAACGGATAATACTTTAATATTAAAAAGAAAAAACTAAAAATGATATGCTGCACTACAAAATAAATGACAAAACAACCTGATAGAAGTTGCATCTGTACCCATCAAACATGCTCCGATTTGTTTGCATAGTTCCTCTTTTTTCAGAGATTAATAAGGTATCCTTTTAATATGTTACTCTTATAAATCTTTTTAAGCATAGGTAGGGTTTTGCAGTTTTTCAATTCTTCACTGCTGGTGTTCCACAATTCCACACCTCTAACTGTTACACAGTGAAACTTCAATTTTGTTCTTACCAGATGTCTTTTAAACATAAATGTTCCTCTTAGATAATAAGTACTTTCCCGCCACTCGAACAACCTCTGGATGCTGTTTGGCAACTGACTGTTTTTGACTTTATACATGAGTTGGATGGTTTTGAAATTGACCAGGTCCTTAAATTTCAGTGTGTTCAATTTAATAAAGTGTGGGTTCATTGGTTCTTTGTAACCTGCATTGGTAACTATTCTTATTGCTTTTTTCTTGAAGAATAAAGATTGGATCTGTGTTTGTTTTATATGTATTGCCCCACAGCTCCACACAGTAAATAATGTATGGGAGTATAAAAGAGCAGTACAAGGTATACAATGATGACTGATTGATCAAGTCTTTTACTTTATATAATACTGCTAATGATTTTGAGATTTTTGATTTTATATACTTTATATGTGCTTTCCAACTTAATTTGTCATCTATAAGCACTCCAAGAAATTTAATTTCGTTTACTCTTTCTATTTGTATATTATTTATAATGAGGTCTTTGTCGGTGTTTGTAGGTCGGTTTCCAAATATGATGTATTTTGTTTTACTTAAATTTAACGTGAGTTTATTCATGTCAAACCAACTCTGTTGTTTTATCATTTCATTACCCACAGTATCCAGGTTTGTGTCGTCTGCAAAGACCACGGCCTTGAGTGACCTAGGGACCTTACACATGTCATTGACATACAAAATAAACAGCAAAGGGCCTAGTACTGAGCCCTGGGGGACCCCACACTTCACCTGCTTTTGTTTTGATTTGCAGTTCATCAGTTGCACATATTGAGTCCTATTGGTAAGATAACTGGTTATCCAAGTGAGTGATGTACCTCGTACCCCACATCTTTCAAGTTTAGTTAACAATATTTCATAATTTACGGTATCAAAAGCTTTCTTAAGATCCAAAAAAACACCTACAGCATATTGTTTATTTTCAATAGCTGTTGTTATTCCAGCTACGAAATCTAACAAAGCTAGTGTGGTGGTCCTATTTTTTCGAAATCCATACTGTTGGTCACAAAGGATATTTTGTTTTGTAATAAAGTCATCAAGCCTTTTATAAAATATTTTTCCTAATATTTTAGAGAATTGAGGGAGTAGAGAAATCCGCCTATAATAAGAGAATATATGTTTGTCCCCCGCTTTGTATATCGGAATAACTAGCAATTTTCATTTCATTTGGAAAAACACCAGTTTTTCAGGCCAAGCTCTTCATATTCAGTTGTCAGTGCTTGTTGGTTAAGCACACCAGTTGGAGAAGAAAGGCTATTATCAATGCTGTTCATTTTGCGTTGATTATGTCACAAATTGTTACCTTCCATGGTCCATGGTACCATAACCTTAGCTTCAATGAAATGATGGTAGCTTTATAATTTACTGATCTCTTTCAAACCTCTCGAGTTGCTCAATGCCACTGATGCACAGTCCATGGGAATTTTCTGTAGCCCCAATGGGTTTAATGAACACTTTGCAACTGGCAGTCCAAGTGGACTGGATTTTGCCATTTTTTTTCACAGCCCTTGCTTTCATGGCTATTTCACCATTTTTCTTGTTTGATTTCTGAATTAAACTTTTGTTTTTCTTTATTTTCCCACCATGAAGGGTGGGTGGTGACCCTTTCAATGAGTGCATAAATGTCATAATTTGAGATTATTAATCTTCAGACATTTATTATAAATTCAAATCGCTACAGTGATCATGAGTCTTTACTCCAGGTGTGAATGCTGAGATCTGATCGCTGAAGACCCAAGGTTAATGCAGGGTGGGAGTGCTGATACTTACAGCTGCTCATCAGTGCCCTGATTACAGGTCTGAATGTCCTTGAAGAGAATGAAGAGAAAGCTCAAAAATCAAATGTCATAGATACATGTTTTCTCTTTTACTGGAAAGTAAATGAGTTGTAACCTGCTGATTTGTAAGCAGCTGCAAACCTTAGAAGATTTTGACCATTGTTTAGTAAGAAATTTCGTAGTGGTGTTGTCAGTTCTGTCAAGAACATTTTTAATGGTCTTCTTGAATTACAAGAGATTTTTGGAATGTCCTCACAATCTGTAGAAAAGCTAATTTTATGAAATTTATGTGGAGTTGATTTGATGAATCTGGTTACCCTCTGTATATAGTGGCTTATGTCAAAATGACTGCTGTTTTCTGGAAAATGCAGCTCAGAAATAGTGAGCAGCCCCAGCATGTTGAGAGGAGGAAAGAGGACAGCCAGGGAAGTTTACAAATAAAAGCTGGCCGTGCACAAGCATCAGAATTAGGAGTGTCACACAAACAACTTTCTCATTGTGGAAAAACTAACAAGCTCAATCCCCATTCTTCTCACATCAGGAGCTGCTGATTTACTGTCCGGGTTTGAGGTTCAGCTTCTGTTGTGATGTCTTTCATGAGCGTGGTGACACGGCATACTGGAGACAGAGCACACAAACACAGAGAAAAACACAGACCTTATGCCCCTGCTCTCACACACACATACACACAGATTTTACATTAATACATAGAACTATTGGACACACCCACATACACAAACACAAACACACTTCCAGTCAGACTGCTGCTGGATAAGCCTCAATTAGCCTGTGTGCAACTGTCTCTGTGTAACGAATTGCTCAGTCCTACAGTCATAATTCCAGCCAGACCAACAACAGGACAAGTCCCTCTACTCTGACCAAACACGCACGCACGCACGCACACACACACACACACACACACACACACACACACACACACACACACACACACACACACACACACACACACACACACACACCTATCAGAGGCCTCAGTCCTCCCTCTCCCTCTGAGATTCCTGCTCTTTTTTGGGCTGTGCTGCTGCCACACCTCTCCCTGCTCCCAGGGTGAAGCTAAGATGTACCATCATGTCCTCAGCTACCGCCACCACTTTCTCATTCTGTCCACTGCTACCGGCTATGGGAAATTATGACAAATGGCCTGTTTTTTCTTCTTTCTTAGTTTGTTGAGAAAAAAATCATAAAAAGGAGTGAAAGATTAAAACTTTCCATTTTTGACGATGACTCAGCACAGTGCAGTATTTTGAGGGTTGACCTTTTATGAGGTGTGCAAGTGTTTAAATGTGGACAAAATGGATGTATTTAACTGAAGAGAATGGATGTCTGTGTCTGAAGTTGACTGGGATGAGGTATGAGCAGAGATTAAGAGGGTTTCTGACACTATTTCTGTTCATTCTGGTCTCTATGAGGACAAAGATGAGACAAAAAGAAAAAGCTGAATATGTGGACTTCTGTCCCAGATAATCCTGGAAGGTGACAGTGGGATGGATTAGCACTGTCGCCACAGAGGAAAAAAGAGGAAATGTGTCATACAATGGCACCCTGTCAAGGATGAAGCCTCCCTCCTATCAAAGAGCTTTCCAAGTCTAACACAAGGTCATCAGACAAATCTGAGACAACTCTTCACCCCACCATCCCCAAACTACACTTTGGAAAAATACATTCCCACAGTGTTTTGAGAGATGTAAACAGAAACAATTAAGATGTCAAAATGTATGTGAGTCATTCATCTGGCCTTCTACTTGAGGGTTTGAGTTTTCTTCAGCCTATATTTGTTTTAACATTTTTAAAGGTATTTAAAAGTAGCTGTTTCCATTTAGTTGTAACCATGGATGTCGGACAAATATCACTGGACTACTTTGTTACAGTGGAAAATTGAAAAACATAATGATTCCCAGGCATCCTAAGGATTTATGAGGAGGGATTTCAGTCTATGAAGTTGTCTTTAAAGCTTGTAGAAAGTAAAGAAGGTGATTGACTCATGATAGTACCTATTGGGCCTGAGGCTAGTGTCAATCACCTTTGAGTAACGCTGATCATTGATGACTTTGTGAAAACATCCAGTTTTGGATATAGCCATCCATATTGATCCTTCTCCGACATCACCTGTGGATAAGCATGATTATTCACAAAGACACATCCCAACAGCCACAGTCCCGGTGAAAACAGGAACACCAGAAACCTCGAACTACAAGGTTCACACCTCTGGACAGTTTGACCTGAAACTGAAGTCAGTGTACACCTGTACACCTCTTGGCTTTAAAATTCAAGTTCAAATTTATTTTCATTTTTATGGCACTTTTCAGACCAAAAAATGCAGTCCAAAGTGCCTTACAGAGGCTAAAAACAACAATTAACAACAATAAAACCTGACCCTCCCACCCACACACCCACACACACACAAAGACACACACCCACTCTCACTCACTCACCCACACATACACACAAGCACACGCAATGTAGGAATTTAAGATATATTGTTAAAGAGACATGGCCTGACACCAAGACATTACATGAGAAAAGAGCTACCTTTGGAAAACAGTGGAGATAAAAATAAAATAAAAATGATAAAAAGAGTAAAACCTGATGGACTAAAACAAGAAAATAACATTAAATGAACAGATAAGTAAGAGCTCTTTACCATATAAAAGAAAGAAAAAATAGTAAAAACCTATGACAGGAATTAAGAAAAAGACTAAGAACAGAGAATATTACTAATAATAAAGTAAATTTTTTATAAAGTAAATAAAATAAATAATAAAGTGACCTAAACAATGAACAATTAGAACTTCTGTTAAAATTAATATTTGCAATAAGAGAAATATAAAAAGGCAAGCAGTGAAAAGCCTGGTTAAAAAGTCTTGAGCCTCTTCTTAAAATCATCAACAGTCTCTGCGGCCCTGAGGCTCTCTGGCAGACTGTTCCACAACCAGGGACCATAGAAACTGAAAGCCGCCTGTGTTTTTGTTTTAACTTTGGGTAAGGTTAAAAGGCCTGTACCAGAGGACCTCAGGGTCCACGAGGGTTGATACGATAAAAGTAGGTCAGATAAATAGGAGGGGCCAAGACCATCAATACATCTAAAAACTAATAAAAGAACCTTAAAATCATCCTGAAACGGACGGGGGGCCAATGCAGCGATGCTAAAACTGGCATTATAATCTCTTGCCCTCTGGTCCTGGTCAGCACTCTTGCAGCTGAATTTTGTAATAGCTGAAGTGTATGTAAATTCTTCTTGGGGAGGCCAGAGAGCAGGGCATTACAATAATCTAAACAAGAGGAGATAAAAGCATGCATCAGCACCCCCGTGCTGGTCTGGGAGAGAAACAGGCGGACTCTGGCTATATTTTTCAGGTGCTAAAAACCTACCTTTGCTATGTTTTTGATGTGTGGAATAAAACTGAGCTCAGAGTCGAAAATTATGCCCAGGTTTTTTACAGATTTGGATACTTTAAAATCTTGTAGTTTTAATAAAAGTGTCTCTCTCAGGCCTTCAGGACCAAAAACTAAAATCTCTGTTTTGTCCTGGTTGAGCTGCAGGAAGTTGGCTGCCATCCAGGACTTAGGGCCTGATCTACTAAGATCCCAAATAGCGAGCGCTAAATTGCGTGTGCAAACAAAAAAATTGCATGTGCTATTAGTGGGCGTGTTGCGGGTGATCATCGCATGCGCAATTGATAATGGGTGCAAAAGTGGTGCGGACCCCCCTCTTTAAAGGAGGATTTTGCATGTGCTATCTGCCGTCACCATGGAGAGTTTGTGAGAGCAGAGTGTTTGAAGCCATGGAGATGCACATATTGTATTGGGGAACTGCATAAAAGGCGAGGCAAGTTTTTTGTATAGCACAATTCATACACAAGACAATTCAAAGTGCTTTACAGATACAAGAAAAAATAAAAAAAGGGCTTAAAACGATTTAAAATCGATAAGACAAACAGATTTTTTGTCTGTTCCGTGTTTGACCTTATTATTTATGAAAATCGTCATTTACTAGAAAAACAAAATAATAACAAGCTTTTGGACAAGGATCATGGCGTGTATCATGGTACTTCTCCCTCTCTCTCCCCACAATGACCTTGCATAATGCTGTGTTTCAAACGTGCTAAATATAGAAACAAAACAGCGACCGAATCGGTTTCTGGGTTTGATAGATCACACTGTGGGTGCTAAACGATTCCATTTGCATCTGCTCCTCCCAGAATTTTGCGTGTTCTGATTATCTACATTAGATTAGATTAGATTAGTTTATTTAAAAGGGGACAGCGCAATTTCATAAAACACATGATTACACATGGTCAAAAAAAGCCAGAATTAGTCATAAGGCTAGTTTTCATCTGTAGTCCCCTGGCCATGATGTGAAAAAGGCAGTAAAATTACAATTTAAAAAAGAAGAAAAGAAAAGAGAAAAAAGAAAAAAAAAATACAACACAATACATGTACACTATAAAACAAAATAAAACACTCACTATACAGTTAAGAAAAAATACATCACAACATAACAATTTATCATAATATCAAAACATCACAACAAGCGTATCTTTTAGTGTTGGCAGCTGTAGGTGTTGATAAGCCACATTTCCAATTTTTTGTGAATGCCTTGTACGTTGGAAGCAGTTTAACCTCCTCAGGTACTGAGTTCCACGCACTTGCACTCCATACTGACCAGGCTGACTTACTGAAAGTGCTCCTGCGCAGAGGAATGTAACAGTCACCTCTGGCAGAGCCTCGAGTGACACGCTCAAGGCTGTTTCTTTGGCTGATGAACTCTGCCAGAGGATCTGGAGCCAGTTTATTCAGTACTTTATAGGTCAGTTTTAAGTCTGCAAATGTGTGAAGACTGTTCCAACTTAAAAGACTGTATTTTTTTTAAATTGCACAGTGATGATAGTGCCTATGTTTTTTATCCAGAACTTTAATCGCTTGTTTGTACAAGATTCCCAATGGTTTTTTTGAGCTCTGACAAGCCTGGGACCAGCTGGTTAGGCAATAGTTGAGGTGGCTGAATATCATTGAATGCAAATACATTTTTGCGGCTTCAGTTGACATTTCATTGCGAATTGCACGAAAATTTGAAAGGTTAAACTTGATTATTCTGCACAGTTTACCAATATGGGCTTTGAAGGAAAGCTCTGAATCTATTATTATTCCAAGATATTTATATTGGCTGACAATTTGAATTCTTTCGCCATTAACATGTATGTGTTTTTGTGAAATACATGCCTACAGTTTTAGAAATGTTAAGCTGCAGACAGTTCTCCTGCAGCCAAGTTGTAACGCAGGACATTGTTTTAATGAGTTTAGCTGCAACAGTGTCTTTGGTGTGACCATGGACAAAGAGAACTGTGTTGTCTGCATACATTAAGCATTCAGCTTCAGGACAAACAGTGGGCAGATCATTAATATAAAGACTAAATAAAAGGGGGCCTAATATTGACCCCTGAGGGACTCCGGTGGTTAACCTAAGAGAGTCAGACCTGCAGCTGTTAACTGATACTGATTGTGTTCTGTCATGCAGATATGATTCAATCCAGCTCACAGCGTTTTGAGAGAAGTTAAATTTTGAGAGCTTGGTAAGAAGAACAGAATGATTTACTGTATCAAATGCTTTCCTGAGGTCCAAAAACACCGCCCCTACAACTCCACCCTTATCGAGAAATAATTTTATTTCCTCAAGAAAGAGGCATGTAGCTATTTCAGTGGAATGCTTGGGTCTGAAACCAAACTGCATGGCGTGGAGAGAGGGGGGGGTTCCGTGTAAGTGATGCACAATCTGCTGTGCCACCCATTTTTCTGCGATTTTTGAAATGGCAGGAAGAATGCTTATTGGGCGGTAGTTATGCAGGGAAGTTGAGTCACCGGATTTAAAAACAGGGGTAACAATCGCAGATTTCCAGGCCTTTGGAAAGTGACTTGATGAAATTGTAAGATTAATGATTGAGGCAATAGGAGTGGTGAGATCTGAACCTAGATCTTTGAGCATGTTCATGTCCATTCCAAAAAAATCCTTTGCTTTAGATGGTTTGAGTGATCAAATCAAATCGATAACTTTAGTCTCAGTAATATTTGTAATGGTAAAGGACTGCGTTTCAGACAGTGCAGGGTATTCCCTCCTTTGCTTTACTGTAAACTTATCAGAAATTTCTGACACAGACTCGATGAAGTAGTTGTTGAAAGCATCAGCCATCGCTTGAGGTTCTGTCAAGATTTTCCATTTTGTTTTTTTGGGGGGGGGAATCACCCAGTAGTTTTTTAATATAATTCCAGGTTATTTTAGAATTCCCCCTCGCACTATTCAACAATTAAAAAGTCAGCTTTAGATTTTCTTATTATTTTCACTACCCTATTTCTCAATGAAATAAATTGGTGTCTGTTGTGTCCTAATTTGATTGACATCTTCAAAGAGTGATCTCGTTCTTTCATGAGCTTCAGGATAGATTGATTTAGCCAGGGAAGTCCATTCTTTCTAGCTTTTAATTTAATGGTCCGTGTAAATTGTAGAATAATTTGTTGTATTTTGTTGGCCATATTAGAACAATCCGTATCTAAAGTTTTGCCGGTGAGCAATTTATTCCAGTTCACTTCTTTGATTGAGTCTTGGAAGTTTCGTTGTTCCTGTTTTGGTATCCTATAGAGTTCAGTAGCAGCCAAGGGTTTGAAGCACTTTTTATTTAGTTTTCTTGTGACCATTATAAGATTGTGATCAGATATTCCTGTGAGCATATTGTATGACTTCAAGATCCTTTCTGGTCTGTTAGTAAAAGTTAGATCAATCTGGGTGCTGGTGGAGTTTGTAATTCTTGTAGGGCCATTAATTACCTAAGCCATATCCATATCATCCATAACCTTTTTCAAAATTTTCTTAGCTTTGTTAACTTCCCAATTAACATTGAAGTCACTCATTATTATCACCTCTTTTGCAAGATTGAGTTGTTTCAATAAAATTTCCAGCTTTTAAAAAAAATCCACATTTGAAGAAGGAGGCCCATAAATAACTACAAGAATAAAAGACATTTGCTGTGACAAGGAAACAGTTAGTCCAAGAAATTCTAATCCATTGTCATCTGTTACATGTATTTCATTACAATTAAAAGTGTCCTTGGCATAAATCATAACACTTCCTCCCTTAGAACCCTGTCTGTCTTTTCTGAAAGCTTTATAACCAGGTACAGATAGTATTGCTGAAGGTGAAGATTCACAAAGCCATGTCTCAGAAAGTGAAAGGAAGTCAATATTAGAGTCAGTGAGAAGGTGATGGACCTGATCACTTTTTGTTAGAATACTTCGTATATTTAAGTGTGCACAAAGAATGCCTTTTGGTTTAAGTGTTGAATCCCATATTAGTTTGGAGTTATTAACAGTTTGAAACACTCTGAATTTCCGGTGTTTTGTTATTACAGGATTTGGCAGCCCCCTTGGCAGTTTAAAAGGGCGTCAATTGGCCCGCTATCATCAGGAGACACAGCCATGTACAGTTGTGTATCATCAGCATAACTGTGGAAGTTGATGCTGTGCCTCCTGATGATGTCCCCCAGGGAAAGGATGTAAAGATTGAAAAGAGTTGGACCTAAAATTGACCCCTGGGGAACCCCACACATAATCTCATGTGCTCATTTAAGTCTTACTTGTGAGAGTCTCTCCGGCGTTCACACACTTCACTCGGTCCCAGTCACATCTGTGGCATCATACTTGTGGTGGGCGGTTAGTTGTGTGGACCCAGAAGCAGACACGGAAACAGAGATAAACTTAAAGTATAATTTAATGTCCAAACAAGGTTGAAAATGCAAACAGAGGAGGTCTGGTAGGTAGGCTGGTTGGCTGGCTGTCGTGTGGGCTGGAGACACTGCAGGAAAAACCAGAGGAGAAGGAAGTTAGTGAACATGTACAGGATCACGAGGAGCAAAGTTCTGATACTGATACAAACGAGGTAGGCCAGGAGACGCATCTTTACCACTTGGAAGGGTAGACAATACTCAGGCGCTGAGACTGAGGGCTGCAGGCTTCTTAAAGTACCTTGATTGGAGATGTGGAGCAGGTGTGTCGTCTCACTCAGCCTCAGCGCCAGGGGAGGGGAGGAAGCTCTGGAAAAGAGTAAAGCCAGACCAGGCAAACACAGGAAGTCCAGCCAAAATAAAACAGGATGAGGAGGCGTCTCACCACAATACTGTCAGAGTTTTTAAAGACCCACTCCAATGAAAATCATGTTTTTCTTGCTGTCTGCATGTTCATATGGCTTTTTTGATGCTATGGTGATATATCAGGAGAAAAATATAAGCAAAATAGCATTATGAGTATTTCTGCATTCAAATTGCTGTAAATCTCTGGCAGACCCAAGCGACAGATTCAGACAGTGAGATTTCCTACATCACTATGTCTTGCTCTGACCCTGGAGCCCAGCTATGCAGGCCAGACTCTAAGAGGTACAGAGGATGATCGAGGGACAAGCATGTGCTGTAGTGGATTGAAATGTTCGTAATAAAGCTCATTATGATATCAGCCTTCATCATGCCCCCAAAGACATTAGTGTCCAAGAGCTGAACAACTGATTTTATATGATCCTCTATTTTATCTATTCAAAACACTGTTTCTAATACAGTGGAAAACTTGTTTTTACCTGAGGAAATACTGGACAGTTTTGTCCTGGTTGATGCTGAGATGCTTGGTAGAGTTTTCTCCCAAGTGAAACCAACAACCTGCCTTTTAGACCCAATTCCCACATCTCTTTTTAAAATGTTTTATGGATTCTTTGAAGGCGAGCTTTTAAATATAGTGAATTGTTCTCTTCAGGCAGGCTCTTTCCCTGTTGCCCTTACAACAGCAGTAGTAAGACCCCTTCTAAAGAAGAACAACTTGGATCCTAATGTTAGTAATAACTACAGAGCAGTGTCCAACTTACCATTTTTAAGCAAAATTTTAGAAAAAACTTGTTTTTATTCAGTTGAATAATTTTTTTAAATAACCGTTCCATCCTGGAGAAATTTCAATCTGGATTTAGGACGAACCACAGTACAGAGACTGCACTACTGAAAATTGTTAATGATCTTAGGTGCAACTTGGACTCACGCAAGCTTACAGTCCTTGTGCTACTGGATCTAAGCGCTGCTATTGATACAGTAGATCACACAATTCTGTTAAATAGACTAAGGCACCTTGTAGGCCTCTCTGGTATTGCCTTTCAATGGTTTAACTCCTATCTCACAGATCGAAAGATTCTTGTTTGGACACATGCTCTTCAAAGATTCATAGCATTAAATGTGGTGTGCCCCAAGGCTCAATTTTAGGCCCCATACTATTTTATTTATATATGCTCCCACAGGGAGATGTCATCAGTAGGCATGGTATCACTTTTCACAGCTATGCTGATGACACACAGCTCTACATATCCATGTCTCCTGATGACACAGGGCCAATTGATGCCCTTTTTAGCTGTATCCTAGACATTAAATCCTGGATGGCAGAATATCCAGTATTTGGGGGGGGGCTCATTGTTTTAAATTGCAAAGCACTTTGTGCTGCATTTCTTTTTGCCTGAAAAGTGCTATATTAATAAAGTTTGATTGATTTGATTTGATAATGAGCTACTGGAGCTCTGCAGAAGAAAAGCCCCGTAAAATGACACAGGTAATGTTATTTTGGCTAAAAGCTTCATAATCACGATAAAAAGACCACTGACAACACATAAAATAATTTTAAAATATGATTGAAGTGGGACTTTACTCAAAGTTTGTAGCAGTTATGTTTTACAATGCTTTAACATTTTTGTTGTTACTTATAACTTCTATCTATTCAGTTACCATTGCTATGTATGCACCACTATTTTCATAGCTGTAATTGTTAATCTCAGAACAGTCTGCCACACTTAAAATTGCCAACCCTACCCTACTACCAACATCATTATTTTTAAATGCTAATATGAGATCTGTTGACTTTAACTGCCACCAAAATCAAAGCCAATCTGTTATCATTATTATGCTGTCCCTGCTATTAGTGCACATACTTGAATCATTGTTATTAGCATTGTAATATTAACTCTGCATCAGCTGTTGTTGTTCTGCAGCTCCCTCTGTCCCCATGGCAGAAATCAGGCAAGTGATCATGATGCTGTTTTGTTGGTGTACATCAGTGTTGTGCAGTCAGGGGAGGCAGGAGAGGCCGTGCCTCACCTTTCAATGCAAAATAAAAATAATTAATTAAATGGTTATATTTATCTTGTGATTTCACTATAAAAGTATTTTTTCATTTAACTTTACCAGTATTGGATTATTTTTTAATTCAAAATCACTGAGTTCTAACATTTACTGTTCAAGTACTGAGAAGAGACATGCGGTGAGGCAACAGCCAGATGAGCCTCACCATGGACTGAGCAATGACTTGGTTACCTGGTATGCTATGCAGTGAGACCGTATTGCTATTCTGTATGTCATTATTAAAATGTTTAAACACTTTTGCTATATCAACTAAATCTCCAAAGTTTAGCTGATGTATACAACGTACAGTGTTTTTTTGTCAACAACTGCATGTGTGAAACATGTTTCTTGTGCTGAGCAATCATAAAACGGCTGAGAGAAGGCATTAACAGGTAGTTCTCCTGCCTCATGGTAGGGGGCACCCGTGATCCCAGTGATTCTTCTTGCGACTCCTCGACTGCTAAGTGATACGCAAGCTACAATCTTCAGTTAGCAAGTTGGGTGCAGCCGTCTGATCTAAACTAAAACAGTTTTCTAAATTGGACTTTCAATCAAAGCAGAAGGTAATAACTAAAGGAAGACCATTTATAGACTAAGTATTATTCAAAGTAAAGGTAAGACCATAATAACGTTTGTTTTTGTTTTATTTAATGTACTTTTTTGTGTGCTTGTTTGTCTGTGTGAAGAAAGCTGATACGAGATTTTAATCATAACCCGTTAACTGGGGCCAATCAAATGGTTAATAAGCTACTCTGTAGGATTCATATTTTTAGAAATCTGATTGTGATGAAGTCAGTGCCTCACCAGTCACAAACATCACTAGTGTCCATCATTCAATCAGTACATTTAAATGTTTAAATTTACCGCCTCAGTCCAACTGAAACTGGGTCACTTTTATATGTCAGCGGTGAGACAATCTAATAGTAGCAAGCTGAAAGGGAGCATATCCTTACCTACGAGAGTGGAGGTGGACATGCTTCTGGTAATGATTTGATTTTTGTTCATTGCATGTAAATGGAACAAGGACAGTCGTCCAGTGAAACCACCTAAATGAGCAATAACTGCAGCTCAACTTCACCGAACATGGGAACCTACTGAATGTCTCCACAGCCTCCTCTCTAATGGGGGTCCATAAACGTGTTTGGCATTGTGGACAAAATGAGCTGTGCACCATCAGTCTTCCTTCATCCACGTTTCCTGGTATATCCCAGTGTTCACATCTTGTCCATTTTTTTTTTACTTTTTCTCTAACTCTTATTATAGTTTGTCAATACTGTGAACAGAATTTTTATCTTTTGGGGTTTTCAGAGTAAGTTAATATTTCAGTAAACCAGCCTAATCTAGCATAAAAGAGGAATGTTACCATCTACAGCCACAAAATGAGTGAGTCTATAAACTTTAATCCATCGAAACTTCTGTTGGCTATAAAGCTGGAAAATTTAGCAAGATGGGGAAGTTGCTGGAAACCCTTTCTCAGAGCTAGTCTGATTTAAATTAGTGTTACTGAAAACCAAATTCTGACCCACCACAATGTGGCAACCCAGAAGTCAGTGTTTATTTCATAAAAGTATTTTGGGTTTATCTAAATATGGGATGAAAGGTGCCATCAAGAATTAAGAAAATTCAGTGACTCAATCCTTAAAAATAAAAACAAATAAACATAAAGTTTAATAGACGGTTAAACCACACCATCCTGTCTGTGTGTTTCTCCTCAGATACATTCCTACTTTGCAATCAACTGAGTCCCAAGCATGTTGTTTCAAACACGACCGCACACACAGTGATGTACACAAGAACACAAAATCTTTTTTCTGACTTTTATTGCTTACGTTCTCCTCAGAGCATCTTAAACCCCTATGACTGCCTCTCCACCCCCCAGTTTTTCCTCTTTACTGAGGCTGATGATGTAGCTCATTTAGCTCATCATCAGGAGGTGACTTTCAACAAAAACTGAAAGTTGTTGCAAAAGTGCAGAATGGCAACAGCCAAAATAATATTCATGGAAATATGAGCAAAAGATGAGTACAGCAACTGTCTTTGTATTAGCAGACACCTGTGAGGAATCATAGTCACTGTAATTACCCACTTTTTATTCTATCTGGACATGCAATGCTTGGTGTCTTATCAGGCATACTGCACATGTGTTCAGTTGCTTGTCTACAAGGAAAAGAGGTGCTGCGAACTCTGGTGTCAGACCAATAATCTGTACTATCCTTTTGTACTAAAGAGGTCTTTTCTTTTCTCTCTAAATGACACTGGAGCCTTTAAAAGGGACCTGACAGCATCCCTGAGTCCACAATGTTGTTTAACTGACACCATACACTGCCACTCATGACTGAACACAGTTATAAACAGACAATAAAACACAACAGTGTTTACCCTACATTCATTCAGCAACTAAATAACGTGCACCGCAACTGAAATTTCACATGATCATTAATATCAATTTGCCACTAATGATTTCTACTTGCACTGTGTAAGCACAACAAAACACGTTATTTTCCGCTTGTTTTTAGTCATCAACAAGAGCATCAAATCCTGTCGGAACCTCTTCCATCAACATGAAAGGTAACGTTCAAGCTTACACACAGTCTATATAGCGAGTAGCATTAATAGCATTAGTAGTATTAATATCAATGTGCTACAAATGATTTCTACTCGCACTGTCTGAGCACAACACACGTTATTTTCGACACTGCACAATATACACTTACAAGATCGGATCAGAGAAATAAAGGGCTGTTTCCCTGCAACAACTAACCTTTTTCTTTTTTCCAACACTAAAACTAAGAACACACTCACTGTAGAATGAGAAATATGTAGAAATATGGCTTACAAATAACCATACTGTTGCATTTGTTCATTTTCCTCTTTCATGTTTAAACTTGGATTATACAAATGCAAACAAAATGCCACCCCAGTCTGGCTTCAGTCACTGCAATTATTAAAAAAAAAAAAAAAAGAAAGAAAGAAAGAAAGAAAAAGAAAAATCACGACACCACAAATTTGTTTATCACAGAAATTTTTTTTTTTTTTTACTCAACAGTCAGGTTAGGAATATGACACCAGTGTGGCTTCAGTCTGTGCATATACAGTGTATCCGGAAAGTATTCATACCACTTCACTTTTTCCACATTTTGTTATGTTACAGCCTTATTCCAAAATGGATTAAATTCCCTTTTACCCTCAAAAATTCTACACAAAATAATGGGGTATTTTGTGTAGAATTTTTGAGGCGACAAAGCGAAAAATTTTTTTTTAGAACATTTTGCAAATTTATTAAAAATAAGAACACTCAAATGTTGCATATACATAAGTATTCACACCCTTTACTCAATACTTGGTCGAAGCACCTTTGGCAGCGATTACAGCCTCCAGTCTTCTTGTGTATGATGCAACAAGCTTGGCACACCTGGATTTGGGGAGTTTTTCCCATTCTTCCTTGCACATCCTCTCAAGCTCAGTGAGGTTGGATGGGCAGCATATGTGAACAGCTACTTTCAGGTCTTTCCAAAGATGTTCAATTAGGTTCAAGTCTGGGCTCTGGCTGGTCCACTCAAGGACATTCAGAGACTTGTCCTGAAGCCACTCCTTTGTCTTCTTGGCCGTGTGCTTAAGGTCATTGTCATGCTGGAAGATGAAGCGTCGCCCCAGTCAAAGGTCTCGAGCGCTCTGGAGCAGGTTTTCATCAAGGATTTTGATGTACTAAGCTGCATTCATTTTCCCCTCGATCCTGACAAGTCTCCCAGTTCCTGCCGCTGAAAAACATCCCCACAGCATGAGGCTGCCACCACCATGCTTCACTGTAGGGATGGTATTGGGGAGGTGGTGGGCGGTGCCTGGTTTCCTCCAGACATGACGCTTGGCATCCAGGCTAAAGAGTTCGATCTTCATTTTATGAGACCAGAGAATTTTGTTTCTCCTGGTCTGTGAGTCCTTTAGGTGCCTTCTAGCAAAGTCCAAGCAGGCTGTCATGTGCTTTTTACTGAGGAGTGGCTTCTGTCTGGCCACTCTACCATAAATCCCTGACTGGTGGAGTGCTGCAGAGATGGTGGTCCTTCTGTAGGGTTCTCCCATCTCCTCAGAGGAATGCTGGAACTCTGTCAGAGTGACCATCGGGTTCTTGGTCACCTCCCTGACCAAGGCCCTTTTTTCTCCCATATTTTTCTGTAACCTTCCCCAGATCTGTGCGCCAATACAACCCTCTTTCGGAGGTCTACAGACAATTCTTTCGACTTCATGGCTTGGTTTGTGCTCTGACGTGCTCTGTCAGCTGTGGGATCTTATATAGACAGGTGTGGCTTTCCAAATCATGTCCAATCAGCTGAATTTGCCACAGGTGGACTGCAATCAAGTTGGAGGAACATTTCAAGGCTGATCAGTGGAAACAGGATGCACCTGAGCTCAATTTTGAGTTTTATAGCAAAGGGTGTGAATACTTGTTTTATGCAACATTTGAGTGTCTTATTTTGAATAAATTTGCAAAATGTCAGTTGAAGTAGGATGTTTGTCCTGCTTACTTGGTTGTTTGAGTCGCTGGGGCAAAATAGTAGGAAACTTTTACTGACACTTGCCATGATTTCGATTTCCAACTGCTTGGGACATCCTGCGCCCCCTGGGAGGGTGTACAATACAAGATTTAATAGGATTTCATAACTTTCTCAAGAAATTTTTGGGATTTTTTTTGGGATATATACCGACTCAAAAGACAAATAAACGCAAGATAGTTTGTCCACTTGGGTTTATTTTTCTGTAACTTTACAAACAATTCATGCATGCATAACATTTATACTGGAAAGTTCTGGAGTTAAGATGCAGCTGAATTGTCAACTAAGTTTCATCTTTACTGTGGGTCACTGCTTATACAAATAAAAACCCTGTTCTTTAAGACAGGTGGGATAAAGTATGTCTGCCCATCTCCCTCTATTTACATCTGCAGCAATACCAGCTCTCATAGAAGGCTGAAATGCTGAAACATACACATTAACAGAGACTGGGACTTTAAAAGAATAATAAACTTGAGCCAGTGCTCTAAAACAGCCTATAGCTTATATAAAATGTATTGCCAACAAAACTCTCATAAACTTATCATTTTTGTTACTTGTGCCTACTCTCTTCCATCCATTTGTTTTGATTCTATTAAATGCCACCGTTGTTTTCTTCCAACAATAAATAACCCAAGAACAATGTTATAAAAAGAGCTCAGACTTAAAAATGTTTAAATCTGCTCCTCCTTGAATGTTTTTGTTAGTCTACTGTCTTTGCTCACTATATTATGCTGTCTGTAGGTAAGAATGGGATTTCTCTTCACACCTTGACGTAACAATTAAAATTACTGCTGTGAGGCTACAAGATGTAGATAACCCGTTAGCATGCAGGTCAATACATTCTGAACTTTGAAATAGAACAAATAAACGCTGCTAAGCTGGTGCACTTGCAGCTGTGGCAGAAACAACATTGTAGGAGAGGGCACTATGCTGGCCCAGACTGCATATCCCAGAGCTGATACCATTATTAATTAATGGAATATTTGGTGGGGCAGGCTGTGAGCAATCATAAAATAATGGACGGCAAAGCTTTAGAGGGCAGGTGCTTTAATAATAATAATAATAATAATAATAATAATAATATCTTACATTTATATAGCGCCTTTCAAGATACCCAAAGCGCTTAACAACACACTACAAAAAACCTAACTAGATACCAAAAGCCTGAATAAACAAGTGTCGCTTCAGAGCAGACTTGAAAGAGTCAAGAGTCTGTGCTTGGCGAATCTCAGAGGGGAGAGAGTTCCAGAGAGGAGGGGCGGCCACACTGAAGGCTCTGTCACCATGTTTGAGGTATAGACTGAGCAAACATGATTGAAAAAGTGTGTTATTCCTATTTTTTTTTTTTTTTTTGGAAGATAAACTTTTCAGTAACTGTTGTATATATGGTACAGTTTGTTGTTTGAATTGTTAGCTACACCAGGCAATTACAGCACATGACCTCAGTATATGTACTGTACATGCTAAAACTTCTCCAGGATTTTATAATAATGTCGTATTATATGTAGTGATAAAGAGCAGGTACAGTTAACGTGCTAAACTTTGCTGTTTTGTGTCTTTTTTTGTAACAGTTTCCCAAAAGTTGTTTAAATGAACCCAGAAGCAGACTGGAGGCAACAGGAAGTATTCAAAGATTTATTTGGAGTGCAGGTTGGGAAAGAAAAGGGGTCCTAGATCCAATGTGTGAGATCTGCGATGAGATGAGGGCAAGGTAGGCGAATGATCCGGAGGGAGTGAGTTGTGGCAGCGTGGCAGATGTTGGGGCTTGTGGAGGCACTGAAGAGGAGAAGAGGAAAACAAAAGTTAAACTCAGTGCAGCACAGGTTCAGGAGAATACATCTCAAAATTGGGATGCTCAAAAACTGATGACAGGTAATGAGGTGCAGGTGCGTAGGTGCAGGAGGAGCCGCCTGACTTTTGTGACGGGAAAAGGGGGAGGAAACTCAACATAAATCACTTAAACCACCAAGTGTCCAAAATCAAGTGTAACCATGACATTTTTAGCGCTAAAAATAGTATAACTTAATTTTACTGTTAGATCAGTTAATCAAAAAATTGATCTAACAATTAATTGTCATTTTACATAGTGAGTTTCCTGGGGTCAGAAAAAGTACCTGTGTAGAGGACATTTGTCCTGTCTTTAATACAGTTTCTCAGTCTTCTTTATTATAAACACTTACTGTAACAACTTCAGATGAGTTAGACAAAGTCTGTCTTCAATTATGTTTGATTTGCTGGAACTTTAAATAATAATAATCATAATAATAATAAAAATAGTAAATTGTATTTATATTTTGCTTTACATCTGAGAAAACCGACCTCAAAGTGCACACAGTAAAAAGGCAATAGTAAAAACAACATAAAAATGACCATAATGTAGTGGTATGAGGCACCATGGCCTCAAGCTCGGCTCTGTTTGCCTCTTTCAAGCTCTTAGCCAATCATGGTGCAGACAGAGGGTATAAAAGTAGGCTGCATTCCTCCCCCTGACCTCTCGCTTCCTGCCTCTTCGGCCCGCCCACTTCCGGGTCGTCCATGCTGCTCACCTCGGAGCACAGGTAGGCTCACCTTGGCATGTGATTTGTGCACCCTCGTCTGGGTTTTATTTAACCTAAACCGTCGTTGATTGATAGATCTGGCATTTGGTGTCTGGGGACGATACTGTCGGGCGCATTCACAGCTGTTATCCAAGCCTAGGTGAGTCATGGCGAGCTACCTTTGTTTGTTGTTGTTAGCCAGGTGCTAAGCCCCTTTCCGCTCCTTCCCTCATAGTTGGCTGTCTCCTCGTGCAGCGCGTGGCTGTCTCCGCCTGCTGTGCAGGCTTTCTTCACCCCTCTCCCTCTTGGACGGGACTAAAATTCACGGCAGATGACCCGGACTTTGCAGACACTGAAAGCTAAGTACGAAAGGCTGGTTACGGCTGGTTAGCCCCCGGCTGCCTGGTTACTGCCGCTGTGCTGCTGCTGCTGCTTCGCTGCCGCTTTACTGCTGTTATTGAACGCCTCCGCTGCTTCCGCTGTTTGCCGGCCTGCTTCGGGGTGCGGTTGGCTGCCTCACGCCGACTCCCCTTTGTTGACTTTGTCCCCCCAGCAGCCGTGCGAGGTGCGGAGCGAGTGCGTTACCCGGGTGGACGCGACTGCGAGTCCCCGGTTCGGACTGTGTGTGAGGATGTGTGTTTGACATTTTAAAGGCACTCTGTGAAGGTCGCTCATTCATTTCGTTTTGTTCTTTTTGGGTAATTTCTTGGTTTGGTTGTTTTATTTATTTGTTTTGTTTAAGTGATTTGTTTATTTTTGGGAATGTACTTATTATACTTTAACGGGTAATGTTTTAGTTTGAGTTCCTTTTTGTTAGTGGTTTAAATGAATTAACTTTTGGTTTCCTGAGTTTATCTCTGGCCAGAGAGTCGTTAATGTTTCCTTTGTTTGATTTCTGATTCATTTTGAACATTATTACCCAGTTAAATTGATTAGTTATTGATTTGGTTATGTTTGGTGTGTTTTCTTTATGAGCCCCTTTCCCTAATTGTGTTTCTTTTCCCCCTACAGAGCTGACGGCCAACGGTGGTGGTGGTGGTCCTCCAAGGTGGTGGTGATCCCTGAGTGTGTGCATTTTATTTGACTCCCCGTTTGAAGATTTATTTGTGTGCACCTTATGTTTGCTGTGAGTGGGGTGTTCTCTTTTCTTTGGACGTCACCAGTTTTGACCCCTCCTCTAGCCCGTACGCCTCAGCCTGTATCCCCGTTTCAGTTGGGCTACGTTATCATCTTATTTGCATCTCATTAATTATGTCGACCTTTTTATTAATAAATTTTGTACGTTATTATTGATTCTCGTCTCCTGCCTCCCTGGTTGAACGAACCTGAGTGCCTCGGATAACACGGTGATAATTGACCTTTAGATACGGGTCCTTGTCCCTCTCCCAAGGTGGCGTTGTTGGACAAACAAAGTTCTGTTGGTATCCAAACTGGTAAAATATATCTCGTGACGCCGCAAACCTGGCGTTGTTGGCTGGATCAACTCAGTGGAGGTGGAGACGTGTGTCCTATGTTTAATCATTTTAGTCTTTTTGGTTGCCAAGTGTGTGTGTGAGTGTGAATGTGAATGAACGGCAGCTTCAGGCGAGCCAGCAGAGACAGTTTTTTTGGTAGTGTTAACATTTACAGCTTAGTGTAGCTTTGGAGGGAGAGTTGCAAGAGTTGAGGGACTTGGTGGCACAGCTGCGGGCAGAGAATGACAGGTTGCAGCAGGAGCAGGCTGCACCCGTGCCTGGTCCTAGTGCGGCACCACCCATTCCTGCTGAACCTCGTCCAGCACCATCCTCTTCTGTCGCTCCTCTAACAGAGCGACTGGTCCTCGTGCCCAGAGACAGGAAGTGTCCTGTGTTTAGGGGTAGGTCAGGTATAGGACTAGAGGAGTGGATCGAGGAAACTCAGGCCTGCATTAGATCCCGTCACCTGTCCAACGCTGATCAAGCATTTTTTCTTTTTGACCATCTAGAGGGAGAGGCGCGTGAAGAAATAAAATATCGTCCGGCCACAGATCGAAGTGATCCAGCTAAAATCCTTGCGGTCTTGCGAGAACTATATGGCTATGCTGATTCGTACGTTGCTTTACAGGAGGCGTTCTTCTCGAGGCGACAGAAGGAAGGGGAGACTCTTCACGAGTTCTCCCTCGCCCTGATGAGCTTGATGTCAGCGGTGAAACAATGTGCTCCAAGCGAGATGCCAAATGCAGATGTTTTGTTGCGTGATCAATTTATTGAAAACGTTGTTGACGGTTCCCTTCGCCGAGAGTTAAAGCAACTCACATGCAGGCAGCCTACCATCTCCCTGTTAGATGCTAGGGCAGAGGCCATTAGGTGGGAGCGAGAGGGATTGCCGGGGGGTGTGCGGGGCCGAAGCCACTCTGTTCCTTCGTTGATGGGCTTGCAGCTGCGGTCATTCCTTGGGTTCGCAAGCTAGTATCGGCGTTTCGTGGAGGGCTTTGCCAAGTTGGCTGCCCCTTTACATCACCTTGTCGGGGAACTCGGAGCGTCAAAGCCCCGACGGTCTGGACAGCAAGTGTTGGAAAAGTGGACGGGTGAACATCAGCAGAACTTTGAAGCTTTAAAATCTAAGCTTAATACGGCACCTTTGTTGGCCTACGCTGACTTTTCCCTTCCTTTCATTTTGGAAGTGGATGGGAGCCAGGGGGGCCTTGGCGCTGTGCTCTCGCAGGAGCAGGGAGGGAAGGTCCGGCCTATAGCATTTGCTAGCCGAAGTCTGAGGCCCACCGAACGTAACCCCGCCAATTACAGCTCCATGAAGCTGGAGTTTTTGGCACTAAAGTGGGCTATAGCTGACAAATTCCGTGAGTACTTGCTTGGTCACAAATGCATTGTCTTCACAGACAATAATCCACTTAGCCACCTGTCATTGGCTAAACTTGGTGCTCTTGAACAGCGTTGGGCAGCCCAACTCGCGTCATTCGACTTTGAGATTCGTTACCGCTCTGGTAAGAGTAACATCAATGCAGACGCTCTGTCCCGCTTGCATTCACCTCAACCGGTAGATCTTGGCACGATCATCTCTGGTACGCAGCTCCCCCAGCCCTTGAAGCAAGCTCTCCTACCAAAAAGGCCTGCAGCCTGTCAGGCTGCTGTCCATGCTTTGCCTCAGCATCTGCCTGCAGACATTGGAGACCTGCAGCGAGCTGATCCTGTGATCCAGGAAGTCCTTTCATTCTGGCAGCAGAAACGTTATCCAAATCATGCGGAACGTAAACGGCTGTCCCCCACAGCTCTGGTTCTTTAAGCAGTGGGGGCGATTGAGTGAGCAGGCCGGAGTTGTGTACCGGCAAGTCTCTCGTGCAGACGGAGGAGAAGTGGCTCTCCAGGTGCTGCTGCCCGAGGTGCTGAAGGAAAAAGTCCTCACCGAGCTGCACCAAAATCATGGCCACCAGGGGGTGGGCAGGACTCTGGATTTGCTTAGGCAGCGGTGCTATTGGTCGGGGATGTCAGCAGATGTGCGGCGCTGGTGTCAGAGTTGCGAGCGATGCCAAGTGGCTAAGGACCCTGGACCACCAGTCCGTAGTTTTATGTGACATCTGCTTGCTTCGGAACCTAACGAGATCCTGGCGATGGATTTCACTGTCCTCGAACCAACCCATAACGGGCTGGAGAATGTCCTTGTGCTGACGGATGTCTTCAGTAAATACACTCTTGCTATTCCCACCCGTGACCAGCGTGCCTCTACAGTGGCACAGGTGCTTGTCACAGAGTGGTTTTCCAAGTTTGGCGTTCCAGCACGCATTCATTCCGATCAGGGTCGCAATTTCGAAAGTGTACTCGTCCAGCAGCTGTGTGTCTAAAGATAATTGACCTTTAGATACGGGTCCTTGGGCCCTCTCTCAAGGTGGCGTTGTTGGACAAACAAAGTTCTGTTGGTATCCAAACTGGTAAAATATATCTCGTGACGCCACAATAAAAATACAATTTGTGTGTCTTTATGACACATTAGCTGGAGCAGAATAACTTTCTTTTTTTTAAAATAATAAAGGAAACTCTCAAAATGAAAGGGGATAAGAAGAACCTGCTGAGCAGAGCTTACATTAGCAACTGAACCTGTGGATGGGGCCATCTGTCTTGTCTCTAACACCTCCTCATCCAGCCTGTTTTCTTGTGTTTCCACTGTGGCCCATTACCTTTACTTTACAGACCTTGCTTCATTCTGGCGGGTCTCAGATGAAATCAGTACAGCATTATACTGATTTCTTCTGTCAGAGACAGATCCGTAACAGTGGGCCTGTTGTCTCAGATTTAACTTGTAAATCACAGCCTCACATTTTCACAGATTGTCAGCCCTCTTTTCTTAATCCCAAACCCCAATTTTTTAAGCCTTGTATTCAGCTGGCTGCAAACATTTGGCCAGTGGCTTTTTCTTGTTGAAATAGATTCAGTAAAAGAACTGGCATGAAGGTTTGAGAAAATAAACTCTCATTAAACCACAGTCAGATCATCATGGCGATGGCAATACATCAAGATTTCATCCTTGAGAACATGAGATGCTGTATAAGCATTTATCCGCCTCTGGTTCAGTTTCTCTGTCTACACTGTATATTTAGTTGCTGAGTCAAGATTTGACCAGGACTACTTTTTGTTTGAGCTTTTAAAAATGATGAAGTGTGTGCCTTTCCATTTTCATGGTGGCTGAATGTGTGTGTCAGTGTTTGGATGGGAGAGTTGTGTCTCTAAGATATCAAGCCCACCTGTTTAACTGCTGTCCTTATCAGAGAAGGGGGTGTCTGCAGAGCCAGAACCCAGCAGATCCACGACTGTGACAGATCCTGCTGGATGGAGTAGGTCATTGCATGACAGATCCACAAACTGAAACACGTGACCGCCCCTTCTTGTAAGTGGTTTAATTGGAGGCTTGGAAATACCTCGACATGTTTGCTTTTTTATACCTGCACCTCAGCAACAGCAAACAGTAGCATGAAGAGCAAAGATTTGACTGAAAACATGTACTGTATGTATTGTATTGTATCATTTCATGGAAGTCTTCCAGTGAGCCTTTTCAGAGAGCAAGTACGCATAAAATGACCCTGAAATCAGTGGCGGCTGGTATATAAGGGCGCTGTGGGCGGAGCCCCGCCTGAGCTGCGTTAGCAAAAAGAGCTGTCTGCTGTCTCCCTGAGAATTATTCTCAAAGTAAGGAAATGGCGCTGTATTTATCATTCCATTAAATGTGTATTTCAGTCTGTTAGCGATCTCTCCACCTAGAGCCGGGGCAGACTCGGAACGTCTGTGTCTAACACATGCTCAGATCACAGTTGTGCATTAGCGTCAGCGGCGCTACGGGCCAGCGTCCAAGCTTTCTGCTACCTCACGCATGCTCAGATCACAGTTCTGCATTAAAAAAGTTAGCTTATTCTAGCCACATAAAAAAAAATTTCTTAAGGGGCGCCAGGGACGAGCGCCCCAGTGTCCCTAATTTAAATGACGTAAGCACGTTCATAACCAGATTGGCCACAAACGGACACATAGCTACAATGTGCGTCTGATGTAGCAAGCTGCTCTACTCGGAGCCGGTCCACCCCCCTCTCTGCACTTGGCTGCTGATGACAGAGGACATGGGAATGACTACCGCAAACCCCCTACTGAGTGATTTACCAGAGAACGCTGCGCTGTCCATCAAATAGGTCCCGTTTGAGAGGAGAACTCTCCAGGACTAACTAAAGCTGAAAGAGCTCGGTCCAGACGTCACTGCTCAGGGAGTGACAAACGACAAGAGCAGACAATAGGCGTGGACATTTTCAAGAGCATGGTATAGGCGCAAAGCATGGCTAACTGGAAGTCTAAAGAGTCAGACTCTTTTTTGTTTCCCGTGTAAATTAATGGTGACAAAAAGAAATGATAAAGCTGGCAAAATAAAATTTCAGCTACTGAAACAGTCAGTCAACAGAATCTGTTTGTAGAAAAGAGTATATAAAGATTAAAACCTAATATAAACCATACATTTTTATAGTGAGACACTACATAAAAGCCAGACTAAAAAGAAAGCTAACAGACAATGTTCATGCCACAATGTCAAAAATAAATAAATTTTAAGGCAGGATGAAAAGGTCCTGGAAAACTCCTGGAAAATGATTTCTATAAAAGAGTGGGAACCCTGTATTTGTTCACCCAGTTTCAATTCAGTTCAACTGAAATATCAAATGTAAAAAAACTGTTCTGTATCTAAAGCAAATGTTTGTGTTGTTTTCCTTGGCTGATCACTTTGATATGCAGCCTGATTTGTTATAAATGTGGGTCTTCTCTTCACTATTTTTCTGCAGTTTTCTTTGTGTGCTCCTTTGCTGTAGCCTAACCTGTTGAGATGCAGGTGGATGTACATGAGTAAGAGTATGCTACTGTAGTTTTTATGTAATAGGATAACATTGAATGTAGGTAATGCTGTGTGTCGGCTATAATGCCCTATTAATAAGTTGAAATACAGTATCCCCACCCCGTTTGTCTTTGTAGGTCAACATCGTATGTTTCCTTAATAATTTTTCTAGAAAGAACCAGAATGATTCATTTACCTTTTGAAAACCCCCCAAAAAAAATTCCCGGGGGAGGATACCCCCGACCCCACTTCAGGGCTCTGTTTTCCAAACCTTCAGCCCCACCATAGTTAGATAGATAATTATTTGTGTTGCAGTTTAACCTTCATATGAGTGCTAAATGCATAGTCAAGAGTCTAACACAGGAAAGCAGGCAGCTGCTTACCTCCAGAGGTGGCCCAAAAGGGACATCTGCTTCAGAGTTTTAAAAATGAGTAAAATACCTCAACAAAAGTTATTTGAATAAATCTTAAATCTAACCCAAGTTTCTGACCCAAAACTAAACTAACAAAGAAACTACATTTCTACTCTGCCAAAAATTAACAGTGAAATGTATCTGTTTATTTAATCAAGCTCAAATTCAGTCCAGCTGCCCAATCAGAGGCAACTGCTGCATCAGCACCCGATCAGCAGACATATACCCTCAGAAACACTCATACAGAAACACACACTCTCTGCATGTGTGTGCAATATATGACCCGGGGTAAGAACAATTAGAAGCAACACAACACAACAACAAACAAACAAACAAACAAACAAACAAACAAACAGTTGAGTTGTCAGGCCAACATCAGTCTAACACACACACACACACACACACACACACACACACACATATTTGCCCAAGATAATCAGTTCTGTGATCTCAGACTCTGATGTCAGTTCAAATTCCTTAGGGACACGCTGTGCTCTCAGGGTCCATGCAAACAGAGACTATCAAAGGTCTGCATGCTGACAGAGCTCACTAAACCTGCACAGGTGCCTGACTCTAATAGGCATGATGTGTTATGACATCACTAAAGTCTCATGCTGCATCTGCTGTCCCCCTGTAATGAAGAAGCTGGAGCAGGCTACAGGGGACAGATGAGTCAGTGTGCTTTCACAGTCAGGCAGAGGAAACATAACTCTGTCACTTTTTCTTTTGCTCTGCAGATGATATCACAATGACACAAGGTCATATCACTTGGCAAGCTGAGTTTAGAAGTGCAGCACAAACACTTGATTACATGACAAATTGGATGATGCAAATGAGCCACAAATGGAGGTATGGGGGTGGGGTGGGGAAGGCAACAGACATGCAACAATACGGGGAGAAATCAGGGGCTAAGGTGAAAAATTAGGTCACCACAAAAATGTGAGGCAGTGAACAAAAGCACACAGAAACGTGTAGAACTAAGTGCTGACTTGTGAGTTTGAATCTCAAAACTGTGCAATGTTTGTCTCAGAAATAAAGTGTCTTTGATCCTCAAATGCACTTTCAAAAATTCATAAGCAGAATTTATGATTTGTTGATTCAAGTACAATCAATGACTCAAGTAAAATCTTCCAGTGCATGCCTCCGTGCCACTCTGCTGCCAACAACCAAGAACTCCCCCTTGGATTCCCTCACTTGACACTCGGGGCTCTATTTTCGTGCCTCGCCGGCGACGCAGCTCATGCGCGGCATAAGTCAGGTCCGCCATGCAAACACCCTTTTCCAAAAATAAAGACACTCACATAAAGTTACACATATTTAAACCTCACGTGACAAAGGTGGGTTGTGCGCACAGATCACAACATAAACTCCAAAAATGGCATTAAAATCGGAACCATCTGTGCGTAAATGACCAATCGTGCTCCGTGGCCTGGCTCTTTCTTTCACAGATGTGGGCATATAAAATAAATTTGGCTCACAAAACTGAATATTATAATATTCGTATGGAGGCTTAAAGTAAATAACTCATCTGATCACTGAAACAAATCATCTGTTCAGCCGTCACTGAAAAGGAGGGAGACGAATTAACTATCTTGTTAACTTCATCATGTGTGTTTATTTACTAGATATTTAATATAATTTGATGCTGTTTCAGCTCTGTTGATTCAGTCAGGTTGAGTGTCCAAACGCGTGCCAAATATGCTCATCAGATCAGATATAGATCAGAGTATATCTATATAGATCTAAATGTATGTGGTGACTCAGATTATTAGTTGTTGATTATTTATTGCACTGAAATGTGCCTGACACTGTGGAAACCTGCCAGTGAGGTATCGGTGACGTATGCGTAATATGCCGCCGTTCTACCAAAATACCTCTAGACCAGCTGCGCTCTGCCTGCACTAAAAGCTGACCAGGTTTGAAATGGTGAGCTTTCAGCGCACTTTACATGCCGGCGGCGAGCACGAAAATGTCACTGCGCCAGCTGATTCTGTTGACACCTGCCACGCCACCACGCCCAGCTTGGTGGACCTCGGTGCGCCTCAGTCTATGAAAATACCAAACTGGCTGTACGCCGGGCTCCTCCAGACAAAAATACCACTGCGCGGAATCCGCCATCCTCCGCCGCATCCCTGACGGACACGAAAATAGAGCCCTCGGACTCTGGCTTCTCTCTCCATTTCACCTTTACCTTTAAATAAACCTGTTAAACCCTTTCCTGTCAAGTTGCATTTTGGGTTTACCTTAAAAGAACTTTCACACAGTTGGTCTCTTTCAGCTTTCAGCAATATTATTACAGGTACTTCAATACGAACAGGGATAAAGGGAATGTTTAACCTAAACTAGGTTCATTAATGTGTTTGTGTTTTCTTCTGTCGGTTCAAATAGCTGTACTGGCTTGAGGAAATTGTAAACATGATTTCTATGAATATACACCATTTTCAATGTTGACTAAGGCCTGAGAGCTGCCAGACCCCATTCAAGAAAAGAGTAATTTAAGATGACGGTACATTGGAGTTACTTGTCTGCTGCTATGTGTGTTTGGTTCGCGTGTGTAGTGGAATGAGTTAAACAGTCTAGTGAAGCGAGTTATTGTAACAGACTGAGTTGGGAAGAATGTTGAATGTGTTCAGGTTCTAACTGTAAATGGGTTTTACTGAGGGTATTTGCAGACAATATGAAAGATCATCACTGTCCTCCTGCTTGTATAAATATATACTTGAGAAATGAATTTGTTGTAGATGTGTTCCTTGTATACAATATCACAATAATACCAGTATAATTTAGAACTTCTGAAGAATCTCATCGTAATGTACACACCCATAATGTTCAACATGTCCCAGAGGGAATTTTCTAGTTTACTTAGTTATAAATGTATTTCAGTCAGGACCACTTCAGTCAAAATTAATTATTTATTACAAGCAAACATTTTTATATTGGCGGTATGGCTCTGTTCTGAGAGTTCCCTGCCCTTCCATGCACTTGCATGGAATGCCACGGCTTTAAGAGGGGAGAGCTCCTCCCCTCCCTTTCATGTGCATACATGAAAAGCCAAGGCATAGAAAGCAGCAGCAAATAAATATGATTAAGATAAATAAATTAAAATCCAGCCACAGAACAGAGCAAGCATAAGTGACAATACATATGACACTGGTAAGATCAAACACAACATAAACAGGAGGAGCTGGGGTGGAGGTGGGTTGCAGAGTGGTTGCAGCAGGCAGAGTAAGCAGGAGAAGCAGTTTAAATAGGGCGCCATTTTGACATTAGCCAATAGGATGTGTAGAGGGCGATCACCTGAGCTGTCAGCTGTCTGAGGGCTGGCAAAAGTTATTTTGACGAAATAGTCTTTTACTGACAGCTTTGTTTGCTTTTGCAGGAAATAGGGCTATCAGAAATGATTTTAATCCATGTCACTACCAACTAAAACTTCTAAATTCATTTTCACTGAATTTTGAACTTCCCAGATGTTGTGAAGGTGTCACATAGGCATTTCTGTGTTTTTTTTTCTTGGTGATTCATATTTCATCAATGAAAGTTCAGTCACTCAGAGTTTAAGCAGCTTTAGCCACTTTTAACCATCTACCCTGCAGCAACACAACATTGCCAATGACCAAATATACTTGTCTGATAAGGTCCTCCTCACTTACTGTCTTTAGTATGTGCCATCATTTCCCAACTTTGTGGAATATTGGGCGTAGTGCCAGAACTGCATTACCTATGCATCAGTGCATGACAGTGGATGCAGGGTGCCTCATAAAGAGACCGGGGATGTGAGTTGTTGCCGAAGTATTTTGGTATGCGACACAAGTTGCCTTGTATTTCTATGCTCAAAGCTGTGTAGCTGGCTGAGGTTTGCCTCCAGCCTCTACATGGTGCTCTAAAGTCCATTGTATTGTGGTTGGCACTGAACTGGCTGTCTCTGAGAGCAGCATCCCACATAATTAGAGATGAGGTGCTCTGCACTGCTGGATGTTTTCTCTCATTTCATTAAGCAGTGACTTGTCAGTTTATAGCTCTGCTTTAAGTGTTTGTGGGATGTCAGTGTTAATGGGGAGATAAAAGCAACCAAACAAAGGCTCAAAGGAGGGAACAGCCAGACACAAATGAGCACATACGGCCCAAGAGGGGAGGGTTCATAAAGTACAACAATGCTTATGGTGAAGTGAGATTACAAGCAGCAGTGAAACTCGGTACACTTACTCAAATGTACAAGCATGCACACCCCCGACAATCACACAGGTGGGCGAGTCAGATCATCTGGGATTAATAATTACTTTCCAGAATCTTTCTTTTAACTGCTCCTGCTTACAGACTGTTATTGGAGAACCTTTGCATGGAAATCCCAACATATCTCTTTCTCTTTCTCTCTCTCTCATATACTCTGAAATTAATGCATTGAACAAATAAACAATTGAAGTTGAAAAAGAAATCATAGAATCAATTTAGAAATGAAAATGTATTCTAAACTTTTAAATTATCACAGTGGCCACCTTTGGCAGATGTAACAGCTGAACACGCTTGTGGCATTCTTTCTACAAAGGAAATCAAATTTTCTTCAGAGAGTTTATCACAACTCTTTTGCAGAAGTTTTCATAAATGTGTAGCTCTTGTAGGATGCTTTGCTTTCACTCTTCTGTCCAGTTCAACCCAAAACAGCTGGGTGGGGTTTCAGTCTGGAGACTGCGCTGGCCACTCCATGTTTTCAAGCTTACCATCTTGTTCTATTTTCATAAGGTAGTTCTGGCATAGCTTTGACTTGTGTTTTGGGTCATTATCTTGCTGTAGGATGAACCCCTGACCAACTAGGTGCATCCCAGAGGGTACCACATGGCGCTGCAGAATGCTGTGGTAGCCATTTTCATTTAAATTCAAATTCAACTTTGTCTTTATGGCACTTTTCATACAAAAAAATGCAATTCAAAGTGCCTCACAGAGGCTAAAAACAACAATAATAACTACAATAAAACCCGACCCTCCCACCCACACACACACCCATGGACCCACATGCACACAAAGGCACACCCACCCTCACTCACCCACACATACACATTATGTGAGGAAAGAGCTACCTTTGGGAAACACTGGAGATGAAAAAAAAATAGAGATAAAAATGGTGAAAAAAAAAACCTGATGGACTAAAACAAGAAAGTAAAATAAAACGAACAGATAAGTAAAAGCTCTTTACCATATAAAAAAAGGGTAAAAGAAATAAAAACCTGTGACTGGAATTAAGAAACAAGACTAAGAACAGGGAAAATGAATAAAATGACATAAAATTAACAATAAGAACTTGAATAAGAATAAGAACTAACTTTAGAACTAATAAGAACTAACTTTAAAATGAACACTTGCAATAAGAGAAATATAAAAAGGCAATTAGTAAAAAGCCTGGTTAAAAAGGTGAGTCTTGAGCCTCTTCTTAAAAATATCAACAGTCTCTGCAGCCCTAAGGCTCTCTGGCAGGCTGTTCCACAACCGGGGACCATGAAAACTGAACGCCGCTTCCCTGTGTGTTTTTGTTTTAACTTTGGGTAAGGTTAAAAGGCCTGTGCCGGATAACCTCAGGGTCCGCAAGGGTTGATATGGTAAAAGTCAGTCAGATAAATAGGAAGGGCCAAGACCATTATTACATCTAAAAACTAATAAAAGAACCTTAAAATCAATCCTGAAACGGACGGGAAGCCAATGCAGCGATGCTAAAACTGGTGTTATATGCCCTCTGGTCCTTGTCAGGACTCTTGCAGCTGAATTCTGTAATAGCTGAAGTGTCTGTAAGTTTTTCTTGGGGAGGCCAGAGAGCAGGGCATTACAATAATCTAAACAAGAGGAGATAAAAGCATGCATCAGCATCTCTGTGCTGGCCTGGGAGAGAAACGGGTGGACTCTGGCTATATTCTTAAGGTGGTAAAAACCAACCTTTGCTATGTTTTTGATGTGTGGAATAAAACAGCTCAGAGTCGAAAATTCCGCCCAGGTTTTTCACAGATGTTGATACTTTAAAATCTTGTAGTTTTGGTGAGAGTGTCTCCCTCAGGCCTTCAGGACCAATAACTAAAACCTCTGTTTTGTCCTGGTTGAGCTGCAGGAAGTTGGCTGCCATCCAGGACTTAATGTCTAAAATGCAATTTAAAAGGGCATCAATTGGCCCGCTATCATCAGGAGACACGGCCATGTACAGCTGCGTATCATCAGCATAGCTGTGAGAGCTGATGCCATGCCTCCTGATGATGTCCCCCAGGGGAAGCATGTAAAGATTAAAAAGAGTTGGACCTAAAATTGCCACCTGGGGAACCCCACACATAATCTTATGGGTTCGTGGGGAACATGTATCCATATTTACTAAGAAGTGTTGATCAGTGAAATAAGAGGTGAACCAGTTAAAAATAGTGCCTAAGAGTCCAACCAGGTGCTTCAGTCTATTTAATAAAATGTGATGGTCTACTGTATCAAAGGCAGCGGTTAGATCCAGCAGGACCAAGACTGTGAGTTTGCAATTATCTAAATTGCACCTGATGTCATTCAAAATTAATTATTTAAATTGATTTAGAATTATTTAAAAGGGCTGTCTCAGTACTATGGTTCCTCCTAAAGCCTGATTGGCACTGCTCTAAAATGTTCTTTGTATTTAAAAAATAATTTATTTGTTGAAGAACAAGTTTTTCCAAGATTTTACTTAAAAATGGTAAGTTGGATACAGGTCAGTAATTGTTAAAAATCGTGGGGTCCAGATTGCTCTTCTTCAGAAGAGGCCTCACCAGCGCCATTTTAAAGGAGGTGGCAAAGACCCCTGTCTGAAGAGAGCAATTTACAATCTTTTAAAGCTGTTCCTCAAAGAATCCATAAAATGGTTTAAAAAACCTTGTGGGAATTGGCTGTAAAAGGTAGGTTGTGGGGTTTGCTTGGGAGAAAACTAGACCAAGTATCGTCAACCAGTGCAAAACTCTCCAGTTGAGATAAAAGACTGGATCTGATGTTGTCGATTTTACTTCTGAAGTGGTTTGCAAAATCCTCACAGGGGGTATCAGAGGATGACCCAGGGGTTCTGTTAAAATTACTGTTTGTTAAAAGATCAATTGTTGTAAAAAGAAATCTGGGGTTATGTTTATTGTCAGCAATTAGTTTTTTGTAGTGGGAGGTTTCTCCCTGTGTGACTGTGCTATTGAAAGTTTTGAGGTGTTGTTTAAAAATTTCAAGATGGACTGTTAATTATTTCCTCCATCTCCTTTCAGCACTCCTTCATTTTTGTTTGAGCTGTTTAATGTGCTCGTTTCTACAGAGGGGTCTTGTTTTTGTCTTAATTGTTTTAGTTAAAAGTGGAGCAACTGAGTTCAGTGTTGACCTTAGATTGTTGTTAAAATCACCTGTGTGATGTAACATCTGCAGCCAGTAAATGGCTGCCACCACTGAGCGGCTCTTTTATGAACTAAGGAAACTATAGCACAGATAAAAACACCAATCTTGTTGAGCTGTCAATCATATTAACAGGCTGGCAAAAGATCCAGCAAAGATCATAGTTATGTGTTTAACAGCTTGATTTTTTTATGATCTGTGGCCTTTCAGTGACAACCAATGGACTGTGCTATACTCAGTAATCCAATTTTGACAATACTTTGCAGTGTATAAGGTGGTAATGTTTGATAACCTAACTTTAATTTAAGTTAACCTTTATTTAACCAGATAAAACCTATTGGGCTCAAGATCGCTTTCACAAGGGTGATCTAGCCAAGTAGTCAGCTGCACACATCATAAAAAAAAATCATGATTTAAAGTTACGATAAAGAGAAAGTAAATTTTTTTTTTTTTTTTTTTTTTTGTGAGTGCAAGGTGTCTTGCGATAAAGTGTGGTAGCTTTTAACATAAATAACAATTTAGAAGCACAAGCACTGAGCAGCATGGAGTGAAAGTGAGATGAGCTCTGGGAATTTCAGCTCATTCTGCAAGGAGTTGCATGTTCAGTTCAGTTCTGACTGTGAGAGGCAGAGAGTGTGTGGACCCAAAAGCAGAGGACGTGAGGCAGTTGTTCAGTTTCCAAAAAGGCAAACTCTTTTAATCTGGCAGGGAAGAGCTAGTGAGGAGGGGTTAAATAGAGAAGGGGACAAGACACAGGTGAAGCCAATGGAGTAATTAACTAAGGCGGGAAAAAGAACAAAGACCGGAAGTAAAAGTAACAGCAACACAGGGAAAACAGGATCTTCAAAATAAAACAGGAAGTGGATTCAACAAAACACAGACAGTGACAGTACCCCCCCCCCCCCCCCAAGGGGCGCCTCCAGAAGACCCCGGAACATCTGGATTAAGTCTTTGAAAGTCTTTGATTAAAGATTTGTCCAGAATGTCCTCTCCTCGGGCCCGTACCCCTCCCAATCGATGAGGTACTGGCGGCCCCTGCCCCTATGACGGACAGCCAGCAGGCGATTCACAGTATAAACCGGGCCTCCATCAATGAACCTGGGTGGTGGAGGCGGGTCGGACGGTGGGAGCAGACGACTTGTCCTGACGGGTTTGATCCGCGACACATGAAAGGTGGGGTGGACCCTCATGGTCCGAGGAAGGCAAAGGCGAACGGCAGGTTGATGACCTCTGAGATGGAGAAGTGCCCCACGAACCTTGGAGCCAGCTTGCGACACTCCCCCCGAACCGGCAGGTCACGAGTGGAGAGCCAAACCTTTTGACCAACGTGGTAGCGAGGGGCTTGGGAGCGACGGCGGTTGGCGGACCTCTGGTATCCAATATTGGTGTGGAGAAGGGCTGCACGGGCTCTCCTCCAGGTGAGGTGACATCGGTGGACCAAATTGGAGCTGATGGAACTGTGACCTCCCCTTTGAGGTCCTGGAAAAAAAGGGGGGCTGGTACCCGTAGACACACTGGAACGGGGACAGGCCAGTAGAAGCCACAGGGAGGGAGTTGTGGGAATAGTCCACCCAGAGGAGCTGCTGTGACCAATTGGTTGGACTCCGGGAGGTGATGTAGCGGAGAGCTGTCTCCATCTCCTGATTGTACCTCTCCGTCTGGCCATTCGTTTGAGGGTGGAAGCCAGAGGAGAGGATGGCCGACGCTCCGAGCAGCAGGCAGAACTCCTTCCAAAAGCGTGAGGCAAACTGGGGACCCCGATCAGACACAATGTCCTGAGGAAGACCATGGAGACGAAACACATTAAATAAAACTGCCTTCACTGTCTCCTTGGCGGAAGGCAACTTAGGCAGGGCGACAAAATGTCTGTCTGGAGTTAAGTCTTTTGGCTCCACGGATGTACTCCAGGTTTTTGTGGTCAGTCCAGACTAGGAAGGGCTGCTCTGCCCCCTCCAACCAGTGCCTCCACTCTTCCAATGCCAGCTTCACGGTCAGCAGCTCCCGGTTCCCAACATTGTAGTTGCGCTCGGCGTGAGACAGCTTCCGGGAGAAGAAAGACACGGATGAACCTTTCCGTCACCCGCAGAACGTTGGGAGAGAACCGCTCCTACCCCAACGTCGGACGCATCCACCTCGACAATAAACTGGAGCTTGGGGTCGGGCATCTGCAGGATGGGTGACGAGGAGAACCTGGACAGGAGGGTTCAGAAAGCTGTCTCTGCCTCAGGGGACCAGGCAAACCTTGAGTTTGAAGAGGTAAGAGCATGCAGAGGGGCTGCGATGTGGCTGTAGTTACGGATGAACCGGCAGTAGAAGTCGGTGAAACCAAGAAAACGTTTGAGCTGTTTCCGATCGGTGGGAACAGGCCAGTTCATAACGGCCTTGACCTTTTCAGGGTCCATCTTGATCAGACCTGGCGAAATCACAAGTCCAAGAAAAGACACAGTGGTCTGGTGAAACTCACATTTCTCTGCCTTTACAAATAACTGATGCTGAAACAGCTGCTGCAGCACCTGATGGACGTGACCCACATGCTCCTCTTCAGTCTGGGAAAAGACCAGGATGTCGTCGAGATAGACAAAAACAAAGACATTCAGCATCTCCCTGAGAACTTCGTTGATCAGAGACTGAAAAACAGCAGGAGCATTAGTTAGTCCAAAGGGCATTACCAGATACTCATAGTGGCCACTGGGGGTGTTGAAAGCCGTCTTCCACTCGTCTCCTTCACGAATCTGAACAAGATGGTAGGCGTTGCGCAGGTCGAGTTTGGTAGTGACACGAGCCCCTTGAAGAAGTTCAAAAGCAGATGAGAGGAGTGGCAATGGGTAGCGGTTTTTCACTGTGATATCGTTCAGACCCTTATAATCAATACATGGCCGAAGGGTCTTATCTTTTTTATCCACGAAGAAGAATCCCGCTCCAGCAGAGGAGGAAGAAGGACGGATGATCCCTGCCGCTAGCCCCTCCTGGATGTATTTATCCATGGCACTGCGCTCAGGAGCGGATAGGGAGTACAGACGGCCCTTGGGTGGCATTGTTCCAGGAAGCAACTCAATAGCAGAGTCATAAGGGCGGTGTGGAGGTAAGGACGTGGCCCGGCCCTTGGAAAAAACCTCCTTTATGTCTAGGTAGGCTTTTGGCACCATGGACAAGTCTGGGAACTCAAAAGAAGAATCAGCAGACCTAGAGGAAACAGGCAGAGAGAGCAGACAGGCTGACTGGTAGGCTAGGCTCCATCCCAACACCCTGCCCGTAGCCCTGTCCATCAGAGGGTTATGTCTACACAACCAGGAGTAACCCAGCATAAGAGGGTAGTGGGGGGAATCAATTATCAGGAATGAAATAGTCTCTTTGTGGTTACCTGACATCTGCAGAGACAGGAGAGGAGTCTGTTTGGTAACCCGGCCAAGCAGGTGGCCATCGAGGGTGCGGGCCTGGCGCGTCTCAGGAAGAGGCTCGAGCTGCAGGTCCAGCTGGCGGGCCAGGTCCCGGTCCATGAAACTTTCATCAGCGCCAGAGTCGATGAGAGCTGATAGATCCAGGACATTCTCGGGAGAAGTGATTAGCTGAACTAGGATCACGGCGCGTGTAGGTGCAGAGGTGTTTGCGGAGTGGCTCACCGGTAGGCCTCTGGTTACTGATGAGCCTGGTCTTTTACCGGGCACCGAGCTAGGAAGTGGCCATTTCCCCCACAGTAAAGACAGAGTCCCTCACGCTGGCTGCGACGTCACTCTTCTTGGCTTAGGCGAGTCCGACCAAGCTGCATGGGTTCTGCTGGGGGGCTAGAATGTGTAGATCCAAGGGCAGTTGCAGAGACATGCTCTCCCCGATTCAGCCGACCCTCATGGCCCGTTGGCCAGAGCCGCTCCCGTTCATGTCGCCGGTAGTCAACTTTTATAGCTAGTTCCACAAGAGCTTCGAAACTGGTAGGGAGATCAACCATGGTCAGTCTATCTTTTAAATCCTCAGAAAGACTCAAAAAAAAGGTGTCAGCAAGGGCCTCATCGTTCTAACGACTCTCAGTCGCCAAAGTGCAGAACCGGATGGCATGATCAAAAACACGGCTACTGCCTTGCCTGAGATGACCCAGTGCGTGGGCTGCCTCCCAGCCCGGAACAGGTTGACCAAACACACGGGCCAAAGCAGCAGAAAGGGCGTCAACAGAGGCACAGACGGATGAACCCCTCTGCCACTCAGCAGTGGCCCACTCTCTCGCCCGCCCGGTGAGATTGGTGATCATGAAGGCCACTTTAGAGTGTTCAGTACGGAAGGTGATGGGCTGAAGCTCGAAGGTTAGCGAGCAGAGAGTCAAAAATGAGCAGCAAGTCTCAGGAGTTCCATCATACCTCTCAATTGGAGGAGCACTCGGCTCAGGCTGGTGACCCAGGGAAGCAGAGGGAACTGGAGGTGGAGTGGAGATGTCAGGGCTCGAAGCGGCAGTTGACATAGTATCCAGGCAAGCCATTAGCTGGTTAGTCTGAGTTGCCAGGGCTTGCAGCTGGGCAGACAACGACTGAATTCCAGGGCCCAGGCTGGAAATTGCCCTCTCCAACTCAGTTAGACGTCTTCCCTGCGCCCCCAGAGCATGGCAAAAATCCTCACCTGCTGGGTCCGTCATGGCCAGATTGTACTGTGAGAGGCCAAGAGTGTGTGGACCCAAAAGCAGAGGACGTGAGGCAGTTGTTTAGTTTCCAAAAAGGCAAACTCTTTTAATCCAACAAAAACCCGGCAGGGTCAAAATCAACAGAGCAGCAAATAATCAGGCGACAAAACAAGTGGGGAAGGCAAGAATCATAAGTCCAGGGCGATCAAAACAGGTCATACACAGAGAGCAGAGAAATATCAAAAACGTGAGAGAGCTTGTACGAAAGTGACAAAGACAATCTGGCAGGGAAGAGCTAGTGAGGAGGGGTTAAATAGAGAAGGGGACAAGACACAGGTGAAGCCAATGGAGTAATTAACTAAGGCGGGAAAAAGAACAAAGACCAGAAGTAAAAGTAACAGCAACACAGGGAAAACAGGATCTTCAAAATAAAACAGGAAGTGGATTCAACAAAACACAGATCATGACACTGACATGAGGGACAGCAAGGTGGAAAACGTCACAGGAGCATAGGGCATAGCAGCTTTTAGTTCTGTGAAGAAAACTACATACAAGATGGATCAAAGCCGAGAAGGGCCTGTAAATTAGGGTCAGCCAGTGCATATTCCTGCATGCACTAAAAGAAGGACAGCCAGTGTTCATATACAACTCACAATGATGCGCGGGACAACTGTCACCAGTGATTAATCTTAGGTCACTGTGAGAAACAGTATTAAATGACTGGAGACATTTTAACAAAGCACCCATACACAACGCATCTCTATAATCGATTAAAGGTAGAAACGTTGCTGATACGAGCAGTTTCCTGGTTGTAAGTGAGAAGCAAGATTTATTTTGGTAGTAAAAAGCAAACTTCTTCCTGAGTTTGGTGACCAGGGGCCTCATGTATCAACACTTGCATGGGACTCATACCGGAAACGAGCGCATGCAAGGTCCGTCACGCTGAAAAAAATTTGTATGTATCAAGGTGTGCGGGCACCGAAAGCCACGTGTGTTTCCTTGATAAATCCCAATCAGCTTGGAATTGAGCGCAGATGTCGGAGTGACCGTGCCCGCCCCCGTTACGCCCACCTATAATTATGCAGATTTATTTAAATAGGGTCTCCCTGTCCTCGCACGCAGACAAAATGACAAGAAAAACTACCTTTACGGGGTGCGAGGTGGAGGAGTGACAGCGTGTTTTGTTTGGCAGCCTGTCCTGTGGTGTCAGTGCAAAATGAAAACGCTTGGAGTGGGAGAAAGTTTGCGAGAGGGTGAACGCGGTGGGTTCCGAGACACGCACCCCCGCGGAGATTCAAAAAAAGTGATCGGACCTCAAGGTGGAGGTCAAGCGGTGAACAGCTGCCCTCTGGAGGAGTACTGGCCAGACAGGTGGGGGTCCGGAGGAGGAGACCCTCACGCCGTTTGAGCAGCGGGTGGTGGCGATTATGGGAGGCACCTCTGTGGGGGGGATTGTCGCCACTACCCGCGGCGACTCAGACAGTCTGCCGGAGGGTAAGTGGCGTGTCACACAAATGTCCACATGCTTTGCCATAGATGTAAACGCAACAGATACACAGAAGCAGGAATTGAAATGAATCAATATTTTTATTGTGTCACAGAAATCAATGTGTCGGCCGTGTCGCCGGCTTGTGGAACCCCAGCCCACGGCAGCCCGTCGGCCAGGACCAGCGGCATTCGGGCCACCCCGGCCCCAGCACCAGCACCAGCACCAGCGCGCCAACAAGCGGTGGAGCATCCACCAGCCGCAGCGCTTCCGCAGGACCACCCGGACGCAGTGGAAGGGTCCTCACGAAGGCGGTCCTGCAATCGCAGGAAGAAATCATCAGGGGGAGCGTCTGGTGGAGAAAATAAATTAATTTGGCTCATTGAACTGTGTATTCACTTCTTACCCATTCACATTGTGGCGATGAGATTCTCCCGTGTGAGGACGGTGGCCCAACAGGGATCAGCTCGCATCCCTCCGTCTGCTGCTGGTTCGTCATGTGGGGCGACGTGCTGCTCGGCCACGGGGATGTGGTGCATGCTTGTCACATAGTGAGTCACCAAACACCGCCACACAGCGTCGCCAAAGTGCCATCAACGCAAGTATCTTCTAAACGCCAACTTCTACACCACTTTAAATGGTCTGGCTCCATCATACCTCTCTGAGCTTCTCCACCCCTACACCCCTGCTCGATGCCTCAGGTCAGCTGATCAGCTGCTCCTGGAGGTACCGAGGTCCAAACGGAAGCTCAAAGGGGATAGCTCTTTTTCTGTTGCAGCCCCAAATTTATGGAACGAGCTACCCCTCCAAATTAGACAAGCCCCCACACTGTCCATTTTTAAAAGTCGTCTTAAAACCCATTTTTATTCATTGGCTTTTAACCCTGCATGAGACTAGGCTCCTGTTTTAGTGTTCTATGGTTTGTTTTTAGTTATTTGTTTCTATGTTTTTAAATTAGTTTTTAAAAACATTGAAGCTATATTTTACTTTTAATTCTGCTTTTATTTTATCCATTGTTTTAATTGTTTCTTGATTGTTTTTTATCTTGTTTTTGTCTTTTTATGTACAGCACTTTGTTCAGCTGTGGTTGTTTTAAAGTGCTCTACAAATAAAGTTGAGTTGAGTTGAGTTGAGTTTCCTTCTCGAGTCACAACAGATGGCATTTTCCCCTTGTACTTCAGTTGAGTTTGAAAAAAAAAACGAGCTTAGTTTTTTTTTTCATATATGTTTAAAACCAGTTTTCCATTTCTCAGATGAGACCAAACAACATAAAAGCAGTTTTTAAAAACCACCAGAGTCTAAGTGGGTCAGAATGAACGGTAATAAATAATGGTATCATCTACATAAAGGTGACAAAAAGCACTTGACGCGTTATTACACCAACTGTTAATATAAATTGAGAATAAAATGGGCCCTAGCACTGAGCCTTGGGGCACCCCTTTGGTAACATCCAGAAGTAAAGAGGTGGCTCCAGCAATCCTGGGGCTTGACCCCTATTGGACCAAAAGACATCCTCTTCCCGAGGAACATGCTGAAAACTTTGATCATGGCTGTCCTCTGTTCTCATGTTTGGATTATTTTGCAGAGTTTGTGCTATTTCAATGAGGTTTTTTGACTACCTGTCCAAAAGACTGATACTTTACCGTCTAATTATCTGTGGAAAATATGTTAAGGGCATCAGAAAGAGATTTTCCATCTGATATCTGATTATGTATTTCACAGCAGCTCAGCTGAGATTTCCAGCCTTTTACACTGTGTGCACAATAATTAGGCAAGTGAGTATTTTGATCATATCATCATTTTTATGCATATTTTCCAACTCCAAGCTGCATAAACTTGAATGCTTATTGGATATAAGCATATCAGGTAATGTGTATTAGTGTAATGAGGGAGGCTGGGGCCTAAGGAGATCAAAACCCTATATCAAGGTGTGCATAATTATTAGGCAGCTTCTTTTCCTCAGGTAAAATGGGCCAAAAAAGAGATTTAAGTGACTCTGAAAAGTCAAAAAATGTAAAAAGTCTTTCAGAGGGATGCAGCACTCTTGAAATTGCTTAGATATTTGGGCGTGATCACAGAATCAGCAAACATTTTGATGGAAATAGTCAACAGGGTCGCAAGAAATGTGTTAAGAAAAAAAGACGCAAATTAACTGCCAAAGATTTGAGAAGACTCAAACGTAAAGCTACCAGGAATCGCTTATCCTCCGGTACTGTCATATTCCAGAACTGCAACCTACCTGGAGTGCCCAGAAGTACAAGATGATCAGTGCTCAGAGACATGGCAAAGGTAAGGAAGGCTGAAACCTGACCACCACTGAACAAGACACAAGTTGAAACGTCAAGACTGGGCCAAGAAATATCTGAAGAGAGATTTTTCAAAGGTTTTATGGACTGATGGGATGAGAGTGACTCTTGGATGGATGGGCCCGTGGCTGGATCAGTAATGGGCACAGAGCTCCACTTCGAATCAGACACCAGCAAGGTGGAGGCGGGGTACTGGTATGGGCTGGTATTATTTAAGATGAGCTAGCTGGACCTTTTGGGTTAAAGATGGACTTAAAATCAACTCCAAAATCCAATGCCAGTTTTGAGAAGACACTTTCTTCAAGCAGTGGTACAGGCAAAAGTCTGCATCTTTCAAGAAAACCATGATTTTTATGCAGGACAATGCTCCATTGCATGCAGCAAAGTACTCCACTATGTGGCTCGCAGTAAAGGCCTTAAAAACGAAAGAATAATGACATGGCCTCCTTCTTCACCTGACCTAAACCCTGTTGAGAACTTGTGGGCCCTTCTTAAACGGGAAATTTACAGTGAAGGAAGACAGTACACCTCTCTGAACAGTGTCTGGAACAGTGTCTGGAAAGCTTTGGTTACTGCAACACAAAAAGTTGATCGTCAACAGATCAAGCAACTGAAAGGGTGGCTATATTGGTCACTGATTTTTTTTTTTATTTCAACAATTTTTATTTGTAAATTGAGTTGTTTGTTTATCATTCTCACTTTAACAAGTGAAAATGAACAAGTGAGATGGAAAACTTTTCATTTTTAATTTAGTTGCATAACAATTCTGCACACTATAGCTGCCCCCAATAATTGTGCACACTTAGATATTCTCCTAAGGAAGTCAAAATCTCACTTTTACTCCCTTAAATATTAAGGTTTGAGGTTTATTAACATTTTGGATTGACCGAGAGTACTGTAGTTGTTCAAAAATAAAATTTATCCTCAAAAATACAACTTGCCTAATAATTCTGCACACAGTGTATGTACTCGTGGATCAGATTAGGTACCATCTCATTTTCCTGTTTCCTGTTTTTAGATCCAATTCCCACATCGCTTTTTAAGACATTTTATGAATTCTTCGAGGAACAGATTTTAAATAAAGTGAATTGCTCTCTTCAGACGGGTGTCTTACCCACTGCCTATAAAATGGCAGTGGTGAATCCCCTTCCGAAGAAAAGCAATCCAGACCACAATGTTTTTAACAACTACAGGCCTGTATCTAATCTACCATTTTTCAGTAAAATCTTAGAAAAGGTAGTTTTTAACCAAGTGAATTATTTTTTTAACTAAAAACAATATTTCGGAGAAATTTCAATCTGGCTTTAGGATGAACCACAGCACCGAGACGGCTCTTTTGAAGATTTTAAATGACACCAGATGTAATTTAGATACCAAAAAACTAACAGTCTTAGTCTTACTGGATCTTAGTGCTGCTTTTGATACCGTAGACCATCACATTTTACTAAACAGACTGAAGCATTTGGTTGGCCTCTCTGGTACCATTTTTAAGTGGTTCCACTCCTATCTCATGGATCGATCTTTCTTTGTAAATATGGATACATGTTCCTCCAGAACACATAAAATTAAGTGTGGGGTACCCCAAGGGTCAATTTTAGGCCCACTTCTTTTTAATCTTTACACACTTCCTTTGGGGGATGTCATCAGGAGGCACGGCATCAGTTTCCACAGTTACACTGATGATACGCAGTTGTACATTGCTGTGTCTCCTGATGACACAGGGCCAGTTGATGCCCTTTTTAACTGCATTTCAGATATTAAGTCATGGATGGCAGATAATTTCCTCCAACTCAACCAGAATAAAACAGAGGTTTTAGTCATTGGTCCTGAAGGCCTGAGAGAGAAACTTTTACCAAAACTACAAGATTTTAAACCCTCACAATGTGTTAAGAACCTGGGCGTTATTTTTGACTCTGAACTCACTTTTATTCCCCACATTAAGAACATCACAAAGATAGGTTTTTACCATCTCAAGAATATAGCCAGAGTCTGCCCATTTCTATCTCAGGCCAGCACGGAGGTGCTCATGCATGCTTTTATTTCGAGTCGCCTAGATTATTGTAATGCCCTGCTCTCTAGTCTTCCCAAAAAAGCATTAGTAGCTTACAACTACTACAAAACTCAGCCGCTCGTGTGCTGACGAGGACCAGAGGGCAGGAGCACATTACACCCGTTTTGAAATCGCTGCATTGGCTCCCCGTCCGCTTCAGTATCGATTTTAAGATTCTTTTGCTGGTTTATAAATGTCTTAATGGTCATGGGCCGTCTTATTTATCTGACCTGCTTTTAGCATATCAGCCCTCGCAGACCCTGAGGTCCTCTGGTACCGGCCTTTTAACTGTCCCACGAACCACGACAAAGACGCATGGTGAGGCTGCCTTCAGCCACTATGGCCCCTACTGGTGGAACAGCCTGCCAGCGACCCTCAGGGCCGCAGAGACTGTTGATATTTTTTAAAAGAGGCTAAAGACACACCTTTTTAGTCTGGCGTTTAACTGATTTTACTTTAAACATTATTTTTATTTGTTTTAATCTTTTTAGTTTCTAGCGTTTAACTGATTTTATTTAAAATATTATTTTATTTGTTTTAATCTTTTAGTTCCTAGCGTTTAACTTATTTTATTTAAAACATTATTTTTTGTGTTTTAATCTTTTAGTTCCTAGCTCCAGTGTCTCCTCATACGTTTTTCCTCACCGGGACCCTCGGTACAAAGCCATGACGAAATGACGAAATGCAAAACAAAACAACCAAGCACTGTCCTGTGTGTGTATGTTTGTGGATGGGTGGGTGGGTGGGTGTGCGTTTGTAAGTGATCGTGTATCTGTGTGTGGGCGTGGGAGGGAGGGGTTTTTATTCTTATTTTTTATCTTATCATTCTGTAAAGCACTTTGTGCTACTCCTATGTATGAAAAGTGCTATACAAATAAAATAAATTTGAATTTTGAATTTTTAAATATGGGATAAGATAAACAGCTCTGATCTCTGCGGGATTGATGGTGAAATCTGTGGTTTAACTTACTTTAACAGTTACCATGACAACCCAGAAATGTTTTCATTAAGAATGAGATTGTGATTTTTTTCTTCTCTCTTCTCCCTACTTGCTTCAGTGTGTGTGTTGCTGTGTGTAGCATTGAGTGGCTGCCCGCCTGTGTTAGGGTGTGATGTGTGTGTACATGCTCTCAACTCTCAGGGCTCTATTTTCGTGCCAGCTGGCGGCGCAGTGGTATTTTCATCTGATGGAGCCCGGCGCACAGCCAGTTTGGTATTTTCATAGACTGAGGGGGACTGAGGTCTGCCAAGCTGGGTGTGGTGGCACGGTAGGGGGAGGTGTACGCAGAATCAGCTGGCTCAGTGACATTTCCGTGCTTGCCGGTGGAGTAGAAAGTGCGCTGAAAGCTCGCTGATTCAAACCTGGTCAGCTTTCAGCGCAGGCGGTGCGCAAATGGTAGACTGGCGGCATAGTACGCATATGTCACTGATGCCTCGTCGGCAGGTTTCTACAGTGTCAGGCACATTTTAGTGCAATAAATAATCGATAATAACCAATATTCTGAGTCAGCAAATACATTTAGATCTATAGATATATTCTGATCCATATCTGATCTGATGAGCTCGTTTGGCATACGTTTAGACACTCAACCTGACCGAACTAACACAGCTGAAACTGCATTAAATTAAATTAAAATATCTAGTAAATAGACAAACATGATGAAGTTAACAAGACATTTAATTCGTCTCCCCTGTATTTCTATCTTCCTCTTCCTCTTATTTCTCACGCAGATTGACCTGGACAAGTCTCGGTTTCCTCTCCCTATCCTGCTGCTGCTGCAGCAGCAAGGCTGACCAGATAATTTGTTTCAGTGATCAGATGAGTTATTTACTTTAAGCCTACATACGAATATTATAATATTCAGTTGCGTGAGCCAAGCTTATTTTATATGCTAACATTAAGAAAAGAAAGAGCCAGGCCACAGAGCACGATGCCTCCTTCTCGCATAGGTCAATCAATCAATCAATCAAACTTTTTTTTATAAAGCGCTTTTCCTACAGGAATGCGACTCAAAGTGCTTTACAAGTGAAAAACAAAAACAAAAAACTGTCACAGATGGGATCCCAGATCCCAGCTAAAAAGGTGGGTCTTGAGCCTGCTCTTAAAAACGTGAACGTTCTCTGTGGCCCTGAGGTCCTCCAGCAGGCTGTTCCATAGATGAGGGCCGTAATATTGAAAGGAGGCCTCACCGTGAGTATGTGTTCTGACTTTTGGAATGACTAGGAACCTGCTGCCACAGGAGCACAGGGTCCGTGAAGGTTCATAAGGTAAAAGCGGTTCTGAAAGATAGGAAGGCCAAAGACCATTAAGACATTTCAAAAAAAGTAAAATAACCTTAAAATCAATCCTAAAACACACAGGGAGCCAATGCAGTGATTCTAAAACCAGTGTAATGTGGGCCTGCCTCCTGGTCTTAGTCAGGAAATGTGCCGCAGAATTTTGTAATAATTGTAAACCTGAAATTTTCTTTTTGGAAAGACCAGAAAGTAGGGCATTACATTAGTATATACTACTGGTGATAAAAGCATGCATTACCATCTCCGTGTTGGCCCAAGAGAAAATGGGGCGGACTCTGGCGATGTTCTTTAGGTGATAAAAACCTATTTTTGTTATGTTCTTAATGTGTGGACTAAAAGTCAGCTCAGAGTCAAAAATGACGCCCAGGTTTCTCACTTGTGGTGATGGATTAAAAGACAGTGCTTGTAGTTTGGGTAAAAGTTTCTCCCTCGGGGCCGATTACTAAAACCTCAGTTTTGTCCTGGTTTAGCTGGAGAAAGTTCTCTGCCATCCAGGATTTGATGTCTAAAATGCAGTTAAAAAGAGCATCCATTGGCCTGGTGTCATCAGGAGACACAGAGATGTAGAGCTGCGTATCATCAGCATAGCTGTGGAAGTTGATTCCATGTCTCCTGATGACACCGCCAAGAGGGAGCATGTACAGGTTAAAAAGCACAGGGCCTAAAATCGAACCCTGGGGTACACCACATGTGATTCTACGGACTTTGGAGGAGCACGTGTCTACACTTACCATTAATGTCCTGTCTGTCAGGTAGGAGGTGAACCATCTGTGCACAGCACCTGAGAGGCCAAGGTGTTTTAGACAGTTTAAAAGAAAAGTGTAGTCTACTGTATCAAAGGCAGCACTAAGATCAAGCAGAACCAACACTGTCACCTTTTGTGCATCATAATTAAATCTAATATAATTTAGAATCTTTACCAAAGCGGTCTCGGTGCTGTGGTTCACCCTAAAACCAGACTGACACTTTTCAAGAATATTATGATTATCTAAAAATTCTTTAAGTTGGATAAAAACAAGTTTTTCTAAATTTTTTCTTAAAAATGGTAAGAGACACTGGCCTGTAATTGTTTTAATCATTAAAATCTAAATTGCTCTTCTTCAGCAGGGGCCTCACCACTGCTGCTTTAAAGGCAGCAGGAAATAGCCCCGTCTGAAGAGAGCAGTTCATCATGTTTAAAAGCTCGTTTCTAAAAGAATCATAAAATAACTTAAAGAATGAGGTTGGGACAGGGTCTAAAAGACATGTGGTGGGCCTCACTGAGGAGAAAACTTTATCCAGCATCTTAGCATTAACCAGAACAAAACTCTCTAGTGCTTCCTCAGGTAAAGACAAACACTCAGATGCGTTAAAAGGAGTAGTTTGACATGATAAAATGTTGCATCTGATTGTGTCTATCTTCCCCATGAAGTGGTCTGCAAATTCCTCACAGAGGGCGTCAGTGGGATTAAATGACATTTACTAAAATCAGGGTTTAAAATGCTATCAATTGTTAAAAAGAGAATTTTGGGGTTATTTTTGTGGTTTGTGATTATGTTAGAGAGGTAATTGTTTCTTGCAGTTCTTATGGCAGTGTTGTAGATTCTTTGTTGATTATTGAATAATTGATGATTTATTGTTGTTTTGTTTTTTCTCCATCTGCGCTCTGCCACCCTGCATTGCCTTTTGAACTTGGAGGTATGGATTTGGGTTGGATATTTTTTTGTTTTCAGTGGAGCCACCAGTTCAAGGGCTGTCTGTAAGGGCTGTAGGTGGTTCTGATTTTAATGCCATTATTGTAATTTATGTTGTGATCTGTGCGCACAACCCACCTTTGTCACGTGAGGTTTAAATATATGGGACTTTATGTGATTATCTTTATTTGTGGAAAAGGGTGTTTGTCTTACCAGTGGGTCTAACCTTACACACACACCAAATCCATCCGTGCTTATATGAGACAGTGTGGAGGACGCCCTCTGCAGCACTTGCAGCGACACTTGTTGAGGGGCTTCCATCTGTCGCCAACATGTGGCATTGCTGTCTTCAGCCATCTCTTCATGTCTTTGACTACTTCACAAAAATTGTATTATGCCTCGCCGGTGGCAGATTTAAAGGTGATGAGAGGAGCTGATGTGATGGGCGAAAACAGGTCTCGGCTGTGTTAAATCCACTCCACGCCTTATCTCCTCCCTTTCTACGACTTACACCGCTGGGAGGAGCTGAGTTAGGGAGGGGGGAAACTTATGCCGGGCTGCACCGCTCACCAAAATACGAAAATGTGCTTGGGCACATCTTGTCAGCGAAACGGACCTGACTTACGCCGTGCCTCCGCCACGCAGCCGGCGAGGCATGAAAATAGAGCCTTCAGGTATTACCATACTCAGCGCCACACTGACCCAACAAACCTGTTAAAGCAGGACGGTTGATTGAATGTCCACATCAGTGGCAGCCGGTATATGAGGGTGCTGCAGGCGGAGCCCTGCCTGAGCTGCGTGAGCAAACAGAGATCTCTGCTGTTTCCTTGAAATTTATTATCAAAATAAGGAAATCGTGCTCTTAATCATTCCATTAAATGTGTATTTCAGTCTTTTAGCAATCTCTCCACCAAGCAGAATCAAGACGTCTGTTGTCTCATGCATGCTCAGATCACAGTTGTGCATTAACGTTAGGGGCGCCATGGGCCAGCGCCCAAACTTTCTGCACTCTCACGTATGCTCAGATCATAGTTGTGTTTTAAAAAGTTAGCTTATCCAAGCCAAATAAAAAAAATCCTTAAGGGGCACCAGGGACCAGCGCCCAAGCGTCCCAAATTTGAATGACATAGGCACATTCACAACCACATTGGTCATAAATGGATGCATAGCTACAACATGTGTCTGCTCTACTGGGAGCCGGTCCGCCCCTCACTCTGCACTTGGCTGCTAACGACAGAAGACCACAAACCCCCTACCGAGTGATTTACTGAAGAACGCTGTGCTGTCCATCAAGTGGGTCCTGTTTGAGAAGAGAACTCTGAAGGACAATCTAAAGCTGAAAGAGCTCGGTCTGGATCAACCAGACGCCGCAGCTTAGCAAATGAGCACAGAGAAGGGCATAGCCTACAATATACGCAGATGTTTTCAAGAGCATGGTATGCGCGCAAAGCATGGCTAAGTGGATGTCCAAAGAGTAAGGCCCTTTTATGTAAAAAATGTAATTCCGGCTACTGAAACAGTCAACAAAATCTGTTTGTATTAAAGTAAAGTATATAAACCATATATAATTTATCATAGTGAGACACAACATAAAAGCCAGACTAAAAAAAAAGCTAACAGACGATGTTCATGCCACAGTGTTAGAAATCAATAAATTTCAAGGCAGGGTGAAAACGTCCTGGATAAATCCTGAAAAATGATTTCTAGCAAAGAGTGGAAACCCTGTATTTGTTCACCCAGTTTCAATTCAGGTCCACTGAAATATCAAATACAATAAAATTGTTCTGTATTTAAAGCAAATGTTTGTGTTGTTTTCCTTTTGCTGATCATATTGATATGCAGCCTGGTTTGTTGTAAATGTGGGTCTGCTTTTTACTTTTTTTCTGCTGTTGTCTTCATATGCTCCTTTGCTGTAGCCCAACCTGTTGAAATACAGGTGAATGTACACAAGTATGCTACTGTCAGTTTCTATATTATAGGATTGCAGTGAATGTAAGTAGGCTGTGTGACGCTACAGTGCCCTAATATTAATTTGAAATAAGGTTTCCCCACCCCATTTGTCTTTGTAGGTCAAGATTGTATGTTTCCTTAATTATTTTCTTATGCTTCATTTACATTTGAAAACCAAAAAAAATCTTCTGGGGGAGATCACCCCTGGACCCCCTACAGGGCTCTGTTTTCCAAATCTTAAGCCCCACCCACTATTTTCCTCACCAGCCGCCACTGGTCCACATGTAAGGCTAATCCTGTGTTAGACCTACACCAATGTTATCGAAGACAATCTTATCTCAGTCCGCGGCAGAGGAGGAACATGGCTTAGCTAGACTGACACATCACTACCAGACACAATGGGTACAACGTCTTACACAGGAGAAGGACATGCCTGCTGCAAGACTCACTTCCTCGCCAAGATTAGACAAAACCCTTTTTTAATCAGGTCATTTTCTACAGGAGTGAAAGTGAAACACATTGATTTCGTTGCCCTTGTGAATAAATCGGATATTCTGCCCTCACTAGGAGTGGGCTCCAGCTTGGCAGATAGCTAACAGGTCCCCCGAATAAACATGCAGGAGTCAGCAGGTACGTTGTGATGTTTTGGTGTTTACTTCCAGAAGCACTGTAAAACTGTAACACAATAAATACAAATACAAAATTACAAATTATTCTCAACTCTTTCATTCAATCAAACACTAGTTATTAACTGTCATATACAACACAATCACCAACAAACATGTGTCTAAGTTATCAGTCACTACCTTGATCTTGCGATTAGCTTAATGCTAACGTTATATGGAAAACGCTGTAGAACGGCTAACGTGTTAGTGTCGCTCCAGTTTTTAAGTTTACCACGCCATCAAAAACTGATTCAGCATACAATCACAGGTACATTCAACAAGGTGAGGTAAGCATTACTTACAGACATATGTCCCTTACAAAAAAAAGGGAGAAAAGAGAGCATGGAAAACACACATTCTCAATAAGACGTCTCTACTCGGAACTGAACTACAGCAAGTCTGAACGGACAAAAAAACACCACAGCCAATTTCCCTAACTCTCAAGGGGGCAGCACATGGGACATTTCATGTTCAGTAAAATAACTTTGGGGGGGTCATAGGGCTAGAGAGAGGGTGAAATTTCCAAAGCTGGGGTTTTGAAGATGTTTTCATTGATAGTAATTCCTGTGTCAGGATCACTTAGGAGGTGATAAATGGTGAGCTGGTTAAATGAATTGTGGTTGTTAACAAAGCACAAGTTAAGAACCCCAAAACAGTCCTGTGTGGCATTGAATTCTGCTGGTTACACAAGCAGGGCTCTCAAGTTTTGAACTAAGCTTGGAGTGAGATTTACTTTTTTTCTTTTTCTTTCTTTTTTTTTTTTTTTTTGGGGGGGGGGGGGGACTAATCCTTTGGATCATCAGCATAACATTCTCATGAATATCATAATTTTAAAAAGAAGATATTAGAAATGCATCTTTTCCACAGAAAAAAAGATGGACTTTGAGGGAAATAGCTGGAAATGGCTGTACAGAGGCTAAATCCGTCAATGCAGCCCTATGCAAATTCTATTTGAATAGGGCTTTAGTTTATCATATGAGTCTATTTGCCATGCAGTGTTGAGGCCTGTGCAGGTGTAGGTTACTGACTTACTCTAATGATTGGATATTTCTCGTGCTTACGAAACCTGCTTTATTTCAGCGTCTGTCTTCAAAATCTAACCGGATACAGCAATGCTACTTTTTGATTGGTTGTTTGGTAGATATACTTTATTTCGTTAGCTTATGGGTGGCACGCAGCCTCTTTACTCTCAAGGGAACTGACTTGATTTCTACATGTTCCATTGTTAAAAGGTTGCAACTTGGTGGACGTCACCGTGGTAACATTAATGCGTGAGAAATACAATATGTGGCGTGTGAACGGGTGGGAATGCGTGTGCCACACACCGAATGCATGAGACTTGAGAGCCCTGCACAAGGTTGCCAATTGCTCAAACCATCATCATCATCAGACTAGCATCCTGCAGTAACATAGGTATCCCTGCTTTACAGAAACGGTGCATGTTTATTTAGGACTGATGCTCACGAGATGTAATCAAACAGACCTTTTCTGTCTTACTGCCCTGCCCAGTCTCTGGTTGGTGGGTGTAGCTGCATCACAGAAGTGAATGCTTGGCACTGAACCAAAGTGAGTGCTCACTAATAGTTGGGGTTAGATGTACCTGTTATCTCACCAAAGGTGATAATCAAGTAACCAGGGGTCCGTTTCACGTAGGTGGTTCAACAAACTCTGAGTCAAATCCTTAACTCTGAGTTGATCTACTCTGAGATAGGAAACTCTGAGTTTCCGGTTTCACAACACCCGATTTGAGTCAGTTTTAGCAACTCCGAGTAGTCTGACCTGGAGTTAAACACGTGCACGCCAGACATAAACAGCCAGCATCTGTGGAGCCCAGATTCATTGATCAACCAATGGAAACAGGGAGAAGGAGGGGGCAGCAGCAAGCCAACGGCGAATCACAGCATGTTTTTAAAAGAGAGTGCAATACAGCAGCAGCTGCAAAGGAGAGGGAGAGGGCATGGGAGGAAATTGCTGCTCGCGTCAATGCGTAACTTTAAATCTAGTCTTGTGCAATCACAATGACAGACTGTTGCAGGGGAAACTGCGTGCATGGAGCAAATTAATTTATTTTATGTAGGTGCAATCCAGCGGGTCAAAAACGCACTTGGCAGCAGCTGAAAATTAAATACAAAAACATTGTGCAAACAGGTGAGACATCTGCATTTTCTCATTTTGATCATGTTTTACATTGTCAAGTAAGTATTAAGTGGCAGTTTGATCCCTTAGAAAATGCTCTTTTCACACTCAAAAATGAATTTTACTCTCTTATGATGTTCTATTAAATGATAAGGAATATTAAACTAACACAGACTTTCATTCAGCAAACAGAAAGAGGGCAGATGGAGGCAGAGGAGCCCCCCACCCCCCCAATGTAAAACATGATCAAAATGAGAAAATGCCGATGTCTCACCTGAAACTCTGGGTTTACTGAGTTAAACCTGCTCCTGAGCAGGTTAGGTTCACGGAGTCTGTTACTATGGTAACTGACCGCGAGGTTGAGTTACCTCTCTTTGTGAAACAGGTTAGAGTTACCCCTCTCTCTGTGGTTTAACTGACCCTCCTTTGTGAAACGGAAAACTCAGAGTTTCCCTGATTTCAGGGTTAACAGACTCTGCGTTTCCATTAAACCTGCTACGTGAAACGGACCCCAGGTGGCTTGTTTTCTTACATTGAAGACTGCAGTGTACCAGCACAGACCACAAGCCTAAGCAGAGCAGGAAGAACACACTCCCACTGTTCAGTGTGTCTGTTAGCTCCACATGTTACATTTACATGAGGTTAATGCATGCAAAGCTGTCAAGGTACAATTATATGACAACTCACTCAAAGTGAGGTCTACTTTACATGTGTAAACACAAACAGTGTGGTGAGACGCCTCCTCATCCTGTTTTATTTTGGCTGGACTTCCTGTTTTTCCCTGTTTGCCTGGTCTGGCTGTACTCTTTTCCAGAGCTTCCTCCCCTCCCCCGGTGCTGAGGCTGAGTGAGACGACACACCTGCTCCTCATCTCCAATTAAGGGACTTTAAGAAGCCTGCAGCCCTCAGTCTCAGCGCCTGAGTATTGTCTACCCTTCCTAGCGGTACAGACGTGTCTCCTGGCCTTCCTCTGTGTATCAGTACCAGAACTTTGCTCCTAGTGACTCTTTTCATGTTCATTATCTCCTGTCTCCTCTGGTCTTTTCCTGCAGTGTCTCCAGCCCCCACGACAGCCAGCTTCCCGTGTACCAGCCTACCGGACTTCCTCGTTTGCTTTTCAATCCTGAGTTTGGAAATTAAAATTCACTTTCAGTTGATCTCAGTCTCTGTGTCTGCATCTGGGTCCTCACTACAAACCTGCCACACAACAAACAGAAGAGAGCTCATCAGCCTTCACTTCAGCTGTAAAAAAGCAAATCTGTGATTTGTGTGTGTGTGTGTTTTTCTGGAGTTTCCTGGCTGAGAGGTTTAATTTTTTCAGTGAGTTTTTTTTTTGTTTTGTTTTGTTTTTGTGAAAGTTTAAATCATTATCCTGCACTTGGTATTTTCCTGTCATGTTATTAGCATTGGTTGGAACTGGTCTTGGGGCACTGGGTCCATCCATACCTAATGACTACTGATGTTTCTTAAGCTGTATTCAGATACTGTCTGAGTGGAAGGGTGTTGACAACAGATGGTACTGGAAAAAGCTACACATCTGCATAGAAACTGTATGTTGTTGAATGTATGATAAGTCTGTACACCAATAGACAGTTTAAACCATTTTTTCTCTCTCAGAGCCCCAAATTAAACAGACCACACTTTCAATGTTTCACTCATATAAAACTGTTGGAGAATATTAACCTTAAAAAAAGCTAAAAAAAAATAAAAGATAGTGTAAAACCTAAGGTAAGGTGATAAAGGTACATATTTTTTATTGACTTGAGTTGTGTCTGCAACTTTTACCCAGAAACGCTTCACTAAACATGTGCAGGTGGGCCAGACTTGTTGCATAAAACGTATTTCAGAAAAATGCAATGTCTAAATTTTAGCTGCTGAAGCTAAGCCATAACTAGACTTTTAAAACTTCTAAATCAACCTGTTGGAATAAACTCTCAGGGTCATTTTTACAGCCATGTCTTTTAGGCTGCAGGCGTTAGAAGAGAGGTAACTTTACTCTACAGGCCTCCACACAATAGTGCAGTGGTGAAAAAGCCTCTGTCAGGCAGTGTTTTACTGCTGTTGCTACAGCTGATCCCTTGTTACGGAACCCAAGTATTACCATGTCATCTTAAGTCTTGGTATACTCACTGCAGCTCGGTGGTTGCATTTGATTCACTTGTTTTCCACATTGCAGTGTGCCAAGACAATGGTTAGCTGCAGAGCGCTCTCAAGGGGCATGACTCTCTCAAGTTTGGAGCCGAGCAGCCTTTCTTCCATTTAATGAGGCCTGTCTTTTAAAATGAGAGACGGGAGAGAGTGAGAGAAACTTATCCTCTGCTCTGTTCTGTCTGAGCAGCTGCATCTGTGGTTTTCTCCTCTGTGGTTTTGGGAGTCATGTCCTTTAGTCAATCTACCTCTGATGCAGTGTTTAATGGCAGCTCATCTAAGACGGCCCAAGACAGACAGCAAAGGAGAGAGTCAGACACACACCACTGGCAAAAAACTAACATGCTACAGAAAGATCTACAGCACATCATTCAGACACAAAATGACTCTTACTGAAAGCTGTTGGTTGGCTGACAGACAATCAATAATCAAGAACTATGGCAAAATGAGCCTAATGGAACTGCAGTATTCAGGGGTGCATGTAGACTATTTTGAATTACAACTGCTTTAGAGTTACATGGCACCGGGCTCCTCCATAGTAACCAAAATACCACTCAATATTTAGCCTCAACCTCCACCTGCCAAAAAGTCTGAGAGTAGGACTTGATACCCTGACTCAACTAGACATGCAGGAGCTCAGCATGGAGAAGTAATCATAAGAGAGTAGAAGAGAGAAGTCATAAAATTCAAGTGTGGTGTGGGAGCCAGGGCCTGTGGTGATGCTGAGGTGCAGGCACTGAAAACAAATTGAGAGAAAGTGAAAGACTCCACATAGCAATGCTGTGTAGGATTATATTAATAAGACAGGATTGTATGGATCCAGCTTTCTCTTTCTCACAACTATCCACTGTTCACAAAGACTGACAAATAACTGCACACTGACACAGCTGCTTCTGCTAAAACTGTAGATGAATGTGCTTGATTTGAAGTCCATGATCAAACTTTTGGGCCACTTAGACCTGTTTAATATTTCCCAGTGGCTCCTTCGGTTCTCTGTTGGGCTTGTGGATCCTCTACTCTATAAGCTACCTTGTTTTGGTTTCATCAGGCAACATAACTGCTCTCTCTTTAACTGCTTTCTGGAGGTAAAGGTGCATACAGAGGGAACAGGTATGAGGATACTGGAAAAGAGGAAGGGACAAACTGAGTGGAAGACGAATGGGGGGACTCATCACTGGCAGTTAGTTCGTAGTTGTGTGACCTTCATATGTGATCTCTCTCAGGGCAGGAGTACTTCTATCATTTTCTTAACTGTGGGTCTATGTGTAGATCCGTTGTATGTGCAGAGAAGAGATGAATTTGTTTTAAAAATTGGTTTATTTGATTAGACCCACTGCAAGCAATGCCTGTCCTAAAGGGGGATTTCACTTTGCTGAAAATAGTTGTGTTGTTTTAAAACACAACTACAAATCGATAATTACAACTGCAAAAATCTTCTCCAGGAGTCACAGATTATGCTTCCTTTCGACAGCTACAAATCGAAGTTGCTGCATTCTTTGGTGCAAAAGGCGGTCGCTAATCTGAGATTGACGGGTTTTACAACCAATCAGAAGTGATAGCAATTCATCACAGCCAATTAGAGGAGACAAGGCTCTCTACAAGGAGAGTGAGAACCAGCAGTAGATGGGGTCTCTGCCGTACCGCGTCGGCCACGCACTCATAGCACTGGCCTAATGCGAGGTAAGTTGTGGTCACATAAATAAACCCCACACAAAGTTAGAAGTCTTGCATCCTGTCTAATCTCATCAGTTTTGCTAGCTGCAGTTTTGCTAGGACAGCTAGCAAACTTTTATGAAACTTTATCTGGTAAAGTTTCATAAAACCGTGGCTAGCTGCTCAGCGCATGTACAGGTTTTAGCCTTTCATTTATGATGTGTGACAGCAGAAACAAGTCTCATTGTCTCACTCTTATTCACCCCTTTTCTAGCAAAATGACGGGTTCAGGTGGTTCATCCCAGGTAAGTGTTACATCAAGTGCATTTAACTAGCAATGAAATGGCACCTAATGAGTTTTTGTTATGGATCTTTTTCTCCTGTCCAGGCAGTTTTTCTAAAATACATCCTCAACAGGCTGTACAACTGCCTATCAGGCTGGCTTGAAAGGGCCCCTTTAGATTATGATTTTCTTGAGTTCATCGTTTCTCAGGAGCTAGTCAAACTGAGTGCATGTTTGGGTCAACTTCAGATCCCTGAGAATATTCTCAGTGCGTGGACAGAAGTGCATGGCCTCCTCGCTGCTCAAAATGTACCAAATCAATCTGTTGAAGTTTATCTGGAGAGAGGAGAGATTGGTCGCCTTAGATTTATTTTGAGCCAAGAGTATGGCTGTGTCCGATATGGCATACTACTCCTACTACTCCTACTAACCCTGCCTCTGAATTGAGTAGGCAGTGCATTCACACTGTACAGTATGCAAATTTTGTGTATGCGAGAAATGCCCGGATGTATACTCAATTGTCTTCGATTTCTGAGTGTGGAACGGAGCTTGCTTCACGTACTGCTTCTGCCCCACAATGCATTGCGCACCTCAGCTGGTAATATGGCCCTCTTTCCCGAGGCTGAAAAGAAATAGATGGCAGGCATGTGATTGCAATAATAATTATATATATATATAAATAGATAAACAATATTTAGTCAGTATACATTACACAATTTTTATCATTTAATCATATTTTGATCTTTTTACCAGATTTATTTGTATTTTAAATTAGGATTATAGGTAATGTTTTTAACTATTCGTATAAATTGACTTTATTTATTCAAGTGTCTATTAAAGATGTATTTATTACATCAAGTTTGAGCATCTTCTCATCTCTGAATGCATCATCAAAGTGGTCACTCATATTAAGCACAGACCTCTGATTAATAAAAATTATTATTGGTAGAGAGCACATGGTTCAGAATATACAAACGGGGGAGTTTCCAGTTGACAATGTATGTGAGCTTTACTAATTCTTACTTGTGGTTGAAAATCTGATGGTTTCTGAAATTATCATTGTACATGAAAAGAATGTAGTCAGGAAATGATGTATTTGCTGAGGAATAACCGAACAAGGTCATAATAATTATGTTGTGTGTTGGTCATTTTGCAGCCCTCTGCTGCTCATCACACGCCTAGCAGGTGGTGTATAGCATTATCACCATGGATACACAGATGTTTGTGTGATTTTTTTCATCCACTGCCGCCCGGTTTGTGTCGTGTAGATGTTGATTATGAAAACACTTTGCAATAATTTGGAAACGTGAAGGGGGAGCTGCTGCTGCCCGGTGTTTACGGTAAATAGACGCAAACACCCACCAAGTGGACGTTTCGGTCTCCGAAAACGCCGAGACAAATTTACAAACAGCCACTATTTCAAACAACTGGGCTCATAATCGTGACGTAAACACTTACTTTCTTGCTAGAAAAAATATTATTGAATGAATTTATATAATTTGTCCGGAATGCAGTCGTTATGTGTAGCTTGTGGTAGGACTACTTAAATTTTTCCAGTGCTGCGTCTGGCCGGCACGAAATGCATTCTGGGGTATTTAGTATGCATCTGTATGTAAACGCTCGGGCAGCCGCAGCATACTCAAATCATCTTTGAGTAGTCAGTATGCAGTAAGTACTGCTTGAGTAGGTAAGTAGATAGTAGGCAGTATGCCATTTCGGACACAGCCTATGTGTCTGGTCTCTTAAGTATGGGGCTAACAGTAGGTTGTATAGCCCGTCTTGTAGGGCTGTCCAAGTGGACAGTTCAGAGACGGATGACAGAGTGGGGTCTCTCTAACAGTGGTCTGTACAGTACATTGTCAGATGAGAAACTCGACAGTGTAATCTCAGACATCCACACCACCAACCCAAATGCGGAATACTGCATGATGATGGGACTCCTTCGTGCTGAAGGACATTGTGTCCAGTGGCACCGGATCCGTGCTTCAATGCACAGGGTTGACACTTTGGGGGTTGTAACAAGGATGTCTGCGCTGCGTTGTATGGTGCACAGGACAAATTGTGTCCCTGGCCCCAGATTCCTGATGCACATAGACACCAACCACAAACTTATACGGTTAGTTTTTTTTCTAATGCCTTCTATGTATGTTTTGTTAATGTACAAGATAAATGGGTTGATATTTAATACATTTGTGGATATTCTCAGTCATTCAGGTCATGATAAACCACTAGCTCATTAACCTCATGAAGATGTGAAGACAAAGGTGTTTTGCCTCTCATCTTCTGAAGTTCTGAACCAAAGAAGCTTCTTGGATGAGAGGCAAAACGTCTTCACTCACATGAGGTTAATCCAGTTGCCATATTTTATGCTTGCATTTGGTTGATATTTAAGCATACTTGCTTTACCCGTATCTACAATAAGGTACAACATTGTGATCTTTGGTGGGATCGATGGCTTCTCAAGAAAGGTAAGGATTATAATTTTAAGAATTAGAAGAATGTTGGTTCATGGCCTGGTGATTGTTAAAAGCCAGTTCCATGTTTTATTTTCATTTGGACATGTAGACCATATGTACTTTCTAGGTTTAGTTAATTTATGTTTTTATATTTTCATACTAAATCAATCTTTGAAAATATGTTTTGTTTACAATATGGTATTCTTTGTTATCTTCATAGATTATGTAGGCCAGCACCAATCTTGCGTTCTTCACTGATGCAGTTGACAAGTATGGCTTTCCACAAAGGTAAATCTGATGTTGATATATTCTCTACTGATACAGCTTAACAGTTTTTTCCCCCTGCTTTTAGACCTTAGACAAGTTGGTACCACACTGCTCATACCATCACAGCATGACCAGTCCCCTACCCTTCGGAAGTGCTGGTCCTGCGGGCCGCGGGGTACCAGGAAGGGTGCTAAAGCATTTTCATCAGCTTGTTGCTTTCAGATTCAACCTAACTTAACAATCATTTATGTAACGCTCTTCACAGCACAAGTGCACAGAGTGCTTCACAACCCTTTCAGTATAAATAACATGTCAGAACAATGAAAATGCTGACAAAATGTAAAAGTAGAACCTGCGAAAATAAATAAATGAATTGATAAGTAGTTGGTCACAAGTCTGACAGAGCCTACAGAAAATGTGAGAAAAAAAAATGATAGGAGTCTCCCAACACCTAAACGAAACTACTAAAAGAAAACAGGAGAGAAATGATAGTTAGTCAGGAGTTTCACAGTGCCATAAGAGAACCCGAGAAGAAAATAAGAAGATATCCTCAATTTGTCATTCTTGTGCAGTGCAGAGAACAAAATGTTGTTTCGCAGTACAATTTGTAGTACAATTTTGACAAACACTCAGATGAGTTTTAAATGTGCATAAGGATGATATCAGCTGACACCAGATGCCTCAGTATTACCCAAGCAAAGCCACAAGACCTCATCATCACCAGAGACACCAGGATGATGCAAGAGAAGGAGGCAGAGCAGTAATTAGAGAAAATCTAAAAATAGATAGTCTGAAATGTATCAGCATCTTTCCCCAGCTGTGAGCGTCGGGAAAAAAACAGGCATGCAGCTCTCACAGCGGGAGGTCAGAGGTCAGACCTGCATGTGCTGGAAGCTTGAAAGTGACCAAATACCGATCAGAGGCAAGTTGCCCGTGTCCCGCATGTATGCAGGTGAGGCAGAGGGAAAAGTGGTGTAGGCAACTGACATACTCTACAGATGTCAAACATTTTGATTTGAATCTTTACAAATATTTACTTTTACATCTTTACATCATCCCTTTAGCATACATCTTGATGATTCGTTGTCCATGACATCTCTGTAGCAACATAACAGTAAAGGTGACAAAAAATGCACTTAAAATTTAAGTGATGACTGCCATTGTCAGCAACATCAATATAAATCCCCAAACATTGTCCCTGTCATTTACCCTGTGTTCTACATTATTCTAAATGGTGAACAAAAATCATGTCCTGCAAACAGAATCGAACGACTGTGGAAAGATGTCTACACAGCGGTCACATGCCAGTTCTACACTTTGCTGCACCAGCTGGAGGAAGATGGTCTCTTTGACCTATCCAGCAGTGTTCACCTCTTCTGCTGCCACTATGTATTCATGCCTCGCATCCAAGCTCAACTCAACATTTTCAGAGAGGGCTGGGACAATCATCCTCTTTCAACAGAGCGAAACTTCACCCCTAATTAACTATGGCACACGGGACTACAGCCCTGCTCTGAGGACTTCAGTGATGGGGTAAGTATTTGTGAAGCACTTACTATGCATGAAATGCATATGGATCAGTAATTACTCCCTATGTCACAGGATATACACCTCCCATTGATAGACTGGGAATGTAGTGGTCTCACACCCATGGATCCTGAGAGTGGTGTCCATGTCCCTGAGAGTGACTGTCCTCTTACACCTGAAGGCCTGGCTGAACTTCACACTGCTGTGGACCCAATTGGACCCTCACCATCCATGGGAGTGGACAAATATTTAGCTGCAGTTCAATATATGCAGCAGAAAGGACATGTCTAGAGTCATTATGATTCAGAATAAAGGTCTTACCTGGCTGCTGTAATTACTGCACGAGCTGTACTTTCTACAACATTCCTCCTATATAGATGTGGATACTTCAAATTATATTTCAAAATAAAGCATCAGTCCATTACATTGCTTTATTTCCAATATAACCACAATTAAACAGGATAGTTAAAAAACAGGTCAGTGTCCAGATCTATATGAACCAGAAAGGGTGGTTTTAACTGTCCGTAACCACAATGTCAATACAAAATGGTGACCAATCCATGTGAGTCAGGTAATTTAGGTATTTACACAATACCTGTACATGCTAATGTTGATGTTACTGTAGGCCTTTAAACTTTGAATGAATGGCAACTGACTGAAACAATGCTACAAGATTATCATGTCTTTGTGGTCCTAACTGTTACTCAACTACTTTACAGCTGTCCAAAACCAGTGTCGGATGGAGCAATGCAGGCTTTAAGGTGGGAACAAAACAAGTTATAGTTGCAGTAACTGCCAGGCAAACGAAGAGTGTGGAAGCATGTTAATGATGTTGGATGTTCTCCTTGAACCACTTCCACTCTCATGTCAGGCACGGGTATCTCCCATCCTACCCAGAACTTGACTGGCTGCTTCAGCTCATCTTGGGAAGCTAAAGGTAAAGAGTCAAATTAATTTTTTGAAAATAATTTTCTGTGTACTAGTACTTTGACTTCAGCATAACAGCATGCCTGATTAGCCAAATATACTAGATCATAGATAACAGAACAAGAAGTGTGTAAAAAAAAAAAAAACAGAAAGGTTATTCCTAGGAACAGAATATTAGTATGATTCACCTGTTGAAATAAACTGGCACAAGTATCCTGTGACTCGACACTTGTCCTCAACGGAGACCCCATCGTCCTCTTGTTCAGAGTGTTTTTCTTCAGGCCAAACTATTTTCTGCAGCAGAACCTGTTGGAGATAAACACAGTGGGTACAGAGAGCACTCAGACCCTTCACCATAAGAAATACAAAAGAAATTTAGAGGGTCGGAATACTTTCCATAGCCAATGTATATGTATAGCAACTAAACATAAATTTCATACCTCTATTGCAAATGTAACTTGTAGTACACCACGTAGCAAAAACACAATCACTCAAGTGATATTGTGTTCAATTTTCCTGAATACCTCAACACTGCACACAGCTGCTGATTGACGGGGAAACAATGATGTCACCACATCTGGATGGCTTTCCAGAAGTGGCCAAATAGGAAAATCCTTCAGCCCTTGCTTGAGCTGCTTCACCTGGCACATGTTTCGCCCAAGGCCCTTCAAAATATCATAGTGATAAAATGAATGGACTTTTTCTTGTCAAGGCCATGTTTTTTTTTAATCTTTTAATTCCCATTTCAACCATGGCAATGTACTTTTATGTGCTACCAAACTGTAAAATAATGTACAGTCAGTGTATCATTATTTTATATGATTGAGCTTGATAGTATACCAGATATTTATTCTTAACCTTCCTCGTCCCTGCGTGATTGATAAAATAACTTAATCATTTATATAGCACTCTTTACAGCATGAGTGCACAGAGTGCTTCTCAACAATTTCAAAGTATAAATTAACATGTCAATGATAAAAATGCAGACAAAATGTAAAAGCAGAACCTGCAAGACTAAATAGGTGAATAAATAAATAGTCAGGAGTTTCACAGCGCCTAAAGAAAATTTGAGAAGAGATACATTAGTTAGTCATGTGTCATGTAAGCCAAAGGCCTAGGGCACAAAAGCTTGTCTAAACCAGTGCGTCTTAAGCTGCCCGCTAAAGCTGTCTACAGACATAGCCTCAGTGGACATGCCCACCCACCCTCAGTCCTTAACCACGCCCGTGGCACTGCCTGGAGCCCCTGGTAAGAGTATCTAAGGGACTGGCTGGGGATGTGGTTATGGAGGAGGTCACAAATGTAGCTGGGGGCCATTGAGGGCAGTCATTGAGCAGTCTGGCTGCTGCATTCTGAACCAGATGCAGACGGTGTAGAGAAGACTGGTTAGACATAAGTAGAGAGAGCTGCAGTAGTCAATCCTGGAAGAGACAAATGCATGAACAGCCATCTCCAGCTCCCTGTGTGAAACAAACGACCAGAGCTCCACCTGAGAATGTTCCTCAGGTGGACTGTTGTGACAAAGAGCCTTCACATGTTGGTCAAGATGCATTGACTGGTCAAAGTGCACACCACGGTTCCTAACACTGGGGACGCTGTTCGTCAGAGGGCCCAGATGTTCCTGAACCCTGGCTGCTACACTGTCAGGAACAAAGATCAACACTTCAGTCTTAGCTGCATTGAGTTGCAGGAGTTTCCTGGACATCCAGCCCTCAATGGCAGCCAGACATTCCAGGAGGATGCTGAGGTTCTGCATGTGCTCAGGACTTAAAGAGAAATGAAGCTGGATGTCATCTGCATTGATAGGAGACACCTGGTAAGCTGCTAATGAGATGACCTAGTGGGAGCATGTTGATAGCAAACAAGGTTGGGGCCAGCACTGAACCCTGTGGTACCCCATAGTGAAGAGGAGCAGGATCAGATCTGAAAGGACCAACTGTTATAGAAAAGCATCTCTCACTGAGGTAGGAGGAGAACCACTGCAGGGCCTTTCCAGTCTCTGAGCCTGTCAGGAATAATGGCATGATCAACTGTATCAAAAGCTGCACTCAGGTCCAGCAGGACCAGAATGTTATTAGACACTCTGAGCAGGGCTGTTTCTGTGTAGTGATGTTTATGAAAACCTAAATGGAATTTGACACAATGATATTTCAATTCAATTCAATTCAACTTTATTCATATGGCACTTTTCATACAGAAGGAGATGCAATTGAAAGTGCCTCACAGAGGCTAAAAACAACAATAAAGACAAAAACCCAACCCTTCCACCCACCCAAACACCCATGGACCCACACGCACACAGAGACACACACCCAACCTCACATACACACATACACACAACTGCACACAGTGTGAGAATTTAAGATAAAATTTTAAAGAGACATGGTCTGTGACCAAGACATTACATGAGGAACGAGCTACCTTTAGGAAACACTGGAGATAAAAATAAAGATAAAAATGGTGAAAAGAGTAAAACCTGATGGACTTAAAATAAGAAAATAATAATATTAAATGAACAAATAAATAAAAGGGGTAAAAGAAGTAAAAACCTGTGAAGGGAAATTAAAAAAGGCTAAGAACAGAGATAACGAATATAATGACATAAAATAAACATTAAGAACTTTGATTAAAATGAACATTTGCAGTAAAAGAAGTCTAAAATGGCAATTAGTAAAAAGCCTGGTTAAAAAAGTGAGTCTTGAGCCTCTTCTTAAAAATATCAACAGTCTCTGTGGCCCTGAGGCTCTCCTGCAGGCTGTTCCACAACTGGGGACCATAAAAACTGAACGCCGCCTCCCCATGTTTTTGTTTTGACTTTGTGTAAGGTTAAAAGGCCTGTGCCGGAAGACCTTAGGGTCCGCGAGGGTTGATATGGTAAAAGTAAATCAGATAAAAAGGAGGGGCCAAGACCATTAATACATCTAAAAACTAATAAAAGAACCTTAAAATCAATCCTGAAACGGACGGGGAGCCAATGCAGCAATGCTAAAACTGGCGTTATATGCTCCCGCCCTCTGACCCTCGTCAGCACTCTTGCAGCTGAATTCTGTAATAACTGAAGTGTATGTAAGTTCTTCTTTGGGAGGCCAGAGAGCAGGGCGTTACAATAATCTAAACGTGAGGAGATAAAAGCATGCATCAGCACCTCCGTGCTGGCCTGAGAGAGAAACGGGCGGACTCTGGCTATATTCCTAAGGTGGTAAAAACCTACCTTTGCTATGTTTTTGATGTGTGGAATAAAACTGAGCTCAGAGTCGAAAATTACACCCAGGTTTTTTACAGATGTTGATACTTTAAAATCTTGTAGTTTTGGTGAAAGTGTCTCCCTCAGGCCTTTAGGACCAATAACTAAAACCTCTGTTTTGTCCTGGTTGAGCTGCAGGAAGTTGGCTGCCATTTAGGACTTGATGTCTTAAATGCTATTTAAAAGGGCATCAATTGGCCCGCTATCATCAGGAGACACGGCCATGTACAGTTGCGTATCATCAGCATAGCTGTGGAAGTTGATGCCGTGCCTCCTGATGATGTCCCCCAGGGGAAGCATGTAAAGATTAAAAAGAGTTGGACCTAAAATTGACCCCTGGGGAACCCCACACATAATTTCATGGGTTTGTGAGGAACATGTATCCATACTTACTAAGAAGTGTCGATCAGTGAGATAGGAAGTGAACCAGTTCAAGACAGTTCCTGAAAGGCCGACCAGGTGCTTAAGTCTATTTAATAAAATGTGATGGTCTTCTGCAGGGGTGCCCACACTTTTTCAGCATGCGAGCTACTTATAAAATGATCAAGTCAAAATGATCTACCCACTACAAAAATGCAAAACATATATTTCCCGCTCTGTCTCCTTTACCCGGTCCGCAACTTGGTTCACCCCCCATCTCCGTTCCATGAAATCCAAAAATCGACAGCTAGAAAGACTTCACAGGAAAACCGGCCTCACCATCCACAAAGACATCTTGATAAATCAGCTATCCCACTACAAGGACTCCATTTCCCATGCAAAATCACAGTACTATTCTGGACTTATCTGCTCCAATGCTTGAAAAACCAAGTCTCTTTTCTCTGTCTACAACCATATCACTCAACCCCCGGACTGCTTTCCTCCCCACATGTATTCCTCAGACACTTGCGACTCCCTCCTCAGTTTCTTCAATAACAAAATCACTAAAATCCACCAGAACCTGGGCTCCACATCCCCACCACTTCCCTCATCTGAACCTCCCCCTCCTTTCCAACCTTTTTCCACCTTTGTACTCCCTAATCCCTCAGAAATCGCTGATCTCATTACCAAATCCAAACCTTCATCCTGCCAACTGGACCCCCTTCCCACTTCCCTGGTCAAATCCTGTCTACCCTCTCTACTCCCCCTCATCTCAGTCATCATCCACTCCTCACTGTCGACTGGAACTGTTCCCACCCCCTTCAAAACTGCAGCCATCAGTCCTACCCTGAAAAAAAACCTGGTTCAGACCCCAACGACTTCAATAACCTCCGCCCCATTTCCCACCTCCCCTTCATCTCCAAAATTTTAGAAAAAACAGTTGCCTCTCAACTCCACACCCACCTCACCCACAATAGCCTCTACGAACAGGTTTCCGCCCCCTCCATAGCACTGAAACAGCCCTCATCAAGATCATCAACGACCTCCTCATGGCAGCTGACTCCGGTTTAATCTCCATCCTCATCCTCCTTGATCTGAGTGCGGCCTTCGATACCATCTCTCATCCCATCCTCCTCCATAGACTCTCCTCCATAGGCATCTCTCACACCCCCCTTCTCTGGTTTCACTCATACCTCACTGGCCGCACTCAGTTCATCCAACTCAAATCATTCACCTCACAGCCCTCCCCTGTCACTTCAGGTGTGCCCCAGGGTTCTGTCCTGGGGCCCCTCCTCTTCATTATCCATCTCCTTCCCCTCGGCAGCATCTTCCGCAAATATGGCATCCACTTTCATTGCTTCGCGGATGACACCCAGCTCTACCTCTCCAGTAAACCCGACGCCTCTCTCCCACCCTCCTCCCTCACCCACTGCCTCTCAGAAATTAAATCCTGGTTCACATCAAACTTCCTCAAACTCAACCCCGATAAAACTGAACTCCTCCTGGTCGGTACTAAGTCCACTCTCTCCAAAACTGACAGTTTCCCCCTTACCATTAGCTCACTATCTTTCCACTCCTACATCAATAACATCACCCGGTCTGCATACTTCCATCTACGAAACATCAACCGTCTCCGCCCATCACTCACTCCTCACACCACAGCTATCCTAGTCCACAGTCTTGTCACCTCCCGTATCGATTATTACATCTCACTCCTCCTCGGTGCCCCTCACAAATCCCTCCATAAACTTCAACTTGTCCAAAACTCTGCAGCCCGTATCATTACCAGAACCCCCTCCTTTCACCACATCACCCCTGTCCTTCAGCAGCTTCACTGGCTCCCTATCCAGTCCAGAATCCACTATAAAATCCTACTGTACACTATCAAGGCCATCCATAACCTTGCCCCCCCTTACCTCTCCGATATCCTCCACATCGCCACCCCCTCACGCTCCCTCAGATCCGCCTCCTCCCTCCACCTTTCTGTCCCCTCTGCCCGACTCAGCACCATGGGGAGCAGGGCTTTCAGTCGCTCTGCGCCCAAACTCTGGAACTCTCTCCCCCCGGATTTCAGAAACACGGACTCACTACCCCACTTCAAATCAAAACTCAAAACACATCTGTTCCAAATTGCATATTCCCTTTAACTGTCCATTTCCATACCTGTATATTGTTTTTATTTATTTTAACTGTGTTTTAACTGTGTTCTTAATGCCTGTACAGTGTCCTTGGGGGTCCAGAGAGGCGCTTTTAAATAAAATGTATTATTATTATTATTATTATTATTATATTTATTTTCAAATATATTGAGGATTCTTTATATGTACAATGTATAATGATGTACCTTGCAAAACCGTATGAGCCAATATTGTGCGACACAACATAATTAACTATGAACATTATTTGTAATTACCCAAGTTTACTTTGATGACTTGCACTGAATTAATTCAGCCAGGGATGTATAGTCAAGACAGTAACTGCTGACAGCCAGCCTCAAGCACACTTCCAAATGTTCATCAGTCATGGTGGAACGGTACTTGTTCTTAATGCTCTTCATGTGAGAAAAGGCTGACTCACATAATAAGTGGAGCCGAATAATGCAGTCAAGGAGGTAGCACATTTTCTCATGTTAGGGTACTTTACCTCTGTGAGTAAGTTCCAGAACTGTCCATGAGCCCTGGACTTCAGTTCAATGTCGGCTTTAAGAGTCAAGATCTCATCTTCCACTCCAGAAGAGTTCAGGTGAAACATTGTTGCAATTTTTGATGCCAGTGACTCAATCTCAGCATCTTCCCGAAAAGGATAGCACATGAATGTAGCGACTGGCTCCAGCAAAGAAAAGCCTTGAAAGCGTTCGTCAAACTCTGACAGACAATTGTCAATCAGCTCTGTGTAGCGTGCAATGTCAAGTTGCATACAGGCCCTCCCTTGCGTCTCCAGCTCTGACGCCAGGTTCTGGAAATTTGCCAAATCATGGCGCTTCAGCTTTGAGGAGAGAAGTTGCAGCTTTCGTTTGAAAGCATTAACCGAGCTGATCATATTGATCACCGTTTTGTCCTTTCCTTGCAGCTCTAGATTAAGATCATTCAGCATGTTTGTCAGATCGGTTAAAAATGCCAAATCCAACAGCCACTGGCCGTCATTTAGTTGCTTGTATTCTGCATGTCCAGCTACACAGAAAAACTCCTTAATCTGCGGACAGAGCTCTCGAAATCTTTGCAGGAATTTCCCTCGACTAAGCCATCTCACGTCAGTGTGTAGCAACAACTCAGAGTGTTCGCAGTCGGTGGATGTGCACGGAATAATTGTCTTTGAAGAGATCTGGCTCGAATAGAACAGGCGATCTTTGTTGCCACATCCATGATCTCTTTCATGTTGAGCATTTTAGTGCATAACGCTTGTTGGTGGATTATGCAATGGTAATTCAAGAAGTCAGGAAAAGCATCGTTCTGCCTGCACTTAGCAATAAATCCATTCACACGGCCAACCATTGCGGGTGCTCCATCCATGGTGATAGACACCAGTTTGTACAATGGGAAATTAGTTTTCTCTGTAAAGTTTTTGAACGACTGAAATATGTCCTCTCCTCGCGTATGTTTTTTCATGGGAAGTACTGTTAATAGCTCCTCTTTTGCAGTCATATCATTGAACACCATACGAATAAAAATGCACATCTGGGCTGTGTCACTCACGTCTGTAGATTCGTCCAACTGCAGTGAGAAATACTCACAATCTCCGATGTCCTTCCACAATTGCTGGGTTACATCCTCAGACATGGCTTCACAGCGCCGTGTAACTGTACTTCTTGACAGCTGCAGAGCTTTGATTGAAGATAATATTTCTGCCTTATTTTTAAAATGTCGGCACAATGAGTCAGCTGCTTCAACGAATGCCTCTTTTACCATCTCTCCATCTTGGAAGGACTTCTTGTTATTAATGATGATGTGACTCACACGGAAAGATGCTTCGGTGGTGGCTTTCACTTTTGAAGTATGTTGTGTGAAAAATGACTGCTGTCCGGACAACTGGGATTTTAGTTCATTCACCTTTCTCTTTCTCAGCTCGCTTTTCAGCAGGAAGTTGATGTCATATTTTTCATGAACAGTCCAAAAATGCCGCTCCACATTTCCCTTCTTTGGTATTGCGATGGTAGACTGGCAGATGAGACAAACGCACTTCGAAAATGACATTGTGAAAAAAAAGTCCTCCTCCCATCCCTCATGAAAGTGATAAGTTTTCGTCTTCTTACTTGGTCCAGCTCCCCCACTCATTTTTGATGACCAAAGCTTTCTCTAGTTTAAAGAAAAAAGCGAGGGCTTCAAATTTGCGGTAACTCGCTGACTAGCTTGTTAGTTTTGCCACACTTAGCTTCTTTGTTTGCGCATGTGTGGTGACCTAAAGGTCAGAAAAATTCAGCCATCATCTGATGCTGCATTCAATTGTACTTCGGAAAGGTAAATTAGTTTCATTACACCAGCGTCTATTTTTTTCTAATGTCATGCGATCTACTATTACTACCTTTGCGATCGACTGGTAGATCGCGATTGACATATTGAGCACCCCTGGTCTACTGTATCAAAGGCGGCGGTTAGATCCAGCAGGACCAAGACTGTGAGGTTGCGATTATCTAAATTGCACCTGATGTCATTCAAAAATTTTTAAAGGGCTGTCTCAGGACTGTGGTCTCTCCTAAAACCTGATTGGCACTGAAGGAGGTGGAGGACTGTGTTTGTTCGGACGGGAGTGAGCCGCGTGCTTCCCTCGACAATGCGCAAAAAGCGCGGACGCAGCCATTGAGGATGTTGGTGGCGAAGATAGAGGGGCGCGCCGAGGCTCACCTGAATGCCGCTGCGGTAAAGGGAGCAGAGGAGTGCATGCATCGTGGCGCACCTGTCTGCCGAGGCAGAAGTGGTGGCGCCTGCCGCTCCGGTGTGGGGAGCAGGGGGAAGTCCCGCTCGACCAGAGGGCTGAAGCTGTTGGAGAGAAGAATTCCAACGGAATGATGGCGTGGAGGGGATTTCTTCTTCAGCCTGGTGTTGCTTTTTACCGGGATCCATGGACCAGGAGTGGAGTTACACAGTTTGGGGTTGAGAGTAAAATAACCAAGAGGCACCTTGGGCTTTGCACCCTCCTGCAGCCAGCGGGCTTCGGCGCCTCTAGTCGGAGGCTGAGTCGCCGGGATGTCAGGAAGGAGATCAGCCTCAGGAGCGGTGGGGGGGCCGGGGATGTCCCATGGAGTTGAGGGATGGCTCGGGGCAACCGGGATGGTGTCGTCAAGCTTAGCTTCAGCAGCGGCACCAGTTGCTCTTGTCGTGACAATGACAGATTCCAAGAACTTTATTTCATAGATTGTTGGTGGAGGTTGGAGATGCGATCCTCCAGGTCGGAGATAGTTTGGATCAGCTGGAGGCAGCGATCACATCTGGATGGTGAGGTGAGTGGGGGCATGGTTGGACAGGAGGTATCTGTTAGCCGTTAGCTGTTAGTTGACAGCCCGTTCAGCTCAGACCGGATCCCTCCACAGACAGAGCCCTGACCCGGACCCGTCGGCTCGGTTCGGCTGAAAACCGTTCCCCTCGGAAGAGTTGGTGGGCTGAGCTTGGTGGTGGCTGCTGCTGGTCCGGGTTAGCCTTGTGGTGGCTGCTCCTTGAACTGTGTCACCCCGCTGTCTTTTGTCTTTTGAGCTGGTGTTGTCAAATGTGTGGTGAGTTGGCAGGCGACTAATTTCTCCAGGACCTTGGATTTAGATAAGCTCTTGGAGATGGTCCTGTAGTTTTGCATTGATGTGGGGTCCAGGCTGGGCTTCTTAAGTAGTGGCTGGACATCTGTCTGTTTAAAATAATACGGAAACACCCCTGAATGCAGCGAAGAGTTGATGATGGTGAGGAGCATGTGGCCCACTGTGGAGAGAACCTCTTTCAGCATGGAAGTAGGATGAACATCAAAGGACTTGAGGACATTTTCATGGAGCTGATCACATCTCTCAAGTCTTTAAGAGTGACAGGAGAGAAACTGTTCAGTTGTGGAGGAGGAACTGGACAGGAATATGAGGAATGGTAACCCTTAGGGACCAAGAAAGCTTAAATTACTGGACTGGATACAAGTGTTTCCATTCATATGATAAAGAACAACTAACATTTTCACTTTCAATTGAGCAAATCATTCCTGGACAATGAACCTAATGTGTAGACTTACTGCATGCTGGAGGAGATTATGCAGTAGCCAGGTCTGGTTACTTTGAGTTAACACAGGAAGGTCCCATGCCAGTGCCAGAGCATTCACTGCTGCCCTCTCATCCTCGGGGAGTACACTTTTCTCCTCTCCTCCATCTTCGAGCTTCCGCATCAGAAAGAAAACATGGCAATCATATATAACCACTTTAAGCCCTTTTCAGTATAAAAGCCAAAATTAAAACCTCAAAAGAAAAAAGCCCACATCTGCCACAGCTACATAAACCAAAAAATGCAGGACCAGGCTACAGAGATCAAATAATAAAAACTGTTGTTACCAATCTTATAGTCTCTCTGATGTCTATGTCTGCCACATCTTCAATGGTGATGGTGGCTGTCTGGGGTGGATTGTCCAACAGCACATGAAGGACGGCTGGGCTAACCCCTTTCAGACGAGGGCCTCCATGAAGAAAACAGTGTCCAATCATTCTTCCTGCCATGACAAATATGTCATTCTGCACTAACACTTAAGATGTGGAAGGGATTAGGTGGTCAGGCTGGCCTTCAAAGAGTGCAGTGCCACATGCATTTCCTAACGGAAAAAAACACAGACAGAACAATATACTTTAAATGTAAGAAGGGTCAAGACAGACAATTAGACAAGTCCGAAAAGACGAGTCTCAAACTTCAATATACTTTCCCAAATGTATACCTGAAATCAAAATGAATACACGGTTCTGGAAAAGGATGTGATCTGCTGATGTGATTACATTATCCCTTCCGAATCTCCTCCGCTGCTTAAACCCTTATCCTCGCCTTCATTACCACCAGACTCGATTATAGGCTCTTCTACGGCCTCCCGTCCATGACCCTGAACAAACTTCAATACATTCAGAACTCCGCTGCCCGACTTCTCACCCGCACCCGCCCCTAAAACAATATCACCGCCATGTTCCATCATCTCCACTGGCTCGCTGTTGTCTACCGAATCCAATACAAGATCCTCCTCCTCACCTTCAAGTCCCTACACAAACTCACCCTTCCCTACCTGTCTGACCTCATTGTCTGCCACACCCCAAATCACTCCCTCTGCTCAGCTGAAGCCAACCTCCTCTCACCCCCTGGCAAAACAAAACACCACACCCTTCTGTGCCTCCAGCCCCTTGCTCTGGAACTCCCTTCCCAATGCCGTCCATGAATGCCCCAACCTCAAGATCTTCAAGACCCTCCTTAAGACCCATCTTTTCACACTCGTTTTTAATATCTGACGCCTCTGCTTTTATTCCCTGCCTGTATTTTTATTATTGCTATATTGTTTAATTCACTATATGTTATATGTTTTACCCTGTAAAGTGTCTGAGTATCTGGTAAAGTGCTATACAAATAAAATGTACTATTATTATTACTGTTTTTAAGATTTTTTTTTTTTTTTTAAATTCTTTTTACCGCTTTAGTATCCAGTAGTTAATACAGCAATGCTATTCACATGGTTGACAACAAACATTTAAATCTAGGATGGATCGTCCAAAACTGTGTAGTAATAACATTAACTAGTTTCTAGTTTTCTAGTTAATTTATCTATATTCATATCTATATTAACTTGTCTTGAAATATAAATAACTTACCAAAATCAGTAATGAAACCATGCTGCACCTTGTGCATGACCATGTTTAAGAAGTGGCGGTTTACGCCATCTCCAATGGCTACATCTCCTGCAAACATAGGTTTAATGGTTGATTTGAAAAATCAAACAGATACATATATAATAATAATAATAATAATAATAATAATAATAATAATAATGCATCAGATTTTTATAGTGCTTTATCAGAGACCCTCAAAGCACTTTACATTGGATACATCATTCATTCACTCACACAGTCACACCTCAGTGGTGGTAAACTACCTTAGTAGTCACAGCTGCCCTGGGGCAGACTGACGGAAACGTGGCTGCCAGTTTGCGCCTACGGCCTCTCCGACCACCACCACACAACACTCACATTCATACACCAGTGGAGGACACACACTGCGAGCAAGGTGGGTTAAGTGTCTTGCCCAAGGACACAACGAACAGGATGGGGCTCAAACTGCCAACATTTCAGCTATTGGCCGACCGCTCTACCTCCTGAGCTACTGCCGCCCCATATATAGATTCATTACACACAAAGCGGAATATTTCTAGTCTTGTTTTTATATACTTTAATTGTAAGGATTATGGCTTCATGTAATAAAGGCTCCCATTCAATATCTAAAAGATATGGATTATTACACAAGACAAATTTTAACATGGAAATTTGGACTTCGTAAAGAACATCCCTGCTTCCTTCATGCTTACTTCCAATTGCAACATCATATTAATCCGTAAGATTTCAAGAACTCCTGGTTTATATTAAAATACCTTGTAATTTCGCTTGAAATGGTCTGGCCCAGTCAGCGTCACGAGCCTTATAAAGGTTAAATATACAGCCTTCTTGCTCCTCTACATCCTCTCTGATGTCTATTCTAATTTTAAGCATGGGCTTATCCTTTTTATTGTGCAGACACAGTTTTTAGTATCGGTCTGCAGCCTCCTCTGGGTCCACCATGCTTTTCCAGTCTGCAAAGGTAAATTCAACAGTCATTCAAAGTCACAATGAGGATATGAATATAGCCCTAATTTCTCCACAAAGTGTAATGTTACCTTCAGAATAAAAAGTTTTCCATTTGTTGGAACCAGATAGACTAAGTATGTATCTAACAACACTTTGTCTTTGAGTCCATATAGTCCAAACATGTATGTCACACCTTTTTGCAAAAATACAAATCTTAATTACTTGCGTTATGACATAATTTAAACAAACCAAAAAATAAATACATAAATAAATGCTTATCTAAATCTCTGTCGTTAACAGGAGAGGATAATGGGATCTCCTCTGTGGGAATGGCAGCTGAAGCACCTGAAGTTTCAGGAGAAGAGGTATAGGCAACATTCTTCAGGATGACAGGACAGCTTAATGCATAGCAGTTGCCATCAGCTGTTTAACCATACACTGTGAAAGGTATGTCACTGTTTTTTTTTTTTTTTAACCAACATTCAAAGTCTAATTACAGTCAAGAAATATTTCACCCGACTCTAAGTGACCTGTAGATGTTTATTATTCATGGGTAATATTGACGAAATCCAATGAGCTTTTACTTTTCTCCACAGGTGCTTGCATGTACCTCAAGAACTGATATGGGGACCTGCTCACCACAAATAGGACAGGTTTTCTAGTAGACAAGCAGTAATGGTACAACACATAAATTACACTGAACATGGCAATTTGCCCAGCAAGAGTCGTTGCAGCATTTCCTCCAATCACCATCAAAAAATTCAATTTAAATTGTGTCCACAAAGTTTTTATTGTTGTGTGGACATTACAATATTCACACACCCTTATCTTTGTCACACATCATTATCTAAGGAGTAAGGTGTGTAAGGTCTGCATAAAGTAAAAAGGAGAAAAAAAAAGACCACACAAGTTGGGTATGAATTAAAAAAGTTGTAGACCATTGAGACCAATTAGTGACAACATCTGTTGTGAATGCAGTTAGCTATCTCAATTGTTGACAAAGATAATGAAGGCCTAATTGTTTTCCCAACACAAAAACCAGAGGAAAAGATGAAGAATCACATTTGAATTGAGAGTTGACATAGGAATAGGTCTAAGTACAAAACATTATCTTGTATCTTGATTTCATGCTCTGAATAAGGCCATCAGCGTTAACTTGTGGTTGGACATGGCCAGATACATTTTTTTTATATCGAGATTTGTATTACATTAAATTGTATTAGAATCACAATCATTCCACTGCAATACTACAATATCTTTAAATTATCATGCAGCCATAATATGCTCAGAACCATGAGTTATACTTTAGTGCAGTTGGTGTGAAATGCAGCATTATGTAGATAAGAGTTCAGTGACAGCTTACCACAGAAACGATCTCGGAGTCCTCTTCATATTCATTCACATGAGAGTTAGGCTTCTTCAAGAAAAATGTAGAAAACACCACTTGTGATACTTTTTCACATGACTTTTTCAGTTGAATACATGGTGACAGTAAAATTATTGTATCAAACTACAGCAGTTATTGAAGACATTTTTTAACAAGATAACTTATCTCACCACAGGAATCAATATGAAACTGTAGTAGAGGCAGGGGAACTGAGAGTCCACATGACATGCATGCATGTCTTGGCATGTTTTGAAACTCCTCTGCATCATATGGCAGAGGAGTGGTGTCTATTTTCTCTTGTAGTGGGATTATATAGATGACATTCATCCCACTGTTTAATGAATTTTTTAGAATTTTCGCAGTGTAGCCCTCTGATCCCTGTGGCAGTGGTGTTATACGGCGTTGCCCACTTTAGGAGAGATGACATTTAGTTAAATGAAGAAGTGCTCAATCTTCCATGCAAGGAAAGTTTTTGTATTTAATGTAAAACAACAACACACATTCTGAATATTTAAGACAAAGAAACCTATAGAACATCAGCACATTTATGCTTTGTGTCAAACGTTTTAATCAACATGCAAGTGGGAAAAGTAATAAGCACATTAATTGTAAAAGGTACTGTATGTTCAGAGAGAAACTGACTTTACCTGAAGCTTTTTAAGGAGCCAGCCACCACACAGACTTCTCATTTTTGGATAATGAAGAAGCAGTGTTCTGCTTATCTGTAAAAAAGAAAAAGAAAAAAGAAACAAAAGAAAATTTAACTCTCATAGTGTGCTCTGTATGATATTTAATGTCTCTGACAGCCTATCTTATCTTGCTTCCAGAAATGTGTGATCATCAATTACACTGATTTGTCCCAGTTGTTGAAGATACACACAGATTAGGCCTTATATTGTGACAATTGACAAGTACAGTGAATAAATTAGCACCTTGTAGTGGGCGTAGTATGTTTGACTAACATTTTTCAAATTTGGTGTTTTGAAAGCTATAATATGGGAAAGCTTGAGAATGTTAGTCAGTATGTTAAGGTCAAAATGTGTGACCTGATTGCTAGATGACTGGGTAAGAGAATACCAAAAAATGTAGCGCTCTTGTTTCGTTTCCAGTCAGCAGTGGTCAGTAGGCTATCTATCAGGGATGGAACAATAATGAACAAAAGCCTGGGTTGTAGGCACCTAGACTCAGTGATACACGTGGGGAGTGAAGGCTGGTCCCTATGGTGTGATCTAACAGACAGACTAATGCTCAAATTGCAGGGGGTTAAATGCTTGGGTTATTACTGTGTTACAATAAACTGTGCATCCTAATTTGTTGTGTTTTGATAGATAAAGAGGACCAAAGGAGGAACATTACAAATACATGCCAATATAAGGCAAGTGTCTGGTCTATTCCAGGTCAGAGCAGCTGACAATAATCTCATTTAAAAAAACACAAATCTTTGTGACTGAATGAAAACTATTTTAATGCTGTATAAAAAAATATCACTTTTAATATCATCACACAGCAACCTCTACTTCTTCCAATAAGATTTTTTAAAAATGTCATTAGAACTCACATCTGTGTGTGTGGCATTGTCAGAAATATTTACTATCCTTCTCCCAAGACCTGCTTGGAGGAGGTCTGCCTCATCTTTGGGGGTTCTGTCTGTATACTGTGGCAGCAGACAGACAGTCTGTGTGCTTGTAGACAGTAAAATGGGGGTGGATCTCCTCCCTTCTTTTTCGCTTCTGACTGTTGAACATGGCTGGGAAGCACCTTGGATGAAGAGTAGGCTGTTATTAATGTGTTAAGTATATTTTTTACGACTTTAAAAAAGAGTGCAGATAAGGCATCATTTATTATTTTGCTTACAGTTCAAAGCTAGGTATGCAGTCAAGTTCCTCTGCATCTCTTGTTGCACACTTGAAGGTCTCCCAGGTGTCATGCCTGCAAGCCCAGGTGTCATCCTTGCAGGCCCAGGTGTCATCCCTGTAGGCCCTGATATCATCCCTGTAGGCCCAGGTGTCATCCCTATAGGCCCAGATGTCATTCCTGCAGGCCCAGGTGTCATCCCTGCGGTCCTAGGGGTAGGGCTGTCATGAGATTAAGGCTGCACGATATTGGAAAAAACTAACATTGCGATTTTTTTCAACTCTGCGATATACACTCACCGGCCACTTTATTAGGTACACCTGTCCAACTGCTCCTTAACACTTAATTTCTAATCAGCCAATCACATGGCGGCAACTTAGTGCATTTAGGCATGTAGACATGGTCAAGACAATCTCCTGCAGTTCAAACCGAGCATCAGTATGGGGAAGAAAGGTGATTTGAGTGACTTTGAACGTGGCATGGTTGTTGGTGCCAGAAGGGCTGGTCTGAGTATTTCAGAAACTGCTGTTCTACTGGGATTTTCACGCACAACCATCTCTAGGGTTTACAGAGAATGGTCCGAAAAAGAAAAAATATCCAGTGAGCGGCAGTTCTGTGGGTGGAAATGCCTTGTTGATGCCAGAGGTCAGAGGAGAATGGCCAGACTGGTTCGAGCTGATAGAAAGGCAACAGTGACTCAAATAACCACCCGTTACAACCAAGGTAGGCAGAAGAGCATCTCTGAATGCACAGTACGTCGAACTTTGAGGCAGATGGGCTACAGCAGCAGAAGACCACGCCGGGTGCCACTCCTTTCAGCTAAGAACAGGAAACTGAGGCTACAATTTGCACAAGCTCATCGAAATTGGACAATAGAAGATTGGAAAAACGTTGCCTGGTCTGATGAGTCTCGATTTCTGCTGCGACATTCGGATGGTAGGGTCAGAATTTGGCGTCAACAACATGAAAGCATGGATCCATCCTGCCTTGTATCAACGGTTCAGGCTGGTGGTGGTGGTGTCATGGTGTGGGGAATATTTTCTTGGCACTCTTTGGGCCCCTTGGTACCAATTGAGCATCGTTGCAACGCCACAGCCTACCTGAGTATTGTTGCTGACCATGTCCATCCCTTTATGACCACAATGTACCCAACTTCTGATGGCTACTTTCAGCAGGATAATGCGCCATGTCATAAAGCTGGAATCATCTCAGACTGGTTTCTTGAACATGACAATGAGTTCACTGTACTCAAATGGCCTCCACAGTCACCAGATCTCAATCCAATAGAGCATCTTTGGGATGTGGTGGAACGGGAGATTCGCATCATGGATGTGCAGCCGACAAATCTGCGGCAACTGTGTGATGCCATCATGTCAATATGGACCAAGCTCTCTGAGGAATGCTTCCAGCACCTTGTTGAATCTATGCCACGAAGAATTGAGGCAGTTCTGAAGGCAAAAGGGGGTCCAACCCGTTACTAGCATAGTGTACCTAATAAAGTGGCCGGTGAGTGTATCTCCCTACTAGAGCTGCCTTGACCAGCTCAAGGCAGCTCTATATGTATTAAGAAATATAGAGTAATCTTTTAGTAAGAAGCCACAACTAATCTAGGTTGGCCTGTTCCTGCAGCCCCACGACCCTGAGATTGTAAGCAAGGCTGTCTTGCAGGAGCCCGTACTATCTGTCTGTTGGAACATTAAGTTTCTGCAAGGGTCAAGATGAGCCGTGGGTGTCGTGGGGCAGACTTGACATCATGAGGGGCCTTCTGGAGAATACACACACATCCACACACACATACACATACACATACACACACACATCCACACACACACACACACACACACACACACCCATCCACACACACACGCACACACACTCACACACACACACACACACACACACACACACTCACACACACAGGATAAAAGGGAGTAGAAGAAAAGCTAGGGAGGCTTCCCTTGGTCTTGGTCGAGACTCTGTTCGTCGTTTGTGCTGATTTCTACATCCGTACAATAAAGACGCCCAGGCTGTACTCATCCTGTCTCCTGTATGTTGTTTTACTAAGTTTATGCTGGACTTTCTACAACAGCAGGAGGGCAGTCTAAATTGACAACCACTTAATGTCCACTGACTCCAGGGTCTCAAACGGGGCCCTTTTCAGGGCCCGTAGGACCAGCTCCAAATCCCAGGGTGGGGGAGGCGGCCTACAACAATGGCCGACATGTCTCTTAGCCCCATTAAGGAATTGGGAAACCAGGTTGGACACATCCTCAGACAACTTGTATCTCCCTACTTGAGCTGCCTTGACCACAGCCACCATCATTCTGAGCGTGGAAGATTTCCCTGCATCCAAGAGCCCCTGCAGGAACTGCAGAATCTCAGGGGCTGAGCATGTGAGGGGGTCCACTTGATGTTCCCTGCACCATGCCACAAAGAAGTTCCATCTGTGCGCATACAGCGCCCTTGTCGATGGTGCATGTGCTCCCTGCAGTGTCTGGATCACCGATGGTGGCAGTCCCATTGCTAGCAGCTCGGTCCCCTCAGGGGCGAGGCCCAGAGCCTGAGTCCCTGGGCAAAGGGATGAAGCAGCGTTCCCTGAGTCTGTGACAGCAAGTCCGGATGCAGTGGGAGTTCCCACGGAGTCCCGTCCAACAGTGGTGGGATGTCCGAAAACCAAGTCATGTGCGGCCAAAACAGGGCCACCAGGACAAGTCTCACCTCGTGTTGGCCCTGGATGTATGGGAGAAAATGGTGAAGGGCAAGGTAGACTGCCTTCAGCTCCAGAACGTTGATGTGCTGTGCTGCATAACAGCCGCGCCAGCACCCGCTGACACCGTTCCCTCTGAGCACTGCTGCCCAACCTGTCAGTGAAGCATCTGTGGCCACCAGATGGCAATGCATCATTGGACCCAGTATACTCCCCCTGCCAATATTGTCCCTGCTCTCCGACCAATGGAGGGCTAACCGTAACCTTCTGGTGACAAGCACAGTGGACTGCAGGTGACTTCTGGGGCTTCACCCTTGGCCCAGGAGACACTTCTGCGCTGGGCACATGTGTAAAAGGGCCAACGGAACAGCCTGGGCTGTTGATGCCATGAGCCCCAGGAGGCAAAGACACAACCTCCATGTCACTCAGGCCCCCAGCCTGAAGTGCGAGAGGCAAGCTTCCAGGGACAGCTGCCTCTCCTGTGTCAGTGTCATCAGTGCAGTCTGGGAATCCAGTACTAGGCCCAGGAACTGCGTCCTCTGTGAAGGGTCCAGCCTGCTCTTGTCTCGATTGAGACGTAGGCCGAGTTGCTGTAAGTGCTCCAGGAGTAGGGCCAAATTGGCCCGACATTGGTCCTCCGAATGTGCACACAGGAACCAGTCATCCAGGTAATTCAGGATCCTGATCCCCCTTTGTCTCAGAGGTGACAGAACTGCCGCCGTACACCTGGTAAAGGTTTGAGGGCCAAGGAGATCCCAAATGGCAGGACTAGAAACTTGTTAAAAAACAAACTGGAGAAAGCGCCAGTGCCCTTCCCAGATAGGGATCTGGAAGCATCTTTTAGGTCTATTGTGACAAACCAATCCCCCTTGCAGATGGATTGTTTCACCCTTGGGACTGTCAGCATCCTGCAAGGCAGACGACAGAGATATTTGTTGAGTCCCCAAAGATCTAAAATGGGACGGAGTCACCCAAAGAGATGCTATACCCTTTCCCACAGCTGCTGCCTGCTCTTTCATCAGCTGTGTCATGACAGCACTGTGTCTGACCCCAGCTCCCGTGCCAGCATGCGCTGATATAGGGCCAAAATTGGCCCAGTATTAGCCAGCTTTGCCTGGACTGCCATAGTCCTATGCACTTTAGCTAGTAAAGCGTCTAGCATCCTGCATCCCCTGGTTGGGCAGCTAGTTTTCCCTAACACCAAGCTAGAAGGGAACATGAGAGCTGCAATGGCCTGGTCCAATTGTGGCATGGCCGCACAGCCAACCTTCTCCCTATCCTGCATGGCAGAAAACCGCCTACAGGACTGGGAAAATTTAAGTGGGTCTGCGGGTTTTGCCAACGAAGCTTGCATCAACCCCTCAGCGTCTGAGAAAAGAGGCACCAGAAAAGGGGCAGGCTGTGTATCACAGCCATCATCAAAGCGTCATGGGGCAGGTGCCTGGCCTATTGTGGAGTCAACCCCCAGTGCCTGGGCCACCCTTTCAATAATCCCCCTGAATTGTCTGAGCTCACCAACCCACTCTCCCTCCTCTAGCTCGGGGCCAGCCTCCCCTTGCCCTGAAGGGAGATCACTGTCTGAGGAGTGAGCCCCTATTTTATCCACCTCTTCAGCCTCCTCCTGTTCATCAACTGGGCTCCCAGCCCCAGTCCTTGTATCACTCAGAAGAGACCTGAGTGGGGGAACAGTAAGGGGCTTCACAGAGCCACCCGCAAACTCCGCCCTCCTGGGAAACATTGGGTTGAGCAGCCTGTTTATGCTTTCCTCTAAAGACATAGTAACAGGCCTCTAAGGATCGTGCTGGTAAAATAAAACAATTCATACAAGAGGAAGGATTTTCTCTAGCCAAAGTGGCGTGGTTCTGTCCAAGACACAACACACATCTATCCTGGCCATCCTCTATGGGCATCTGTACCCCACAGCCCACACAATTGTGGCCTGACTGACCTGCCATATTGCCAAATCTCGCGGGAGTTGCAATCCTTGCGAGAGCGCGAACGCAGAAGGACCTGCCTGCTACACTGATTGCAAGCACGCCTCCACTCCTCAGAGGTACCGCGGACAAACAAACAAAATTGAATGCCAATAGCACAGCAGCAATGGGCGGCTGCCTCCCCTGCTCTGGGTTCGGCTGGCCTCTGTACCTATGGCGCGTTAACTCCTTGTCAGAGTAATATGCCAGGTAACGTTGCTCCCAGTGACCGGCTGCAAAGCTAGCTAAGTGCCGACAGCACTGCAAACAGCGGACCTCCATTTCCACCGCTTCGGTTTCAGCAGAAGTCCTGACACAGCTTTGTCTATGGAGAAAACAGCCACCCCGAGAGGCTACTTCACACTCTCTCTTACACACTGTAAGTGGCAAAGACTGTCTCCTCACTGACACACACATCAACCTGCTCTCATGGAATCAAAATGATCAGTGAGAGTGTGGCGCACAGGTGCTTTTATGATGTGATCAGCCACCTCACAGGTGGTTTTTATTAAAGAATTATCCACATCACCTGACCCCCGTCGGTCAGTCCCCGTACATATGAAATACGTAACTGGGTGGAGAGATAGTCTCGATACGATAGAGAACATCTGAAGATCTCATAATTCCTGCATGGAAGGGCTAGCTGGTAGTGCAGTAAACAACAGAAGGTACTGGGCCTCAGGACTGCACAGTTTGAGTGGTCAGAAGACAGGGGAAAGCACCCCATAAACATAGATGATTTACCACAGGATCTTTGTGAAGTAGACTTTGTAGATGAACACAGTTTTAACAATTTCTATTCTGTGACATCCTCAAAAACTTGTGTTTCAGTGAGAGTACCTCTCTGGATTTGATGATAAACTTCTGATGAATGAATGATGTTTAACATCCCTACAATTCTTAGTTTCAAACTTTTATTTATTTATTTATTTTTATTTTTTGCAGTCAGAACATGGAAAATATGGTAATTTCTCATCATTGAACATATGCACCATTCTATATTTATTATTCATCACATCATTGACACTGGAAGCTCTTTGCAATACACTCAGAGATTGGTAAGATGACGGGTAAGCAGCAAGCCCTGTAAGGAGCCCTGCGCTAACCACTAACAACCAGAGGCTTTCCATTGTAGACCATACTGCACATTTAACAGCCAGTTTGCCAGTACAATAATAGACGTATAGTGCCAGTCAGGAGGTCTGATCTGGCAGAGCAGCCGCCTAATTCATTGTTCACACATCTAAAACAAGAGTCAAAAGGAATGGGCAGCTCAAAGAAAATCTAGCATGGAGAGGCATTAGAAAAAACAGGACTGGAAAATAATCAAGGACAAGAAGAAGTATCCCTTTTTCCATCGACTTTTTTGTCTCTGTCAGGATCCTTTTCCTTTATCTCAGCATCCAATAAAGCTGGGAACAAGGAGACATGGCAGAAAAAGTGAGAAATTGCAGCCATGTCTGAGTAAGAGCGCCACTTTCAGCCAGATTCAGTCAGATCAACATTATGCTTACTGACAGGCTGTTCCACTGAAAGCTCTGCTCCCTGCCAGGGGTGTGGGTGAGTCTGAGCCAGCGTGACAATAAAAAACATTGTTGTGTTTGTTTGGACAGCCCGCTCATGCGCTACATTTCCCACTGCAGTCGGTTTGTCGGACTCATGGTGGCACCTAATTTGTTCGGAGGTTGAGAGAAATCAGTGAAGCAAACTCTGACAGATGCCTGCATTTTCAAGCCCCCGTATTTCCCCATCCTGTTGACTCATGTTGAAGCCATCTTTTTGGAACTTGTAAAAGTTTCAGTGTTGCTGAAACAAAGTGACATTCAGAGCTTTTGTTTGCTGGGGAAGTGTCCAAGCTGCTTTTAGAGGTTTGCCACATCTCTTTCATCAGTGTTGAAGAGATGCAATGAAAGGAGGTGACAACAAAGTGCTCATGGACTTATGTCCATCCACACAGACGTCCTTTGACTCAACCATATTCACTACTTCACCCACATCTATCCCACTGTCATTGTACCTGCAGCCCACTGGATCACATTTTTCCTCACTCTGTCATTGATCCTCATGCCTGTGCCAGCTGTAAAGAAACTGAGAGGGCAACAAGGGAAACCCACAGTGGGTTTTTCCAAGTAACATTAGCCTCCCCAAGGACAAGATGCGATTGGTGGGCAGAATCTGTCTAGCTGTCAGTTTGGGTCAGTCTCGCTGTCAGTCCTGCAGCTTTGGCTTCAAACCCTTGTGTCGCTCCACTAAAAATGTACATTCATCATTGGGACTTATGAGATGCCCTTCAACAGCAGTCTGACAGAAGAAGATAAAGGGGATAAGAATAAAAATTACTCAGTCTGAAAAGAAAGTCTCCATCTGATTTCCACTCCATCTCTCACTTATTCATTTTCCCACTCTGTGAACAATGGCACTGAGTCACTGAATCATGCGACTCCTCTCTGCCAACCCTGGTGACTGACAAGGTGTTGGAAATTCCCTTTGCTATGACCATCAACAGTGAAATCAGGGGTTTAAACTACCCAGGCCATATAAATGAATGGATAAATCAAATTAAACTGATAAATGTTAGAGGATCTCTCAAGATCTCAAGAGAGAAACTTGCAAAAGAGGATAAGCGGTGCAAAAAGAATAAAAAAAATTACAGGGTTTTTTTTTTTGTTTGTTTTTTTTTAATTTCCATTTCGAGATTAAAGTTAAAAAATTTAAAGTCGAAATTTCAATTTTATTCATGTTGACTTAAATCTTGGAATTTTGATGTTAATCTCAAAATTTAATTTTTGAATCTTGAAGTTTTGACATTATTCACAACATTTCGTAATCTTGAAATTTTGACTTTAATCTCTAAACTTCAATATTTAATCTTGAAATTTCAACTTTAATGTAAAATTTCAAGTTTCATCTCCTTTCTGTAATTATTTTTTTTCTCTTCATGTGGCCCTAATCTTCTTTCATAGGAACTAGACAAATACACCACTACTCAAAAAATGATTTACGGCTACATTTGAGAAGTAGTCAGGGTCAGGTAGACAGTGTGGTTCCTCCTGATCAGGGGCCTTATGTATCAACGCTTGCGGCGCAAGAAAACCTTGCGTACGCCAAAATCAGCGCACACGTCCAGATTTATCATCGCGAAACAAGCGTCGGTTCCAGCGCTAATCAACGCAAAGTCAGGAGGTGGTGTAGAAATTGGCGTTGAGACGATACTTGCATTGACTGTGATTCGCACTTTGGCGACGCTGTGTGGCGGTGTTTGGTGACTCACTATGTGACAAGCGTGCACCACATCCCCGTGGCCGAGCAGCACGTCGCCCCACATGACGAACCAGCAGCAGACGGAGGGATGTGAGCTGATCCCTGCCGGGCCGCCGTCCTCGCGCGGGAGAATCTCATCACCACAGTGTGAATGGGTAAGAAGTGAATACACAGTTCAATGAGCCAAATTAATTTATTTTCTCCACCAGACGCTCGAGGACATTTATGAGCCGGTCCAGCCGCTCGTTGATCCCCGCGATCCCCCTGATGATTTCTTCCTGCGATTGCAGGACCCCCTCCGCGAGGACCCTTCCACTGCGTCCGGGTGGTCCAGCGGAAGCGCCGCGGCTGGTGGACGCTCCACCGCTTGTCGGCGCGCTGGTGCTGATGCTGGTGCTGGTGCTGGTGCTGGGGCCGGGGGTCGGGGTGGCCCGAATGCCGCTGGTCCTGGCCGCCGACTCCGAGCCGGCGGACGGGCTCCCGTGGCCGGGGTTCCGCAAGCCGGCGACACGGCCGACACATTGATTTCTGTGACACAATAAAAATATTTGTTCATTTCAATTCCTGCTTCTGTGTATCTGTTGCGTTTACATCTCTCTCCACGGTATCATAGGTAATGTAATCCAGTATTTAGAGGTCAGTTATGCACATTACAGTTGTTTATTGCATAAAAAGTTATCGAAAAATAAAGTTAAGGGCGAAGTATAAATCACGTCTAAAAATAGACTGAATCCCGTCGTTGAAATTAAGTATAAACTTAGACTAGACATCTAATATACGTCTTTTGCTCAGTGGGATGACAAAGCATGTGGACATTTGTGTGACACGCCACTTACCCTATAATAATAATTGCCACCACCCGCTGCTCAAACGGTGTGAGGGTCTCCTCCCCCGGACCCCCACCTGTCTGGCCAGTACTCCTCCGGAGGGCAGCTGTACGCCGCTTGACCTCCACCTTGAGGTCCGACCACTTTTTTTTAATCGTCGCGGTTGTGTGTGTCTCGGAACCCACCGCATTCACCCTCTCGCAAACTTTCTCCCACTCCAAGCGTTTTTGTTTTGCACTGACGCCACTGGACAGGCTGCCAAACAAAACACGCTGTCGCTCCTCCACCTCCGCCACCAGCACCTCCACCTCGCACGCCGTAAATTTAGTTTTTCTTGTCATTTTGTCTGCGTGCGAGGACAGGGAGACCCTATTTAAATAAATCTGCATATTTATAGGAGGGCGTAACGGGGACGGGCCCAGTCACTCCGACATCTGCGCTCAATTCCATGCTGATTGGGATTTATCAAGGAAACACACATGGATTTCGGCGCCCGCACACATTGATACATACGGATTTTTTTCAGCGTGACGGACCTTGCGTGCGCTCGTTTCAGGTATGAGTTCCACGCAAGTATTGATACATAAGGCCCCAGAAGTCTTAAGTCTACAGTACAGGCCAAAAGTTTGGACACACCTTCTCATTCAATGTCTTTTCTTTATTATTTATATGACTATTTACATTGTAGATTATCACTGAAGGCATCAAAACTATGAACGAACACATGGATTTTTTTGACTTATAATAAAAGTGTGAAATAACTGAAAACATGTTTTATATTTTAGTTTTTTTTTAAATAGCCATCCTTTGCTCTTGATGACGAAAGTACTTAGTAGTCACGAAGTAACCCTGACAAGGCACACCTGTAAAGTAAAAAACCATTCCAGGTAACTACCTCATGAAGCTCATTGACAGAACAGCAAAAGTTTGCAGTGCTATCAAAAAAGCACAGTGTGGCTACTTTGAGGAATCTAAAATATAATAGATATTTTCAGTTATTTCACACTTTTTCCTTAAGCACATGATTCCACATGTGTTCATTCATAGTTTTGATGCCTTCACTAAGAATCTACAATTTAAATAGTAATGAGAAGAAAGAAAATGCATTGAATAAGAAGGTGTGTCCAAACTTTTGGCCTGTACTGTAGATCAGTTTATCAGACACCCATTGAGCTCCATATCAGCTCCATTCACCTGACAAGTCCAGGAACAATTCTGACACCATAATAATAGTATCAAAAGTACAAAAATGCAAATTTCACATCAGTTTTGAAGAAAGATGTAAAAATTATTTACAGAAATTAAACAAGACAATTCAACTCGCTGGATTTTCAGACATTTGTGAAGGTCTTGTGATTGGTTAGAAAGACTTCCAGCTGGATACAGTCACACTGCAGTGCAATTTATGTAAAGTTTCAATGTTTCTCAAACTGAACTAATGAGCTGTGAGTTATGACCTTCCTTTTATAAGTAAAAATTACATAAATAATAATAATGATAACTTGGTTTTGTCCTGCATAGGTGTTTGTTCATTGACTGCAGTTGCAGTTTGGAAATCTTGGGCACAGTTTTACCTCCAGTGTGTGAATGTCCAATACCTTTCCTTTCCACATACTCATGCTGGTACTTCTGGTTTCCAAAGCCAGGATGAGAATTGATTGACAGACTAATGGTTTAAAACAATTATTTCTGTGTAAGGTTAAAACCACTCCTTTCCTCTGTCCAATCACCTGTGGTTGTGAAGAGTGTTTTGTGTTCTGCTGGTCTAATCAGTGGAGCTCTGATAGGTATGAAAACAGGTGTATAAAGGGGGAGGGGCTTAAAACAACAGCAGGAGAGGGAGAAATGTTTGTAGCAGCATGTTTGCTACTCTTTGGACATTATATATATATATATATATATATATATATATATATAATATTTTCCCCCCTTTATCCTTCAGTTTGATGCATTAATTATTATCACTGGCTCTAACATATTATAAACCCTCGGGCTGACCACTCATACTCAGAATCATACACCAAATGCATGACTGGTTGCCCTCTCATTTTACAAACAACAGCCAGGCCTTAAAATGGGACATGACAGGGGGGGGCGCAGCTGAGCAGCAACATGTGAAGACGTGTTTTTGTGAGCTCTGCTTAGAATGAACGTTTATTTAATATTCCTCCTCTCCTTCTCGTTCTTCCCGGTGCAAACAGGTCTCTAAAGTGCCAAGTCCCTCAAATTAGTCGGGTTTTTCTTAATTCAAAGCTGTTCACAATGCCTAAATCCCAAAAGCCGAAGCCAGGGCCAGATGCCTCGGACTCGCTTGACGTGGAGCCGCCCGCGGAAGCGAGTTCAGGGTCGGATCTCGACGCAATCATGGCTGCCATAAAGCAAACAGAGCAGAGTGTGCTAACCAAGATCGACTCGTCTGTGATGGCGGCTGCAGGTAAACTGGACAAGAAAATAGACAGCTTGGCGAGTGACTTAAGGACAGAAATCCCGAATGTGCGCGTAGAGTTTAAGAAGGTAACTGAAGAAGTGCAGAAAGAAAACGCCACATTCTCAAGCTGCATTGGTGATCTCGAGGAGGAAGCTAATGGCAACGCTAACCGGGTTGTCGCGCTTGAAGCTAAAGTTAATGCGCTGTCTACACAATTCACCCATCATCAGATAAGACCGAAGATTTGGAGTCCCGGCAGCGGCGAGATAACTGCAGACTAGTCGGAGTGGAAGAGGGACTTGGAAATATATGACCGGAGAAAGCCGTGGCCGAATTATTGAAGGAAGCGCTGGCCCTCGACTATACGCCGACGCTTGATCGGGCGCACAGAAGCCTGCAGCCGAGGCCATAGGATGGAGATGCCCTGAGGCCAATAACTGTCAAGTTCCACTACTTTCAGGAGAAAGTGGATGTTCTCCGAAAGGCCATGAGTGCAGGTCCCATCACCCACAAAGGCTTCGCCTGTGTACGGGCGTGAAATACGGTCTCCTGTATCCAGCCACACTGAAGATCACGACCCCAGCTGGGGAACAGGTGTCTTTCGATGACCCGACCAAGGCAAAGCACTACATCGAGACCAATCTGCGCCCACGGGAGACGGAGGGAGAGTGACAGTTAATTCACGGGGCCATAATAGGTATCATACGCTGCGTGTTAACATTGCAGTAGTCTGCACATGCTGACTTATATTTTGACTGGTAAATATCACGACACTGCAGTTGGATGCATTTTATGTTTGGACAATGGACAAGTCTAAGTGACATTTTTCAGCCATCTGAGGAATATAAACAAGGGGGCAAAAAGAAAAAATTTGGACTGAGGATCCATGATGAACAATTATGCACAGTTTACTAAAGTAAGTGAAGGGTTTATGTAGACACCACGTGGCCTGGAGAAAATCTTACTTAAAAATGTCAATATTCTTCTTTGTTTTCCTTTTTCCCTGCCAACTTAGTGTAAGTGTCTAATGTTAAGTCTAAATTTGACATTATAACCCTAAAGGTACCTCTTCTTTATTTTCTGATGTTTTTTGTTTAATTAACCCCCTTGTCACCACCATTATCACTAATTCTAGTTGATTTTACTCTTTTCTTGTGGGGATTTCTTCCAACTTTAAGTGCTAAGAACCTTATCAGCCTGTGACCAAATAAGTGCCAGCACACATGCAGCAATAATAGCAGCGGGAGGAAAGCCCTATTACATTTTGTTCTGCCTTTGCAGAGTTCGTGTAAGAGTTCAAGTTAGTGTCGACGTGTTATATGCCTAAGAGAGAAAGGATAGTTTTCAGGGCAGTCTCAGGTTTAAGGAAGACCAGCCCAGGAGTCCAGGATGGTAAGGGGTTTATCTATGTCTATCTGTTTGTTTTTGTCAGTTTTCTTTTGGTTTTATTTGTTGCTTATGGTTTGACTCAAACATGCACTGAAGTACTCAGATATAGCCAACATGCAGAACCGGTTCATTACAAACAGTTGCACTATGATTCTGAATAATGTAAATAATCAACAAGGAACAATTTCGTTCATTAGCTGGAACGTCAAAGGGCTGAACAATTTGGTTAAACGGAGCAAAATATTTAGTCATTTGAAATCACTAAAACCTGATGTAATATTGTTACAGGAGACATATTTAAATATTAATTCCCAAAAAAGACTAAGCTGCAAGTGGATTGGACAAATATATCACTCACGTTTTAACTATAAAGCCAGGGGAACAGCAATCCTAATTAGGAAGGGGATTCCATTTGAACACTCTGAAGTAATATCAGATGCTAATGGCAGATGTATTGTTGTAGTGGGCAAGCTATTTAATACACCATTAATATTGGCTAACATTTATGGACCAAATTGGGACAATGCACAATTCTTTCTTAATTTTTTTTCAACTCTTCCAGATCTTAATTCCTACAAACTAATTCTAGGTGGAGACTTCAATTGCGTCCTCCATGCCCAGCTAGACAGGTCAAGTGTAAGGTCAAACAACACTCTTAGCTGCAGTGACTATTAATTCCCTCCTTCGCTCTTATGGCCTATCAGACCCATGGTGGACAAAAAATCCAACTACGAAGCAATTCTCCTTCTTCTCCCCCGTTCACCATAGTTACTCCAGGATTGATTATTTTATTGTTGATAACCAGCTACTTCCCTTAATTTCCAGCAGCAAATATCACAGTATAGTGCTATCAGATCACAGCCCAGTGCAGATGGATCTAGTTTTTCCAACTAATGTAGCGCCCCAACGAACTTGGCGGCTAGACCCCCAGCTACTTTTATGTAAACATTTTAGAATATTTCTCAACAATCAGATTGAGTTCTTTTTGGAAATGAATGACACTCAGGATGTTTCAAGGGGAGTTTTGTGGGAGTCTATGAAAGCCTACATTAGGGGTCAAGTTATCTCTTATGTGGCACATAGGGATAAGGAGTGTTCCAAACAACTTAAAGAGCTTGCTGACAAAATTGCAGATATTGACAGGCGCTATGCTCTTTTGCCTATGCCAGATCTCTTTGAGGAGAAATTACTGTTGCAAACTGAATTTAATACACTTGTGACATGGATGGCTGAAAAAATTTTTTTCAAATCCAGACAGGTATATTATGAACATGGAGATAAAGCAGGGAGGCTTTTTGCACTTCAACTCAAACAGCAGTCAGCTGAACAAACAATCACAGGAATTGATACAGGCGCTGACTCCATATCTCTCAGCTCCCGAGTCATTAATGACCAGTGAGAACCAAAGAAAAAAAGTGTCTGTAAATTTCTATTTTTGTGTGATTTCCTTTCTATTTGGGCCTAAAAAAACACCATACAATTTTAATTTTTTTGAATATATTTTTTATTTTAATTTTATAGCATGTCCACTGTAGAGGACAACAGGACGATTTTCGTGTGAAGAATTTAGAAAATGAGAAAAAAGGAGCAAATGACATGTTTAGAGTGATCTTCACCCAAGAACACATTCAAGTTGAACAAAAAAAACAAAATGCAATTGTTCTGTTACTTGTTGCTTGCAAGGACAAAAAACATTGATCTCAGTTCAACAGTGAACTACAAGACATCGAACATAAGTAGTTCTGCTTTTCTTCTTCCTTTGGATATTTTAGCTGTGATAATCCTTGAAGCATGTTTTCTGTTTGGTGATGCAGAGAAACATCTTGCACTTGGTGCACCTGATGAATGTCTTGCCATTGCAGCCCTTGTTCCTGCATCTTACTGCATGTTTGATGTCCATCATCTCTGGCATGTGCCTGGATCCTAGTCTGCGTACAGATGGCTCTGGTTGTGGGAGCCTTGTTTTGGCTGGTGGCTGATACTCTTCCTCACTGTCTTCACTGCTGTCCTCAAATGAAGCACTATCCATCAGCTCTTCTGCCAGGTGCAATTTAAAGTCGAGGTACTGCTGTGTGTTCTTAGCAGGTCGATTCAGCACTTTACTGTCAGACTTGTACTGGACCAGAGCATTTGTGATGGCAACATCAAAGAAATGTGTCATCACACGTGATGTCCACTTCTTGGTCCTAGTTGACATGCGGTAGAAGCTCAGCATGCGGTCGCAGAGGTCTACGCCACCCATATTGTCATTATATTCTCTGATTACTGCTGGCCGTCTCACCTGGACATGGCCTTTGTCTTTGCTGGACCATCTGCTACAGATGTCCTCTGGATCTTTCCCATAGACAGTGGAGGCCATTAGAACTGGTTTATTATCAAACCATTTCGTCACTGCCAGCTCAGGCTCCCTCCGGACCAACGTCACTGAGGCCCCTCTCCCTTCTTTTCTCAGCTCCTTATCTCCTGGCAGCTGGCATTGCTTTGGAATCCTGTTCTTCATAATGGTTCCAGTTGCTGGAAGACCGTTTAAGAGCAAAGCATCCATGAGATCGATCGTAGTGAAATATCAATCAAAGAACACATAAGTTCCAGTAGGAACTGACTCGACCATTCGCAAGACCGCTGCAGCTCCAACTCCCAGTCTTTGGCCCCTGAATGTGTTCTTGCCCTGATAGACCTCGAAATCCAGGACCAGACCATTTGGCGAGGCAAGCACAAAAACCTTTAGTCCAGTAGGGTTTGGCTTTCCTGGCACATATTGCCTGACTGGGCAGCGGCCTGTGAACGGGATGATTTGCTCATCAATGCACACCTTGTCACACCTTGGAAGGCTGAGACAACCTTGCCTCACACGGTCAAGCAATGGTCTGACTCTCCAAAGAATGTCTGACTCCTTTGCCTCTTCGGTTACATCCAGGTCATTGACAATCTTGAGTGAGCTTCTCAGTTTGTGGAACCTATCCCTTGTCATTTTGTCATTGATGTATTGTGAAAAGTACTGGATTGGACTCCAGTATTCACGGATTTTAGGGTCATCTTGATAGGCAGGAAGCCCAGGTAGCACAGGTGTGAATCTGTTATGGATGGGAAAAAAAAAAACACAAATAAATTAATTTAAAATTTAATATAAGGAGTAACATTTAATTTTTCCACATCAATTTGGATTAATGCAGTAATTTCAGTGTCATGGATGTGATATGACTCTCTATTGACCAACTTTAAAAGGTAACTTGCATATATTTAACAGCATTTAAACATAGTACAAATACAACAATAATCTAACATGATAATAAAATTTAATACATTAGCCTGAAACTAATTAAAACATACAAATTAGTCCTGGCCCACAGAGGACGACGACTTTCCTGCTCTCTCTCTGCCTCTGAGTCTGTCTCATCAGATTCTCCTGCATCTTCATCCTCTCCCTCTTCATCATCTTCTTCCCCTATCACAGGCTGATACTTTGGTCGTGTCCATCGTTGCATGGCTTCTGGTCCTCAGTCTTCCAATCACTCTCAGCAATACCTGGCAAAACACTGCAGCCTGACCCTTTGATAGCTATCTTTGGTGTGGTTAATGACAAGCTAGAGTTGTCCTGCCTCCACAAAAATGCAATTACCTTTGCATCGTTGTATGCCCGTCGCCTGATACTATTGAACTGGAAGGGGAAGAGCCCTCCTGCCTGTGTTCATTGGATTAGAGAGGTGATGATGGGATTGGCTCTGGAAAAAAAAAGGTATACAGCACACGGGTTAGAGGACAAATATGACAGAACCTGGTCACAGTTCATAACTCATATCAAGAGCCTTCGTTTTGCCTGACTCCTTGTTTTTGTTCATTAATGTATTTATTTTTCTTTCATTCTCTTTGACTGTTGTCCTAGTCTTCTCGATGCCCATATTCTCACTGTTGGGAATTTTGTCTTTGGTCCAGAATGTTGGTGTTATGATCATAACGATCAACATAGATTGGTTTGAGTCTTTTCTGTCTATGTCTGTTTTTTTGTATTTGTGTATATTTGTTTTCTTCTTTTGGTGCTCTGTTTGTACGTTTGATGCATGTGTGTCTTTGTGGATGTGTTTGGAGCGAAGCCACCTGGATGGGTTGGGGGGTGGGGCGGGTTCACAACTTTTGTAAGAAATGTTTAGCTCATGTCAATGTTCTCAATATGGAAAAATGATAAATAAAGTTGTAAAAATAAAAATAAAAAAATTTACATGGCTGTAACACATGTTCATTCTGTAATTCAGAAGCATTATTTTGAAACTTGAAGAGATAGAAGTAGTCTCTTAGGTAACAAAGATAATGAAGTCAAACAAACATTTACAGTGCTTCATGTAAGTCTGTCTTTCATTGTGCAAAGATAATCTTTGTGTGAACTGATAGGTTTGCCTTGTAATGTGTTGTAATCGCAGTAATTTGTTTCTTCTCATGCCCGTCATGGATATGAGTTAGTGGCATTGGGGCACCGAATTGAGAAATCTCTTACATGGATACTCTTTGTAAGGGCTAACATGTGGAGAACCCGCAGTCAAGGAAAACAAATCTCTACAGGCTGAGACTAAACCCCCAAGTGAAGGGGTTCTAATCCCTGGACTACTTGTCACCCTGCTACAGGCTGATGTCCCACAATACTGAAACTAAACATTGAGTTAAAGAAATATTTGCTGTAAAAAAAAAAAAAAGAAATATTTACTGTAAAATGATGTGTAAGACTAGTCCCTCTGATTATATGGTTTGTAGCGTTACCATGGTTACGGACCATGGCTATATTTTCCTTGCAGCACCATCAGTCACATTATTAACAGTAATATGTCCTTTGCAGATGTGTTGACTTTCATCCTCATTCTGCTTTGTTTCTTCTCTGAGCTTTACACTTCACACACTTTTAAAAACTATCGTGCTGCTCCTGTTATAGAGTTCATAACCATTGTGAATGGATTTCCCATCTGTATGTAAATATATAGTGTGATTGGGTGAATGTGAGGTCATGTAAGCACTTTGAGTAGTCCTTTATGACCAAAACCCTGTCTTATATTCAGGTCTATACTTAAAACCATCCTTAAAATAGGGTTTCTGTTGACCCTCCCCCAAACTCCTACTTTTTACACATCGTCAATAATTACTGGTGAGAAATTAGTGAGACTAATGTGAATCACTTTTAATACACACTTGCACAAACACATCTGAATTTTTGAACGGATTAGCATTTAGCTTGGATGAGATGGCAACTACTTGTCAGTTTGGCATTTTAGAGAAAAGGAGGGTACTGTGACTTTTTTCAACGCCCATTGATGGAGTGTTCATGACAGAAGTTATTCTATTTCTGTTTAAATATTCAACAAAAAAACAAAAAATCCAAGCAAAACTAAATTGCTCTTAACCTTATACACACACACACACACACACACACACACACACACACACACACACTCGTGCTGCAAAGGTACACCCTACTCTTTAAAAAAAAAACCTTTTTTTCTTCATCCTGGAAAATGTGACATTCAGCCTAGCAACGCTCACCACCCTCAGCCTTTTAAGCCACACCAACCCATGAATGAGATGTTTATGGTGATGGTTGCAGTCAGTCCTGAAGGGTAGGGAAGGGATGTACAGGAGGATTTGTTTTGAGGTTGTTTCAGATAAGGAGCCAAAAAGCACCTTACAGTTCCCTCCTTCAGCATGAACTCAGCGGCTGCTAACCATTTTAAATCATTTTTTGATAACCAGTAACTGAGTGTAAAGAGGATCTTTGGAGAACCTCTGCAGCTTTTAGGGTGGACAGGACACCTTATTCTGTTCTAGGACCGCTTAAAGAAAAGAGAGTTTCCAGCAGCAGGCGCACGTCAAGACACTTTTTATGAGGGCATATGCTATGGATTGGTCGCTGCTGTTTTTGTAAGGATATTGGCTCTCATTTATCAAGCTTGCTCAGATCTGAGCGCAGATGTGCACGCAGGATTCATCGTACGATAGGACACGCGTGAGATTTATGAAAGGGTTCGTATCTGACCAATCCCAGCGTACGTATGATCGGGTCTTGATAAATGCAGCGGCTGATATCGATCGTCATTAACATGTACGCCCTTAAATATTCGAGGTTCAGAAGCCTCGCCCACAGGGGTCAAACATGAAAGAGGAGAAATATTAGAAAGATGCAAAACTTTTTTGAGCTGAAAGTGAATATCCTTACATCTGTGGTGGAAACTAACAAGGATTTCCTCTTTGGAAGCATTAAAACTGGTATAAAGCAGTCCAGAAAACTCCTGTCTGGAGCAGGATTATGGTGGCGCTGAACAGTGCTGCTGCGGAATAGTGGACAGTAAGTTTAAATAAATCATTAGTCAATAAGTTGCTCAAGATGATAAATTAATATCTCATACATGCCTCATATTTTTTTATTGGTATGACATAGGGTACATTGCTCCTATTAATGAAAGTATTAAGTTTTAATTTATTACGTCTTAGTAATGTAGAGCAGACTGGAGAGTGTGATCCTCACTCCTCACGTCAAAGCTTGAGAGGTGTGCTGCTGTGTGTACCTCTATGCATTTGTATGATTACTGTGAGCAACCTACAAGAAGAAGACTCCATAGTGTTGTGTTTTTAGTTAATCAGCTGTGTGCGTCTTCCATTTCAGTAAAGTTCAAACTATAAGAAAATGTGATGCAAAAAATGTAAGCTTCGTTACTGAACAGGATAAGGTCTAAAATAATTCTGCTGTATGAGTGAATAAAATTAGATAATTGGCATCATACAAAAGTTAAAAAGATGAACAAATGATTCGTTTAATACCTTCAAACTGTATGGAGGTATTTTTGGTGCAAAAGGTTTGTGCATCTGTAACATGTAATTTGTATTTTTATTTTTGGTGCAAACAGTTCGTACATCTGTAACATGTAATCTGAGATCTGAGATTGACGGGTTTTACAACCAATCAGAAGTGATAGCATTTCATTACAGCCAGTCAGAGGAGACAAGGCTCTCTACACAGAGAGTGAGAACCAGAGCAGTGGATGGGGTCTCTGCCGTATCACGTCGGTCACTCACTCATAGCATTGGCCAAATGCGAGACCTGTGTGAAGCTGGCCCCCCACCCCTTGCAAAATTTCGGGAAAATAGTCTGCTTCGTTAGTGCTTCGTTTGTGCTGGTTTGTGCCGTTAAAATTTTCGTTTGTGCTGCTATGGTTTTTAAGTTATTAAATATTGTTTTATAGGTCACCCAGAGGTCTCGCATTTGGCCAATGCTATGGGTGAGTGACCAACGCAGTACAGCAGAGACCCCATCTACTGCTCTGGTTCTCACTCTCCATCAACTCATAGGGCTCTATTTTTTTGCCTCGTCAGAGACGTGCCACAGGCGGGGTGTAAGTCAGGTCCGCCGCGCAGACAAGGCGTTCCCAAGCACAATTTGGTATTTTGGTGAGCGGCGCAGCCTGGCGTAAGTATCCCCCCTCCCTAACTCAGCTCCTCCCAACGGCATAAGTCGGAGCGAGGGAGGAGAGAGGGCATGGAGTGGGTTTAACACAGCCAAGACCTGTTTTCACCAATCACATAAGCTCCTTTCCTTGCCTTTAAATCCGCCACCGGCGAAGCGTATTACAATTTTGGTGAAGTAGTCAAAGAGATCAAGAGATGTCTGAAAACAGTAATACCACACGATGGCGACAGAAGGCAGCTCCTCAACAAATGTCGCTGTAAGCGCTGCATTGGGCATCCTCCACACTCTCTCATATGAGCACAGATGGATTTGGTGTGTGTAAGTTTAGACCCACTGGTAAGACAAACACCCTTTTCCACAAATAAAGACACTCACATAAAGTTGCATATATTCAAACCTCACATGACAAAAGTGGGTTGAGCGCACAGATCACAACATTACCTCCAAAAATGGCATTAAAATCTGAACCATCTGTGCGTAAATGACGCATCGCACTCCGTGGCCTGGCTCTTTCTTTCATAGATGTTGGCATATAAAATAAATTTGGCTCACAAAACTGAATATTATATGTAATGAGACAACTGCTTTCTGCTATCCACCTTGAATTCACCCCTCAAAGGAATGCAGGCTCCTCTGGTTTGGACAGGAAATGGGGGAGTAACGGTTTGCACACCAAGTTCCCATTTACGACCCAGGCAACCATTTGGGAGGTGATAGTGAATCTTTAACGCTTCCCAAAAAGGACAAGTTGCTTATCAACCACACAGACCCATAAACACGGAGTCTCTCACCCTGGTTGGGAAAGATCAGAATTGACACTTCAGGATTAACCCAATGACCTAGGGGGGAAAACAGGCCAGTTGGCGCCAAATCTGAAAAACCAGATACCTGCCATAAATTCCTTGGCTTTCTTTGCAGAGCAGAAGGAAGAGGATGCCTGAAAATGGTTTAACTTCTTGTTTAATGGACACTTCACCAGAATTTTCTGTCTGTACACCACATTCTTAATGAAATGGTCTTTTTCCCAATTCTGTAACATGTCCACAAGCCAAACTGTTAACTTCACAAATTTATTCCAGGTTTTCCATGGACCAAGAGCTCCTCCTAGTGGTGATGCCTGAATATGGTTTGATCAGAGCCAAATGGCAGGAATCTAATCACGTGTATTTCTTTCCTTTTGTTATACACCTCGTAGCTTAGTAAATGGTATTCCCAAGATAGGCTAGTAGTTTAGAAGTAGTAACGTGAAACTCGTTTAGACTCAAGTTAAGAGTTTCGGAATGTATCCATACTATGTTTTATCTACCTCACACAAAAATATATATTAATCATCTAGGAAGCTTGATTGACAAGGTTATAATGTTGTCAAATATTATTACGTATGTGTTTCTTATGCTGGATGGTGTTTCTGTTCGAATAGATAATTGGTTTTCTGTCCCTCTCTAACTTTTAAAAGTCGTTAATCCTCTGTTAGTGTCAAGAAGACGGCTGATCAAAGTTTACTGTTTTCAATGTCATGCTTTAATGCGTCTGCTCATAAGAAACAATGAAGTGAAATGTGATCGTATGTGATGTTACAAACAGTTTAATTATAGTGAGTGAGTAAATTAGATCTAGCTCGCTTTTAATATCAAGTTGAGTTAATTCGCTGCCAGTCGATGTGCTGCATCGGGTTACAGCATTGGCTGTAACTTTCCTCTTGGCTCACGCCCACACGGGACTGTTTAAAAGAGCCCGGGAGTCTTTGCTCAGTCTTCAGTTTTACTTCTCTTCAGTTTTTACTCTTCAGTTTTTGTCTCCTCCGTTTTTGTCTCTTCTGTGTTTTCTTTTGTCTTCGTCTATCGTTCGCAATTTTTCCCCGCGTTTTATTAAGTGCCTTAAGCTCAGATTTTTATTCTAAACTTGGATGAAAGCATTCCCAAGTCCTTTAGAGCCTCAGTAACAAGCTGCGCGCATAAGAGAACCTCAGTCTAAGTCTTTTTATTTTTAGTTAGTTATTGGCGCGAATTAATCTGCAACCAAGCAAGTCCTGAACGCCGACCAGCATCATCTGCCAAGCTGCTTTGCCACCTGGTTCCGAGAGGCCCAGAGATCCGAAGTATCTAACGGCGCTGACACGGTCCTGAAGCTGAGATCCAGACACGGCGGAAGAACTCCCCGCCGAACCTTCAGTATCCGGTCCGGTAGCCACAGAACTTCAGCTGATCCATTCCAAGGGTGCCGCTGAGAACCGACGTCCAAAGTAGGCTAAATCCTCTAAACTGCTGTGATGAGAACTGGGTGATGCCGTCAACCGTTCAGTAGCTTACTCTTATAAGTTATAGTTTAGTTCTCCAAATTCCTTTTATTTACCCTCGTAACTCCGTTAACGTAGGTTAAATTTCCCCTTATTCACTCACTATTATTAACCTCCAGTCTTAGGTTTAACTTAAACTATTCCTTCGTTTATTCATTAGATGTGCTTTGATTTGCTCATTATTTGATCATCATTTATTGACGTTTTGTTATCATATAGCTTGTTAATAAATTGTCCATTTAATTCTAAGTTGTCGTCTTAGTGGTCTTTCAGAAAGTAGTCCCTGAATGAAGAATTCCGGCCTCAGATGAGAGACTGATTTAAATCTGTGTAAGACTGATCCAATGTTTAATTACTCAATTGAACTTTGTTTCGTCCTTTTTCCCACCAGAAAGGTGGGTGGTGCCCCTTCAACGAGTGCATAAATGTCATAATTTAATTTGATTAATTTTCGACATTTATTTTGAATTTAAAATCACTACATATAATATTGGTATGTGGGCTTAAAGTAAATAACTTATCTGAGCACTGAAACAAATCATCTGTTCAGCTGCTGCAGCAGGACGGAGAGAGGACACAGAGACATGTCCAGGTCGAGCTGCGCAAGAAATAAAAGGAAGAGGAAGAAAGAAAGGGAGGAAGATGAATTACATATCTTGTTAACTTCGTGTGTTTATTGACTAGATATTTAATTTAATTTAATGTGGTTTCAGCTGTGTAGATACGGTCAGGTTGTGTGTCCAAACGCGTGCCAAACGCGCTCAACAGATCAGCTATAGATCAGAATATATCTATATAGATCTAAATGTATGTGTTGACTCAGATTATTATTTGTTGATGATTATTTATTGCACTGAAATGTGCCTGACACTGTGGAAACCTGCCTGTGAGGCATCGGTGACGTATGCCAATATGCCGCATGTCTACCAAAATACCACTAGACCAGTTGGCTCCGCCTGCGCTGAAAGCTGACCAGGTTTGAATCGGCGAGCTTTCAGCGCACTTCTCACGCCACTGGCGAGCACGAAAATGTCACTGCGCCCGCTGATTCTGTCGACACCTCCCCCTGCCATGCCACCACGCCCAGCTTGGCGGATCTCGGTTCGCCTCCATGCGGCTTAGTCCACGAAAATACCAAATTGGCTGTACGCCGGGCTCCGCCAGACGAAAATACAACTGCACGGGCTCCGCCTCACCGGGGGACACGAAAATAGAGCCCATAGAGTGTGTGATTTCACATTTACATATACACAACTACAAATTGCATGTTACAGATGCACAAACCTTTTGCACCAAAAATACCTCCATAAAACTGTGGTTAAAAAAACAAAAAACAAGTTGACCTGCCAACACACATAGAGGTGAATAGTACATGCACCGATGCTCATATGCATCCGTTTTTAGTCATACTTTTCACGCGTTCAATGTTTTGCCCAAATAATACTAAATATAAAGATAACGGGAACTACTACACACAAGTAAATGCGCCAAAACATTAATTTTCTGAAATCTAATCAGCACGCCAAGTTTAAATAGCTGTGGTGTTAAATTCAAATGAAAACAAACCTTGTTGGTTTGCAAATCTGCCTCATGTTGAGTGGATAATAGTGCAAAACAAGAATTTACATTTTGAAACTAAGAAAATGTATAATTTGAAATACATGTTTTTTGAATGAAAGCCAGCAGCAGGTCTCAATAAAGTTGGAACAAGTTTCATGTTTCATCAGCTGGTGATGAATATCACCACACAAAACACTTGATAACGTCATACTGCCAGTTTGCCTGTGAACAGATGACCAAAGCCTTCCTTAAATACACACACAGACTTTTTTTTAACACATTTGTGGATCTGGTTACACAGACACACACACAGATAGAAATACACATTTGCAAGTACTTTTGCTACAATAATGACCCCATACTCGAGTCTCTGCTTTCTGCGCTGGCTGGGCCCTGAACAGTATTGCTCACACTAAATAAATCCTCCTGTTTATGAATGAAATGCTACTTATGCCTTATTCTGTCTAAATAGGAATGAGGACAAAGATCTTTTGTTTTTATTTGTTGTTCTTGTCAAACATCTTTTTTTCCATATGCCACTGTTAAACAGGTTTTTCTTCAATTTCATACAACGTAATAAAGGCTCCATGTCAGCCAAAGAAAGAAAGAAAAGAAAAATAGCCTTTTGAACATCAACCAAACTAATGCCACCACTAAGCATTGTGTGGAATAATAAAATAATAGAATAATAGCCTAATTTTAAGAAAAAAAAAATAAAAAAAATTATGACAGGCCTTACTTTTCAAAATTATTGTGCGGTTGCAAATACAAGGTTTGGATTACTGACAAATGACGCCAATTAGTCCTTGAGCCGGACCAGATGTTGGTACCACTTGGGTGGGCAAAACCTTACATATACTAAATTGTTTTTAGGGTCAATATAAGTAAATTAAAATATGATAGACTTTTCATAGGGGTAGCTTTTTTTTTTTTTCTCATTTTGTTATTTTCCTCAATAGACGAATTTTTGTTAACTCCAAAAGCAACACAGAAAGTCAAAAGCACATTAAAAGTCATACTCTTTTTGGGTCACACTGCTCTTTTCTATAAATTAATCAAACCTGTGTCTAATTAAATGAGTTGATGAAGTGGGTGTGGCCCAATTTGATGGTGGAGCAGTTCTTTCAGGTATCATAGTACTTTTTAAGTTTAGTTTTTTTTTAAAAAGTTTTTATATGATAGACCTTGGTAACTGGTAGCTTTATTGTAGTTATCACTCATTGAAGTAATAGAGTGCAGCTGTTCAAAAACGAAAAATCGCCTTCCTTCAAAATTAGCTTTCTTTCATTTTAACCTCTCATTTAGGTGTGTTTGAACTATTGGCTAGCCATAGAGACTTGTAAGTACCCCCTAAGTAGTATTTCAAGTAATTTATCTAATACAGGTGTGTGTATATAAGCTTCAATTAGCCAATTGTCAGGTCTAAATCAAGGTCTAAATTAAGGATATTTTTTGACTTAGAAGTAGAAGTAAAGTAAATGCAGACTAATAGCATTATCATAACACAACCTTAATATGACACTGACATATTTTAAATGCAGGCACTCATTACACAATCATCCTGGCTGGTGCAGGGCAAGAAGACATTAGCAACAAAATAAGATCTACTGGTGTATACACTCTATACAATCATCTGAGAAAAACTCCATTCCTCCACCAAGAACTTGATGAGACTGGCTTTGTTGGCAGGGCTGCAGAGAAGTTTCCTCCACTGCTGAATATTGTGGACAGAAACAATGTTTCTGAACTGGATCCCCATGTCTGCACCTCTGTTTAGTCTTTCTGAATTTTTGATTGACATGTCCTTGTAAACGTCAAAGACAACGTCAATCCTTTCACTATCACCACCTTCATGCAGGACCTTGGATAAAGTTGAGTCCAGCCAGCTTCCACCATGTCAGGATTGCCTATTAATGCATTCGATTCATGCCAACTACCAGGCTGCTATCTGGAGACGGTCTCTTCATACCAAGCCATCTGTACCAAGCCCCAAGGACCATGGGTGGACCATAAATGATGAAGGGCAGCTGGAAATACAGTGGATGCGTGGTTCCCCAGCACCAGATGGGGTCTTGCAGTTGCTATCCTGCAAGTGTGTGAGGACATGCAAACCACCAGACTGCACCTGTCTCAGCAATGGGCTGAAGTGCACAAACCTGTGCAAATTACAAACTTGTGCCAACCAGTACAGTGAGGAAGAGCCCCTTGCACACCCGGCAGACTCAGATGTAGAAGAAGATACAGATACTGATGTCGATTACTGATGTTGATTAATAAGTGATGACCAAAAGGAGCTATGTTAACAGACCCACTGTGACTCAGTGACAGTATTATGTACTAAGCCAAAACCTGACAGTCATATTTGCTGTCACTGTTCCTTATGGAAAGAATAGGACTTTGAATAGGACCTTGAGTTTTTCTCAGATGATTGTATAGAGTGTATACATCAGTAGATCTTATTTTGTTGCTAATGTCTTCTTGCCCTGCACCAGCCAGGATGATTGTATATTGAGTGCCTGCATTTAAAATATGTCAGTGTCATATTAAAGTTGTGTTATTATGATGCTATTAGTCTGCATTTATTTTACTTCTACTTCTAAGTCAAAAAATATCCTTAATTTAGACCTTGATTTAGACCTGACAATTGGCTAATTGAAGCTTATATATACACACCTGTATTAGATAAATTACTTGAAATACTACTTAGGGGGTTATTACAAGTCTCTATGGCTAGCCATAGAGTTCAAACACACCTAAATGAGAGGTTAAAATGACAGAAAGCTAATTTTGAAGGAAGGCGATTTTTCGTTTTTGAACAGCTGCACTCTATTACTTTAATGAGTGATAACTACAATAAAGCTACCAGTTACCAAGGTCTATCATATAAAAACTTATTGTAGGGATGTATAGCAATAAAAAAATCACAACTAGAATTTGCCCACCCAGGTGGTACCGATATGTGAAATTTTGGTTCTTGGCTCAAGTACTAAATGTGCAAGACATGTTGAACTTGCTTCACTTGGTTTTCCTCTAAAGTTGAAAAATCTGAACTCAAACCACTTATGTTGTGATAGCCAATCAGCAAGGAAATCCTCTGGTGGAGTATGTCAATGACAGACCAATGGGATTTCATTCAGCCAAAAACTGAAAAAAAAAAAAAAAAAAAACAGACCATGATGGTGTATGGTTGCCCCGAGCTCCACAGTAACGGGAAGAAAATGGAGAGAGAGAGAAAGTAAGGAGGTCAAATTATCCACCCAGTTTGACAACACAATAAATCCTCACATTAATAATATGCAACTCAACACAAAACATTCAGGTATACAAATATTTATGAATTAAAGAAGTAATATCATTACTACCCCCCCTCCCCAATCCTGGAAGAGTGAAAGAAACATGCCAACAAAACCTGCATCACCACAGCCAACACCACAGAGGTTCAAATCAGTATTTTGCACTATTTCTCTGACTCTAATTAACAGTAAATGTGATTACACCCTAAAGCAGCACATATCATTCAGAGTAAATCTCTTGAGTTCACACAATTAAAGACAATGTAAGCTCAGGACTTGCAACAAGTGTGTGAGTAACCAGAGGAATATAATGTAGTTACAGGGCTTCAGAGTACCTAATAAAGGGACTCACTACACTTTATGATAGGCTTAGCACATAGTCCAAAATGAACAGCTCTGTTTCCAGTGGACCCTTAGAGCGTTTGTTAGTGCAACTACAAGTGTGTGTTTGTGTGCTGTGGTTCCCTGGGGATCCAGCTTAATCATGTGAGCTGGTTTTCAGAGCTTAGCTCATTGCATCAAACACCTGTGGGAAATATGAGGTATATGATTTAACACTAGAAAGAACTCAGAGGAGAGGGAGTTGAATTGTTGTTTCACTTGTACATTAAATGAGAAACATTCAGCTCTGAAAACCACTGCATATTGCATAAAGGTGTGGCTCTTAGGCAAAGAGTGGAGATCAGAAGGTCATGAAACACTGTATAAGAATTCATAAGGTGAATCTCATAGAGTGACCAACAGTGAGAGGAGAGTTTAAGGAGAGCCATCCTGTCTGAATGAGACTTTGATCCTGTGGTCTTATCCAGCCCTTCCTTTCCCTCTTTCCTTCTCCACCTCTACCTCATAGGCACCTCATCATCTTGCTGCTCTTTATAGCCCAGAATTCAGGAAGCTTTTGGTTGCTGGAGATTTAAGAGGCTGCAGCTGCACTTCATAGTACACACTTGACTCTCTGACTGTAACTTCCACTTGGATTCAGGGGAAAATGATATTTCTGGGAGAGCTTTCTGCAAAGCATATCAACATTTTTTTGCTCACCCTACCAGAGGACTCTGTATCCTCTGCTTTTTCCACCTTTAACCCTCTGGTATTTTCCTATATTTTTTCTGTCTCTGTTATCTATTTTCCTGTCTTCTTATCCCCAGGCTCCCCTTCTTTCTTCTCTCCCATGGGGTCTTATCTTCTGTACTATATCAGCCATTCATTAGTACACACTCCTGCCTTGACGTTATCTGCATAAGGATCAGAAGATTCATCTCAGTGCTTTGCACCACAGATGAAACCACTGCAACTCTTTTCTTTATGGCCAAGATTGTTGCTGTCTTGCAGATCTCCATCTATAACTGCACCTTGAAAAAACAATAGTGCAGTTTTTCTTATTTAGCAAACAGCATACAGGGAAAATGAGAAATAATAAAGCTGCTGGCAGGGTAAGAGCTTTCCTGTAATGATAATTAGGCAATGGAACTTACCAGATCTAGTGTCAGGACTAGAGTCTTAAGAACACTGTTACTGGCAACACTGGCTCACCACAGATGGCGGTTTAGAAATGCGATCATCTGCTGGAAACAGTAGTGCTTCAGCAGAGAGTGAGCTGGTCAGTGAAGCGGATAATGTTCATCCTTAGGACACACACCAGTTCACAAGCTAATGAGTACATTGTGTGTGTGTGTGTGTGTGTGTGTGTGTGTGTGTGTGTGTGTGTGTGTGTGTGTGTGTGTGTGTGTGTGTTCTATTGAACTCTCTTTTATTTCAGTGTTGAGGAAATGTCCACCCAGTTTTCCTGAACACTGCCTTGATTATCTGTATTTACCGTTCTGCCTGTTCTTGAGGGATCATGTTGTCTTGCTCCTGTTTTCAGCTCTACCCTCTTGACACAAAGCAAAAAAAAAGCTGTAGGCATAAAAAGAATGAGGGGATTGATTTCAGGTGGCACTGATTATAAAACGAGTTATACAGTTATGTTAATTCCTGACCCCTCAAATATTTTTCTGTTCTGACCCAATCAGCTGCCATCCTCTGTGGTATTAAAAAAATAAGTTGTGAAAGTCAAACCAAACCTAAGAGACTCACGGCTAAAACAGGATCTGGAACAGCTGTGCTCCGATCTGGAATGGCAGGCGGATCATGTATGCAAGCATTATAATCAATGTGTGTGATTCCACACAATCTGGCGGCTCTGGCGGCTGGATAAAATACACAAGGCTTCTATTTTTGCTGGACACTGAAGTCAAGCGCATCAATTCAGTGCAGCGCAGCACAAGCAGCAGCGGAAGTTGCATGCAGCTACATAGGAAAACATCCAGTTAATTTTCAAAATAAATAAAAGTCAATACGTTGAACTGTTCTTCACTTGATAATAGGAGAGGCCAGGGTTGTGGGATGTGGGTGTTTATATACATTGCCATTTATATAAACCGATTGACAGATCTTATTCAGTGTCTCACGGTGAAACACACGAGGTCTCATGATGAGATGGTGTACATATAAAAAGCTTATGATATCAGTCAATAGCTATTAGTTATTGATTACATTTGGTATTATTATGATATTGCTGTGTTTTCTTATGTCTGTGTAGTCAACATTTTAAAATTTTTGAATGGCCAGCACTTTCTGACTGTAAACAAAGCCATTCTCTACCTCCCCCAACATGATTAGTTGTGAGGCAGATGCTGCTCCCTCGTGTTGTGAGGCACACTCCACGTCCTCCAATAACATAAATGAGCTTAAACAAAGTGAACGTGCTACAATAATAGTAAAAACCAACCAGAAAGTACGGAAGACACAAGCAGTAAAAAAAGTAAATTTCGAAGACTCTGGCGAAATAACAGGCACTTAAAAAGGAGGTAGACTGAACAAGAGCTAAGAAGCTGGGTCAACATCAGCATAAACGATGGGGGATGCTTCAGGATCTTACAGACTCTGTAACCTTTCTGCTGGACAGGTAAACCGCTTTAACAAAGTAAGCAAAGTGTGTGTAACAGAGGTGTTTCTTGTCAAACAGGACCTGCTGCGTGTTGCAGCCCCGCTAAACTGTTTACCTTGGGTCCTGGAGTATGTCACTTTATGCTAGTTGTCGAAGTCCTGCAAACATTGTGTTTGCTGGTCATCTGTTGGCATCTACAGCAGCACCAATGCTTTTTACTTTCACATTGACTGGGCCCCATTTGTAATCATCTGAAGTATTTATCTGCATTATATCTGAATTTAATTAAAACAAAACTAGCGGGCAGGAGCGTCTGTTTATGGGCAGGGATTGCTGGAGCAGAGAGTAAGGGGAGAGGAGGAGCTGAGGGGAAAACTGGTTGGAGGGTAGTGTTTACATTAAAGATTTCTCTCAAAAACTGGCACTTCCTCAGTTCCTGCCTGGGTTGTATTTTAGACTCACTGTTTGGCTATAAATTGTGAACTTCACTGCGTGAAATGGTGATTGTAGAGCTTGTAGTAGTGATGTGCTGGTGGAGGCAGACTTGGATCTATAAACCAGCTCTTGTTTTTGATGTTGATACATAACAAAAGAAAAAGACAACCTTCTCTCCACACAACTCTGCCATGAGCACACTATGCAGGGATTGTTTGCTGTGTCAATAAAAGTACTGTATGACCAATCAGATGGAAGGACAATGACAGTGTTTTTCAAATCATCATGCAAAATGATGTTATTCTAGGAATTGTAAATGGACAGTGTTGCCATCTCTCTCTCTGTTGTCTTCTAATCACTCAAAGCTCTTTACATCACCTCACATTCACCCATTCGCACCACCTTCAGGTTAAATTAATATACACATTCCTGGTTAATTAAAGAAAGGAAAGCTGTTAATTATCCATTGAAAGAAAAATTGTATGTGTAGCCTATCACATGGGTATTTTATCATCATCAAGTATGTTAATCACCATTTACTGAAAATCACTTGATGTGAATGCTTGCCGGCATTATATCTGTTTCTTTTTAATGAGCATGGGAAAGGAGAAGTGCAACCTTGGAGTTGGGACTGATACTTTACTGCTGAAGCCGTGCAACTTGATGAACACTACAATTTCACTCACAGGTTGTTTTCCCAACAGTGGGATTGAACTGATAAGCAGGAACCTGATGATGAACTAAGCTGTCTTTGTTCTCCCAGTACAGACCACAGCTGCAACCTGTACCCTATTTGGATACTGTTGTAATGTCATGCCACTTGTGAGATGATGTTAGTGGGTGGGGGTGTCTGTTTCTTGACTGCATAAAGGATGTGTAAAAATCTGAATTCCTCAGTCAGAGGAAGCTGCCTTTGTTGTAAGCTGCTGACTTCTTGCAAGTAAAAGATATCGAAGAAAAAGAAGTTCATTATCACTATCTTCTTCTCAGCTGGCTGCAAGTCAGATGCAGTATTATTTTTCTGACATCCATAAATGGATATAAGCTCATCTGTGGATCTGATCCCCTCTGATGGATGGCAATGCCAAATCTAAACAGGGTAAAAACAACCCAACCCCTTGGCCTGTCCTTTGAGATTTATAACTTTAAGACCAGCATTATTTTTTTTTTGTGACACTTAAAGGGTTGGCATGATGCTTTTCCCCACTTACAACAAAAACTGCAAAGTTACAATGTTTGGTGTTTATACTAGATGTATGCAAAGTTTCAAATCATGAGGTGAACCTATTTTGTCAATATCCTAAAAAATAGATGTAAACTGCTCAAAACGGGAGCCAGGAAAACATGACTCATAAAAACTGAGCATAGCGGTAGTTGAGCTTGACTTCGGTAGTTCATGAAGTCAAGCTAAAGGTCACTGTCAGCTGACCTTAAGCCAGCCCTCAGTCAGCTGATCGCCCTCTACACATCCAATTGGCAAATGTCAAAATGGCGCCCTATTTAAACTGCTTCTCCTGCCTACTCTGCCTGCTGCAACCACTCTCCGAACGCCCACTCATGCGTTTGTGCTTTTTCCTACCTTCTGCAGGAGCTCTCGTCTGGCAAGTAAAACTTCAATTTCTTCTTTTGAAAATAACATCACAGCTCCAGATGTTGCCTCACCTCAAGAGCTTTTCACCTTGTTTATGAAAAAATGTCCACATGGAGCCTCCACCTGCAGCTCTCTCTTCCTCCTCTGTCTCCAGAAAAGTGACTGAGAAAATAAAACACTGCTCTCCCAACATCATGGCAGTTCCAGCTTCAGCCGCTGCTGCTCCACCGCTGCCGCTCCACCGCTGCCGCCCTCAGAGTGCAAGGCCCAACCCCAGCTACCAGACCCACGGACCTGGTCAACAATTTCATCCTAAACGTACCATTCCATATCTTGCCTCCTATGGGATAAACATTGGTCCAGGCAACTTTGTTTTTTTTTGTGACGATGAGGCAACCATTAATATCATTAACAAAGGGCTCTCTTCAGTTCCATTTATTAATAGGTTTATGATGCACCTTACCTGATCCTATGTCTTGGGTAATTTCATTATTTGAGCAGTCCATATTCCAGGCTTGGATAACCAAATTGCTGGTTCCTTGTCCCAATTCGAACTTCAAAAATTCTGCCAGCTGTGCCTGGAGGCAGCGCCATCCAGCCTGGCCCAATTATTCAGACTGTGGTAGTCTGAGTGCAGCCTTGCAAACTTATGTGCTCTCTGCTGCCTGCTATATGAGAGGTGGTAAAGCAAAATCAGCATTAAAGTTAATATGATTCTGCATGGTCTCACTTTACCTCTTTTCATACCACCTTCTCTATAGCTCCAATGCCCGTTATTATATCCATTGTATGTGCCTTAATAGTCCACTGTTTTGAATCTCGCAAAATATTGTAATCTTCCATATAAAGACTTGTAGCAAGTATTCAGTTCCATCTGCACTGTCTGAACCCATCCGCCACCAGCCTGTTGAAAACCCATCTACTCATCTCCTGCTCAATGGCCTAAAGAGGGAAAGGCCGCAAGCCATAATTCTGTCCCCTATTTATTGTATTCTTAAACATAGTCACAGTTATAAATATATGGATGGATGAAGTTAATCCTGTTCCATTATCATCTTTTGAGGATAGCTTCATAGTTTCTTGCTGCTGGCTGCTGCTCTCCCTCACTTGTTGGTGCTTTCATGTGGCTCATGAGAGCTGGGGAGGGTTGCCTGGTGTGCTTGTTCTGGGGGATTTTTAACCACTTGCACCCGGTACCCGCTCATGAGCAGGCAAGACCGTGGCATGAGCCTCTTCCGGTCATCTCCAGCCTCTAGACGAGATGTAACAACAGATTTTTTTCTGATTTTGCCACAGAAGGGTTAGAGCATGTCTAAAATGGTGTGCTTGAACATTTCACTGTCGTATTTTAATAATTTTTAAGATTTTAAACACTTACACATTTTAAACCCGCTGCGGACATGAGCGACTCCAGTAGAAAAGAGGAAGCTGAAGAAGCCGTCACGTAACTCCACCCCACTAGCATATATCAAAACACATCAGGACTTTCAAATGAGACCAGTCTTACCTCACTACAATGTATATATACCCCTACAGTTTCACAACAGTAAGCAGGTAAAGTTTCCACAGGAAAAAAAAAGGAAAAAAATTATTCATTTTCGTCATTTTCCGCGGCAAAATTCGCCAGTAAACTTTGTTTTCAGTCTTTTTTTCTCCCATAAAGTTCCCTACAAGCTAACGCAACAAACATTTTCTTCTGATTGAACCACAAAAATGCCTCTCAAGCTGACAAACATTTCAGTCTGGCCAACCAAAGCGGAATGCTCACTGTCCGTACCTGCCCATCTATACAACGATTGGATGAATCAATTCAGGTTTGACTGCAGTCGATTCATTCTGCCAATGTAAGGCTCTCAGACGAGGGGTAGATCCAGGTAATCTCCACCGATTGGCTGAGATACATGCCTGCGCAGCCTTGCAGTGCAAAGCCAAGTAGCTACGGCGATGCTGAATGCTAACGCTCAGGACCACACAGACAATGGACAGGACGCACGGCGCAGCGAGTTGACTCACGTGTTTTGATGTTGTAACCATGACTACCGCTACAGCCGTCTTGAAAGAAAGCCGGACGGCTGTTAGTGTTTATGACACCTGAGTAGCGTCCCATATGTCCAGGATCATAATTTTATGAACTATATCAAAGTCATAACAACAAGACATGATAGACAGAAATAAATATCAATAAATAAACAACAGAGATTATTATAAATAGATCAAGGCACCTGCACTTTACTCCAGATTTAATAATCTATATTTCAAAATCATCTCATATGTTTATGATTATCCATATTTTTTTTATCCATTAGATATAATTGCCTTGTGCTGTGCACAATGGTGGAAAATATTATTGCATTATTGCATTACATACATGATTAAGAACTGTCTAAAATTGTGAGGTAGTCTTTGTGGAAAAGAAATAACCAGTAATTAACATAAAAATCCCATGTTTTCATTTAAAATGGCAATTTGGCACCATTTTGGCAACAAAGCTCTCCAAATGATGTCCACCTGAGACTTTTCTGACTAAAATGGCTGTGAAATTGTTTTACATCATTTCTATGACACCAAACTTGGAGGGACTTATGCTTTTGACAATATATTTTTTTTTAGACTGCGATAAAATTTTGATTTTTTTCATGTAATTTATCTGATTCCATTCTAGCATGATAAAGGTCACAGCCAATCTTTCACTTGATTTAGACTCTACAAGATATCATCTTTTCATAGACACCAAGATTGTGGATCTAAGCCCTACGGTTGATGAGCTATTACTGATTTACTTTGGGTAGGTAATTTCAGGCAGAAATAACCCTGAAATAGCTTAGGGTCCAAGTGGTTAAAGGCATGGTTGTCAATTGTAGAAGCAGCTGAAAAAAACTGAGCCGGTGAGGCAGAATCGTCCCACCCCCCACTCACAAACCTCTCCCCTCTGTTCTCCCCCCCCTCCCCCCTGGCGAATCTGTATCACCCTGCCCCCAACACACTTCCTCTGGCAGAGCTAGAAGCCAGCCAGCAGAAGATCCTACGTTAGCTTCAAATAGAATTCACTACTTCGGATTGCTAGTAACTAGCGACAGTAAACGCCAGCTCTGTTAGCAAGCACCGTCTGCAACTGCCTGGACAGCTAAAACAAAGCATTTAAGATGGAGGTTGAAATAATGGTATTTTAATAAACCAAAGTGAGAAACATCTGCATATACATGTTTTTTTTTGTGTGTGTGTGTGTGTGTGTGTATGTATATGTGTGTGTGTGTGTGCGCGCGTGTGTGTGTGTAAATTGCGTAATGATTTTTCACTCATGTCTCTTGACTGCTAAGAAGTGCTAATAGAAGTGCTAACCTGCTGCCTTTTTTCCAGTTTTGGGATCATCTGCCTCACGTTTTGCTCCCTGACCCGCATGTCAAAGGAGAAAGAAGATGCCAGGATGGGTGGAAAGTTAATAAGACTTAAGGTCTCACTGTTCAGTATCACGGGGCAATTGTTCATTCAGCTACTCCCCTATTTCTCTTTTTTCTCTGCTAATAGGGTGTTTTTGGCCCTCAGCAGTTTATCTCACAGCACAAAAAGACTCACAGGAGAGCTGGGGTGGAGTGATAACTGGGGTTTGGGGGTAACTAGAGGTGTGAAATACAGTGGTGTAGCCACAAAGTATGTGTGTGCATGTGCTGTGATTGTAAAAAGCAGACTGGAATGGGGTAAGGGGTAGAGCCAGAGAGGACTGAGGGGGATTTGTCATCACATCATCAACTTTTTACTCACAGGGGGTCTAGAGGAAAGGTTTAAAAAGCTTTGTGGGGTGCAGGGTCAGTTTTAAATATCTTCTTTGGCTTTGTGCTTACTTCACTTCTGTCTTTTAATTTCCTTGAGGGAACTCCCAAAAGGATACATTTTGATTAGATAGTTGTATCCTATCTTATCTAATCTAATCTACTGATGGTACCTGGAATAACCCATGACAAGGGTTTTAAAACTTTGTTGGTTTCATGGTAACAGATGGAAAGAGGAGATAGCCAAACTAATATCTTATGTAAAAGGAAGAGTAGATGGGGGTCATTTCATACCTACAAACATTAAAATGAGACCTGCCATGAATGTAGAATGTTACAGTCGGTATCAGAGGAGGCAGGATCCAGCAGGGTTGGCCTTGAGGTGGTGGTTATGAAACATCAGACTTAATGTTTTTGAGTTGAAAAGGAATGAATAGAACCATGGTTTATTTGACTTACAAATTATGTGACTTCACCTTAACAGAGAAAAAGGGAGTAGGGAATAATGTGAAAAGATATAAGTCAAGAGATAACTGAGGCAAACAGGAGGAAAGACAGGAAGCAGATGAATCCCATATTTATCAGTGTTTATGGTAAATGTCAGCAAGTTGAACAGTAATCAGATTTTAATGTGAAGAAATCTCTGCAGCTGATTGGCTGACTGACTGCAGCATCATTTATCAGTCCATACACATTCACTCAATTTCATTCACACACATACTCGGGTTCCTGCCATAATCACATCTCTCTACAATCACCAATCATGATCAGTGGCTTTGCAATCACCACAGCAGACCTCCAGCCAGTCGAATGATTAATGACAGGTGATGTCATCAGGATGTTATCATCTAGTTGGCTAATGACAGGAAGTTGGCAGAGTATAGGTCATGGCCTTTGGGAGTGTGTGTCTCCAGACCTTCTTTGTGGTACTTTGAGTAAGGAATTTAATTCATGTACACTGAAAAGGTACTTTTAAACTGTATTTGTGAAGATCAGGGACAAAAATCACTTTCTTTTTTTCTTTTAATAACATTTCAAAGCTGCTTGAACTAAATTTTGGCTACAGAAACTTTTTCCAAATTCTTGTACCCCCTGTCTTTGTCTGGCCATGAAATTTTTCACGAATTTGCCCAAAAGAAAGACTTGCCCTCAAACAAATTAGAGATTCGGCCGAGAAGAAGTTGATCCTACTCTTCTTGCATATTGCACATTGTACATATATATTTATTGTAGTATTTAGTAATTTTGTTTACTTATTACGTTTTTTTTCTATCTGCCGTTATTTGCACTGTGGGTCCAAGAGGACTGTAATTTCATATATGCTGTATGCTGCCGTATAGCATATTTGACAATAAAGCTGACTTTGACTTTGACTTTTGACTTGACTTTGACTACTCTTATAACAATAGTGTTAACATGTGTTTGTGTCAAGCTAACATAAAAGATAAAAACAGAAATAAAAATCATGGCAAAAATAATGTTTATGAGTCAAGCAATCAATACCTTTATTTGTCCTCAAGGGGGCAATTAATTTTGTAGGAGCAGGAGCACACAAGACAAAATATATATATAGCTGTTAGCCTCCCACAATAGCAATTAGCAGTTAGCTGCTGTTATCTTTTTTTATTGTAAAACCCTGATAACTGTGTTTCCTGCAGGAGTGTTCATGTGTTTTCTTGTTCAACTAAGGTCCTGCCATGACGAAGAGACACTGTAAAGAACTGTGTGGTTTTCTTTAAAGACTTTACAGTCAATGTGAGCAAGAGCAGAACAACATATTTTAGTTTTCCCAGCTCACAGCAGTAGATAAACAAAAAATAAACTAAATTATATGAGTTTTTATAACAACCTCCTCGAAAAAAAAACTATGACTAACATTTGAGCTACAGGTCCCACTCAGTGAGTCAAGATTCACATGGTCAGTCCAGGTCATACATACTCATCATACGCTGCAATGTTAGACAGTAGCACTACATGTATAAACTAAAGTACAGCTGATCATCATGGGTCTCCTTTATTTTACAGTACAGTGATGGCTCAGGGACAGAACCTGACCTGTAAGTCCTCCATGACAATTCCTGACTTCAGAACTTGCAGCAGCTGATACACAACTAGAGCACAGTTATGCATGTCCCCCCCCCCCCCAGACCTTGAGGTTTTTGAAATTAAATCAAGAAATTGCACAGCAGTGACTAGCCCCCCCCCCCCCAAACACACACACACACACACACACACACACACACACACACACACACACACACACACACACAGTGCAAGCTGTCAATCACTTTACCTCATTGGCCCTCTAATGGTCCTCTTGGGACATATGTGGGGTTGACAGGCAGTCAGACAGTGATAAAAATTGATGATGAAATAGACCGAATTGAGGAGAGATAAATGAGTAAAAAGAGGGATATGGCGAGACAACCAAAGATATGGAAGAGACAGTGTTTGACTTTGAAATAATGAGTCAGGGACATCTCAGCACAACATGAAGACCAGAGACGAGCGATCCGGTTTCAACTAAAATCCACTGGGGGTTTTCCGGGGGGGGGGGGGGGGATGTTCTGTGAATTCCTGAATTTCTTCCCCCCCCACAGGAGGAGGAGGTGACGGGGAAAGAAATTCAGGAAAAGAAATTCAGCCCCAGCTCCGTGGCTGAGTGACTGTTGCTTTGATCGCTCATCTGTTCCTTGTCAAAAAAATAGCTTTCTTTGGAATAAGTCATTTATATCTGCACAGAAGCAGGAGTCTGCTATCCCCCATGTTTCTACACTACAGACAACCTAGTGACATATGCATGATATGCCTGCAGTATGATTTAGGCATGGCAAAAACAGTTTTTCAGTCAGTGCAGTCAACATCTTCATGCACGCTTTGATTCTTTCCTAAATGTCACGCTGTATTACATGCTGGGGTCAGGCAGGAGAAACCGTTATCAGGTCTTGAAAGTACCTATATAAATAAACCTCAAAAATACTGGACCAAAGTTCTCTGCATTACCTTTACGGCAGGATACTGCAGAAAGATCTTTTAAGCTCTGAACATTTCAAACTGTTTTCAAATATGTGTCTAGTGTTCCACCTTTTATATGCTTTGGCTCCATCTCCATTATGTCAGTTTGCAATCAGAGGATTCAATAAGATCCAGGAGAAAATCTTCATTGACAGACTGCTCTCTATCCTTTCACCACACAGCCTTTGGGCAATCAGCTTTCTCTGTAAGAGCCTCAATGTTCACCGAGATGATATCAAGAACTACAGCTCTTGTTGTGGAAGATCCAACATAAACTCAGTAAAACAATGCACAGGAGACAGGATGAGATCTGAAGAACAGCCTCATTTCATTGTACAGATGTAGAAATCAGTACAGATGACAAACCTGAGGAAAGCCTTCTAAGTTTTTCTTCTTCTCCCTTTTATACTGTCCGGTGTGTATCTGAATACATTTGTTTACCTCTTGTACCTCTGATATGTGTGTGTGTGTGTGTGTGTGTGTGTGTGTGTCTGTGTGTGTGGGTGGGTGGGTGCATGAGTCTTCCGTCATCATGGGTACAAAATATCAATTCTCCAGGAGGCTAACCATGATGACGTGTCGAGTGTTCTGAAACTCAACACTTTGTTTAGATTTGTCTTAACTCTCCCAGAGATTAGCTCTAAATGTTCTGACAGACAGATAGTTTTGGTACTTGCAAAACAGCCTTGCTTACAACCTCTCAGTCATGAGGCTGCATAAGTAGGCCAACCCAGATTATTTGTAACCCCTTAATAATCACTCTATATTTCTTAACCTAAATGTATGAAAAGATTCTACTACACTCTGTCAGCAGCTTCCAAATCAAACTGAAAAATCTACTCAAAGACACTCGCCAACCACTTACCCAATACCACTGCTTTATGATCTTGATCTGTCTATTTCTATCTTTAATTATAGGAATGCTCTGGATGGTAGTGGTGTAAAAAGAAAGCTCTTTCACCAAGACCCACATTGAAACATCATGTGTATCAGTCCTTGAGTTTATGAATTTACCACACAAAAACAAAGCTTCACTTCTGGAAGGTGAAAACAGACTCCAGGACATTAAGGAGCCTGCATTAGGTGTAGAATTTCTTTATTTTTATTTTATTTTTCTCTAGGCCAAGATAAATTAGTTCAGCGCTGAAACATGCAAATTGTGCACATGATGGCACATGATGGGGCTCTATTTTCGTGCCTCGCTGGCAGCGTGGCGCAGGTGCAGCTTAAGTCAGGTCCGCCGCGTTGATTAGGCATGCCCAAGCACATTTTGGTGAGCAGCGCAGCCCGGCGTAAGTATCCCCCCTCCCTAACTCAGCTCTTCCCAGTGGCGTAAGTCTTGGAGAGGGAGCAGAAAAGGCGTGGAGTGGGTTTAACACAGCCGAGACCTGTTTTCACCTATCAGTTCCTCTCCTCTTCTCACTTTGAAATCCGCCACCAGCGAGGCGTATTACAATTTTCGTGCAGTTGTCAAAGACATCAAGAGATGTCTGAAGACAGCAATGCCACATGATGGCGAAAGAAGGCAGCCCCTCAACAAGTGTCCCTGCAGGGGCTGCAGGGCATCCTCCACTCTGCCCCATATAAGCACAGATGGATTTGGTGTGTGTAAGGTTGGACCCACTGGTAAGACAAACACCCTTTTCCACAAATAAAGACAATCACATAAAGTTGCATATATTTAAACCCCACGTGTCAAAGGTGGGTTGTGTGCACAGATCACTACATAAATTTAAATATATGCATTAAAATTGGAACCACCTGTGTGTCAAGGAAGCATCACGCTCCGTGGCCTAGCTGTTTCTTTCATAGATCTTGGCATATAAAATAAAATTGGCTCACGCAACTGTATATTATAATATTGGTATGTAGGCTTAAAGTAAAGAACTCATCTGATCACTTAAAGAAATCATCTGGTCAGCCGAGGAAACAGATACATGTCCAGGTTGAGCTGCGTTAGAAAGGGGGAAGAAAAAGATAGAAAAAGGGGGGAGACGAATTAAACATCTCGTTAACATCATAATGTGTGTCTATTTACTAGATATTTAATTTAATTCAATGTGGTTTTAGCTGTGTTAATTCAGTCAGATTGAGTGTCTAAAAGCATGCCAAATGCGCTCATCAGATCTGATATAGATCAGAATATATCAATATAGATCTAAATGTATTTGACTTTGCACCAACGAAGAGTGTATCATAGTTATATAACTTGATATTTCATTATGTGATATTTAGGGCCCGAGCGTAGCTGCTAAGCAGCTGCGAGAGCCCTATTATTCCCCAAGTGGTTTTTCTTTGTTTCTTTCTTTAGGGCCCGAGCCAGCTGCAGAGCAGCCGGGCGTAGGCCCTATTATTCCCCAAGTGGTTTTTCTTTGTTTCTTTCTTTAGGGCCCGAGCCAGCTGCAGAGCAGCCGGGCGTAGGCCCTATTATTCCCCAAGTGGTTTTTCTTTGTTTCTTTCTTTCTTTCTTAGGGCCCGAGCGTAGCTGCTAAGCAGCTGCGAGAGCCCTATTATTCCCCAAGTGGTTTTTCTTTGTTTCTTTCTTTAGGGCCCGAGCGTAGCTGCTAAGCAGCTGCGAGAGCCCTATTATTCCCCAAGTGGTTTTTCTTTGTTTCTTTCTTTCTTCTTTTTCCTCCCCTTTGAACTGGAAAATGGCCCACTTCCCACTGGCGAAAACTCATGAAATTTGGCAGGATGACCGGGCCTGGTGAAAAATTTGATATTCCGAAGTCGCCCAAACAAGAAAATGCAAAATGGCTCCATAGCGCCCCCTAAGGTGAAAATTCACACTATTGACTGTCACGCCTTTACGCTTTGTCAAAATGACACAAAAATTGACACACATATGTATCTCAATAAGATCTACAAAAAAGTCAGTGCGGGCGTATCTGTCAAATGTACGGTTAAAGGGTTATTTCGCATTTTTTGCAGATCCGCACACATTGGAATTTCGCTAACTCCTCCGAAGGCTTTCTTTCCACCGGCACCACATTTGCTCAGGCCAATCTACACCCCATGGCCATTAAAAGTTATTCAAATCATGACGCTGCACCCCACGGTTTAGGTTCTAGGGGGCGCCAAAGATAACCCTAAAATCCACATATTTAAAAGTCTTATAACTTTTTATTTTTGCCCTCACTGGCCTCCAAGTTTTCTAGGATGATGCAATGTCCAGCCATCAACACATTTGTGAAGGAATTTTTACTCCCCAAAAGAGCGCCCCCCATGGCCGGAGAAAAAAGTCCATTTTTTCTTGTCCCCTAAGGTGAAAATACACATTGTTGAGTGTCACGCCTGTACGCTTTGTCATATTGACACAAAATTTGACACACACATGTATCTCAATAAGATCTACGAAAAAGTCAAAGAGCGCGTATCTGTCAAATGTACGGTTAAAGGGTTATTCTGCATTTTTTGCTGATCCGCACACATTGGAATTTCGCTAACTCCTCCTAAGGCTGGCGTTCCACCGGCACCACATTTGCTCAGGCCAATCTACACCCCATGGCCATTAAAAGTTATTCAAATCATGACGCTGCACCCCACGGTTTAGGTTCTAGGGGGCGCCAAAGATAACCCTAAAATCCACATATTTCAAAGTCTTATAACTTTTTCTTTTTGTCCTCACTGGCCTCCAAGTTTTCTAGGATGATGCAATGTCCAGCCATCAACACATTTGTGAAGGAATTTTTACTCCCTAAAAGAGCGCCCCCCCATGGCAGGAGAAAAAAGTCCATTTTTTCTTGTCCCGTAAGGTGAAAATTCACATTGTTGAGTGTGACACCTGTACGCTTTGTCATATTGACACAAAATTTGACAATCACGTGTATCTCAATAAGATCTACGAAAAAGTCAATGGGTGCGTATCTGTCAAATGTACGGTTAGAGGGCTATTTTGCATTTTTTGCCGATTCGCACACATTGGAATGTGGCTAACTCCTCCTAAGGCTTTCGTCCCACTGAAACTAAATTTGCTCAGGCCAATCTACACCCCATGGCCATTCAAAGTTGTAAAAATCATGACGCTGCACCCCACGGTTTACGTTCTAGGGGGCGCCAAAGATGACCAAAAAATCCACATTCTTAAAAGAATCCACATTCTCCCCCCCCATGGCAGGAGAAAAAGTCAAGTTTTTCCTGCCCATCGCTCAATGGCTCAATCGCATCGCTCTCCAGGCAACACCGTATCCAGGAGCAACCTGCCATTTGGATATATCCCAGCTGTGTTTGTGCCCTCACTCATGGTCCAGACTTTTTTCAAATAGGACATGAAGTTTGTCTGCAGCGAGTGTTTTGGTAGAAACTGCGCCTCCCATTCATTATAATGGGAAATGACCACAGACAAGTGCGCACACCATCTTTGGACCTTGAGTGTGACGCGATCGGGAGGGGGAGGCGGTCACGCTGGGGGCGGCACAACGCGGCTCGGGCCCGACAGTGCCCCACCGGGGCCCTAGTTAGGGCCCGAGCGTAGCTGCTAAGCAGCTGCGAGAGCCCTATTATTCCCCAAGTGGTTTTTCTTTGTTTCTTTCTTTCTTTCTTTCTTTCTTTCTTTAGGGCCCGAGCCAGCTGCAGAGCAGCCGGGCGTAGGCCCTATTATTCCCTAAGTGGTTTTTCTTTGTTTCTTTCTTTCTTTTTTCTTTTTAGGGCCCGAGCGTAGCTGCTAAGCAGCTGCGAGAGCCCTCTTGTTCCTGATGGATTCTTCTTTTGTTATTATTATTATTATTTTTCCTCCGCTTTAAACTGGAAAATGGCCCACTTCCCACTGGCGAAAACTCAGGAAATTTGGCAGGACGACCGGGCCTGGTGAAAAATTCGATATTCTGAAGTCGCCCAAACAATAAAATGCAAAATGGCTCCATAGCGCCCCCTAAGGTGGAAATTCACACTATTGACTGTCACGTCTGTACGTTTTGTCATATTGACACAAAAATTGACACACATATGTATCTCAATAAGATCTACAAAAAAGTCAGTGCGGGCGTATCTGTCAAATGTACGGTTAAAGGGTTATTTCGCATTTTTTGCCGATCCGCACACATTGGAATTTCGCTAACTCCTCCGAAGGCTTTCGTTCCACCGGCACCACATTTGCTCAGGCCAGTCTACACCCCATGGCCATTAAAAGTTGTACAAATCATGACGCTGCACCCCACGGTTTAGGTTCTAGGGGGCGCCAAAGATAACCCAAAAATCCACATTCTTAAAAGTCTTATAACTTTTTATTTTTGTCCTCACTGCCCTCCAAGTTTTCTAGGATGATGCAATGTCCAGCCATCAACACATTTGTGAAGGAATTTTTACTCCCCAAAAGAGCGCCCCCCCATGGCAGGAGAAAAAAGTCAATTTTTTCTTGTCCCCTTACATGAAAATACACATTGTTGAGTGTCACGCCTGAACGCTTTGTCATATTGACACAAAAATTGACAATCATGTGTATCTCAATTAGATCTACGAAAAAGTCAAAGAGCGCGTATCTGTATAATGTACGGTTAAAGGGCTATTTCGCATTTTTTGCCGATTCGCACACATTGGAATGTGGCTATCTCCTCCTAAGGCTTTCGTCCCACTGATACCAAATTTGCTCAGGGCAATCTACACCCCATGCCCATTCAAAGTTGTAAAAATCATGACGCTGCACCCCACGGTTTACGTTCTAGGGGGTGCCAAAGATGACCCAAAAATCCACATTCTTAAAAGTCATTTTGGCCACTGCAGGAGTACAGAGTACTGCAGTTCTAGGGGGCGCCAAAGATGACCCAAAAATCCACATTCTTAAAAGTCTTTTTGGCCACTGCAGGAGTACAGAGTACTGCAGGATACACACACATATACACACACGCCAACACACACACACACACACACACACACACACACACACACTCAGAGTCTGTTTTTTAGCACCTGCAAAAACATGCTGTTTACATATTTGACAAGAATGCAGAGGCTTCCTTTTGCCCCTGAAAAAAATCAAATTTCAAACACAACTTGACTGTTCATTTCTCCAAAAGACAACCATGAAGCTCCATCCAAACCTGAAGCAGATAGTTGGTGCATGTGTACAGTAACCTGAGGGGAGTGAGGTGACTATTTCTGAGGAGAACATGAGCAGTGAAGATTCACCTTGGAGCTAGAACAGGGACGTGCACATGATTATACAGGGGCAGGGGCTCAAGTTTTTTCCAGTCATTTATACAATATGGAAATTAATGTGAAATTAAAAAACAAAGTATTAATAGAAAGGTAATGACTGTCCTGTGTAGGTGACAGTGATATCCAATAGGCTAGGCACTCACGAGGCTGGCTGTGGCAAGTGTAAGTGAAAGCAACACGCACTGGCAGGAAGAACAGCAAACGCCGATGAAGGAAAGGGTCTTTGCAGTGATGGGCGTTACCAGAGAGGACGATGGCCAGAGGACGCGAATGGGACGGGGAGGCAGCGCGTTGGGGGGGGCAGCGCGACACGGCTCGGGCCCGCCAGTGCCCCAACGGGGCCCTAGTTCCTCCCCTTTGAACTGGAAAATGGCCCACTTCCCACTGGCGAAAACTCATGAAATTTGGCAGGACGACCGGGCCTGGTGAAAAATTCGATATTCTGAAGTCGCCCAAACAATAAAATGCAAAATGGCTCCATAGCGCCCCCTAAGGTGGAAATTCACACTATTGACTGTCACGCCTGTACGCTTTGTCATATTGACACAAAAATTGACACACATATGTATCTCAATAAGATCTACAAAAAAGTCAGTGCGGCCGTATCTGTCAAAATTACGGTTAAAGGGTTATTTTGCATTTTTTGCCGATCCGCACACATTGGAATTTCGCTAACTCCTCCGAAGGCTTTCGTTCCACCGGCACCACATTTGCTCAGGCCAATCTACACCCCGTGGCCATTAAAAGTTATCAAAATCATGACGCTGCACCCCACGGTTTACGTTCTAGGGGGCGCCAAAGATAACACTAAAATCCACATATTTAAAAGTCTTATAACTTTTTATTTTTGTCCTCACTGGCCTCCAAGTTTTCTAGGATGATGCAATGTCCAGCCATCAACACATTTGTGAAGGAATTTTTACTCCCCAAAAGAGCGCCCCCCCATGGCAGGAGAAAAAAGTCAATTTTTTCTTGTCCCCTAAGGTGAAAATACACATTGTTGAGTGTCACGCCTATACGCTTTGTCAAAATGACACAAAAATTGACACACACATGTAACTCAATAAGATCTACGAAATAGTCAATGCGCGCGTATCTGTCAAATGTACGGTTAAAGGGTTATTCCGCATTTTTTGCCGATCCGCACACATTGGAATTTCGCTAACTCCTCCGAAGGCTTTCGTTCCACCGGCACCACATTTGCTCAGGCCAATCTACCCCCAATGGCCATTAAAAGTTATTCAAATCATGACGCTGCACCCCACGGTTTAGGTTCTAGGGGGCGCCAAAGATAACCCTAAAATCCACATATTTCAAAGTCTTATAACTTTTTATTTTTGTCCTCACTGGCCTCCAAGTTTTCTAGGATGATGCAATGTCCAGCCATCAACACATTTGTGAAGGAATTTTTACTCCCCAAAAGAGCGCCCCCCCATGGCAGGAGAAAAAAGTCCATTTTTTCTTGTCCCCTAAGGTGAAAATACACATTGTTGAGTGTCACGCCTGTACGCTTTGTCAAAATGACACAAAAATTGACACACACATGTATCTCAATAAGATCTACAAAAGAGTCAATGGGCGCGTATCTGTCAAATGTACGGTTAAAGGGTTATTCCGCATTTTTTGCCGATTCGCACACATTGGAATTTCGCTAACTCCTCCGAAGGCTTTCGTTCCACCGGAACCACATTTGCTCAGGCCAAATTACACCCCATGGCCATTAAAAGTTATTCAAATCATGACGCTGCACCCCACGGTTTACGTTCTAGGGGGCGCCAAAGATAACCCAAAAATCCACATTTTTAAAAGTCTTATAACTTTTTATTTTTGTCCTCACTGGCCTCCAAGTTTTCTAGGATGATGCAATGTCCAGCCATCAACACATTTGTGAAGGAATTTTTACTCCCTAAAAGAGCGCCCCCCCATGGCAGGAGAAAAAAGTCCATTTTTTCTTGTCCCCTAAGGTGAAAATACACATTGTTGACTGTCACGCCTGTACGCTTTGGCAAAATGACACAAAAATTGACAATCATGTGTATCTCAATTAGATCTACGAAAAAGTCAAGAGCGCGTATCTGTATAATGTACGGTAAAAGGGCTATTTTGCATTTTTTGCCGATTCGCACATATTGGAATTTCGCTAACTCCTCCTAAGGCTTTCGTCCCACTGACACCAAATTTGCTCAGGCCAATCTACACTCCATGGCCATTCAAAGTTGTAAAAATCATGACGCGGCACCCCACGGTTTACGTTTTAGGGGGCGCCAAAGATGACCCAAATATACATTACAGTAGACAAAGTAGTTTTGCCCACTGAGTGGCGCCAAAGGGACTTGTCTGTGGAGTCTGTGAGTCACTATTGGCCGTTTTTGACTACTTTAGATTTTACCTTTATATTTCCTCTTACAAAATTTTTACCTTGCCTTGCCTGGTATCATTTTTTTCAGCACAACCTCACCTGTGTCAATTTACAGTTATTTTATCATTTTGACATACTATATTTACACATTGGACCCAAATTCACACACAAAACATAAAATCCGAGTGGAAAAAAGTAACGTTTTTACTGTGAAAACCACAAATATGTGTGATGAACTGTTTTTAAAACTTAAACTTCAAATAAAAATTGTAAACTTCAAAACATATGCAAATTTTTAACAAAGAACATAGTAATTTACCTCTATTTACATCAAAATGCAGGCAATGGCCCAGGTGTTCTTTGTAAAATTATTTACAAAACACTGTATAGTCTCACAAATGTCACTTTTTATTTATGCCACTACAAAAAAACATGATGTAAATGATGCATGATGTAAAACATGATGTAAAAAACTTGTGTAGATCCTCCTCTATGTCAGTCCATGTGTAATTTTTCCATAATTCTTTGTTTTTTGCAGCATTTTTGTTAGTGTAACTGCAGATTGTGCTGACAGTGTCTATGGCAAAAAAAAAAAAAAACTGAAAATGCCTCAACATGAACCCCTGGTGGTCTCTGAGGGTGAAACCTGCTAACTGCTGCAGCTCTGTCAGCTTCAGTCTCCCATGCAGAGCTCAGAGCGCATGTGTGGCTCTGCACCCTTAGCAGCGTTGCTAACTCCTCAGTAAGGAAAGCCTGCTTCATGTCAGAGTCTCTAAACTCCAGAAGAAGTCGATAAAAGTCCCTTTCTTTCTAAAAAAACGTCGTTAGGGGGTCTGAAAAGTCATTGAATCTAACAACAAAGTCGCTAGGTTTGCAACTACGTGTCCCAGACTGCATCCCTGCTGAGAGTCCCTCCCTCCCTTCTCATATTGCAGGAAGAACGTAAGCGCCCGCCCCTTGTCAATCAGTCGCCATATAATTTTGGATTGGTTGTTGTGGTGAAGTTTTCCACCAATAGGAGAGATGTTGTGGTGTGTTTTTTTTTCCTTTGGCAAGCCTTTTCCGCCTGTAAGACCTGTCGCTAATGTCTGCATGCTATGTTTTCCTGTCTCATACAGCGCGATCGAGCGCCGAACGTGATCAAAATAAGCAGAAAACAAGTATCGCGGACATAATTTATCATAACTCTGGTTTTATTTGGCCTATCAACACAATTTAAAAACTGGTATATAGGTTGAGGTCCTCACTTTTGAGATAAGTTGAAACGGAGAGTCAACGAGGCTCCGTCTTGCAGCTACATCCGGTTAAATATGTCATGTGACTTGAACGCACACACACACACACACACACACACACACACACACACACACACACACACACGCACACACACACACTCAGAGTCTGGTTTTTAGCACCTGCAAAAACATGCTATTTACATATTTGACAAGAATGCAGAGGCTCCTTTTGCCCCTGAAAAAAATCAAATTTCAAACACAACTTGACTGGTCATTTCTCCAAAAGACAACCATGAAGCTCCATCCAAACCTGAAGCAGGCAGTTGGTGCATGTGTACAGTAACCTGAGGGGAGTGAGGTGACTGCTTCTGAGGAGAACATGAGCAGTGAAGATTCACCTTAGAGCTAGAACAGAGACGTGCACATGATTATACAGGGGCAGGGGCTCAAGTTTTTTCCAGTTGTTTATACAATATGGAAATTAATGTGAAATTAAAAAACAAAGTATTAATAGAAAGGTAATGACTGTCCTGTGTAGGTGACAGTGATATCCAATAGGCTAGGCACTCACGAGGCTGGCTGTGGCAAGTGTAAGTGAAAGCAACACGCACTGGCAGGAAGAACAGCAAACGCCGATGAAGGAAAAGGGTCTTTGCAGTGATGGGCGTTACCAGAGAGGGCGATGGCCAGAGGACACAAATGGGACGGGGAGGCAGCGCGTTGGGGGGGGGGGCGCGACACAGCTCGGGCCCGCCAGTGCCCCAACGGGGTCCTAGTTTGTTATTAGGGCCCGAGCGTAGCTGCTAAGCAGCTGCGAGAGCCCTCTTGTTCCTGTAGTTTCCTTCTTTTGTTATTATTAGGGCCCGAGCGTAGCTGCTAAGCAGCTGCGAGAGCCCTATTATTCCTGATGGATTCTTCTTAGGGCCCGAGCGTAGCTGCTAAGCAGCTGCGAGAGCCCTCTTGTTCCTGTAGTTTCCTTCTTTAGGGCCCGAGCGTAGCTGCTAAGCAGCTGCGAGAGCCCTCTTGTTCCTGTAGTTTCCTTCTTTTGTTATTATTATTTTTCCTCCCCTTTGAACTGGAAAATGGCCCACTTCCCACTGGCGAAAACTCATGAAATTTGGCAGGAAGACCGGGCCTGGTGAAAAATTTGATATTCCGAAGTCGCCCAAACAAGAAAATGCAAAATGGCTCCATAGCGCCCCCTAAGGTGAAAATTCACACTATTCACTGTCACGCCTGTACGCTTTGTCAAAATGACACAAAAATTGACACACACATGTATCTCAATAAGATCTACAAAAAAGTCAGTGCGGGCGTATCTGTCAAATGTACGGTTAAAGGGTTATTTCGCATTTTTTGCCGATCCGCACACATTGGAATTTCGCTAACTCCTCCGAAGGCTTTCGTTCCACCGGCACCACATTTGCTCAGGCCAATCTACACCCCATGGCCATTAAAAGTTATTCAAATCATGACGCTGCACCCCACGGTTTAGGTTCTAGGGGGCGCCAAAGATAACCCTAAGATCCACATATTTAAAAGTCTTATAACTTTTTATTTTTGTCCTCACTGGCCTCCAAGTTTTCTAGGATGATGCAATGTCCAGCCATCAACACATTTGTGAAGGAATTTTTACTCCCCAAAAGAGCGCCCCCCCATGGCAGGAGAAAAAAGTCCATTTTTTCTTGTCCCCTAAGGTGAAAATACACATTGTTGAGTGTCACGCCTATACGCTTTGTCAAAATGACACAAAAATTGACACACACATGTAACTCAATAAGATCTACAAAAAAGTCCATGCGCGTGTATCTGTCAAATGTACAGTTAAAGGGTTATTCCGCATTTTTTGCCGATCCGCACACATTGGAATTTCGCTAACTCCTCCGAAGGCTTTCGTTCCACCGGCACCACATTTGCTCAGGCCAATCTACACCCCATGGCCATTAAAAGTTATTCAAATCATGATGCTGCACCCCATGGTTTAGGTTCTAGGGGGCGCCAAAAATAACCCAAAAATCCACATTCTTAAATGTTTTATAACTTTTTATTTTTGTCCTCACTGGCCTCCAAGTTTTCTAGGATGATGCAATGTCCAGCCATCAACACATTTGTGAAGGAATTTTTACTCCCCAAAAGAGCGCCCCCCCATGGTAGGAGAAAAAAGTCCATTTTTTTTTGTCCCCTTACATAAAAATACACATTGTTGAGTGTCACGCCTGAACGCTTTGTCATATTGACACAAAAATTGACAATCATGTGTATCTCAATTAGATCTACGAAAAAGTCAAAGAGCGCGTATCTGTATAATGTACGGTTAAAGGGCTATTTTGCATTTTTTGCCGATTCGCAAACACTGGAATGTGGCTATCTCCTCCTAAGGCTTTCGTCCCACCGATACCAAATTTGCTCAGGGCAATCTACACCCCATGCCCATTCAAAGTTGTAAAAATCATGACGCTGCACCCCACGGTTTACGTTCTAGGGGGCGCCAAAGATGACCCAAAAATCCACATTCTTAAAAGTCATTTTGGCCACTGCAGGAGTACAGAGTACTGCAGTTCTAGGGGGCGCCAAAGATGACCCAAAAATCCACATTCTTAAAAGTCTTTTTGGCCACTGCATGAGTACAGAGTACTGCAGGATACACACACATATACACACAGGCCAACACACACAGACACACACACACACTCAGAGTCTGTTTTTTAGCACCTGCAAAAACATGCTGTTTACATATTTGACAAGAATGCAGAGGCTTCCTTTTGCCCCTGAAAAAAATCAAATTTCAAACACAACTTGACTGTTCATTTCTCCAAAAGACAACCATGAAGCTCCATTTCAAACCTGAAGCAGATAGTTGGTGCATGTGTACAGTAACCTGAGGGGAGTGAGGTGACTATTTCTGAGGAGAACATGAGCAGTGAAGATTCACCTTGGAGCTAGAACAGGGACGTGCACATGATTATACAGGGGCAGGGGCTCAAGTTTTTTCCAGTCATTTATACAATATGGAAATTAATGTGAAATTAAACCACAAATATGTGTGATGAACTGTTTTTAAAACTTAAACTTCAAATAAAAATTGTAAACTTCAAAACATATGCAAATTTTTAACAAAGAACATAGTAATTTACCTCTATTTACATCAAAATGCAGGCAATGGCCCAGGCGTTCTTTGTAAAATTATTTACAAAACACTGTATAGTCTCACAAATGTCACTTTTTATTTATGCCACTACAAAAAAACATGATGTAAATGATGCATGATGTAAAACATGATGTAAAAAACTTGTGTAGATCCTCCTCTATGTCAGTCCATGTGTAATTTTTCCATAATTCTTTATTTTTTGCAGCATTTTTGTTAGTGTAACTGCAGATTGTGCTGACAGTGTCTATGGCACAAAAAAAAAAAAAAAATTAAAATGCCTCAACATGAACCCCTGGTGGTCTCTGAGGGTGAAACCTGCTAACTGCTGCAGCTCTGTCAGCTTCAGTCTCCCATGCAGAGCTCTGAGTGCATGTGTGGCTCTGCACCCTTAGCAGCGTTGCTAACTCCTCAGTAAGGAAAGCCTGCTTCATGTCAGAGTCTCTAAACTCCAGAAGAAGTCGATAAAAGTCCCTTTCTTTCTAAAAAAAAGTCGTTAGGGGGTCTGAAAAGTCATTGAATCTAACAACAAAGTCGCTAGGTTTGCAACTACGTGTCCCAGACTGCATCCCTGCTGAGAGTCCCTCCCTCCCTTCTCATGTTGCAGGAAGAACGTAAGCGCCCGCCCTTTGTCAATCAGTCACCATATAATTTTGGATTGGTTGTTGTGGTGAAGTTTTCCACCAATAGGAGAGATGTTGTGGTGTGTTTTTTTTTTCTTTTGGCAAGCCTTTTCCGCCTGTAAGACCTGTCGCTAATGTCTGCATGCTATGTTTTCCTGTCTCATACAGCGCGATCGAGCGCCGAACGTGATCAAAATAAGCAGAAAAAAAGTATCGCGGACATAATTTATCATAACTCTGGTTTTATTTGGCCTATCAACACAATTTAAAAACTGGTATATAGGTTGAGGTCCTCACTTTTGAGATAAGTTGAAACAGAGAGTCAACGAGGCTCCGTCTTGCAGCTACATCCGGTTAAATATGTCATGTGACTTGAACGCACACACACACACACAGACACACACACACGCACACACACACACACACACACACACTCAGAGTCTGGTTTTTAGCACCTGCAAAAACATGCTATTTACATATTTGACAAGAATGCAGAGGCTCCTTTTGCCCCTGAAAAAAATCAAATTTCAAACACAACTTGACTGCTCATTTCTCCAAAAGACAACCATGAAGCTCCATCCAAACCTGAAGCAGGCAGTTGGTGCATGTGTACAGTAACCTGAGGGGAGTGAGGTGACTGCTTCTGAGGAGAACATGAGCAGTGAAGATTCACCTTGGAGCTAGAACAGAGACATGCACATGATTATACAGGGGCAGGGGCTCAAGTTTTTTCCAGTCGTTTATACAATATGGAAATTAATGTGAAATTAAAACACAAAGTATTAATAGAAAGGTAATGACTGTCCTGTGTAGGTGACAGTGATATCCAATAGGCTAGGCACTCACGAGGCTGGCTGTGGCAAGTGTAAGTGAAAGCAACACGCACTGGCAGGAAGAACAGCAAACGCCGATGAAGGAAAAGGGTCTTTGCAGTGATGGGCGTTACCAGAGAGGACGATGGCCAGAGGACACAAATGGGACGGGGAGGCAGCACGTTGGGGGGGGGGACGCGACACGGCTCGGGCCCGCCAGTGCCCCAACGGGGTCCTAGTTTGTTATTAGGGCCCGAGCGTAGCTGCTAAGCAGCTGCGAGAGCCCTCTTGTTCCTGATGGATTCTTCTTTCGTTATTTTTCCTCCGCTTTAAACTGGAAAATGGCCCACTTCCCACTGGCGAAAACTCAGGAAATTTGGCAGGACGACCGGGCCTGGTGAAAAATTCGATATTCTGAAGTCGCCCAAACAAAAAAATGAAAAATGGCTCCATAGCGCCCCCTATGGTGAAAACTCACCTGACGCCTGTACGCTTTGTCAAAATGACACAAAATTTGACACACATGTGTATCTCAATAAGATCTACAAAAAAGTCAGTGCGGGCGTATCTGTCAAATGTACCGTTAAAGGGCTATTTCGCATTTTTTGCCGATCCGCACACATTGGAATTTCGCTAACTCCTCCGAAGGCTTTCGTTCCACCGGCAACAAATTTGCTCAGGACAATCTACACCCCATGGCCATTAAAAGTTGTACAAATCATGACGCTGCACCCCACGGTTTACATTCTAGGGGGCGCCAAAGATAACCCAAAAATCCACAGTCTTAAAAGTCTTATAACTTTTTATTTTTGTCCTCACTGGCCTCCAAGTTTTCTAGGATGATGCAATGTCCAGCCATCAACACATTTGTGAAGAAATTTTTACTCCCGAAAAGAGCGCCCCCCCATGGCAGGAGAAAAAAGTCCATTTTTTCTTGTCCCCTAAGGTGAAAATACACATTGTTGAGTGTCACGCCTGAACGCTTTGTCATATTGACACAAAATTTGACACACACGTGTATCTCAATTAGATCTACGAAAAAGTCAGAGAGCGCGTATCTGTCAAATGTACGGTTAAAGGGCTATTTCGCATTTTTTGCCGATCCGCACACATTGGAATTTCGCTAACTCCTCCGAAGGCTTTCGTTCCACTGGCACCAAATTTGCTCAGGCCAATCTACACCCCATGGCCATTAAAAGTTGTACAAATCATGACGCTGCACCCCACGGTTTACGTTCTAGGGGGCGCCAAAGATAACCCAAAAATCCACATTCTTAAAAGTCTTATAACTTTTTATTTTTGTCCTCACTGGCCTCCAAGTTTTCTAGGATGATGCAATGTCCAGCCATCAACACATTTGTGAAGGAATTTTTACTCCCCAAAAGAGCGCCCCCCCCCATGGCAGGAGAAAAAAGTCAATTTTTTCTTGTCCCATAAGGTGAAAATACACATTGTTGAGTGTCACGCCTATACGCTTTGTCATATTGACACAAAATTTGACAATCAAGTGTATCTCAATAAGATCTACGAAAGAGTCAATGCACACATATCTGTAAAATGTACGGTTAAAGGGCTATTTCGCATTTTTTGCCGATTGGCACACATTTGAATGTAGCTAACTCCTCCTAAGGCTTTCGTCCTACTGACACCAAATTTTCTCAGGCCAATCTACACCCCATGGCCATTCAAAGTTGTAAAAATCATGACGCTGCACCCCACGGTTTACGTTCTAGGGGGCGCCAAAGATGACCCAAATATCCACATTCTTAAAAGTGTTATAACATTTTATTTTTGTCCTCACTGGCCTCCATGTTTTCTAGGATGATGCGATGTCCAGCCATCAACACATTTGTGAAGGAGTTTTTTCTCGTTAAAAGAGCACCCCCCCCATGGCAGGACAATAAAGTCAAGTTTTTCCTGTTCATCGTTCAAAGGCTCAAACGCACTGCTCTCTCGGCAAAAGCGAAAGGAGAAGCAATTTGCCATTTGGATATTTCCTAGCTGTGTTTGTGCCCTCACTCATGGTCCAGACTTTTTTCAAATAGGACATGTAGTTTGTCTGCAGCCAGCGTTTCGGTAGAAACTGCGCCTCCCATTCATTATAATGGGAAATGACCAAAGACAGGTGTGCACACTATCTTTGGACCTCGACTGTGACGTCACAGTTTGACATTCAAATGTTATTTGACCTCTGACCTTTGGTGGAGACGTGAACCTTTCAACCTGAAAAAACGGCGTTTCAACAGCTCTTACGGCTTTTCTACAAATACACTTTGTTCTGCTGCTCCTACTGTCTCTTCAGAGCTGCTTCACAGATCATCAAAGAGTGTGCATGTGTGTAATAATATAATCCTTTTTAGTGACAATGATTTTTAGTGACATCATACATTTGTTTTTTTCAGCAGAGGCAGCCACCTTAAATGTTGACGTGTGTTTTCTGCAGTTGCATCACATGGCCACAGGGTGCCAGTGTTGGACTCATTTTCCAGGGTCTATTGTTGTTGCTAACATGTTTTTGTAAAATCAAACCCCTATTTTTATAATAGAAAATATCCAGTGAAGATTTGTCCACTGTAGTGACCGTTATACGTGAAAGGGTTAATTGTGTAGTGGAAGTGTTTAGTGTTTAGGATACACACACACAGACACAGACACACACACACACACACACACACACACACACACACACACACACACACACACACACACACACACAGAGTCTGTTTTTTAGTACCTGCAAAAACATGCTATTTACATATTAGACAAGAATGCAGAGGCTTCCTTTTGCCCCTGAAAAAAATCAAATGTCAAACGCAAATTGGCTGGTCATTTCTCCAAAAGACAACCATGAAGCGCTATCTAAACCTGAAGCATGCAGTTGCTGCGTGTGTACAGTAACCTGAGGGGAGTGAGGTGACTGCTTCTGAGAAGAACATGAGCAGTGAAGATTCACCTTAGAGCCAGAACAGGGACGTGCACATGATTATACAGGGGCAGGGGCTCAAGTCTTTTCCAGTCCTTTATACAATATGGAAATTAATGTGAAATTAAAAAACAAAGTATTAATAGAAAGGTAATGACTGTCCTGTGTAGATGACAGTGATATCCAATAGGCTAGGCACTCACGAGGCTGGCTGTGGCAAGTGTAAGTGAAAGCAACACGCACTGGCAGGAAGAACAGCAAACGCCGATGAAGGAAAAGGGTATTTGCAGTGATGGGCGTTACCAGAGAGGGCGATGGCCAGAGGACGCGAATGGGATGGGGAGGCAGCGCGTTGGGGGGGGGAGGGGGCGCGACACGGCTCGGGCCCGCCAGTGCCCCAACGGGGCCCTAGTTATTATTTTTCCTCCCCTTTGAACTGGAAAATGGCCCACTTCCCACTGGCGAAAACTCATGAAATTTGGCAGGACGACCGGGCCTGGTGAAAAATTTGATATTCCGAAGTCGCCCAAACAAGAAAATGCAAAATGGCTCCATAGCGCCCCCTAAGGTGAAAATTCACACTATTGACTGTCACGCCTGTACGCTTTGTCAAAATGACACAAAAATTGACACACACATGTATCTCAATAAGATCTACAAAAAAGTCAGTGCGGGCGTATCTGTCAAATGTACGGTTAAAGGGTTATTTCGCATTTTTTGCCGATCTGCACACATTGGAATTTCGCTAACTCCTCCGAAGGCTTTCGTTACACCGGCACCACATTTGCTCAGGCCAATCTACACCCCATGGCCATTAAAAGTTATTCAAATCATGACGCTGCACCCCACGGTTTAGGTTCTAGGGGGCGCCAAAGATAACCCTAAGATCCACATATTTAGAAGTCTTATAACTTTTTATTTTTGCCCTCACTGGCCTCCAAGTTTTCTAGGATGATGCAATGTCCAGCCATCAACACATTTGTGAAGGAATTTTTACTCCCCAAAAGAGCGCCCCCCCATGGCAGGAGAAAAAAGTCCATTTTTTCTTGTCCCCTAAGGTGAAAATACACATTGTTTAGTGTCACGCCTGTACGCTTTGGCAAAATGACACAAAAATTGACACACACATGTATCTCAATAAGATCTACGAAAAAGTCAATGCGCGCGTATCTGTAAAATGTACGGTTAAAGGGCTATTTCGCATTTTTTGCCGATTCGCACACATTGGAATGTGGCTAACTCCTCCTAAGGCTTTCGTTCCACTGACACCAAATTTGCTCAGGCCAATCTACACCCCATGGCCATTCAAAGTTGTAAAAATCATGACGCTGCACCCCACGGTTTACGTTCTAGGGGGCGCCAAAGAGGACCCAAATATCCACATTTTTAAAAGTCTTATAACTTTATTTTTGTCCTCACTGGCCTCCAAGTTTTCTAGGATGATGCAATGTTCAGTCATCAACACATTTGTGAAGGAATTTTTTCTCCCCATAAGAGCGCCCCCCATGGCAGGGGAAAAAGTCAAGTTTTTCCTGCCCATCGCTCAATGGCTCAAACGCATCGCTCTCTCGGCAAAACCGAAAGGAGGAGCAACTTGCCATTTGGATATATACTAGCTGTGTTTGTGCCCTCACTCCTGGTCCAGAATTTTTTCAAAAAGGACATGGAGTTTGTCTGCAGCGAGCGTTTTGGTAGAAACTGCGCCTCCCATTCATTATAATGGTAAATGACCACAGACAAGTGCGCACACCATCTTTGGACCTTGAGTGTGACGCGATCGGGAGGGGTAGGCGGTCGCGCTGGGGGCGGCGCGACACGGCTCGGGCCCGCCAGTGCCCCAACGGGGCCCTAGTTCTTCTTTTTCCTCCCCTTTGAACTGGAAAATGGCCCACTTCCCACTGGCGAAAACTCATGAAATTTGGCAGGACGACCGGGCCTGGTGAAAAATTCGATATTCTGAAGTCGCCCAAACAATAAAATGCAAAATGGCTCCATAGCGCCCCCTAAGGTGGAAATTCACACTATTGACTGTCACGCCTGTACGCTTTGTCATATTGACACAAAAATTGACACACATATGTATCTTAATAAGATCTACAAAAAAGTCAGTGCGGCCGTATCTGTCAAAATTACGGTTAAAGGGTTATTTCGCATTTTTTGCCGATCCGTACACATTGGAATTTCGCTAACTCCTCCGAAGGCTTTCGTTCCACCGGCACCACATTTGCTCAGGCCAATCTACACCCCGTGGCCATTAAAAGTTATCAAAATCATGACGCTGCACCCCAAGGTTTAGGTTCTAGGGGGCGCCAAAGATAACACTAAAATCCACATATTTAAAAGTCTTATAACTTTTTATTTTTGTCCTCACTGGCCTCCAAGTTTTCTAGGATGATGCAATGTCCAGCCATCAACACATTTGTGAAGGAATTTTTACTCCCCAAAAGAGCGCCCCCCCATGGCAGAAGAAAAAAGTCCATTTTTTCTTGTCCCCTAAGGTGAAAATACACATTGTTGAGTGTCACGCCTATACGCTTTGTCAAAATGACACAAAAATTGACACACACATGTAACTCAATAAGATCTACGAAAAAGTCAATGCGCGCGTATCTGTCAAATGTACGGTTAAAGGGTTATTCCGCATTTTTTGCCGATCCGCACACATTGGAATGTGGCTAACTCCTCCTAAGGCTTTCGTTCCACCGGCACCACATTTGCTCAGGCCAATCTACACCCCATGGCCATTAAAAGTTATTCAAATCATGACGCTGCACCCCACGGTTTAGGTTCTAGGGGGCGCCAAAGATAACCCTAAAATCCACATATTTAAAAGTCTTATAACTTTTTATTTTTGTCCTCACTGGCCTCCAAGTTTTCTAGGATGATGCAATGTCCAGCCATCAACACATTTGTGAAGGAATTTTTACTCCCCAAAAGAGCGCCCCCCATGGCAGGAGAAAAAAGTCCATTTTTTCTTGACCCCTAAGGTGAAAATACATATTGTTGAGATTCACGCCTATACGCTTTGTCATATTGACACAAAATTTGACAATCACGTGCCTTGCCTGGTATCATTTTTTTCAGCAAAACCTCACCTGTGCGAATTTACAGTTATTTTATCATGTTGACATACTGAATTTACACAATGGACCCAAATTCACACACAAAACATAAAATCCGAGTGGAAAAAAGTAACATTTTTACTGTGAAAACCACAAATATGTGTGACGAACTGTTTTTAAAACTTAAACTTCAAATAAAAATTGTAAACTTCAAAACATATGCAAATTTTTAACAAAGAACATAGTGATTTACCTCTATTTACATCAAAATGCAGGCAATGGCCCAGGCGTTCTTTGTAAAATTATTTACAAAACACTGTATAGTCTCACAAATGTCACTTTTTATTTATGCCACTACAAAAAAACATGATGTAAATGATGCATGATGTAAAACATGATGTAAAAAACTTGTGTAGATCCTCCTCTATGTCAGTCCATGTGTAATTTTTCCATAATTCTTTGTTTTTTGCAGCATTTTTGTTAGTGTAACTGCAGATTGTGCTGACAGTGTCTATGGCACAAAAAAAAAAAAAAAATTAAAATGCCTCAACATGAACCCCTGGTGGTCTCTGAGGGTGAAACCTGCTAACTGCTGCAGCTCTGTCAGCTTCAGTCTCCCATGCAGAGCTCTGAGTGCATGTGTGGCTCTGCACCCTTAGCAGCGTTGCTAACTCCTCAGTAAGGAACGCCTGCTTCATGTCAGAGTCTCTAAACTCCAGAAGAAGTCGATAAAAGTCCCTTTCTTTCTAAAAAAAAGTCGTTAGGGGGTCTGAAAAGTCATTGAATCTAACAACAAAGTCGCTAGGTTTGCAACTACGTGTCCCAGACTGCATCCCTGCTGAGAGTCCCTCCCTCGCTTCTCATGTTGCAGGAAGAACGTAAGCGCCCTCCCCTTGTCAATCAGTCACCATATAATTTTGGATTGGTTGTTGTGGTGAAGTTTTCCACCAATAGGAGAGATGTTGTGGTGTGTTTTTTTTTTCTTTTGGCAAGCCTTTTCCGCCTGTAAGACCTGTCGCTAATGTCTGCATGCTATGTTTTCCTGTCTCATACAGCGCGATCGAGCGCCGAACGTGATCAAAATAAGCAGAAAAAAAGTATCGGGGACATAATTTATCATAACTCTGGTTTTATTTGGCCTATCAACACAATTTAAAAACTGGTATATAGGTTGAGGTCCTCACTTTTGAGATAAGTTGAAACGGAGAGTCAAGGAGGCTCCGTCTTGCAGCTACATCCGGTTAAATATGTCATGTGACTTGAACGCACACACAGACACACACACACGCACACACACACACACACACACACACACACTCAGAGTCTGGATTTTAGCACCTGCAAAAACATGCTATTTACATATTTGACAAGAATGCAGAGGCTCCTTTTGCCCCTGAAAAAAATCAAATTTCAAACACAACTTGACTGGTCATTTCTCCAAAAGACAACCATGAAGCTCCATCCAAACCTGAAGCAGGCAGTTGGTGCATGTGTACAGTAACCTGAGGGGAGTGAGGTGAGTGCTTCTGAGGAGAACATGAGCAGTGAAGATTCACCTTGGAGCTAGAACAGAGACATGCACATGATTATACAGGGGCAGGGGCTCAAGTTTTTTCCAGTCGTTTATACAATATGGAAATTAATGTGATATTAAAACACAAAGTATTAATAGAAAGGTAATGACTGTCCTGTGTAGGTGACAGTGATATCCAATAGGCTAGGCACTCACGAGGCTGGCTGTGGCAAGTGTAAGTGAAAGCAACACGCACTGGCAGGAAGAACAGCAAACGCCGATGAAGGAAAAGGGTCTTTGCAGTGATGGGCGTTACCAGAGAGGGCGATGGCCATAGGACACAAATGGGACGGGGAGGCAGCACGTTGGGGGGGGGGACACGACACGGCTCGGGCCCGCCAGTGCCCCAACGGGGTCCTAGTTAGGGCCCGAGCGTAGCTGCTAAGCAGCTGCGAGAGCCCTCTTGTTCCTGATGGATTCTTCTTTCGTTATTTTTCCTCCGCTTTAAACTGGAAAATGGCCCACTTCCCACTGGCGAAAACTCAGGAAATTTGGCAGGACGACCGGGCCTGGTGAAAAATTCGATATTCTGAAGTCGCCCAAACAAAAAAATGAAAAATGGCTCCATAGCGCCCCCTATGGTGAAAACTCACCTGACACCTGTACGCTTTGTCAAAATGACACAAAATTTGACACACATGTGTATCTCAATAAGATCTACAAAAAAGTCAGTGCGGGCGTATCTGTCAAATGTACCGTTAAAGGGCTATTTCGCATTTTTCGCTGATCCGCACACATTGGAATTTCGCTAACTCCTCCGAAGGCTTTCGTTCCACCGGCACCAAATTTGCTCAGGCCAATCTACACCCCATGGCCATTAAAAGTTGTACAAATCATGACGCTGCACCCCACGGTTTACGTTCTAGGGGGCGCCAAAGATAACCCAAAAATCCACATTCTTAAAAGTCTTATAACTTTTTATTTTTGTCCTCACTGGCCTCCAAGTTTTTCTAGGATGATGCAATGTCCAGCCATCAACACATTTGTGAAGAAATTTTTACTCCCCAAAAGAGCGCCCCCCATGGCAGGAGAAAAAAGTCCATTTTTTCTTGTCCCCTAAGGTGAAAATACACATTGTTGAGTGTCATGCCTGAACGCTTTGTCATATTGACACAAAATTTGACACACACGTGTATCTCAATAAGATCTACGAAAAAGTCAAAGAGCGCGTATCTGTATAATGTACGGTTAAAGGGCTATTTCGCATTTTTTGCCGATCCGCACACATTGGAATTTCGCTAACTCCTCCGAAGGCTTTCGTTCCACCGGCACAACATTTGCTCAGGCCAATCTACACCCCATGGCCATTAAAAGTTGTACAAATCATGACGCTGCACCCCACGGTTTAGGTTCTAGGGGGCGCCAAAGATAACCCAAAAATCCACATTCTTAAAAGTCTTATAACTTTTTATTTTTGTCCTCACTGGCCTCCAAGTTTTCTAGGATGATGCAATGTCCAGCCATCAACACATTTGTGAAGGAATTTTTACTCCCCAAAAGAGCGCCCCCCCATGGCAGGAGAAAAAAGTCCATTTTTTCTTGTCCCATAAGGTGAAAAAACACATTGTTGAGTGTCACGCCTCTACGCTTTGTCAAAATGACACAAAATTTGACAATCACGTGTATCTCAATAAGATCTATGAAAAACTCATGCGCAAATATCTGTAAAATGTACGGTTAAAGGGCTATTTTGCATTTTTTGCCGATTCGCACACATTGGAATGTGGCTAACTCCTCCTAAGGCTTTCGTCCCACTGACACCAAATTTGCTCAGGCCAATCTACACCCCATGGCCATTCAAAGTTGTAAAAATCATGACGCTGCACCCCACGGTTTACGTTCTAGGGGGTGCCAAAGATGACCCAAATATCCACATTCTTAAAAGAATCCACATCCCCCCCTCCCCCCATGGCAGGAGAAAAAGTCAAGTTTTTCCTGCCCATCGCTCAATGGCTCAATCGCATCGCTCTCTCGGCAAAAGCGAAAGGAGGAGCAACTTGCCATTTGGATATATCCTAGCTGTGTTTGTGCCCTCACTCATGGTCCAGACTTTTTTCAAATAGGACATGTAGTTTGTCTGCAGCGAGTGTTTTGGTAGAAACTGCGCCTCCCATTCATTATAATGGGAAATAACCACAGACAAGTGCGCACTCCATCTTTGGACCTAGAGTGTGACGCGATCGGGAGGTGGAGGCAGTCGCGCTGGGGGCGGCGTGACGCGGCTCGGGCCCGACAGTGCCCCACCGGGGCCCTAGTTTTGCATTTTTTGCCGACCCGCACACATTGGAATTTCACTAACTCCTCCGAAGGCTTTCGTTCCACCGGCACCACATTTGCTCAGGCCAATCTACACCCCATGGCCATTCAAAGTTGTACAAATCATGACGCTGCACCCCACGGTTTACGTTCTAGGGGGCGCCAAAGATAACCCAAAAATCCACAGTCTTAAAAGTCTTATAACTTTTTATTTTTGTCCTCACTGGCCTCCAAGTTCTCTAGGATGATGCAATGTCCAGCAATTAACACATTTGTGAAGGAATTTTTACTCGCCAAAAGAGCGCCCCCCCCATGGCAGGAGAAAAAAGTCCATTTTTTCTTGTCCCCTAAGGCGAAAATACACATTGTTGAGTGTCACGCCTGTACGCTTTGTCATATTGACACAAAATTTGACAATCACGTGTATCTCAATAAGATCTACGAAAAAGTCAATGTGCGCGTATCTGTAAAATGTACGGTTAAAGGGCTATTTCGCATTTTTGGCCGATCCGCACACATTGGAATGCGGCTAACTCCTCCTAAGGCTTTCGTTCCACTGACACCAAATTTGCTCAGGCCAATCTACACCCCATGGCCATTCAGAGTTGTAAAAATCATGACGCTGCACCCCACAGTTTACGTTCTAGGGGGCGCCAAAGAGGACCCAAATATCCACATTTTTAAAAGTCTTATAACTTTATTTTTGTCCTCACTGGCCTCCAAGTTTTCTAGGATGATGCAATGTTCAGCCATCAACACATTTGTGAAGGAATTTTTTCTCCCCAAATGAGGGCCCCCCCCCATGGCAGGAGAAAAAGTCAAGTTTTTCCTGCCCATCGCTCAATGGCTCAAACGCATCGCTCTCTCGGCAAAACCGAAATGAGGAGCACCTTTCCATTTGGATATATACTAGCTGTGTTTGTGCCCTCACTCATGGTCCAGACTTTTTTCAAAAAGGACATGGAGTTTGTCTGCAGCGAGCGTTTTGGTAGAAACTGCGCGTCCCATTCATTATAATGGAAATGACCACAGACAAGTGCGCACACCATCTTTGGACCTTGAGTGTGACTCGATCAGGAGGGGGAGGCGGTCGCGCTGGGGGTGGCGCGACACGGCTCGGGCCCGCCAGTGCCCCAACGGGGCCCTAGTTTCTTCTTTTTCCTCCCCTTTGAACTGGAAAATGGCCCACTTCCCACTGGCAAAAACTCATGAAATTTGGCAGGACGACCGGGCCTGGTGAAAAATTTGATATTCTGAAGTCGCCCAAACAATAAAATGCAAAATGGCTCCATAGCGCCCCCTAAGGTGAAAATTCACACTATTGACAGTCACACCTGTACGCTTTGTCAAAATGACACAAAAATTGACACACATGTGTATCTCAATAAGATCTACAAAAAAGTCAGTGCGGGCGTATCTGTCAAATGTACGGTTAAAGGGTTATTCCGCATTTTTTGCCGATCCGCACAAATTGGAATTTCGCTAACTCCTCCGAAGGCTTTCGTTCCACCGGCACCACATTTGCTCAGGCCAATCTACACCCCATGGCCATTAAAAGTTATTCAAATCATGACGCTGCACCCCACGTTTTATGTTCATGGGGGCGCCAAAGATAACCCTAAAATCCACATATTTAAAAGTCTTATAACTTTTTATTTTTGCCCTCACTGGCCTCCAAGTTTTCTAGGATGATGCAATGTCCAGCCATCAACACATTTGTGAAGGAATTTTTACTCCCCAAAAGAGCGCCCCCCCATGGCAGGAGAAAAAAGTCCATTTTTTCTTGTCCCCTAAGGTGAAAATACACATTGTTGAGTGTCACGCCTGTACGCTTTGTCATATTGACACAAAATTTGACAATCACGTGTATCTCAATAAGATCTACGAAAAAGTCAATGTGCGCGTATCTGTAAAATGTACGGTTAAAGGGCTATTTCGCATTTTTGGCCGATCCGCACACATTGGAATGCGGCTAACTCCTCCTAAGGCTTTCGTTCCACTGACACCAAATTTGCTCAGGCCAATCTACACCCCATGGCCATTCAGAGTTGTAAAAATCATGACGCTGCACCCCACAGTTTACGTTCATGGGGGCGCCAAAGATAACCCTAAAATCCACATATTTAAAAGTCTTATAACTTTTTATTTTTGCCCTCACTGGCCTCCAAGTTTTCTAGGATGATGCAATGTCCAGCCATCAACACATTTGTGAAGGAATTTTTACTCCCCAAAAGAGCGCCCCCCCATGGCAGGAGAAAAAAGTCCATTTTTTCTTGTCCCCTAAGGTGAAAATACACATTGTTGAGTGTCACGCCTGTACGCTTTGGCAAAATGACACAAAAATTGACACACACATGTATCTCAATAAGATCTACGAAAAACTCAATGCACGCGTATCTGTCAAATGTACGGTTAAAGGGCTATTTTGCATTTTTTGCCGATCCGCACACATTGGAATTTCGCTAACTCCTAAAGCTTTCGTCCCATCGGCACCAAATTTGCTCAGGCCAATCTACACCCCATGGCCATTCAAAGTCTTAAAAATCATGATGCTGCACCCCACTGTTTACGTTCTAGGGGGCGCCAAAGATAACCCAAAAATCCACATTTTCAAAAGTCTTATAACTTTTTATTTTTGTCCTCACTGGCCTCCAAGTTTTCTAGGATAATGCAATGTTCAGCCATCAACACAATTGTGAAGGAATTTTTACTCCCCAAAAGAGCGCCCCCCCGTGGCCGGAGAAAAAGTCAGGTTGTTCCTGCCCATCGCTCAATGGCTTAAACGCATCGCTCTCTCGGCAAAACCGAAAGGAGGAGCAACTTGCCATTTGGATATATCCTAGCTGTGTTTGTGCCCTCACTCATGGTCCAGACTTTTTTCAAATAAGACATGGAGTTTTTCTGCAGCGAGCGTTTTGGTAGAAACTGCGCCTCCCATTCATTATAATGGGAAATGACCACAGACAAGTGCGCACACCATCTTTGGACCTTGAGTGTGACACGATCAGAAGGGGGGGGGCCGTCGCGCTGGGGGCGGCACAACATGGCTCGGGCCCGCCAGTGCCCCACCGGGGCCCTAGTTCTTCTTTTTCCTCCCCTTTGAACTGGAAAATGGCCCACTTCCCACTGGCGAAAACTCATGAAATTTGGCAGGACGACCGGGCCTGGTGAAAATTCGATATTCTGAAGTCGCCCAAACAATAAAATGCAAAATGGCTCCATAGCGCCCCCTAAGGTGGAAATTCACACTATTGACTGTCACGCCTGTACGCTTTGTCATATTGACACAAAAATTGACACACATATGTATCTCAATAAGATCTACAAAAAAGTCAGTGCGGGCGTATCTGTCAAATGTACGGTTAAAGGGTTATTGCGCATTTTTTGCCGATCCGCACACATTGGAATTTCGCTAACTCCTCCGAAGGCTTTCGTTCCACCGGCACCACATTTGCTCAGGCCAATCTACACCCCATGGCCATTAAAAGTTATTCAAATCATGACGCTGCACCCCACGGTTTAGGTTCTAGGGGGCGCCAAAGATAACCCTAAAATCCACATATTTAAAAGTCTTATAACTTTTTATTTTTGCCCTCACTGGCCTCCAAGTTTTCAAGGATAATGCAATGTCCAGCCATCAACACATTTGTGAAGGCATTTTTACTCCCCAAAAGAGCGCCCCCCCCATGGCAGGAGAAAAAAGTCAATTTTTTCTTGTCCCCTAAGGTGAAAATACACATTGTAGAGTGTCACGCCTGTACGCTTTGTCAAAATGACACAAAATTTGACATACACGTGTATTTCAATAAGATCTTCGAAAAAGTCAATGGCCACGTATCTGTAAAATGTACGGTTAAAGGGTTATTTTGCATTTTTTGCAGATCCGCACACATTGGAATGTGGCTAACTCCTCCTAAGGCTTTTGTTCCACTAGCACCACATTTGCTCAGGCCAATCTACACCCCGTGGCCATTAAAAGTTATTAAAATCATGACGCTGCACCCCACGGTTAAGGTTCTAGGGGGCGCCAAAGATAACCCTAAAATCCACATATTTATAAAGTCTTATAACTTTTTATTTTTGTCCTCACTGGCCTCCAAGTTTTCTAGGATGATGCAATGTCCAGCCATCAACACAATTGTGAAGGAATTTTTACTCCCCAAAAGAACGCCCCCCCATGGCAGGAGAAAAAAGTCCATTTTTTCTTGTCCCATAAGGTGAAAATACACATTGTTGACTGTCAAACCTGTACGCTTTGTCATATTGACACAAAATTTGAAAATCACGTGTATCTCAATAAGATCTACGAAAAAGTCAATGCGCGCGTATCTGTCAAATGTACGGTTAAAGGGTTATTCCGCATTTTTTGCCGATCCGCACACATTGGAATGTGGCTAACTCCTCCTAAGGCTTTCGTTCCACCGGCACCACATTTGCTCAGGCCAATCTACACCCCATGGCCATTAAAAGTTATTCAAATCATGACGCTGCACCCCACGGTTTAGGTTCTAGGGGGCGCCAAAGACAACCCTAAAATCCACATATTTAAAAGTCTTATAACTTTTTATTTTTGTCCTCACTGGCCTCCAAGTTGACTTGAACGCACACACAGACACACACACACGCACACACACACACACACACTCAGAGTCTGGTTTTTAGCACCTGCAAAAACATGCTATTTACATATTTGACAAGAATGCAGAGGCTCCTTTTGCCCCTGAAAAAAATCAAATTTCAAACACAACTTGACTGCTCATTTCTCCAAAAGACAACCATGAAGCTCCATCCAAACCTGAAGCAGGCAGTTGGTGCATGTGTACAGTAACCTGAGGGGAGTGAGGTGAGTGCTTCTGAGGAGAACATGAGCAGTGAAGATTCACCTTGGAGCTAGAACAGAGACATGCACATGATTATACAGGGGCAGGGGCTCAAGTTTTTTCCAGTCGTTTATACAATATGGAAATTAATGTGAAATTAAAACACAAAGTATTAATAGAAAGGTAATGACTGTCCTGTGTAGGTGACAGTGATATCGAATAGGCTAGGCACTCACGAGGCTGGCTGTGGCAAGTGTAAGTGAAAGCAACACGCACTGGCAGGAAGAACAGCAAACGCCGATGAAGGAAAAGGGTCTTTGCAGTGATGGGCGTTACCAGAGAGGGCGATGGCCAGAGGACACAAATGGGACGGGGAGGCAGCACGTTGGGGGGGGGGGGGGGCGACACGGCTCGGGCCCGCCAGTGCCCCAACGGGGTCCTAGTTAGGGCCCGAGCGTAGCTGCTAAGCAGCTGCGAGAGCCCTATTATTCCCCAAGTGGTTTTTCTTTGTTTCTTTTTTCTTTTTCCTCCCCTTTGAACTGGAAAATGGCCCACTTCCCACTGGCGAAAACTCATGAAATTTGGCAGGACGACCGGGCCTGGTGAAAAATTTGATATTCCGAAGTCGCCCAAACAAGAAAATGCAAAATGGCTCCATAGCGCCCCCTAAGGTGAAAATTCACACTATTGACTGTCACGCCTGTACGCTTTGTCAAAATGACACAAAAATTGACACACACATGTATTTCAATAAGATCTACGAAAAAGTCAGTGCGGGCGTATCTGTCAAATGTACGGTTAAAGGGTTATTTCGCATTTTTTGCCGATCCGCACACATTGGAATTTCGCTAACTCCTCCGAAGGCTTTCGTTCCACCGGCACCACATTTGCTCAGGCCAATCTACACCCCATGGCCATTAAAAGTTATTCAAATCATGATGCTTCACCCCATGGTTTAGGTTCTAGGGGGCGCCAAAAATAACCCAAAAATCCACATTCTTAAATGTTTTATAACTTTTTATTTTTGTCCTCACTGGCCTCCAAGTTCTCTAGGATGATGCAATGTCCAGCCATCAACACATTTGTGAAGGAATTTTTACTCCCCAAAAGAGCGCCCCCCCATGGTAGGAGAAAAAAGTCAATTTTTTCTTGTCCCCTTACATAAAAATACACATTGTTGAGTGTCACGCCTGAACGCTTTGTCATATTGACACAAAAATTGACAATCATGTGTATCTCAATTAGATCTACGAAAAAGTCAAAGAGCGCGTATCTGTATAATGTACGGTTAAAGGGCTATTTTGCATTTTTTGCCGATTCGCACACATTGGAATGTGGCTATCTCCTCCTAAGGCTTTCGTCCCACCGATACCAAATTTGCTCAGGGCAATCTACACCCCATGCCCATTCAAAGTTGTAAAAATCATGACGCTGCACCCCACGGTTTACGTTCTAGGGGGCGCCAAAGATGACCCAAAAATCCACATTCTTAAAAGTCATTTTGGCCACTGCAGGAGTACAGAGTACTGCAGTTCTAGGGGGCGCCAAAGATGACCCAAAAATCCACATTCTTAAAAGTCTTTTTGGCCACTGCAGGAGTACAGAGTACTGCAGGATACACACACATATACACACACGCCAACATACACACACACACACACACACACACACACACACACACACACACACACACACTCAGAGTCTGTTTTTTAGCACCTGCAAAAACATGCTGTTTACATATTTGACAAGAATGCAGAGGCTTCCTTTTGCCCCTGAAAAAAATCAAATTTCAAACACAACTTGACTGTTCATTTCTCCAAAAGACAACCATGAAGCTCCATTTCAAACCTGAAGCAGATAGTTGGTGCATGTGTACAGTAACCTGAGGGGAGTGAGGTGACTATTTCTGAGGAGAACATGAGCAGTGAAGATTCACCTTGGAGCTAGAACAGAGACGTGCACATGATTATACAGGGGCAGGGGCTCAAGTTTTTTCCAGTCATTTATACAATATGGAAATTAATGTGAAATTAAACCACAAATATGTGTGATGAACTGTTTTTAAAACTTAAACTTCAAATAAAAATTGTAAACTTCAAAACATATGCAAATTTTTAACAAAGAACATAGTAATTTACCTCTATTTACATCAAAATGCAGGCAATGGCCCAGGCGTTCTTTGTAAAATTATTTACAAAACACTGTATAGTCTCACAAATGTCACTTTTTATTTATGCCACTACAAAAAAACATGATGTAAATGATGCATGATGTAAAACATGATGTAAAAAACTTGTGTAGATCCTCCTCTATGTTAGTCCATGTGTAATTTTTCCATAATTCTTTGTTTTTTGCAGCATTTTTGTTAGTGTAACTGCAGATTGTGCTGACAGTGTCTATGGCAAAAAAAAAAAAAAAAAACTGAAAATGCCTCAACATGAACCCCTGGTGGTCTCTGAGGGTGAAACCTGCTAACTGCTGCAGCTCTGTCAGCTTCAGTCTCATGCAGAGCTCGGAGCGCATGTGTGGCTCTGCACCCTTAGCAGCGTTGCTAACTCCTCAGTAAGGAAAGCCTGCTTCATGTCAGAGTCTCTAAACTCCAGAAGAAGTCGATAAAAGTCACTTTCTTTCTAAAAAAAAGTCGTTAGGGGGTCTGAAAAGTCATTGAATCTAACAACAAAGTCGCTAGGTTTGCAACTACGTGTCCCAGACTGCATCCCTGCTGAGAGTCCCTCCCTCCCTTCTCATATTGCAGGAAGAACGTAAGCGCCCGCCCCTCAACGGAGTCAACGAGGCTCCGTCTTGCAGCTACATCCGGTTGAATATGTCATGTGACTTGAACGCACACACACACACACACACACACACACACAGACACACACACACACACGCACACACACACACTCAGAGTCTGGTTTTTAGCACCTGCAAAAACATGCTATTTACATATTTGACAAGAATGCAGAGGCTCCTTTTGCCCCTGAAAAAAATCAAATTTCAAACACAACTTGACTGGTCATTTCTCCAAAAGACAACCATGAAGCTCCATCCAAACCTGAAGCAGGCAGTTGGTGCATGTGTACAGTAACCTGAGGTGAGTGCTTCTGAGGAGAACATGAGCAGTGAAGATTCACCTTGGAGCTAGAACAGAGACATGCACATGATTATACAGGGGCAGGGGCTCAAGTTTTTTCCAGTCGTTTATACAATATGGAAATTAATGTGAAATTAAAACACAAAGTATTAATAGAAAGGTAATGACTGTCCTGTGTAGGTGACAGTGATATCGAATAGGCTAGGCACTCACGAGGCTGGCTGTGGCAAGTGTAAGTGAAAGCAACACGCACTGGCAGGAAGAACAGCAAACGCCGATGAAGGAAAAGGGTCTTTGCAGTGATGGGCGTTACCAGAGAGGGCGATGGCCAGAGGACACAAATGGGACGGGGAGGCAGCACGTTGGGGGGGGGGGGGGGCGACACGGCTCGGGCCCGCCAGTGCCCCAACGGGGTCCTAGTTAGGGCCCGAGCGTAGCTGCTAAGCAGCTGCGAGAGCCCTATTATTCCCCAAGTGGTTTTTCTTTGTTTCTTTAGGGCCCGAGCGTAGCTGCTAAGCAGCTGCGAGAGCCCTCTTGTTCCTGCATGTTTCCTTCTTTTGTTATTATTATTAGGGCCCGAGCGTAGCTGCTAAGCAGCTGCGAGAGCCCTCTTGTTCCTGTAGTTTCCTTCTTTTGTTATTATTATTTTTCCTCCCCTTTGAACTGGAAAATGGCCCACTTCCCACTGGCGAAAACTCATGAAATTTGGCAGGACGACCGGGCCTGGTGAAAAATTTGATATTCCGAAGTCGCCCAAACAAGAAAATGCAAAATGGCTCCATAGCGCCCCCTAAGGTGAAAATTCACACTATTGACTGTCACGCCTGTACGCTTTGTCAAAATGACACAAAAATTGACACACACATGTATCTCAATAAGATCTACAAAAAAGTCAGTGCGGGCGTACCTGTCAAATGTACGGTTAAAGGGTTATTTCGCATTTTTTGCCGATCCGCACACATTGGAATTTCGCTAACTCCTCCGAAGGCTTTCGTTCCACCGGCACCACATTTGCTCAGGCCAATCTACACCCCATGGCCATTAAAAGTTATTCAAATCATGACGCTGCACCCCACGGTTTAGGTTCTAGGGGGCGCCAAAGATAACCCTAAGATCCACATATTTAAAAGTCTTATAACTTTTTATTTTTGCCCTCACTGGCCTCCAAGTTTTCTAGGATGATGCAATGTCCAGCCATCAACACATTTGTGAAGGAATTTTTACTCCCCAAAAGAGCGCCCCCCCATGGCAGGAGAAAAAAGTCCATTTTTTCTTGTCCCCTAAGGTGAAAATACACATTGTTGAGTGTAACACCTGTACGCTTTGGCAAAATGACACAAAAATTGACACACACATGTATCTCAATAAGATCTACGAAAAAGTCAATGCGCGCGTATCTGTCAAATGTACGGTTAAAGGGTTATTCCGCATTTTTTGCCGATCCGCACACATTGGAATTTCGCTAACTCCTCCGAAGGCTTTCATTCCACCGGTACCACATTTGCTCAGGCCAATCTACACCCCATGGCCATTAAAAGTTATTCAAATCATGACGCTGCATCCCACGGTTTAGGTTCTAGGGGGCGCCAAAGATAACCCTAAAATCCACATATTTAAAAGTCTTATAACTTTTTATTTTTGTCCTCACTGGCCTCCAAGTTTTCTAGGATGATGCAATGTCCAGCCATCAACACATTTGTGAAGGAATTTTTACTGCCCAAAAGAGCGCCCCCCATGGCAGGAAAAAAAAGCCAATTTTTTCTTGTCCCCTAAGGTGGAAATTCACACTATTGACTGTCACGCCTGTACGCTTTATCATATTGACACAAAAATTGACACACATATGTATCTCAATAAGATCTACAAAAGAGTCGATTCGCGCGTATCTGTCAAATGTACGGTTAAAGGGCTATTTTGCATTTTTTGACGATTCGCACACATTGGAATGTGGCTAACTCCTCCTAAGGCTTTCGTCCCACTGACACCAAATTTGCTCAGGCCAATCTACACCCCATGGCCATTCAAAGTTGTAAAAATCATGACGCTGCACCCCACGGTTTACGTTCTAGGGGGCGCCAAAGATGACCCAAAAATCCACATTCTTCAAAGAATCCACATCCCCCCCCCCCCCATATGGCAGGAGAAAAAGTTAAGTTTTTCCTGCCCATCGCTCAATGGCTCAATCGCATCGCTCTCCAGGCAACACCGTAAGGAGGAGCAACCTGCCATTTCGATATATCATAGCTGTGTTTGTGCCCTCACTCATGGTCCAGACTTTTTTCAAATAGGACATGAAGTTTGTCTGCAGCGAGTGTTTTGGTAGAAACTGCGCCTCCCATTCATTATAATAGGAAATGACCACAGACAAGTGCGCACACCATCTTTGGATCTTGAGTGTGACGCGATCGGGAGGGGGAGGCGGTCGCACTGGGGGCGGCGCGACACGGCTCGGGCCCGACAGTGCCCCAACGGGGTCCTAGTTATTAGGGCCCGAGCGTAGCTGCTAAGCAGCTGCGAGAGCCCTATTATTCCCCAAGTGGTTTTTCTTTGTTTCTTTTTTCTTTTTCCTCCCCTTTGAACTGGAAAATGGCCCACTTCCCACTGGCGAAAACTCATGAAATTTGGCAGGACGACCGGGCCTGGTGAAAAATTTGATATTCCGAAGTCGCCCAAACAAGAAAATGCAAAATGGCTCCATAGCGCCCCCTAAGGTGAAAATTCACACTATTGACTGTCACGCCTGTACGCTTTGTCAAAATGACACAAAAATTGACACACACATGTATTTCAATAAGATCTACGAAAAAGTCAGTGCGGGCGTATCTGTCAAATGTACGGTTAAAGGGTTATTTCGCATTTTTTGCCGATCCGCACACATTGGAATTTCGCTAACTCCTCCGAAGGCTTTCGTTCCACCGGCACCACATTTGCTCAGGCCAATCTACACCCCATGGCCATTAAAAGTTATTCAAATCATGATGCTTCACCCCATGGTTTAGGTTCTAGGGGGCGCCAAAAATAACCCAAAAATCCACATTCTTAAATGTTTTATAACTTTTTATTTTTGTCCTCACTGGCCTCCAAGTTCTCTAGGATGATGCAATGTCCAGCCATCAACACATTTGTGAAGGAATTTTTACTCCCCAAAAGAGCGCCCCCCATGGTAGGAGAAAAAAGTCAATTTTTTCTTGTCCCCTTACATAAAAATACACATTGTTGAGTGTCACGCCTGAACGCTTTGTCATATTGACACAAAAATTGACAATCATGTGTATCTCAATTAGATCTACGAAAAAGTCAAAGAGCGCGTATCTGTATAATGTACGGTTAAAGGGCTATTTTGCATTTTTTGCCGATTCGCACACATTGGAATGTGGCTATCTCCTCCTAAGGCTTTCGTCCCACCGATACCAAATTTGCTCAGGGCAATCTACACCCCATGCCCATTCAAAGTTGTAAAAATCATGACGCTGCACCCCACGGTTTACGTTCTAGGGGGCGCCAAAGATGACCCAAAAATCCACATTCTTAAAAGTCATTTTGGCCACTGCAGGAGTACAGAGTACTGCAGTTCTAGGGGGCGCCAAAGATGACCCAAAAATCCACATTCTTAAAAGTCTTTTTGGCCACTGCAGGAGTACAGAGTACTGCAGGATACACACACATATACACACACGCCAACACACACACACACACACACACACACACACACACACACACACACACACACACACACTCAGAGTCTGTTTTTTAGCACCTGCAAAAACATGCTGTTTACATATTTGACAAGAATGCAGAGGCTTCCTTTTGCCCCTGAAAAAAATCAAATTTCAAACACAACTTGACTGTTCATTTCTCCAAAAGACAACCATGAAGCTCCATTTCAAACCTGAAGCAGATAGTTGGTGCATGTGTACAGTAACCTGAGGGGAGTGAGGTGACTATTTCTGAGGAGAACATGAGCAGTGAAGATTCACCTTGGAGCTAGAACAGAGACGTGCACATGATTATACAGGGGCAGGGGCTCAAGTTTTTTCCAGTCATTTATACAATATGGAAATTAATGTGAAATTAAACCACAAATATGTGTGATGAACTGTTTTTAAAACTTAAACTTCAAATAAAAATTGTAAACTTCAAAACATATGCAAATTTTTAACAAAGAACATAGTAATTTACCTCTATTTACATCAAAATGCAGGCAATGGCCCAGGCGTTCTTTGTAAAATTATTTACAAAACACTGTATAGTCTCACAAATGTCACTTTTTATTTATGCCACTACAAAAAAACATGATGTAAATGATGCATGATGTAAAACATGATGTAAAAAACTTGTGTAGATCCTCCTCTATGTTAGTCCATGTGTAATTTTTCCATAATTCTTTGTTTTTTGCAGCATTTTTGTTAGTGTAACTGCAGATTGTGCTGACAGTGTCTATGGCAAAAAAAAAAAAAAAAACTGAAAATGCCTCAACATGAACCCCTGGTGGTCTCTGAGGGTGAAACCTGCTAACTGCTGCAGCTCTGTCAGCTTCAGTCTCATGCAGAGCTCGGAGCGCATGTGTGGCTCTGCACCCTTAGCAGCGTTGCTAACTCCTCAGTAAGGAAAGCCTGCTTCATGTCAGAGTCTCTAAACTCCAGAAGAAGTCGATAAAAGTCACTTTCTTTCTAAAAAAAAGTCGTTAGGGGGTCTGAAAAGTCATTGAATCTAACAACAAAGTCGCTAGGTTTGCAACTACGTGTCCCAGACTGCATCCCTGCTGAGAGTCCCTCCCTCCCTTCTCATATTGCAGGAAGAACGTAAGCGCCCGCCCCTCAACGGAGTCAACGAGGCTCCGTCTTGCAGCTACATCCGGTTGAATATGTCATGTGACTTGAACGCACACACACACACACACACACACACACACAGACACACACACACACACGCACACACACACACTCAGAGTCTGGTTTTTAGCACCTGCAAAAACATGCTATTTACATATTTGACAAGAATGCAGAGGCTCCTTTTGCCCCTGAAAAAAATCAAATTTCAAACACAACTTGACTGGTCATTTCTCCAAAAGACAACCATGAAGCTCCATCCAAACCTGAAGCAGGCAGTTGGTGCATGTGTACAGTAACCTGAGGTGAGTGCTTCTGAGGAGAACATGAGCAGTGAAGATTCACCTTGGAGCTAGAACAGAGACATGCACATGATTATACAGGGGCAGGGGCTCAAGTTTTTTCCAGTCGTTTATACAATATGGAAATTAATGTGAAATTAAAACACAAAGTATTAATAGAAAGGTAATGACTGTCCTGTGTAGGTGACAGTGATATCGAATAGGCTAGGCACTCACGAGGCTGGCTGTGGCAAGTGTAAGTGAAAGCAACACGCACTGGCAGGAAGAACAGCAAACGCCGATGAAGGAAAAGGGTCTTTGCAGTGATGGGCGTTACCAGAGAGGGCGATGGCCAGAGGACACAAATGGGACGGGGAGGCAGCACGTTGGGGGGGGGGGGGGGGGCGACACGGCTCGGGCCCGCCAGTGCCCCAACGGGGTCCTAGTTATTATTTTTCCTCCCCTTTGAACTGGAAAATGGCCCACTTCCCACTGGCGAAAACTCATGAAATTTGGCAGGACAACCGGGCCTGGTGAAAAATTCGATATTCCGAAGTCGCCCAAACAAGAAAATGCAAAATGGCTCCATAGCGCCCCCTAAGGTGAAAATTCACACTATTGACTGTCACGCCTGTATGTTTTGTCAAAATGACACAAAAATTGACACACACATGTATCTCAATAAGATCTACAAAAAAGTCAGTGCGGGCGTATCTGTCAAATGTACGGTTAAAGGGTTATTTCGCATTTTTTGCCGATCCGCACACATTGCAATTTCGCTAACTCCTCCGAAGGCTTTCGTTCCACCGGCACCACATTTGCTCAGGCCAATCTACACCCCATGGCCATTAAAAGTTATTCAAATCATGATGCTGCACCCCACGGTTTAGGTTCTAGGGGGCGCCAAAGATAACCCTAAGATCCACATATTTAAAAGTCTTATAACTTTTTATTTTTGCCCTCACTGGCCTCCAAGTTTTCTAGGATGATGCAATGTCCAGCCATCAACACATTTGTGAAGGAATTTTTACTCCCCAAAAGAGCGCCCCCCCATGGCAGGAGAAAAAAGTCCATTTTTTCTTGTCCCCTAAGGTGAAAATACACATTGTTGAGTGTAACACCTGTACGCTTTGTCAAAATGACACAAAAATTGACACACACATGTATCTCAATAAGATCTACGAAAAAGTCAATGCGCGCGTATCTGTCAAATGTACGGTTAAAGGGTTATTGCGCATTTTTTGCCGATCCGCACACATTGGAATTTCGCTAACTCCTCCGAAGGCTTTCGTTCCACCGGCACCACATTTGCTCAGGCCAATCTACACCCCATGGCCATTAAAAGTTATTCAAATCATGACGCTGCACCCCACGGTTTACGTTCTAGGGGGCGCCAAAGATAACCCAAAAATCCACATTTTTAAAAGTCTTATAACTTTTTATTTTTGTCCTCACTGGCCTCCAAGTTTTCTAGGATGATGCAATGTCCAGCCATCAACACATTTGTGAAGGAATTTTTACTCCCCAAAAGAGCGCCCCCCCATGGTAGGAGAAAAAAGTCAATTTTTTCTTGTCCCCTAAGGTGAAAATACATATTGTTGAGATTCACGCCTATACGCTTTGTCATATTGACACAAAATTTGACAATCACGTGCCTTGCCTGGTATCATTTTTTTCAGCACAACCTCACCTGTGCGAATTTACAGTTATTTTATCATGTTGACATACTGAATTTACACAATGGACCCAAATTCACACACAAAACATAAAATCCGAGTGGAAAAAAGTAACATTTTTACTGTGAAAACCACAAATATGTGTGATGAACTGTTTTTAAAACTTAAACTTCAAATAAAAATTGTAAACTTCAAAACATATGCAAATTTTTAACAAAGAACATAGTGATTTACCTCTATTTACATCAAAATGCAGGCAATGGCCCAGGCGTTCTTTGTAAAATTATTTACAAAACACTGTATAGTCTCACAAATGTCACTTTTTATTTATGCCACTACAAAAAAACATGATGTAAATGATGCATGATGTAAAACATGATGTAAAAAACTTGTGTAGATCCTCCTCTATGTCAGTCCATGTGTAATTTTTCCATAATTCTTTGTTTTTTGCAGCATTTTTGTTAGTGTAACTGCAGATTGTGCTGACAGTGTCTATGGCACAAAAAAAAAAAAAAAATTAAAATGCCTCAACATGAACCCCTGGTGGTCTCTGAGGGTGAAACCTGCTAACTGCTGCAGCTCTGTCAGCTTCAGTCTCCCATGCAGAGCTCTGAGCGCATGTGTGGCTCTGCACCCTTAGCAGCGTTGCTAACTCCTCAGTAAGGAAAGCCTGCTTCATGTCAGAGTCTCTAAACTCCAGAAGAAGTCGATAAAAGTCCCTTTCTTTCTAAAAAAAAGTCGTTAGGGGGTCTGAAAAGTCATTGAATCTAACAACAAAGTCGCTAGGTTTGCAACTACGTGTCCCAGACTGCATCCCTGCTGAGAGTCCCTCCCTCGCTTCTCATGTTGCAGGAAGAACGTAAGCTCCCGCCCCTTGTCAATCAGTCACCATATAATTTTGGATTGGTTGTTGTGGTGAAGTTTTCCACCAATAGGAGAGATGTTGTGGTGTGTTTTTTTTTTCTTTTGGCAAGCCTTTTCCGCCTGTAAGACCTGTCGCTAATGTCTGCATGCTATGTTTTCCTGTCTCATACAGCGCGATCGAGCGCCGAACGTGATCAAAATAAGCAGAAAAAAAGTATCGCGAACATAATTTATCATAACTCTGGTTTTATTTGGCCTATCAACACAATTTAAAAACTGGTATATAGGTTGAGGTCCTCACTTTTGAGATAAGTTGAAACGGAGAGTCAACGAGGCTCCGTCTTGCAGCTACATCCGGTTAAATATGTCATGTGACTTGAACGCACACACAGACACACACACACGCACACACACACACACACACACACACACACACACACACACACACACACACTCAGAGTCTGGTTTTTAGCACCTGCAAAAACATGCTATTTACATATTTGACAAGAATGCAGAGGCTCCTTTTGCCCCTGAAAAAAACAAATTTCAAACACAACTTGACTGGTCATTTCTCCAAAAGACAACCATGAAGCTCCATCCAAACCTGAAGCAGGCAGTTGGTGCATGTGTACAGTAACCTGAGGGGAGTGAGGTGAGTGCTTCTGAGGAGAACATGAGCAGTGAAGATTCACCTTGGAGCTAGAACAGAGACATGCACATGATTATACAGGGGCAGGGGCTCAAGTTTTTTCCAGTCGTTTATACAATTTGGAAATTAATGTGAAATTAAAACACAAAGTATTAATAGAAAGGTAATGACTGTCCTGTGTAGGTGACAGTGATATCCAATAGGCTAGGCACTCACGAGGCTGGCTGTGGCAAGTGTAAGTGAAAGCAACACGCACTGGCAAGAAGAACAGCAAACGCCGATGAAGGAAAAGGGTCTTTGCAGTGATGGGCGTTACCAGAGAGGGCGATGGCCAGAGGACACAAATGGGACGGGGAGGCAGCACGTTGGGGGGGGGGACGCGACACGGCTCGGGCCCGCCAGTGTCCCAACGGGGTCCTAGTTATTAGGGCCCGAGCCAGCTGCAGAGCAGCCGGGCGTAGGCCCTATTATTCCCCAAGTGGTTTTTCTTTGTTTCTTTCTTTCTTTCTTTCTTTCTTTCTTCTTTTTCCTCCCCTTTGAACTGGAAAATGGCCCACTTCCCACTGGCGAAAACTCATGAAATTTGGCAGGACGACCGGGCCTGGTGAAAAATTCGATATTCTGAAGTCGCCCAAACAATAAAATGCAAAATGGCTCCATAGCGCCCCCTAAGGTGGAAATTCACACTATTGACTGTCACGCCTGTACGCTTTGTCATATTGACACAAAAATTGACACACATATGTATCTCAATAAGATCTACAAAAAAGTCAGTGCGGCCGTATCTGTCAAATGTACGGTTAAAGGGTTATTTCGCATTTTTTGCCGATCCGCACACATTGGAATTTCGCTAACTCCTCCGAAGGCTTTCGTTCCACCGGCACCACATTTGCTCAGGCCAATCTACACCCCGTGGCCATTAAAAGTTATCAAAATCATGACGCTGCACCCCAAGGTTTAGGTTCTAGGGGGCGCCAAATATAACACTAAAATCCACATATTTAAAAGTCTTATAACTTTTTATTTTTGTCCTCACTGGCCTCCAAGTTTTCTAGGATGATGCAATGTCCAGCCATCAACACATTTGTGAAGGAATTTTTACTCCCCAAAAGAGCGCCCCCCATGGCAGGAGAAAAAAGTCCATTTTTTCTTGTCCCCTAAGGTGAAAATACACATTGTTGAGTGTCACGCCTATACGCTTTGTCAAAATGACACAAAAATTGACACACACATGTAACTCAATAAGATCTACGAAAAAGTCAATTCGCGCGTATCTGTCAAATGTACGGTTAAAGGGTTATTCCGCATTTTTTGCCGATCCGCACACATTGGAATGTGGCTAACTCCTCCTAAGGCTTTCGTTCCACCGGCACCACATTTGCTCAGGACAATCTACACCCCATGGCCATTAAAAGTTATTCAAATCATGACGCTGCACCCCACGGTTTAGGTTCTAGGGGGCGCCAAAGATAACCCTAACATCCACATATTTAAAAGTCTTATAACTTTTTATTTTTGTCCTCACTGGCCTCCAAGTTTTCTAGGATGATGCAATGTCCAGCCATCAACACATTTGTGAAGGAATTTTTACTCCCCAAAAGAGCGCCCCCCATGGCAGGAGAAAAAAGTCCATTTTTTCTTGTCCCCTAAGGTGAAAATACATATTGTTGAGATTCACGCCTATACGCTTTGTCATATTGACACAAAATTTGACAATCACGTGCCTTGCCTGGTATCATTTTTTTCAGCACAACCTCACCTGTACGAATTTACAGTTATTTTATCATGTTGACATACTGAATTTACACAATGGACCCAAATTCACACACAAAACATAAAATCCGAGTGGAAAAAAGTAACATTTTTACTGTGAAAACCACAAATATGTGTGATGAACTGTTTTTAAAACTTAAACTTCAAATAAAAATTGTAAACTTCAAAACATATGCAAATTTTTAACAAAGAACATAGTGATTTACCTCTATTTTCATCAAAATGCAGGCAATGGCCCAGGCGTTCTTTGTAAAATTATTTACAAAACACTGTATAGTCTCACAAATGTCACTTTTTATTTATGCCACTACAAAAAAACATGATGTAAATGATGCATGATGTAAAACATGATGTAAAAAACTTGTGTAGATCCTCCTCTATGTCAGTCCATGTGTAATTTTTCCATAATTCTTTGTTTTTTGCAGCATTTTTGTTAGTGTAACTGCAGATTGTGCTGACAGTGTCTATGGCACAAAAAAAATTTTTTTAAATGCCTCAACATGAACCCCTGGTGGTCTCTGAGGGTGAAACCTGCTAACTGCTGCAGCTCTGTCAGCTTCAGTCTCCCATGCAGAGCTCGGAGCGCATGTGTGGCTCTGCACCCTTAGCAGCGTTGCTAACTCCTCAGTAAGGAAAGCCTGCTTCATGTCAGAGTCTCTAAACTCCAGAAGAAGTCGATAAAAGTCCCTTTCTTTCTAAAAAAAAAGTCGTTAGGGGGTCTGAAAAGTCATTGAATCTAACAACAAAGTCGCTAGGTTTGCAACTACGTGTCCCAGACTGCATCCCTGCTGAGAGTCCCTCCCTCGCTTCTCATGTTGCAGGAAGAACGTAAGCGCCCGCCCCTTGTCAATCAGTCACCATATAATTTTGGATTGGTTGTTGTGGTGAAGTTTTCCACCAATAGGAGAGATGTTGTGGTGTGTTTTTTTTTTCTTTTGGCAAGCCTTTTCCGCCTGTAAGACCTGTCGCTAATGTCTGCATGCTATGTTTTCCTGTTTCATACAGCGCGATCGAGCGCCGAACGTGATCAAAATAAGCAGAAAAAAAGTATCGCGGACATAATTTATCATAACTCTGGTTTTATTTGGCCTATCAACACAATTTAAAAACTGGTATATAGGTTGAGGTCCTCACTTTTGAGATAAGTTGAAACGGAGAGTCAACGAGGCTCCGTCTTGCAGCTACATCCGATTAAATATGTCATGTGACTTGAACGCACACACAGACACACACACACGCACACACAGACACACACACACACACACACACACACTCAGAGTCTGGTTTTTAGCACCTGCAAAAACATGCTATTTACATATTTGACAAGAATGCAGAGGCTCCTTTTGCCCCTGAAAAAAATCAAATTTCAAACACAACTTGACTGGTCATTTCTCCAAAAGACAACCATGAAGCTCCATCCAAACCTGAAGCAGGCAGTTGGTGCATGTGTACAGTAACCTGAGGGGAGTGAGGTGAGTGCTTCTGAGGAGAACATGAGCAGTGAAGATTCACCTTGGAGCTAGAACAGAGACATGCACATGATTATACAGGGGCAGGGGCTCAAGTTTTTTCCAGTCGTTTATACAATATGGAAATTAATGTGAAATTAAAACACAAAGTATTAATAGAAAGGTAATGACTGTCCTGTGTAGGTGACAGTGATATCCAATAGGCTAGGCACTCACGAGGCTGGCTGTGGCAAGTGTAAGTGAAAGCAACACGCACTGGCAGGAAGAACAGCAAACGCCGATGAAGGAAAAGGGTCTTTGCAGTGATGGGCGTTACCAGAGAGGGCAATGGCCAGAGGACACAAATGGGACGGGGAGGCAGCACGTTGGGGGGGGGGGGGACGCGACACGGCTCGGGCCCGCCAGTGCCCCAACGGGGTCCTAGTTAGGGCCCGAGCCAGCTGCAGAGCAGCCGGGCGTAGGCCCTATTATTCCCCAAGTGGTTTTTCTTTGTTTCTTTCTTTCTTTCTTTAGGGCCCGAGCCAGCTGCAGAGCAGCCGGGCGTAGGCCCTATTATTCCCCAAGTGGTTTTTCTTTGTTTCTTTCTTTCTTTCTTTCTTTCTTTCTTTCTTCTTTTTCCTCCCCTTTGAACTGGAAAATGGCCCACTTCCCACTGGCGAAAACTCATGAAATTTGGCAGGACGACCGGGCCTGGTGAAAAATTCGATATTCTGAAGTCGCCCAAACAATAAAATGCAAAATGGCTCCATAGCGCCCCCTAAGGTGGAAATTCACACTATTGACTGTCACGCCTGTACGCTTTGTCATATTGACACAAAAATTGACACACATATGTATCTCAATAAGATCTACAAAAAAGTCAGTGCGGCCGTATCTGTCAAAATTACGGTTAAAGGGTTATTTCGCATTTTTTGCCGATCCGCACACATTGGAATTTCGCTAACTCCTCCGAAGGCTTTCGTTCCACCGGCACCACATTTGCTCAGGCCAATCTACACCCTGTGGCCATTAAAAGTTATCAAAATCATGACGCTGCACCCCAAGGTTTAGGTTCTAGGGGGCGCCAAAGATAACACTAAAATCCACATATTTAAAAGTCTTATAACTTTTTATTTTTGTCCTCACTGGCCTCCAAGTTTTCTAGGATGATGCAATGTCCAGCCATCAACACATTTGTGTAGGAATTTTTACTCCCCAAAAGAGCGCCCCCCCATGGCAGGAGAAAAAAGTCCATTTTTTCTTGTCCCCTAAGGTGAAAATACACATTGTTGAGTGTCACGCCTATACGCTTTGTCAAAATGACACAAAAATTGACACACACATGTAACTCAATAAGATCTACAAAAAAGTCCATGCGCGCGTATCTGTCAAATGTACAGTTAAAGGGTTATTCCGCATTTTTTGCAGATACGCACACATTGGAATTTCGCTAACTCCTCCGAAGGCTTTCGTTCCACCGGCACCACATTTGCTCAGGCCAATCTACACCCCATGGCCATTAAAAGTTATTCAAATCATGACGCTGCACCCCACGGTTTAGGTTCTAGGGGGCGCCAAAGATAACCCTAAAATCCACATATTTAAAAGTTTTATAACTTTTTATTTTTGTCCTCACTGGCCTCCAAGTTTTCTAGGATGATGCAATGTCCAGCCATCAACACATTTGTGAAGGAATTTTTACTCCCCAAAAGAGCGCCCCCCCATGGCAGGAGAAAAAAGTCCATTTTTTCTTGTCCCCTAAGGTGAAAATACATATTGTTGAGATTCACGCCTATACGCTTTGTCATATTGACACAAAATTTGACAATCACGTGCCTTGCCTGGTATCATTTTTTTCAGCACAACCTCACCTGTGCGAATTTACAGTTATTTTATCATGTTGACATACTGAATTTACACAATGGACCCAAATTCACACACAAAACATAAAATCCGAGTGGAAAAAAGTAACATTTTTACTGTGAAAACCACAAATATGTGTGATGAACTGTTTTTAAAACTTAAACTTCAAATAAAAATTGTAAACTTCAAAACATATGCAAATTTTTAACAAAGAACATAGTGATTTACCTCTATTTACATCAAAATGCAGGCAATGGCCCAGGCGTTCTTTGTAAAATTATTTACAAAACACTGTATAGTCTCACAAATGTCACTTTTTATTTATGCCACTACAAAAAAACATGATGTAAATGATGCATGATGTAAAACATGATGTAAAAAACTTGTGTAGATCCTCCTCTATGTCAGTCCATGTGTAATTTTTCCATAATTCTTTGTTTTTTGCAGCATTTTTGTTAGTGTAACTGCAGATTGTGCTGACAGTGTCTATGGCACAAAAAAAAAAAATTAAAATGCCTCAACATGAACCCCTGGTGGTCTCTGAGGGTGAAACCTGCTAACTGCTGCAGCTCTGTCAGCTTCAGTCTCCCATGCAGAGCTCTGAGCGCATGTGTGGCTCTGCACCCTTAGCAGCGTTGCTAACTCCTCAGTAAGGAAAGCCTGCTTCATGTCAGAGTCTCTAAACTCCAGAAGAAGTCGATAAAAGTCCCTTTCTTTCTAAAAAAAAAGTCGTTAGGGGGTCTGAAAAGTCATTGAATCTAACAACAAAGTCGCTAGGTTTGCAACTACGTGTCCCAGACTGCATCCCTGCTGAGAGTCCCTCCCTCGCTTCTCATGTTGCAGGAAGAACGTAAGCACCCGCCCCTTGTCAATCAGTCACCATATAATTTTGGATTGGTTGTTGTGGTGAAGTTTTCCACCAATAGGAGAGATGTTGTGGTGTGTTTTTTTTTTCTTTTGGCAAGCCTTTTCCGCCTGTAAGACCTGTCGCTAATGTCTGCATGCTATGTTTTCCTGTCTCATACAGCGCGATCGAGCGCCGAACGTGATCAAAATAAGCAGAAAAAAAGTATCGCGGACATAATTTATCATAACTCTGGTTTTATTTGGCCTATCAACACAATTTAAAAACTGGTATATAGGTTGAGGTCCTCACTTTTGAGATAAGTTGAAACGGAGAGTCAACGAGGCTCCGTCTTGCAGCTACATCCGGTTAAATATGTCATGTGACTTGAAGGCACACACACACACGCACACACACACACACACACACACACACACTCAGAGTCTGGTTTTTAGCACCTGCAAAAACATGCTATTTACATATTTGACAAGAATGCAGAGGCTCCTTTTGCCCCTGAAAAAAATCAAATTTCAAACACAACTTGACTGGTCATTTCTCCAAAAGACAACCATGAAGCTCCATCCAAACCTGAAGCAGGCAGTTGGTGCATGTGTACAGTAACCTGAGGGGAGTGAGGTGAGTGCTTCTGAGGAGAACATGAGCAGTGAAGATTCACCTTGGAGCTAGAACAGAGACATGCACATGATTATACAGGGGCAGGGGCTCAAGTTTTTTCCAGTCGTTTATACAATATGGAAATTAATGTGAAATTAAAACACAAAGTATTAATAGAAAGGTTATGACTGTCCTGTGTAGGTGACAGTGATATCCAATAGGCTAGGCACTCACGAGGCTGGCTGTGGCAAGTGTAAGTGAAAGCAACACGCACTGGCAAGAAGAACAGCAAACGCCGATGAAGGAAAAGGGTCTTTGCAGTGATGGGCGTTACCAGAGAGGGCGATGGCCAGAGGACACAAATGGGACGGGGAGGCAGCACGTTGGGGGGGGGACGCGACACGGCTCGGGCCCGCCAGTGCCCCAACGGGGTCCTAGTTCTTTCTTTCTTTCTTCTTTTTCCTCCCCTTTGAACTGGAAAATGGCCCACTTCCCACTGGCGAAAACTCATGAAATTTGGCAGGACGACCGGGCCTGGTGAAAAATTTGATATTCCGAAGTCGCCCAAACAAGAAAATGCAAAATGGCTCCATAGCGCCCCCTAAGGTGAAAATTCACACTATTGACTGTCACGCCTTTACGCTTTGTCAAAATGACACAAAAATTGACACACATATGTATCTCAATAAGATCTACAAAAAAGTCAGTGCGGGCGTATCTGTCAAATGTACGGTTAAAGGGTTATTCCGCATTTTTTGCCGATCCGCACACATTGGAATTTCGCTAACTCCTCCGAAGGCTTTCGTTCCACCGGCACCACATTTGCTCAGGCCAATCTACACCCCATGGCCATTAAAAGTTATTCAAATCATGACGCTGCACCCCACGGTTTAGGTTCTAGGGGGCGCCAAAGATAACCCTAAAATCCACATATTTAAAAGTCTTATAACTTTTTATTTTTGCCCTCACTGGCCTCCAAGTTTTCTAGGATGATGCAATGTCCAGCCATCAACACATTTGTGTAGGAATTTTTACTCCCCAAAAGAGCGCCCCCCATGGCAGGAGAAAAAAGTCCATTTTTTCTTGTCCCCTAAGGTGAAAATACACATTGTTGAGTGTCACGCCTATACGCTTTGTCAAAATGACACAAAAATTGACACACACATGTAACTCAATAAGATCTACAAAAAAGTCCATGCGCGCGTATCTGTCAAATGTACAGTTAAAGGGTTATTCCGCATTTTTTGCCGATACGCACACATTGGAATTTTGCTAACTCCTCCGAAGGCTTTCGTTCCACCGGCACCACATTTGCTCAGGCCAATCTACACCCCATGGCCATTAAAAGTTATTCAAATCATGATGCTGCACCCCATGGTTTAGGTTCTAGGGGGCGCCAAAAATAACCCAAAAATCCACATTCTTAAATGTTTTATAACTTTTTATTTTTGTCCTCACTGGCCTCCAAGTTTTCTAGGATGATGCATTGTCCAGCCATCAACACATTTGTGAAGGAATTTTTACTCCCCAAAAGAGCGCCCCCCCATGGTAGGAGAAAAAAGTCAATTTTTTCTTGTCCCCTTACATAAAAATACACATTGTTGAGTGTCACGCCTGAACGCTTTGTCATATTGACACAAAAATTGACAATCATGTGTATCTCAATTAGATCTACGAAAAAGTCAAAGAGCGCGTATCTGTATAATGTACGGTTAAAGGGCTATTTTGCATTTTTTGCCGATTCGTACACATTGGAATGTGGCTATCTCCTCCTAAGGCTTTCGTCCCACCGATACCAAATTTGCTCAGGGCAATCTACACCCCATGCCCATTCAAAGTTGTAAAAATCATGACGCTGCACCCCACGGTTTACGTTCTAGGGGGCGCCAAAGATGACCCAAAAATCCACATTCTTAAAAGTCATTTTGGCCACTGCAGGAGTACAGAGTACTGCAGTTCTAGGGGGCGCCAAAGATGACCCAAAAATCCACATTCTTAAAAGTCTTTTTGGCCACTGCAGGAGTACAGAGTACTGCAGGATACACACACATATACACACACGCCAACATACACACACACACACACACACACACACACACAGACACACACACACACTCAGAGTCTGTTTTTTAGCACCTGCAAAAACATGCTGTTTACATATTTGACAAGAATGCAGAGGCTTCCTTTTGCCCCTGAAAAAAATCTAATTTCAAACACAACTTGACTGTTCATTTCTCCAAAAGACAACCATGAAGCTCCATTTCAAACCTGAAGCAGATAGTTGGTGCATGTGTACAGTAACCTGAGGGGAGTGAGGTGACTATTTCTGAGGAGAACATGAGCAGTGAAGATTCACCTTGGAGCTAGAACAGGGACGTGCACATGATTATACAGGGGCAGGGGCTCAAGTTTTTTCCAGTCATTTATACAATATGGAAATTAATGTGAAATTAAACCACAAATATGTGTGATGAACTGTTTTTAAAACTTAAACTTCAAATAAAAATTGTAAACTTCAAAACATATGCAAATTTTTAACAAAGAACATAGTAATTTACCTCTATTTACATCAAAATGCAGGCAATGGCCCAGGCGTTCTTTGTAAAATTATTTACAAAACACTGTATAGTCTCACAAATGTCACTTTTTATTTATGCCACTACAAAAAAACATGATGTAAATGATGCATGATGTAAAACATGATGTAAAAAACTTGTGTAGATCCTCCTCTATGTCAGTCCATGTGTAATTTTTCCATAATTCTTTGTTTTTTGCAGCATTTTTGTTAGTGTAACTGCAGATTGTGCTGACAGTGTCTATGGCACAAAAAAAAAAAAAATTAAAATGCCTCAACATGAACCCCTGGTGGTCTCTGAGGGTGAAACCTGCTAACTGCTGCAGCTCTGTCAGCTTCAGTCTCCCATGCAGAGCTCTGAGCGCATGTGTGGCTCTGCACCCTTAGCAGCGTTGCTAACTCCTCAGTAAGGAAAGCCTGCTTCATGTCAGAGTCTCTAAACTCCAGAAGAAGTCGATAAAGTCCCTTTCTTTCTAAAAAAAAAAGTCGTTAGGGTGTCTGAAAAGTCATTGAATCTAACAACAAAGTCGCTAGGTTTGCAACTATGTGTCCCAGACTGCATCCCTGCTGAGAGTCCCTCCCTCCCTTCTCATGTTGCAGGAAGAACGTAAGCGCCCGCCCCTTGTCAATCAGTCACCATATAATTTTGGATTGGTTGTTGTGGTGAAGTTTTCCACCAATAGAAGAGATGTTGTGGTGTGTTTTTTTTTTCTTTTGGCAAGCCTTTTCCGCCTGTAAGACCTGTCGCTAATGTCTGCATGCTATGTTTTCCTGTCTCATACAGCGCGATCGAGCGCCGAACGTGATCAAAATAAGCAGAAAAAAAGTATCGCGGACATAATTTATCATAACTCTGGTTTTATTTGGCCTATCAACACAATTTAAAAACTGGTATATAGGTTGAGGTCCTCACTTTTGAGATAAGTTGAAACTGAGAGTCAACAAGGCTCCGTCTTGCAGCTACATCCGGTTAAATATGTCATGTGACTTGAACGCACACATAGACACACACACACACACACACACACACACACACACACACACACACACACACACACACACACACTCAGAGTCTGGTTTTTAGCACCTGCAAAAACATGCTATTTACATATTTGACAAGAATGCAGAGGCTCCTTTTGCCCCTGAAAAAAATCAAATTTCAAACACAACTTGACTGGTCATTTCTCCAAAAGACAACCATGAAGCTCCATCCAAACCTGAAGCAGGCAGTTGGTGCATGTGTACAGTAACCTGAGGGGAGTGAGGTGAGTGCTTCTGAGGAGAACATGAGCAGTGAAGATTCACCTTGGAGCTAGAACAGAGACATGCACATGATTATACAGGGGCAGGGGCTCAAGTTTTTTCCAGTCGTTTATACAATATGGAAATTAATGTGAAATTAAAACACAAAGTATTAATAGAAAGGTAATGACTGTCCTGTGTAGGTGACAGTGATATCCAATAGGCTAGGCACTCACGAGGCTGGCTGTGGCAAGTGTAAGTGAAAGCAACACGCACTGGCAGGAAGAACAGCAAACGCCGATGAAGGAAAAGGGTCTTTGCAGTGATGGGCGTTAACAGAGAGGGCGATGGCCAGAGGACACAAATGGGACGGGGAGGCAGCACGTTGGGGGGGGGGGGGAGACGCGACACGGCTCGGGCCCGCCAGTGCCCCAACGGGGTCCTAGTTCTTCTTTTTCCTCCCCTTTGAACTGGAAAATGGCCCACTTCCCACTGGCGAAAACTCAGGAAATTTGGCAGGACGACCGGGCCTGGTGAAAAATTTGATATTCCGAAGTCGCCCAAACAAGAAAATGCAAAATGGCTCCATAGCGCCCCCTAAGGTGAAAATTCACACTATTCACTGTCACGCCTGTACGCTTTGTCAAAATGACACAAAAATTGACACACACATGTATCTCAATAAGATCTACAAAAAAGTCAGTGCGGGCGTATCTGTCAAATGTACGGTTAAAGGGTTATTTCGCATTTTTTGCCGATCCGCACACATTGGAATTTCGCTAACTCCTCCGAAGGCTTTCGTTCCACCGGCACCACATTTGCTCAGGCCAATCTACACCCCATGGCCATTAAAAGTTATTCAAATCATGACGCTGCACCCCACGGTTTAGGTTCTAGGGGGCGCCAAAGATAACCCTAAAATCCACATATTTAAAAGTCTTATAACTTTTTATTTTTGCCCTCACTGGCCTCCAAGTTTTCTAGGATGATGCAATGTCCAGCCATCAACACATGTGTGAAGGAATTTTTACTCCCCAAAAGAGCGCCCCCCCATGGCAGGAGAAAAAAGTCCATTTTTTCTTGTCCCCTAAGGTGAAAATACACATTGTTGACTGTCACGCCTATACGCTTTGTCAAAATGACACAAAAATTGACACACACATGTATCTCAATAAGATCTTCGAAAAAGTCAATGCGCGCGTATCTGTCAAATGTACGGTTAAAGGGTTATTCCGCATTTTTTGCCGATTCGCACACATTGGAATTTCGCTAACTCCTCCGAAGGCTTTCGTTCCACCGGCACCACATTTGCTCAGGCCAAATTACACCCCATGGCCATTAAAAGTTATTCAAATCATGACGCTGCACCCCACGGTTTACGTTCTAGGGGGCGCCAAAGATAACCCAAAAATCCACATTTTTAAAAGTCTTATAACTTTTTATTTTTGTCCTCACTGGCCTCCAAGTTTTCTAGGATGATGCAATGTCCAGCCATCAACACATTTGTGAAGGAATTTTTACTCCCTAAAAGAGCGCCCCCCCATGGCAGGAGAAAAAAGTCCATTTTTTCTTGTCCCCTAAGGTGAAAATACACATTGTTGACTGTCACGCCTGTACGCTTTGGCAAAATGACACAAAAATTGACAATCATGTGTATCTCAATTAGATCTACGAAAAAGTCAAAGAGCGCGTATCTGTATAATGTACGGTAAAAGGGCTATTTTGCATTTTTTGCCGATTCGCACACATTGGAATTTCGCTAACTCCTCCTAAGGCTTTCGTCCCACTGACACCAAATTTGCTCAGGCCAATCTACACTCCATGGCCATTCAAAGTTGTAAAAATCATGACGCTGCACCCCACGGTTTACGTTTTAGGGGGCGCCAAAGATGACCCAAATATACATTACAGTAGACAAAGTAGTTTTGCCCACTGAGTGGCGCCAAAGGGACTTGTCTGTGGAGTCTGTGAGTCACTATTGGCCGTTTTTGACTACTTTAGATTTTACCTTTATATTTCCTCTTACAAAATTTTTACCTTGCCTTGCCTGGTATCATTTTTTTCAGCACAACCTCACCTGTGTCAATTTACAGTTATTTTATCATTTTGACATACTATATTTACACATTGGACCCAAATTCACACACAAAACATAAAATCCGAGTGGAAAAAAGTAACGTTTTTACTGTGAAAACCACAAATATGTGTGATGAACTGTTTTTAAAACTTAAACTTCAAATAAAAATTGTAAACTTCAAAACATATGCAAATTTTTAACAAAGAACATAGTAATTTACCTCTATTGACATCAAAATGCAGGCAATGGCCCAGGTGTTCTTTGTAAAATTATTTACAAAACACTGTATAGTCTCACAAATGTCACTTTTTATTTATGCCACTACAAAAAAACATGATGTAAATGATGCATGATGTAAAACATGATGTAAAAAACTTGTGTAGATCCTCCTCTATGTTAGTCCATGTGTAATTTTTCCATAATTCTTTGTTTTTTGCAGCATTTTTGTTAGTGTAACTGCAGATTGTGCTGACAGTGTCTATGGCAAAAAAAAAAAAAAAAAAACTGAAAATGCCTCAACATGAACCCCTGGTGGTCTCTGAGGGTGAAACCTGCTAACTGCTGCAGCTCTGTCAGCTTCAGTCTCCCATGCAGAGCTCGGAGCGCATGTGTGGCTCTTCACCCTTAGCAGCGTTGCTAACTCCTCAGTAAGGAAAGCCTGCTTCATGTCAGAGTCTCTAAACTCCAGAAGAAGTCGATAAAAGTCACTTTCTTTCTAAAAAAAAGTCGTTAGGGGGTCTGAAAAGTCATTGAATCTAACAACAAAGTCGCTAGGTTTGCAACTACGTGTCCCAGACTGCATCCCTGCTGAGAGTCCCTCCCTCCCTTCTCATATTGCAGGAAGAACGTAAGTTCCCGCCCCTTGTCAATCAGTCACCATATAATTTTGGATTGGTTGTTGTGGTGAAGTTTTCCACCAATAGGAGAGATGTTGTGGTGTGTTTTTTTTTTCTTTTGGCAAGCCTTTTCCGCCTGTAAGACCTGTCGCTAATGTCTGCATGCTATGTTTTCCTGTCTCATACAGCGCGATCGAGCGCCGAACGTGATCAAAATAAGCAGAAAACAAGTATCGCGGACATAATTTATCATAACTCTGGTTTTATTTGGCCTATCAACACAATTTAAAAACTGGTATATAGGTTGAGGTCCTCACTTTTGAGATAAATTGAAACGGAGAGTCAACGAGGCTCCGTCTTGCAGCTACATCCGGTTAAATATGTCATGTGACTTGAACGCACACACACACACACACACACACACACACAGACACACACACACACGCACACACACACACTCAGAGTCTGGTTTTTAGCACCTGCAAAAACATGCTATTTACATATTTGACAAGAATGCAGAGGCTCCTTTTGCCCCTGAAAAAAATCAAATTTCAAACACAACTTGACTGGTCATTTCTCCAAAAGACAACCATGAAGCTCCATCCAAACCTGAAGCAGGCAGTTGGTGCATGTGTACAGTAACCTGAGGGGAGTGAGGTGACTGCTTCTGAGGAGAACATGAGCAGTGAAGATTCACCTTAGAGCTAGAACAGAGACGTGCACATGATTATACAGGGGCAGGGGCTCAAGTTTTTTCCAGTCGTTTATACAATATGGAAATTAATGTGAAATTAAAAAACAAAGTATTAATAGAAAGGTAATGACTGTCCTGTGTAGGTGACAGTAATATCCAATAGGCTAGGCACTCACGAGGCTGGCTGTGGCAAGTGTAAGTGAAAGCAACACGCACTGGCAGGAAGAACAGCAAACGCCGATGAAGGAAAAGGGTCTTTGCAGTGATGGGCGTTACCAGAGAGGGCGATGGCCAGAGGACACAAATGGGACGGGGAGGCAGCGCGTTGGGGGGGGGGCGCGACACAGCTCGGGCCCGCCAGTGCCCCAACGGGGTCCTAGTTAGGGCCCGAGCGTAGCTGCTAAGCAGCTGCGAGAGCCCTATTATTCCCCAAGTGGTTTTTCTTTGTTTCTTTCTTTCTTTCTTTCTTCTTTTTCCTCCCCTTTGAACTGGAAAATGGCCCACTTCCCACTGGCGAAAACTCATGAAATTTGGCAAGACGACCGGGCCTGGTGAAAAATTCGATATTCTGAAGTCGCCCAAATAATAAAATGCAAAATGGCTCCATAGCGCCCCCTAAGGTGGAAATTCACACTATTGACTGTCACGCCTGTACGCTTTGTCATATTGACACAAAAATTGACACACATATGTATCTCAATAAGATCTACAAAAAAGTCAGTGCGGGCGTATCTGTCAAATGTACGGTTAAAGGGTTATTCCGCATTTTTTGCCGATCCGCACACATTGGAATTTCGCTAACTCCTCCGAAGGCTTTCGTTCCACCGGCACCACATTTACTCAGGCCAATCTACACCCCATGGCCATTAAAAGTTATTCAAATCATGACGCTGCACCCCACGGTTTAGGTTCTAGGGGGCGCCAAAGATAACCCTAAAATCCACATATTTAAAAGTCTTATAACTTTTTATTTTTGTCCTCACTGGCCTCCAAGTTTTCTAGGATGATGCAATGTCCAGCCATCAACACATTTGTGAAGGAATTTTTACTCCCCAAAAGAGCGCCCCCCCATGGCAGGAGAAAAAAGTCAATTTTTTCTTGTCCCCTAAGGTGAAAATACACATTGTTGAGTGTCACGCCTATACGCTTTGTCAAAATGACACAAAAATTGACACACACATGTAACTCAATAAGATCTACGAAAAAGTCAATGCGCGCGTATCTGTCAAATGTACGGTTAAAGGGTTATTCCGCATTTTTTGCCGATCCGCACACATTGGAATGTGGCTAACTCCTCCTAAGGCTTTCGTTCCACCGGCACCACATTTGCTCAGGCCAATCTACACCCCATGGCCATTAAAAGTTATTCAAATCATGATGCTGCACCCCACGGTTTAGGTTCTAGGGGGCGCCAAAGATAACCCTAAAATCCACATATTTAAAAGTCTTATAACTTTTTATTTTTGTCCTCACTGGCCTCCAAGTTTTCTAGGATGATGCAATGTCCAGCCATCAACACATTTGTGAAGGAATTTTTACTCCCCAAAAGAGCGCCCCCCATGGCAGGAGAAAAAAGTCCATTTTTTCTTGTCCCCTAAGGTGAAAATACATATTGTTGAGATTCACGCCTATACGCTTTGTCATATTGACACAAAATTTGACAATCACGTGCCTTGCCTGGTATCATTTTTTTCAGCACAACCTCACCTGTGCGAATTTACAGTTATTTTATCATGTTGACATACTGAATTTACACAATGGACCCAAATTCACACACAAAACATAAAATCCGAGTGGAAAAAAGTAACATTTTTACTGTGAAAACCACAAATATGTGTGATGAACTGTTTTTAAAACTTAAACTTCAAATAAAAATTGTAAACTTCAAAACATATGCAAATTTTTAACAAAGAACATAGTGATTTACCTCTATTTACATCAAAATGCAGGCAATGGCCCAGGCGTTCTTTGTAAAATTATTTACAAAACACTGTATAGTCTCACAAATGTCACTTTTTATTTATGCCACTACAAAAAAACATGATGTAAATGATGCATGATGTAAAACATGATGTAAAAAACTTGTGTAGATCCTCCTCTATGTCAGTCCATGTGTAATTTTTCCATAATTCTTTGTTTTTTGCAGCATTTTTGTTAGTGTAACTGCAGATTGTGCTGACAGTGTCTATGGCACAAAAAAAAAAAAAATAAAATGCCTCAACATGAACCCCTGGTGGTCTCTGAGGGTGAAACCTGCTAACTGCTGCAGCTCTGTCAGCTTCAGTCTCCCATGCAGAGCTCTGAGCGCATGTGTGGCTCTGCACCCTTAGCAGCGTTGCTAACTCCTCAGTAAGGAAAGCCTGCTTCATGTCAGAGTCTCTAAACTCCAGAAGAAGTCGATAAAAGTCCCTTTCTTTCTAAAAAAAAAGTCGTTAGGGGGTCTGAAAAGTCATTGAATCTAACAACAAAGTCGCTAGGTTTGCAACTACGTGTCCCAGACTGCATCCCTGCTGAGAGTCCCTCCCTCCCTTCTCATGTTGCAGGAAGAACGTAAGCGCCCGCCCCTTGTCAATCAGTCACCATATAATTTTGGATTGGTTGTTGTGGTGAAGTTTTCCACCAATAGGAGAGATGTTGTGGTGTGTTTTTTTTTTTCTTTTGGCAAGCCTTTTCCGCCTGTAAGACCTGTCGCTAATGTCTGCATGCTATGTTTTCCTGTCTCATACAGCGCGATCGAGCGCCGAACGTGATCAAAATAAGCAGAAAAAAAGTATCGCGGACATAATTTATCATAACTCTGGTTTTATTTGGCCTATCAACACAATTTAAAAACTGGTATATAGGTTGAGGTCCTCACTTTTGAGATAAATTGAAACGGAGAGTCAACGAGGCTCCGTCTTGCAGCTACATCCGGTTAAATATGTCATGTGACTTGAACGCACACACACACACACACACACACACACACAGACACACACACACACGCACACACACACACACACACACACACACACACACACACACACCCACACACACTCAGAGTCTGGTTTTTAGCACCTGCAAAAACATGCTATTTACATATTTGACAAGAATACAGAGGCTCCTTTTGCCCCTGAAAAAAAATCAAATTTCAAACACAACTTGACTGGTCATTTCTCCAAAAGACAACCATGAAGCTCCATCCAAACCTGAAGCAGGCAGTTGGTGCATGTGTACAGTAACCTGAGGGGAGTGAGGTGAGTGCTTCTGAGGAGAACATGAGCAGTGAAGATTCACCTTGGAGCTAGAACAGAGACATGCACATGATTATACAGGGGCAGGGGCTCAAGTTTTTTCCAGTCGTTTATACAATATGGCAATTAATGTGAAATTAAAACACAAAGTATTAATAGAAAGGTAATGACTGTCCTGTGTAGGTGACAGTGATATTCAATAGGCTAGGCACTCACGAGGCTGGCTGTGGCAAGTGTAAGTGAAAGCAACACGCACTGGCAGGAAGAACAGCAAACGCCGATGAAGGAAAAGGGTCTTTGCAGTGATGGGCGTTACCAGAGAGGGCGATGGCCAGAGGACACAAATGGGACGGGAAGGCAGCACGTTGGGGGGGGGGGGGGGGGGGGGGCGCGACACGGCTCGGGCCCGCCAGTGCCCCAACGGGGTCCTAGTTATTAGGGCCCGAGCGTAGCTGCTAAGCAGCTGCGAGAGCCCTATTATTCCCCAAGTGGTTTTTCTTTGTTTCTTTCTTTCTTTCTTTCTTTCTTTCTTTCTTCTTTTTCCTCCCCTTTGAACTGGAAAATGGCCCACTTCCCACTGGCGAAAACTCATGAAATTTGGCAGGACGACCGGGCCTGGTGAAAAATTCGATATTCTGAAGTCGCCCAAACAATAAAATGCAAAATGGCTCCATAGCGCCCCCTAAGGTGGAAATTCACACTATTGACTGTCACGCCTGTACGCTTTGTCATATTGACACAAAAATTGACACACATATGTATCTCAATAAGATCTACAAAAAAGTCAGTGCGGCCGTATCTGTCAAAATTACGGTTAAAGGGTTATTTCGCATTTTTTGCCGATCCGCACACATTGGAATTTCGCTAACTCCTCCGAAGGCTTTCGTTCCACCGGCACCACATTTGCTCAGGCCAATCTACACCCCATGGCCATTAAAAGTTATCAAAATCATGACGCTGCACCCCAAGGTTCAGGTTCTAGGGGGCGCCAAAGATAACACTAAAATCCACATATTTAAAAGTCTTATAACTTTTTATTTTTGTCCTCACTGGGCTCCAAGTTTTCTAGGATGATGCAATGTCCAGCCATCAACACATTTGTGAAGGAATTTTTACTCCCCAAAAGAGCGCCCCCCCATGGCAGGAGAAAAAAGTCCATTTTTTCTTGTCCCATAAGGTGAAAATACACATTGTTGACTGTCATACCTGTACGCTTTGTCATATTGACACAAAATTTGACACACACATGTATCTCAATAAGATCTACGAAAAAGTCAATGGGCGCGTATCTGTAAAATGTACGGTTAAAGGGCTATTTTGCATTTTTTGCCGATCCGCACACATTGGAATGTGGCTAACTCCTCCTAAGGCTTTCGTTCCACCGGCACCACATTTGCTCAGGCCAAATTACACCCCATGGCCATTAAAAGTTATTCAAATCATGACGCTGCACCCCACGGTTTACGTTCTAGGGGGCGCCAAAGATGACCCAAATATACATTACAGTAGACAAAGTAGTTTTGCCCACTGAGTGGCGCCAAAGGGACTTGTCTGTGGAGTCTGTGAGTCACTATTGGCCGTTTTTGACTACTTTAGATTTTACCTTTATATTTCCTCTTACAAAATTTTTACCTTGCCTTGCCTGGTATCATTTTTTTCAGCACAACCTCACCTGTGTCAATTTACAGTTATTTTATCATTTTGACATACTATATTTACACATTGGACCCAAATTCACACACAAAACATAAAATCCGAGTGGAAAAAAGTAATGTTTTTACTGTGAAAACCACAAATATGTGTGATGAACTGTTTTTAAAACTTAAACTTCAAATAAAAATTGTAAACTTCAAAACATATGCAAATTTTTAACAAAGAACATAGTAATTTACCTCTATTGACATCAAAATGCAGGCAATGGCCCAGGTGTTCTTTGTAAAATTATTTACAAAACACTGTATAGTCTCACAAATGTCACTTTTTATTTATGCCACTACAAAAAAACATGATGTAAATGATGCATGATGTAAAACATGATGTAAAAAACTTGTGTAGATCCTCCTCTATGTTAGTCCATGTGTAATTTTTCCATAATTCTTTGTTTTTTGCAGCATTTTTGTTAGTGTAACTGCAGATTGTGCTGACAGTGTCTATGGCAAAAAAAAAAAAAAAAAAAACTGAAAATGCCTCAACATGAACCCCTGGTGGTCTCTGAGGGTGAAACCTGCTAACTGCTGCAGCTCTGTCAGCTTCAGTCTCCCATGCAGAGCTCGGAGCGCATGTGTGGCTCTGCACCCTTAGCAGCGTTGCTAACTCCTCAGTAAGGAAAGCCTGCTTCATGTCAGAGTCTCTAAACTCCAGAAGAAGTCGATAAAAGTCACTTTCTTTCTAAAAAAAAGTCGTTAGGGGGTCTGAAAAGTCATTGAATCTAACAACAAAGTCGCTAGGTTTGCAACTACATGTCCCAGACTGCATCCCTGCTGAGAGTCCCTCCCTCCCTTCTCATATTGCAGGAAGAACGTAAGTTCCCGCCCCTTGTCAATCAGTCACCATATAATTTTGGATTGGTTGTTGTGGTGAAGTTTTCCACCAATAGGAGAGATGTTGTGGTGTGTTTTGTTTTTCCTTTGGCAAGCCTTTTCCGCCTGTAAGACCTGTCGCTAATGTCTGCATGCTATGTTTTCCTGTCTCATACAGCGCGATCGAGCGCCGAACGTGATCAAAATAAGCAGAAAACAAGTATCGCGGACATAATTTATCATAACTCTGGTTTTATTTGGCCTATCAACACAATTTAAAAACTGGTATATATGTTGAGGTCCTCACTTTTGAGATAAGTTGAAACGGAGAGTCAACGAGGCTCCGTCTTGCAGCTACATCCGGTTAAATATGTCATGTGACTTGAACGCACACACACACACACAGACACACACACACACGCACACACACACACTCAGAGTCTGGTTTTTAGCACCTGCAAAAACATGCTATTTACATATTTGACAAGAATGCAGAGGCTCCTTTTGCCCCTGAAAAAAATCAAATTTCAAACACAACTTGACTGGTCATTTCTCCAAAAGACAACCATGAAGCTCCATCCAAACCTGAAGCAGGCAGTTGGTGCATGTGTACAGTAACCTGAGGGGAGTGAGGTGACTGCTTCTGAGGAGAACATGAGCAGTGAAGATTCACCTTAGAGCTAGAACAGAGACGTGCACATGATTATACAGGGGCAGGGGCTCAAGTTTTTTCCAGTTGTTTATACAATATGGAAATTAATGTGAAATTAAAAAACAAAGTATTAATAGAAAGGTAATGACTGTCCTGTGTAGGTGACAGTGATATCCAATAGGCTAGGCACTCACGAGGCTGGCTGTGGCAAGTGTAAGTGAAAGCAACACGCACTGGCAGGAAGAACAGCAAACGCCGATGAAGGAAAAGGGTCTTTGCAGTGATGGGCGTTACCAGAGAAGGCGATGGCCAGAGGACACAAATGGGACGGGGAGGCAGCGCGTTGGGGGCGGGGACGCGACACAGCTCGGGCCCGCCAGTGCCCCAACGGGGTCCTAGTTAGGGCCCGAGCCAGCTGCAGAGCAGCCGGGCGTAGGCCCTATTATTCCCCAAGTGGTTTTTCTTTAGGGCCCGAGCGTAGCTGCTAAGCAGCTGCGAGAGCCCTCTTGTTCCTGTAGTTTCCTTCTTTTTAGGGCCCGAGCCAGCTGCAGAGCAGCCGGGCGTAGGCCCTATTATTCCCCAAGTGGTTTTTCTTTGTTTCTTTCTTTCTTTCTTTCTTTCTTCTTTTTCCTCCCCTTTGAACTGGAAAATGGCCCACTTCCCACTGGCGAAAACTCATGAAATTTGGCAGGACGACCGGGCCTGGTGAAAAATTCGATATTCTGAAGTCGCCCAAACAATAAAATGCAAAATGGCTCCATAGCGCCCCCTAAGGTGGAAATTCACACTATTGACTGTCACGCCTGTACGCTTTGTCATATTGACACAAAAATTGACACACATATGTATCTCAATAAGATCTACAAAAAAGTCAGTGCGGCCGTATCTGTCAAAATTACGGTTAAAGGGTTATTTCGCATTTTTTGCCGATCCGCACACATTGGAATTTCGCTAACTCCTCCGAAGGCTTTCGTTCCACCGGCACCACATTTGCTCAGGCCAATCTACACCCCGTGGCCATTAAAAGTTATCAAAATCATGCCGCTGCACCCCAAGGTTTAGGTTCTAGGGGGCGCCAAAGATAACACTAAAATCCACATATTTAAAAGTCTTATAACTTTTTATTTTTGTCCTCACTGGCCTCCAAGTTTTCTAGGATGATGCAATGTCCAGCCATCAACACATTTGTGAAGGAATTTTTACTCCCCAAAAGAGCGCCCCCCCATGGCAGGAGAAAAAAGTCCATTTTTTCTTGTCCCCTAAGGTGAAAATACACATTGTTGAGTGTCACGCCTATACGCTTTGTCAAAATGACACAAAAATTGACACACACATGTAACTCAATAAGATCTACAAAAAAGTCCATGCGCGCGTATCTGTCAAATGTACAGTTAAAGGGTTATTCCGCATTTTTTGCCGATACGCACACATTGGAATTTCGCTAACTCCTCCTAAGGCTTTCGTTCCACCGGCACCACATTTGCTCAGGCCAATCTACACCCCATGGCCATTAAAAGTTATTCAAATCATGATGCTGCACCCCATGGTTTAGGTTCTAGGGGGCGCCAAAAATAACCCAAAAATCCACATTCTTAAATGTTTTATAACTTTTTATTTTTGTCCTCACTGGCCTCCAAGTTCTCTAGGATGATGCAATGTCCAGCCATCAACACATTTGTGAAGGAATTTTTACTCCCCAAAAGAGCGCCCCCCATGGTAGGAGAAAAAAGTCAATTTTTTCTTGTCCCCTTACATAAAAATACACATTGTTGAGTGTCACGCCTGAACGCTTTGTCATATTGACACAAAAATTGACAATCATGTGTATCTCAATTAGATCTACGAAAAAGTCAAAGAGCGCGTATCTGTATAATGTACGGTTAAAGGGCTATTTTGCATTTTTTGCCGATTCGCACACATTGGAATGTGGCTATCTCCTCCTAAGGCTTTCGTCCCACCGATACCAAATTTGCTCAGGGCAATCTACACCCCATGCCCATTCAAAGTTGTAAAAATCATGACGCTGCACCCCACGGTTTACGTTCTAGGGGGCGCCAAAGATGACCCAAAAATCCACATTCTTAAAAGTCATTTTGGCCACTGCAGGAGTACAGAGTACTGCAGTTCTAGGGGGCGCCAAAGATGACCCAAAAATCCACATTCTTAAAAGTCTTTTTGGCCACTGCAGGAGTACAGAGTACTGCAGGATACACACACATATACACACACGCCAACATACACACACACACACACACACACACACACACACACACACACACACACACACTCAGAGTCTGTTTTTTAGCACCTGCAAAAACATGCTGTTTACATATTTGACAAGAATGCAGAGGCTTCCTTTTGCCCCTGAAAAAAATCAAATTTCAAACACAACTTGACTGTTCATTTCTCCAAAAGACAACCATGAAGCTCCATTTCAAACCTGAAGCAGATAGTTGGTGCATGTGTACAGTAACCTGAGGGGAGTGAGGTGACTATTTCTGAGGAGAACATGAGCAGTGAAGATTCACCTTGGAGCTAGAACAGAGACGTGCACATGATTATACAGGGGCAGGGGCTCAAGTTTTTTCCAGTCATTTATACAATATGGAAATTAATGTGAAATTAAACCACAAATATGTGTGATGAACTGTTTTTAAAACTTAAACTTCAAATAAAAATTGTAAACTTCAAAACATATGCAAATTTTTAACAAAGAACATAGTAATTTACCTCTATTTACATCAAAATGCAGGCAATGGCCCAGGCGTTCTTTGTAAAATTATTTACAAAACACTGTATAGTCTCACAAATGTCACTTTTTATTTATGCCACTACAAAAAAACATGATGTAAATGATGCATGATGTAAAACATGATGTAAAAAACTTGTGTAGATCCTCCTCTATGTTAGTCCATGTGTAATTTTTCCATAATTCTTTGTTTTTTGCAGCATTTTTGTTAGTGTAACTGCAGATTGTGCTGACAGTGTCTATGGCAAAAAAAAAAAAAAAAACTGAAAATGCCTCAACATGAACCCCTGGTGGTCTCTGAGGGTGAAACCTGCTAACTGCTGCAGCTCTGTCAGCTTCAGTCTCATGCAGAGCTCGGAGCGCATGTGTGGCTCTGCACCCTTAGCAGCGTTGCTAACTCCTCAGTAAGGAAAGCCTGCTTCATGTCAGAGTCTCTAAACTCCAGAAGAAGTCGATAAAAGTCACTTTCTTTCTAAAAAAGTCGTTAGGGGGTCTGAAAAGTCATTGAATCTAACAACAAAGTCGCTAGGTTTGCAACTACGTGTCCCAGACTGCATCCCTGCTGAGAGTCCCTCCCTCCCTTCTCATATTGCAGGAAGAACGTAAGCGCCCGCCCCTCAACGGAGTCAACGAGGCTCCGTCTTGCAGCTACATCCGGTTGAATATGTCATGTGACTTGAACGCACACACACACACACACACACACACACACACACAGACACACACACACACGCACACACACACACTCAGAGTCTGGTTTTTAGCACCTGCAAAAACATGCTATTTACATATTTGACAAGAATGCAGAGGCTCCTTTTGCCCCTGAAAAAAATCAAATTTCAAACACAACTTGACTGGTCATTTCTCCAAAAGACAACCATGAAGCTCCATCCAAACCTGAAGCAGGCAGTTGGTGCATGTGTACAGTAACCTGAGGTGAGTGCTTCTGAGGAGAACATGAGCAGTGAAGATTCACCTTGGAGCTAGAACAGAGACATGCACATGATTATACAGGGGCAGGGGCTCAAGTTTTTTCCAGTCGTTTATACAATATGGAAATTAATGTGAAATTAAAACACAAAGTATTAATAGAAAGGTAATGACTGTCCTGTGTAGGTGACAGTGATATCCAATAGGCTAGGCACTCACGAGGCTGGCTGTGGCAAGTGTAAGTGAAAGCAACACGCACTGGCAGGAAGAACAGCAAACGCCGATGAAGGAAAAGGGACTTTGCAGTGATGGGCGTTACCAGAGAGGGCGATGGCCAGAGGACACAAAAGGGACGGGGAGGCAGCACGTTGGGGGGGGGGGGGGGCGACACGGCTCGGGCCCGCCAGTGCCCCAACGGGGTCCTAGTTAGGGCCCGAGCGTAGCTGCTAAGCAGCTGCGAGAGCCCTATTATTCCCCAAGTGGTTTTTCTTTGTTTCTTAGGGCCCGAGCCAGCTGCAGAGCAGCCGGGCGTAGGCCCTATTATTCCCCAAGTGGTTTTTCTTTGTTTCTTTCTTTCTTTTTTCTTTTTCCTCCCCTTTGAACTGGAAAATGGCCCACTTCCCACTGGCGAAAACTCATGAAATTTGGCAGGACGACCGGGCCTGGTGAAAAATTCGATATTCTGAAGTCGCCCAAACAATAAAATGCAAAATGGCTCCATAGCGCCCCCTAAGGTGGAAATTCACACTATTGACTGTCACGCCTGTACGCTTTGTCATATTGACACAAAAATGGACACACATATGTATCTCAATAAGATCTACAAAAAAGTCAGTGCGGCCGTATCTGTCAAAATTACGGTTAAAGGGTTATTTCGCATTTTTTGCCGATCCGCACACATTGGAATTTCGCTAACTCCTCCGAAGGCTTTCGTTCCACCGGCACCACATTTGCTCAGGCCAATCTACACCCCGTGGCCATTAAAAGTTATCAAAATCATGACGCTGCACGCCACGGTTTACGTTCTAGGGGGCGCCAAAGATAACACTAAAATCCACATATTTAAAAGTCTTATAACTTTTTATTTTTGTCCTCACTGGCCTCCAAGTTTTCTAGGATGATGCAATGTCCAGCCATCAACACATTTGTGAAGGAATTTTTACTCCCCAAAAGAGCGCCCCCCCATGGCAGGAGAAAAAAGTCCATTTTTTCTTGTCCCCTAAGGTGAAAATACACATTGTTGAGTGTCACGCCTATACGCTTTGTCAAAATGACACAAAAATTGACACACACATGTAACTCAATAAGATCTACGAAAAAGTCAATGCGCGCGTATCTGTCAAATGTACGGTTAAAGGGTTATTCCGCATTTTTTGCCGATCCGCACACATTGGAATGTGGCTAACTCCTCCTAAGGCTTTCGTTCCACCGGCACCACATTTGCTCAGGCCAATCTACACCCCATGGCCATTAAAAGTTATTCAAATCATGACGCTGCACCCCACGGTTTAGGTTCTAGGGGGCGCCAAAGATAACACTAAAATCCACATATTTAAAAGTCTTATAACTTTTTATTTTTGTCCTCACTGGCCTCCAAGTTTTCTAGGATGATGCAATGTCCAGCCATCAACACATTTGTGAAGGAATTTTTACTCCCCAAAAGAGCGCCCCCCCATGGCAGGAGAAAAAAGTCCATTTTTTCTTGTCCCCTAAGGTGAAAATACATATTGTTGAGATTCACGCCTATACGCTTTGTCATATTGACACAAAATTTGACAATCACGTGCCTTGCCTGGTATCATTTTTTTCAGCACAACCTCACCTGTGCGAATTTACAGTTATTTTATCATGTTGACATACTGAATTTACACAATGGACCCAAATTCACACACAAAACATAAAATCCGAGTGGAAAAAAGTAACATTTTTACTGTGAAAACCACAAATATGTGTGATGAACTGTTTTTAAAACTTAAACTTCAAATAAAAATTGTAAACTTCAAAACATATGCAAATTTTTAACAAAGAACATAGTGATTTACCTCTATTTACATCAAAATGCAGGCAATGGCCCAGGCGTTCTTTGTAAAATTATTTACAAAACACTGTATAGTCTCACAAATGTCACTTTTTATTTATGCCACTACAAAAAAACATGATGTAAATGATGCATGATGTAAAACATGATGTAAAAAACTTGTGTAGATCCTCCTCTATGTCAGTCCATGTGTAATTTTTCCATAATTCTTTGTTTTTTGCAGCATTTTTGTTAGTGTAACTGCAGATTGTGCTGACAGTGTCTATGGCACAAAAAAAAAAAAAATTAAAATGCCTCAACATGAACCCCTGGTGGTCTCTGAGGGTGAAACCTGCTAACTGCTGCAGCTCTGTCAGCTTCAGTCTCCCATGCAGAGCTCGGAGCGCATGTGTGGCTCTGCACCCTTAGCAGCGTTGCTAACTCCTCAGTAAGGAAAGCCTGCTTCATGTCAGAGTCTCTAAACTCCAGAAGAAGTCGATAAAAGTCCCTTTCTTTCTAAAAAAAAGTCGTTAGGGGGTCTGAAAAGTCATTGAATCTAACAACAAAGTCGCTAGGTTTGCAACTACGTGTCCCAGACTGCATCCCTGCTGAGAGTCCCTCCCTCCCTTCTCATGTTGCAGGAAGAACGTAAGCGCCCGCCCCTTGTCAATCAGTCACCATATAATTTTGGATTGGTTGTTGTGGTGAAGTTTTCCACCAATAGGAGAGATGTTGTGGTGTGTTTTTTTTTTCTTTTGGCAAGCCTTTTCCGCCTGTAAGACCTGTCGCTAATGTCTGCATGCTATGTTTTCCTGTCTCATACAGCGCGATCGAGCGCCGAACGTGATCAAAATAAGCAGAAAACAAGTATCGCGGACATAATTTATCATAACTCTGGTTTTATTTGGCCTATCAACACAATTTAAAAACTGGTATATAGGTTGAGGTCCTCACTTTTGAGATAAGTTGAAACGGAGAGTCAACGAGGCTCCGTCTTGCAGCTACATCCGATTAAATATGTCATGTGACTTGAACGCACACACAGACACACACACACGCACACACACACACACACACACGCACACACACACACACACACACACTCAGAGTCTGGTTTTTAGCACCTGCAAAAACATGCTATTTACATATTTGACAAGAATGCAGAGGCTCCTTTTGCCCCTGAAAAAAATCAAATTTCAAACACAACTTGACTGGTCATTTCTCCAAAAGACAACCATGAAGCTCCATCCAAACCTGAAGCAGGCAGTTGGTGCATGTGTACAGTAACCTGAGGGGAGTGAGGTGACTGCTTCTGAGGAGAACATGAGCAGTGAAGATTCACCTTGGAGCTAGAACAGAGACGTGCACATGATTATACAGGGGCAGGGGCTCAAGTTTTTTCTAGTCGTTTATACAATATGGAAATTAATGTGAAATTAAAAAACAAAGTATTAATAGAAAGGTAATGACTGTCCTGTGTAGGTGACAGTGATATCCAATAGGCTAGGCACTCACGAGGCTGGCTGTGGCAAGTGTAAGTGAAAGCAACACGCACTGGCAGGAAGAACAGCAAACGCCGATGAAGGAAAAGGGTCTTTGCAGTGATGGGCGTTACCAGAGAGGGCGATGGCCAGAGGACGCGAATGGGACGGGGAGGCAGCGCGTTGGGGGGGGCGGCGCGACACGGCTCGGGCCCGCCAGTGCCCCAACGGGGCCCTAGTTTTTTCTTTTTCCTCCCCTTTGAACTGGAAAATGGCCCACTTCCCACTGGCGAAAACTCATGAAATTTGGCAGGACGACCGGGCCTGGTGAAAAATTTGATATTCCGAAGTCGCCCAAACAATAAAATGCAAAATGGCTCCATAGCGCCCCCTAATGTGAAAATTCACATGACGGCTGTACGCTTTGTCATATTGACACAAAAATTGACACACACATGTATCTCAATAAGATCTACAAAAAAGTCAGTGCGGGCGTATCTGTCAAATGTACGGTTAATGGGTTATTTTGCATTTTTTGCAGATCTGCACACATTGGAATTTCGCTAACTCCTCCGAAGGCTTTCGTTCCACCGGCACCACATTTGCTCAGGCCAATCTACACCCCATGGCCATTAAAAGTTATTCAAATCATGACGCTGCACCCCACGGTTTAGGTTCTAGGGGGCGCCAAAAATAACCCTAAAATCCACATATTTAAAAGTCTTATAACTTTTTATTTTTGTCCTCCCTGGCCTCCAAGTTTTCTAGGATGATGCAATGTCCAGCCATCAACACATCTGTGAAGGAATTTTTACTCCCCAAAAGAGCGCCCCCCCATGGCAGGAGAAAAAAGTCCATTTTTTCTTGACCCCTAAGGTGAAAATACACATTGTTGAGTGTCACGCCTTTACGCTTTGGCAAAATGACACAAAAATTGACACACACATGTATCTCAATAAGATCTACAAAAAAGTCTATGAGCGCGTATCTGTCAAATGTACGGTTAAAGGGTTATTCCGCATTTTTTGCCGATACGCACACATTGGAATTTCGCTAACTCCTCCGAAGGCTTTCGTTCCACCGGCACCACATTTGCTCAGGCCAATCTACACCCCATGGCCATTAAAAGTTATTCAAATCATGACGCTGCACCCCACGATTTAGGTTCTAGGGGGCGCCAAAAATAACCCTAAAATCCACATATTTCAAAGTCTTTTAACTTTTTATTTTTGTCCTCACTGGCCTCCAAGTTTTCTAGGATGATGCAATGTCCAGCCATCAACACATTTGTTAAGGAATTTTTACCCCCCAAAAGAGCGCCCCCCCATGGCAGGAGAAAAAAGTCCTTTTTTTCTTGTCCCCTAAGGTGAAAATACACATTGTTGAGTGTCACGCCTATACGCTTTGTCATATTGACACAAAATTTGACAATCACGTGCCTTGCCTGGTATCATTTTTTTTCAGCACAACCTCACCTGTGCGAATTTACAGTTATTTTATCATGTTGACATACTGAATTTACACAATGGACCCAAATTCACACACAAAACATAAAATCCGAGTGGAAAAAAGTAACGTTTTTACTGTGAAAACCACAAATATGTGTGATGAACTGTTTTTAAAACTTAAACTTCAAATAAAAATTGTAAACTTCAAAACATATGCAAATTTTTAACAAAGAACATAGTAATTTACCTCTATTTACATCAAAATGCAGGCAATGGCCCAGGTGTTCTTTGTAAAATTATTTACAAAACACTGTATAGTCTCACAAATGTCACTTTTTATTTATGCCACTACAAAAAAACATGATGTAAATGATGCATGATGTAAAACATGATGTAAAAAACTTGTGTAGATCCTCCTCTATGTTAGTCCATGTGTAATTTTTCCATAATTCTTTGTTTTTTGCAGCATTTTTGTTAGTGTAACTGCAGATTGTGCTGACAGTGTCGATGGCAAAAAAAAAAAAAAAAACTGAAAATGCCTCAACATGAACCCCTGGTGGTCTGGTGGTGAAACCTGCTAACTGCTGCAGCTCTGTCAGCTTCAGTCTCCCATGCAAAGCTCGGAGCGCATGTGTGGCTCTGCACCCTTAGCAGCGTTGCTAACTCCTCAGTAAGGAAAGCCTGCTTCATGTCAGAGTCTCTAAACTCCAGAAGAAGTCGATAAAAGTCACTTTCTTTCTAAAAAAAAGTCGTTAGGGGGTCTGAAAAGTCATTGAATCTAACAACAAAGTCGCTAGGTTTGCAACTACGTGTCCCAGACTGCATCCCTGCTGAGAGTCCCTCCCTCCCTTCTCATATTGCAGGAAGAACGTAAGCGCCCGCCCCTTGTCAATCAGTCACCATATAATTTTGGATTGGTTGTTGTGGTGAGGTTTTCCACCAATAGGAGAGATGTTGTGGTGTGTTTTTTTTTTCCTTTGGCAAGCCTTTTCCGCCTGTAAGACCTGTCGCTAATGTCTGCATGCTATGTTTTCCTGTCTCATACAGCGCGATCGAGCGCCGAACGTGATCAAAATAAGCAGAAAACAAGTATCGCGGACATAATTTATCATAACTCTGGTTTTATTTGGCCTATCAACACAATTTAAAAACTGGTATATAGGTTGAGGTCCTCACTTTTGAGATAAGTTGAAACGGAGTCAACGAGGCTCCGTCTTGCAGCTACATCCGGTTAAATATGTCATGTGACTTGAACGCACACACACACACACACAGACACACACACACACGCACACACACACACTCAGAGTCTGGTTTTTAGCACCTGCAAAAACATGCTATTTACATATTTGACAAGAATGCAGAGGCTCCTTTTGCCCCTGAAAAAAATCAAATTTCAAACACAACTTGACTGGTCATTTCTCCAAAAGACAACCATGAAGCTCCATCCAAACCTGAAGCAGGCAGTTGGTGCATGTGTACAGTAACCTGAGGGGAGTGAGGTGACTGCTTCTGAGGAGAACATGAGCAGTGAAGATTCACCTTAGAGCTAGAACAGAGACGTGCACATGATTATACAGGGGCAGGGGCTCAAGTTTTTTCCAGTTGTTTATACAATATGGAAATTAATGTGAAATTAAAAAACAAAGTATTAATAGAAAGGTAATGACTGTCCTGAGTAGGTGACAGTGATATCCAATAGGCTAGGCACTCACGAGGCTGGCTGTGGCAAGTGTAAGTGAAAGCAACACGCACTGGCAGGAAGAACAGCAAACGCCGATGAAGGAAAAGGGTCTTTGCAGTGATGGGCGTTACCAGAGAGGACGATGGCCAGAGGACACAAATGGGACGGGGAGGCAGCGCGTTGGGGGGGGGACGCGACACAGCTCGGGCCCGCCAGTGCCCCAACGGGGTCCTAGTGTTATTATTATTTTTCCTCCCCTTTGAACTGGAAAATGGCCCACTTCCCACTGGCGAAAACTCAGGAAATTTGGCAGGACGACCGGGCCTGGTGAAAAATTTGATATTCCGAAGTCGCCCAAACAAGAAAATGCAAAATGGCTCCATAGCGCCCCCTAAGGTGAAAATTCACACTATTGACTGTCACGCCTGTACGCTTTGTCAAAATGACACAAAAATTGACACACACATGTATCTCAATAAGATCTACAAAAAAGTCAGTGCGGGCGTATCTGTCAAATGTACGGTTAAAGGGTTATTTCGCATTTTTTGCCGATCCGCACACATTGGAATTTCGCTAACTCCTCCGAAGGCTTTCGTTCCACCGGCACCACATTTGCTCAGGCCAATCTACACCCCATGGCCATTAAAAGTTATTCAAATCATGACGCTGCACCCCACGGTTTAGGTTCTAGGGGGCGCCAAAGATAACCCTAAGATCCACATATTTAAAAGTCTTATAACTTTTTATTTTTGCCCTCACTGGCCTCCAAGTTTTCTAGGATGATGCAATGTCCAGCCATCAACACATTTGTGAAGGAATTTTTACTCCCCAAAAGAGCGCCCCCCCATGGCAGGAGAAAAAAGTCCATTTTTTCTTGTCCCCTAAGGTGAAAATACACATTGTTGAGTGTAACACCTGTACGCTTTGGCAAAATGACACAAAAATTGACACACACATGTATCTCAATAAGATCTACGAAAAAGTCAATGCGCGCGTATCTGTCAAATGTACGGTTAAAGGGTTATTCCGCATTTTTTGCCGATCCGCACACATTGGAATGTGGCTAACTCCTCCGAAGGCTTTCGTTCCACCGGCACCACATTTGCTCAGGCCAATCTACACCCCATGGCCATTAAAAGTTATTCAAATCATGACGCTGCACCCCACGGTTTAGGTTCTAGGGGGCGCCAAAGATAACCCTAAAATCCACATATTTAAAAGTCTTATAACTTTTTATTTTTGTCCTCACTGGCCTCCAAGTTTTCTAGGATGATGCAATGTCCAGCCATCAACACATTTGTGAAGGAATTTTTACTCCCCAAAAGAGCGCCCCCCCATGGCAGGAGAAAAAAGTCAATTTTTTCTTGTCCCCTAAGGTGGAAATTCACACTATTGACTGTCACGCCTGTACGCTTTATCATATTGACACAAAAATTGACACACATATGTATCTCAATAAGATCTACAAAAAAGTCAATTCGCGCGTATCTGTCAAATGTACGGTTAAAGGGCTATTTTGCATTTTTTGCCGATTCGCACACATTGGAATGTGGCTAACTCCTCCTAAGGCTTTCGTCCCACTGACACCAAATTTGCTCAGGCCAATCTACACCCCATGGCCATTCAAAGTTGTAAAAATCATGACGCTGCACCCCACGGTTTACGTTCTAGGGGGCGCCAAAGATGACCCAAAAATCCACATTCTTAAAAGAATCCACATCCCCCCCTATGGCAGGAGAAAAAGTCAAGTTTTTCCTGCCCATCGCTCAATGGCTCAATCGCATCGCTCTCCAGGCAACACCGTAAGGAGGAGCAACCTGGCATTTCGATATATCATAGCTGTGTTTGTGCCCTCACTCATGGTCCAGACTTTTTTCAAATAGGACATGAAGTTTGTCTGCAGCGAGTGTTTTGGTAGAAACTGCGCCTCCCATTCATTATAATGGGAAATGACCACAGACAAGTGCGCACACCATCTTTGGTTCTTGAGTGTGACTCGATCGGGACGGGGAGGCGGTCGCACTGGGGGCGGCGCGACGCGGCTCGGGCCCGACAGTGCCCCACCGGGGCCCTAGTTGTTTCTTTCTTTCTTTCTTTCTTTCTTCTTTTTCCTCCCCTTTGAACTGGAAAATGGCCCACTTCCCACTGGCGAAAACTCATGAAATTTGGCAGGACGACCGGGCCTGGTGAAAAATTCGATATTCTGAAGTCGCCCAAACAATAAAATGCAAAATGGCTCCATAGCGCCCCCTAAGGTGGAAATTCACACTATTGACTGTCACGCCTGTACGCTTTGTCATATTGACACAAAAATTGACACACATATGTATCTCAATAAGATCTACAAAAAAGTCAGTGCGGCCGTATCTGTCAAAATTACGGTTAAAGGGTTATTTCGCATTTTTTGCCGATCCGCACACATTGGAATTTCGCTAACTCCTCCGAAGGCTTTCGTTCCACCGGCACCACATTTGCTCAGGCCAATCTACACCCCGTGGCCATTAAAAGTTATCAAAATCATGACGCTGCACCCCAAGGTTTAGGTTCTAGGGGGCGCCAAAGATAACACTAAAATCCACATATTTAAAAGTGTTATAACTTTTTATTTTTGTCCTCACTGGCCTCCAAGTTTTCTAGGATGATGCAATGTCCAGCCATCAACACATTTGTGAAGGAATTTTTACTCCCCAAAAGAGCGCCCCCCCATGGCAGGAGAAAAAAGTCCATTATTTCTTGTCCCCTAAGGTGAAAATACACATTGTTGAGTGTCACGCCTATACGCTTTGTCAAAATGACACAAAAATTGACACACACATGTAACTCAATAAGATCTACAAAAAAGTCCATGCGCGCGTATCTGTCAAATGTACGGTTAAAGGGTTATTCCGCATTTTTTGCCGATACGCACACATTGGAATTTCGCTAACTCCTCCGAAGGCTTTCGTTCCACCGGCACCACATTTGCTCAGGCCAATCTACACCCCATGGCCATTAAAAGTTATTCAAATCATGATGCTGCACCCCATGGTTTAGGTTCTAGGGGGCGCCAAAAATAACCCAAAAATCCACATTCTTAAATGTTTTATAACTTTTTATTTTTGTCCTCACTGGCCTCCAAGTTTTCTAGGATGATGCAATGTCCAGCCATCAACACATTTGTGAAGGAATTTTTACTCCCCAAAAGAGCGCCCCCCCATGGTAGGAGAAAAAAGTCAATTTTTTCTTGTCCCCTTAAATAAAAATACACATTGTTGAGTGTCACGCCTGAACGCTTTGTCATATTGACACAAAAATTGACAATCATGTGTATCTCAATTAGATCTACGAAAAAGTCAAAGAGCGCGTATCTGTATAATGTACGGTTAAAGGGCTATTTTGCATTTTTTGCCGATTCGCACACATTGGAATGTGGCTATCTCCTCCTAAGGCTTTCGTCCCACCGATACCAAATTTGCTCAGGGCAATCTACACCCCATGCCCATTCAAAGTTGTAAAAATCATGACGCTGCACCCCACGGTTTACGTTCTAGGGGGCGCCAAAGATGACCCAAAAATCCACATTCTTAAAAGTCATTTTGGCCACTGCAGGAGTACAGAGTACTGCAGTTCTAGGGGGCGCCAAAGATGACCCAAAAATCCACATTCTTAAAAGTCTTTTTGGCCACTGCAGGAGTACAGAGTACTGCAGGATACACACACATATACACACACGCCAACACACACACACACACACACACACACACACACACACACACACACACACACACAGACACACACACACACTCAGAGTCTGTTTTTTAGCACCTGCAAAAACATGCTGTTTACATATTTGACAAGAATGCAGAGGCTTCCTTTTGCCCCTGAAAAAAATCAAATTTCAAACACAACTTGACTGTTCATTTCTCCAAAAGACAACCATGAAGCTCCATTTCAAACCTGAAGCAGATAGTTGGTGCATGTGTACAGTAACCTGAGGGGAGTGAGGTGACTATTTCTGAGGAGAACATGAGCAGTGAAGATTCACCTTGGAGCTAGAACAGGGACGTGCACATGATTATACAGGGGCAGGGGCTCAAGTTTTTTCCAGTCATTTATACAATATGGAAATTAATGTGAAATTAAACCACAAATATGTGTGATGAACTGTTTTTAAAACTTAAACTTCAAATAAAAATTGTAAACTTCAAAACATATGCAAATTTTTAACAAAGAACATAGTGATTTACCTCTATTTACATCAAAATGCAGGCAATGGCCCAGGCGTTCTTTGTAAAATTATTTACAAAACACTGTATAGTCTCACAAATGTCACTTTTTATTTATGCCACTACAAAAAAACATGATGTAAATGATGCATGATGTAAAACATGATGTAAAAAACTTGTGTAGATCCTCCTCTATGTCAGTCCATGTGTAATTTTTCCATAATTCTTTGTTTTTTGCAGCATTTTTGTTAGTGTAACTGCAGATTGTGCTGACAGTGTCTATGGCACAAAAAAAAATAAAAATTAAAATGCCTCAACATGAACCCCTGGTGGTCTCTGAGGGTGAAACCTGCTAACTGCTGCAGCTCTGTCAGCTTCAGTCTCCCATGCAGAGCTCGGAGCGCATGTGTGGCTCTGCACCCTTAGCAGCGTTGCTAACTCCTCAGTAAGGAAAGCCTGCTTCATGTCAGAGTCTCTAAACTCCAGAAGAAGTCGATAAAAGTCACTTTCTTTCTAAAAAAAAGTCGTTAGGGGGTCTGAAAAGTCATTAAATCTAACAACAAAGTCGCTAGGTTTGCAACTACGTGTCCCAGACTGCATCCCTGCTGAGAGTCCCTCCCTCCCTTCTCATGTTGCAGGAAGAACGTAAGCGCACGCCCCTTGTCAATCAGTCACCATATAATTTTGGATTGGTTGTTGTGGTGAAGTTTTCCACCAATAGGAGAGATGTTGTGGTGTGTTTTTTTTTTCTTTTGGCAAGCCTTTTCCGCCTGTAAGACCTGTCGCTAATGTCTGCATGCTATGTTTTCCTGTCTCATACAGCGCGATTGAGCGCCGAACGTGATCAAAATAAGCAGAAAAAAAGTATCGCGGACATAATTTATCATAACTCTGGTTTTATTTGGCCTATCAACACAATTTAAAAACTGGTATATAGGTTGAGGTCCTCACTTTTGAGATAAGTTGAAACGGAGAGTCAACGAGGCTCCGTCTTGCAGCTACATCCGGTTAAATATGTCATGTGACTTGAACGCACACACAGACACACACACACACACACACACACACACACACACACACACACACACACACTCAGAGTCTGGTTTTTAGCACCTGCAAAAACATGCTATTTACATATTTGACAAGAATGCAGAGGCTCCTTTTGCCCCTGAAAAAAATCAAATTTCAAACACAACTTGACTGCTCATTTCTCCAAAAGACAACCATGAAGCTCCATCCAAACCTGAAGCAGGCAGTTGGTGCATGTGTACAGTAACCTGAGGGGAGTGAGGTGAGTGCTTCTGAGGAGAACATGAGCAGTGAAGATTCACCTTGGAGCTAGAACAGAGACATGCACATGATTATACAGGGGCAGGGGCTCAAGTTTTTTCCAGTCGTTTATACAATATGGAAATTAATGTGAAATTAAAACACAAAGTATTAATAGAAAGGTAATGACTGTCCTGTGTAGGTGACAGTGATATCCAATAGGCTAGGCACTCACGAGGCTGGCTGTGGCAAGTGTAAGTGAAAGCAACACGCACTGGCAGGAAGAACAGCAAACGCCGATGAAGGAAAAGGGTCTTTGCAGTGATGGGCGTTACCAGAGAGGGCGATGGCCAGAGGACACAAATGGGACGGGGAGGCAGCACGTTGGGGGGGGGACGCGACACGGCTCGGGCCCGCCAGTGCCCCAACGGGGTCCTAGTTAGGGCCCGAGCCAGCTGCAGAGCAGCCGGGCGTAGGCCCTATTATTCCCCAAGTGGTTTTTCTTTGTTTCTTTCTTTCTTTTTTCTTTTTCCTCCCCTTTGAACTGGAAAATGGCCCACTTCCCACTGGCGAAAACTCATGAAATTTGGCAGGACGACCGGGCCTGGTGAAAAATTTGATATTCTGAAGTCGCCAAAACAATAAAATGCAAAATGGCTCCATAGCGCCCCCTAAAGGGGAAAATTCACACTATTCACTGTCACGACTGTACGCTTTGTCAAAATGACACAAAAATTGACACACACATGTATCTCAATAAGATCTACAAAAAAGTCAGTGCGGCCGTATCTGTCAAAATTACGGTTAAAGGGTTATTTCGCATTTTTTGCCGATCTGCACACATTGGAATTTCGCTAACTCCTCCGAAGGCTTTCGTTCCACCGGCACCACATTTGCTCAGGCCAATCTACACCCCGTGGCCATTAAAAGTTATCAAAATCATGACGCTGCACCCCAAGGTTTAGGTTCTAGGGGGCGCCAAAGATAACACTAAAATCCACATATTTAAAAGTCTTATAACTTTTTATTTTTGTCCTCACTGGCCTCCAAGTTTTCTAGGATGATGCAATGTCCAGCCATCAACACATTTGTGAAGGAATTTTTACTCCCCAAAAGAGCGCCCCCCCATGGCAGGAGAAAAAAGTCCATTTTTTCTTGTCCCCTAAGGTGAAAATACACATTGTTGAGTGTCACGCCTATACGCTTTGTCAAAATGACACAAAAATTGACACACACATGTAACTCAATAAGATCTACGAAAAAGTCAATGCGCGCGTATCTGTCAAATGTACGGTTAAAGGGTTATTCCGCATTTTTTGCCGATCCGCACACATTGGAATGTGGCTAACTCCTCCTAAGGCTTTCGTTCCACCGGCACCACATTTGCTCAGGCCAATCTACACCCCATGGCCATTAAAAGTTATCAAAATCATGACGCTGCACCCCACGGTTTAGGTTCTAGGGGGCGCCAAAGATAACCCTAAAATCCACATATTTAAAAGTCTTATAACTTTTTATTTTTGTCCTCACTGGCCTCCAAGTTTTCTAGGATGATGCAATGTCCAGCCATCAACACATTTGTGAAGGAATTTTTACTCCCCAAAAGAGCGCCCCCCCATGGCAGGAGAAAAAAGTCCATTTTTTCTTGTCCCATAAGGTGAAAATACACATTGTTGACTGTCAAACCTGTACGCTTTGTCATATTGACACAAAATTTGACAATCACGTGCCTTGCCTGGTATCATTTTTTTCAGCACAACCTCACCTGTGCGAATTTACAGTTATTTCATCATGTTGACATACTGAATTTACACAATGGACCCAAATTCACACACAAAACATAAAATCCGAGTGGAAAAAAGTAACATTTTTACTGTGAAAACCACAAATATGTGTGATGAACTGTTTTTAAAACTTAAACTTCAAATAAAAATTGTAAACTTCAAAACATATGCAAATTTTTAACAAAGAACATAGTGATTTACCTCTATTTACATCAAAATGCAGGCAATGGCCCAGGCGTTCTTTGTAAAATTATTTACAAAACACTGTATAGTCTCACAAATGTCACTTTTTATTTATGCCACTACAAAAAAAACATGATGTAAATGATGCATGATGTAAAACATGATGTAAAAAACTTGTGTAGATCCTCCTCTATGTCAGTCCATGTGTAATTTTTCCATAATTCTTTGTTTTTTGCAGCATTTTTGTTAGTGTAACTGCAGATTGTGCTGACAGTGTCTATGGCACAAAAAAAAAAAAATTAAAATGCCTCAACATGAACCCCTGGTGGTCTCTGAGGGTGAAACCTGCTAACTGCTGCAGCTCTGTCAGCTTCAGTCTCCCATGCAGAGCTCTGAGCGCATGTGTGGCTCTGCACCCTTAGCAGCGTTGCTAACTCCTCAGTAAGGAAAGCCTGCTTCATGTCAGAGTCTCTAAACTCCAGAAGAAGTCGATAAAAGTCCCTTTCTTTCTAAAAAAAAGTCGTTAGGGGGTCTGAAAAGTCATTGAATCTAACAACAAAGTCGCTAGGTTTGCAACTACGTGTCCCAGACTGCATCCCTGCTGAGAGTCCCTCCCTCCCTTCTCATGTTGCAGGAAGAACGTAAGTTCCCGCCCCTTGTCAATCAGTCACCATATAATTTTGGATTGGTTGTTGTGGTGAAGTTTTCCACCAATAGGAGAGATGTTGTGGTGTGTATTTTTTTTCCTTTGGCAAGCCTTTTCCGCCTGTAAGACCTGTCGCTAATGTCTGCATGCTATGTTTTCCTGTCTCATACAGCGCGATCGAGCGCCGAACGTGATCAAAATAAGCAGAAAACAAGTATCGCGGACATAATTTATCATAACTCTGGTTTTATTTGGCCTATCAACACAATTTAAAAACTGGTATATAGGTTGAGGTCCTCACTTTTGAGATAAATTGAAACGGAGAGTCAACGAGGCTCCGTCTTGCAGCTACATCCGGTTAAATATGTCATGTGACTTGAACGCACACACACACACACACACAGACACACACACACACGCACACACACACACACTCAGAGTCTGGTTTGTAGCACCTGCAAAAACATGCTATTTACATATTTGACAAGAATGCAGAGGCTCCTTTTGCCCCTGAAAAAAATCAAATTTCAAACACAACTTGACTGGTCATTTCTCCAAAAGACAACCATGAAGCTCCATCCAAACCTGAAGCAGGCAGTTGGTGCATGTGTACAGTAACCTGAGGGGAGTGAGGTGACTGCTTCTGAGGAGAACATGAGCAGTGAAGATTTACCTTAGAGCTAGAACAGAGACGTGCACATGATTATACAGGGGCAGGGGCTCAAGTTTTTTCCAGTCGTTTATACAATTTGGAAATTAATGTGAAATTAAAAAACAAAGTATTAATAGAAAGGTAATGACTGTCCTGTGTAGGTGACAGTGATATCGAATAGGCTAGGCACTCACGAGGCTGGCTGTGGCAAGTGTAAGTGAAAGCAACATGCACTGGCAGGAAGAACAGCAAACGCCGATGAAGGAAAAGGGTCTTTGCAGTGATGGGCGTTACCAAAGAGGGCAATGGCCAGAGGACACAAATGGGACGGGGAGGCAGCGCGTTGGGGGGGGGACGCGACACAGCTCGGGCCCGCCAGTGCCCCAACGGGGTCCTAGTTTTTTCTTTTTCCTCCCCTTTGAACTGGAAAATGGCCCACTTCCCACTGGTGAAAACTCAGGAAATTTGGCAGGACGACCGGGCCTGGTGAAAAATTCGATATTCTGAAGTCGCCCAAACAATAAAATGCAAAATGGCTCCATAGCGCCCCCTAAGGTGAAAATTCACATGACGGCTGTACGCTTTGTCATATTGACACAAAAATTGACACACATATGTATCTCAATAAGATCTACAAAAAAGTCAGTGCGGGCGTATTTGTCAAATGTACGGTTAAAGGGTTATTGCGCATTTTTTGCCGATCCGCACACATTGGAATTTCGCTAACTCCTCCGAAGGCTTTCGTTCCACCGGCACCACATTTGCTCAGGCCAATCTACACCCCATGGACATTAAAAGTTATTCAAATCATGACGCTGCACCCCACTGTTTAGGTTCTAGGGGGCGCCAAAAATAACCCTAAAATCCACATATTTAAAAGTCTCATAACTTTTTATTTTTGTCCTCACTGGCCTCCAAGTTTTCTAGGATGATGCAATGTCCAGCCATCAACACATCTGTGAAGGAATTTTTACTCCCCAAAAGAGCGCCCCCCCATGGCAGGAGAAAAAAGTCCATTTTTTCTTGACCCCTAAGGTGAAAATACACATTGTTGAGTGTCACGCCTGTACGCTTTGGCAAAATGACACAAAAATTGACACACACATGTATCTCAATAAGATCTACGAAAAAGTCCATGCGCGCGTATCTGTCAAATGTACGGTTAAAGGGTTATTCCGCATTTTTTGCCGATACGCACACATTGGAATTTCGCTAACTCCTCCGAAGGCTTTCGTTCCACCGGCACCACATTTGCTCAGGCCAATCTACACCCCATGGCCATTAAAAGTTATTCAAATCATGATGCTGCACCCCATGGTTTAGGTTCTAGGGGGCGCCAAAAATAACCCAAAAATCCACATTCTTAAATGTTTTATAACTTTTTTTTTTTTGTCCTCACTGGCCTCCAAGTTTTCTAGGATGATGCAATGTCCAGCCATCAACACATTTGTGAAGGAATTTTTACTCCCAAAAAGAGCGCCCCCCCCCCATGGTAGGAGAAAAAAGTCAATTTTTTCTTGTCCCATAAGGTGAAAATTCACACTATTGACTGTCATGCCTGTACGCTTTGTCAAAATTACACAAAAATTGACACACACATGTATCTCAATAAGATCTACAAAAAAGTCAGTGCGGGCGTATCTGTCAAATGTACGGTTAAAGGGTTATTGCGCATTTTTTGCCGATCCGCACACATTGGAATTTCGCTAACTCCTCCGAAGGCTTTAGTTCCACCGCCACCAAATTTGCTCAGGCCAATCTACACCCCATGGCCATTAAAAGTTATTCAAATCATGACGCTGCACCCCACGGTTTAGGTTCTAGGGGGCGCCAAAGATAACCCTAAAATCCACATATTTAAAAGTCTTATAACTTTTTATTTTTGTCCTCTCTGGCCTCCAAGTTTTCTAGGATGATGCAATGTCCAGCCATCAACACATTTGTGAAGGAATTTTTACTCCCTAAAAGAGCGCCCCCCCATGGCAGGAGAAAAAAGTCCATTTTTTCTTGTCCCATAAGGTGAAAATAAACATTGTTGACTGTCATACCTGTATGCTTTGTCATACTGACACAAAATTTGACACACACATGTATCTCAATAAGATCTACGAAAAAGTCAATGCGCGCGTATCTGTAAAATGTACGGTTAAAGGGCTATTTTGCATTTTTTGCCGATTAGCACACATTGGAATGTGGCTAACTCCTCCTAAGGCTTTCGTCCCACTGAAACCAAATTTGCTCAGGCCAATCTACACCCCATGGCCATTCAAAGTTGTAAAAATCATGACGCTGCACCCCACGGTTTACGTTCTAGGGGGCGCCAAAGATGACCCAAATATCCACATTCTTAAAAGAATCCACATCCCCCCCCCCCCCCATCCCCCATCCCCCATCCCCCATGGCAGGAGAAACAGTCAAGTTTTTCCTGCCCATCACTCAATGGCTCAATTGCATTGCTCTCCCGGCAACACCGTAACGAGGAGCAACTTGCCGTTTGGATATATCCTAGCTGTGTTTGTGCCCTCACTCATGGTCCAGACTTTTTTTAAATAGGACATGTAGTTTGTCTGCAGCGAGTGTTTTGGTAGAAACTGCGCCTCCCATTCATTATAATGGGAAATGACCACAGACAAGTGCGCACACCATCTTTGGACCTTGAGTGTGACGCGATCGGGAGGGGGAGGCGGTCGCACTGGGGGCGGCGCAACGCGGCTCGGGCCCGCCAGTGCCCCAACGGGGCCCTAGTTAGGGCCCGAGCCAGCTGCAGAGCAGCCGGGCGTAGGCCCTGTTATTCCTGTAGGGGTTTTTCTTTGTTTCTTTCTTTCTTCTTTTTCCTCCCCTTTGAACTGGAAAATGGCCCACTTCCCACTGGCGAAAACTCATGAAATTTGGCAGGACGACCGGGCCTGGTGAAAAATTCGATATTCTGAAGTCGCCCAAACAATAAAATGCAAAATGGCTCCATAGCGCCCCCTAAGGTGGAAATTCACACTATTGACTGTCACGCCTGTACGCTTTGTCATATTGACACAAAAATTGACACACATATGTATCTCAATAAGATCTACAAAAAAGTCAGTGCGGGCGTATCTGTCAAATGTACGGTTAAAGGGTTATTTCGCATTTTTTGCCGATCCGCACACATTGGAATTTCGCTAACTCCTCCGAAGGCTTTCGTTCCACCGGCACCACATTTGCTCAGGCCAATCTACACCCCGTGGCCATTAAAAGTTATCAAAATCATGACGCTGCACCCCAAGGTTTAGGTTCTAGGGGGCGCCAAAGATAACACTAAAATCCACATATTTAAAAGTCTTATAACTTTTTATTTTTGTCCTCACTGGCCTCCAAGTTTTCTAGGATGATGCAATGTCCAGCCATCAACACATTTGTGAAGGAATTTTTACTCCCCAAAACAGCGCCCCCCCATGGCAGGACAAAAAAGTCAATTTTTTCTTGTCCCCTAAGGTGAAAATACACATTGTTGAGTGTCACGCCTATACGCTTTGTCAAAATGACACAAAAATTGACACACACATGTAACTCAATAAGATCTACGAAAAAGTCAATGCGCGCGTATCTGTCAAACGTACGGTTAAAGGGTTATTCCGCATTTTTTGCCGATCCGCACACATTGGAATGTGGCTAACTCCTCCTAAGGCTTTCGTTCCACCGGCACCACATTTGCTCAGGACAATCTACACCCCATGGCCATTAAAAGTTATTCAAATCATGACGCTGCACCCCACGGTTTAGGTTCTAGGGGGCGCCAAAGATAACCCTAAAATCCACATATTTAAAAGTCTTATAACTTTTTATTTTTGTCCTCACTGGCCTCCAAGTTTTCTAGGATGATGCAATGTCCAGCCATCAACACATTTGTGAAGGAATTTTTACTCCCCAAAAGAGCGCCCCCCCATGGCAGGAGAAAAAAGTCCATTTTTTCTTGTCCCCTAAGGTGAAAATACATATTGTTGAGATTCAAGCCTATACGCTTTGTCATATTGACACAAAATTTGACAATCACGTGCCTTGCCTGGTATCATTTTTTTCAGCACAACCTCACCTGTGCGAATTTACAGTTATTTTATCATGTTGACATACTGAATTTACACAATGGACCCAAATTCACACACAAAACATAAAATCAGAGTGGAAAAAAGTAACATTTTTACTGTGAAAACCACAAATATGTGTGATGAACTGTTTTTAAAACTTAAACTTCAAATAAAAATTGTAAACCTCAAAACATATGCAAATTTTTAACAAAGAACAGTGATTTACCTTATTTTCATCAAAATGCAGGCAATGGCCCAGGCGTTCTTTGTAAATTTATTTACAAAACACTGTATAGTCTCACAAATGTCACTTTTTATTTATGCCACTACAAAAAAACATGATGTAAATGATGCATGATGTAAAACATGATGTAAAAAACTTGTGTAGCTCCTCCTCTATGTCAGTCCATGTGTAATTTTTCCATAATTCTTTGTTTTTTGCAGCATTTTTGTTAGTGTAACTGCAGATTGTGCTGACAGTGTCTATGGCACAAAAAAATAAAAAATAAAATGCCTCAACATGAACCCCTGGTGGTCTCTGAGGGTGAAACCTGCTAACTGCTGCAGCTCTGTCAGCTTCAGTCTCCCATGCAGAGCTCGGAGCGCATGTGTGGCTCTGCACCCTTAGCAGCGTTGCTAACTCCTCAGTAAGGAAAGCCTGCTTCATGTCAGAGTCTCTAAACTCCAGAAGAAGTCGATAAAAGTCACTTTCTTTCTAAAAAAAAGTCGTTAGGGGGTCTGAAAAGTCATTGAATCTAACAACAAAGTCGCTAGGTTTGCAACTACGTGTCCCAGACTGCATCCCTGCTGAGAGTCCCTCCCTCCCTTCTCATGTTGCAGGAAGAACGTAAGCACCCGCCCCTTGTCAATCAGTCACCATATAATTTTGGATTGGTTGTTGTGGTGAAGTTTTCCACCAATAGGAGAGATGTTGTGGTGTGTTTTTTTTTTCTTTTGGCAAGCCTTTTCCGCCTGTAAGACCTGTCGCTAATGTCTGCATGCTATGTTTTCCTGTCTCATACAGCGCGATCGAGCGCCGAACGTGATCAAAATAAGCAGAAAAAAAGTATCGCGGACATAATTTATCATAACTCTGGTTTTATTTGGCCTATCAACACAATTTAAAAACTGGTATATAGGTTGAGGTCCTCACTTTTGAGATAAGTTGAAACGGAGAGTCAACGAGGCTCCGTCTTGCAGCTACATCCGGTTAAATATGTCATGTGACTTGAACGCACACACACACACGCACACACACACACACACACACACACACACACACACACACACACTCAGAGTCTGGTTTTTAGCACCTGCAAAAACATGCTATTTACATATTTGACAAGAATGCAGAGGCTCCTTTTGCCCCTGAAAAAAATCAAATTTCAAACACAACTTGACTGGTCATTTCTCCAAAAGACAACCATGAAGCTCCATCCAAACCTGAAGCAGGCAGTTGGTGCATGTGTACAATAACCTGAGGGGAGTGAGGTGAGTGCTTCTGAGGAGAACATGAGCAGTGAAGATTCACCTTGGTGCTAGAACAGAGACATGCACATGATTATACAGGGGCAGGGGCTCAAGTTTTTTCCAGTCGTTTATACAATATGGAAATTAATGTGAAATTAAAACACAAAGTATTAATAGAAAGGTAATGACTGTCCTGTGTAGGTGACAGTGATATCGAATAGGCTAGGCACTCACGAGGCTGGCTGTGGCAAGTGTAAGTGAAAGCAACACGCACTGGCAGGAAGAACAGCAAACGCCGATGAAGGAAAAGGGTCTTTGCAGTGATGGGCGTTACCAGAGAGGGCGATGGCCAGAGGACACAAATGGGACGGGGAGGCAGCACGTTGGGGGGGGGGGGGGGGGGGGGCGAAACGGCGCGGGCCCGCCAGTGCCCCAACGGGGTCCTAGTTTCTTTTTCCTCCCCTTTGAACTGGAAAATGGCCCACTTCCCACTGGCGAAAACTCATGAAATTTGGCAGGACGACCGGGCCTGGTGAAAAATTTGATATTCTGAAGTCGTCCAAACAATACAATGCAAAATGGCTCCATAGCGCCCCCTAAGGTGAAAAATTCACCTGACGCCTGTACGCTTTGTCAAAATGACACAAAAATTGACACACACATGTATCTCAATAAGATCTACAAAAAAGTCAGTGCGGGCGTATCTGTCAAATGTACGGTTAAAGGGTTATTGCGCATTTTTTGCCGATCCGCACACATTGGAATTTCGCTAACTCCTCCGAAGGCTTTCGTTCCACCGGCACCACATTTGCTCAGGCCAATCTACACCCCATGGACATTAAAAGTTATTCAAATCATGACGCTGCACCCCACGGTTTAGGTTCTAGGGGGCGCCAAAGATAACCCTAAAATCCACATATTTCAAAGTCTTATAACTTTTTATTTTTGCCCTCACTGGCCTCCAAGTTTTCTAGGATGATGCAATGTCCAGCCATCAACACATTTGTGAAGGAATTTTTACTCCCCAAAAGAGCGCCCCCCCATGGCAGGAGAAAAAAGTCCATTTTTTCTTGTCCCATAAGGTGAAAATTCACACTATTGACTGTCACGCCTGTACGCTTTGTCAAAATTACACAAAAATTGACACACACATGTATCTCAATAAGATCTACAAAAAAGTCCTGCGCGCGTATCTGTCAAATGTACGGTTAAAGGGTTATTCCGCATTTTTTGCCGATACGCACACATTGGAATTTCGCTAACTCCTCCGAAGGCTTTCGTTCCACTGGCACCACATTTGCTCAGGCCAATCTACACCCCATGGCCATTAAAAGTTATTCAAATCATGACGCTGCATCCCATGGTTTAGGTTCTAGGGGGCGCCAAAAATAACCCAAAAATCCACATTCTTAAATGTTTTATAACTTTTTTTTTTTGTCCTCACTGGCCTCCAAGTTTTCTAGGATGATGCAATGTCCAGCCATCAACACATTTGTGAAGGAATTTTTACTCGCCAAAAGAGCGCCCCCCCCATGGCAGGAGAAAAAAGTCAATTTTTTCTTGTCTCCTAAGGCGAAAATACACATTGTTGACTGTCACGCCTTTACGCTTTGTCAAAATGACACAAAATTTGACACACACATGTATCTCAATAAGATCTACGAAAAAGTCAATGCGAGCGTATCTGTTCAATGTACGGTTAAAGGGCTATTTCGCATTTTTTGCTGATTCGCACACATTGGAATGTGGCTAACTCCTCCTAAATCTTTTGTCCCATCGGCTTCAAATTTGCTCAGGTCAATCTACACCCCATGGCCATTCAAAGTTGTACAAATCATGACGCTGCACCCCACAGTTTACGTTCTAGGGGGCGCCAAAGAGGACCCAAATATCCACATTTTTAAAAGTCTTATAACTTTTTATTTTTGTCCTCACTGGCCTCCAAGTTTTCTAGGATGATGCAATGTCCAGCCATCAACACATTTGTGAAGGAATTTTTCTCCCCAAAAGAGCGCCCCCCATGGCAGGAGAAAAAGTCAAGTTTTTCCTGCCCATCGCTCAATGGCTCAAACGCATCGCTCTCTCGGCAACACCGTAAGGAGGAGCAACTTGCCATTTGGATATATCCTAGCTGTGTTTGTGCCCTCACTCATGGTCCAGACTTTTTTCAAATAGGACATGTAGTTTGTCTGCAGCGACCGTTTTGGTAGAAACTGCGCCTCCCATTCATTATAATGGGAAATGACCACAGACAAGTGCGCACACCATCTTTGGACCTTGAGTGTGACGCGATCGGGGGGGGGGTAGGCGGTCGCGCTGGGGGCGGCGCGACGCGGCGCGACGCGGCTCGGGCCCGACAGTGCCCCACCGGGGCCCTAGTTCTTTCTTTCTTTCTTCTTTTTCCTCCCCTTTGAACTGGAAAATGGCCCACTTCCCACTGGCGAAAACTCATGAAATTTGGCAGGACGACCGGGCCTGGTGAAAAATTCGATATTCTGAAGTCGCCCAAACAATAAAATGCAAAATGGCTCCATAGCGCCCCCTAAGGTGGAAATTCACACTATTGACTGTCACGCCTGTACGCTTTGTCATATTGACACAAAAATTGACACACATATGTATCTCAATAAGATCTACAAAAAAGTCAGTGCGGCCGTATCTGTCAAAATTACGGTTAAAGGGTTATTTCGCATTTTTTGCCGATCCGCACACATTGGAATGTGGCTATCTCCTCCGAAGGCTTTCGTTCCACCGGCACCACATTTGCTCAGGCCAATCTACACCCCGTGGCCATTAAAAGTTATCAAAATCATGCCGCTGCACCCCAAGGTTTAGGTTCTAGGGGGCGCCAAAGATAACACTAAAATCCACATATTTAAAAGTCTTATAACTTTTTATTTTTGTCCTCACTGGCCTCCAAGTTTTCTAGGATGATGCAATGTCCAGCCATCAACACATTTGTGAAGGAATTTTTACTCCCCAAAAGAGCGCCCGCCCCATGGCAGGAGAAAAAAGTCCATTTTTTCTTGTCCCCTAAGGTGAAAATACACATTGTTGAGTGTCACGCCTATACGCTTTGTCAAAATGACACAAAAATTGACACACACATGTAACTCAATAAGATCTACAAAAAAGTCCATGCGCGCGTATCTGTCAAATGTACAGTTAAAGGGTTATTCCGCATTTTTTGCCGATACGCACACATTGGAATTTCGCTAACTCCTCCTAAGGCTTTCGTTCCACCGGCACCACATTTGCTCAGGCCAATCTACACCCCATGGCCATTAAAAGTTATTCAAATCATGATGCTGCACCCCATGGTTTAGGTTCTAGGGGGCGCCAAAAATAACCCAAAAATCCACATTCTTAAATGTTTTATAACTTTTTATTTTTGTCCTCACTGGCCTCCAAGTTCTCTAGGATGATGCAATGTCCAGCCATCAACACATTTGTGAAGGAATTTTTACTCCCCAAAAGAGCGCCCCCCATGGTAGGAGAAAAAAGTCAATTTTTTCTTGTCCCCTTACATAAAAATACACATTGTTGAGTGTCACGCCTGAACGCTTTGTCATATTGACACAAAAATTGACAAACATGTGTATCTCAATTAGATCTACGAAAAAGTCAAAGAGCGCGTATCTGTATAATGTACGGTTAAAGGGCTATTTTGCATTTTTTGCCGATTCGCACACATTGGAATGTGGCTATCTCCTCCTAAGGCTTTCGTCCCACCGATACCAAATTTGCTCAGGGCAATCTACACCCCATGCCCATTCAAAGTTGTAAAAATCATGACGCTGCACCCCACGGTTTACGTTCTAGGGGGCGCCAAAGATGACCCAAAAATCCACATTCTTAAAAGTCATTTTGGCCACTGCAGGAGTACAGAGTACTGCAGTTCTAGGGGGCGCCAAAGATGACCCAAAAATCCACATTCTTAAAAGTCTTTTTGGCCACTGCAGGAGTACAGAGTACTGCAGGATACACACACATATACACACACGCCAACATACACACACACACACACACACACACACACACACACACACACACACACACACACACACACTCAGAGTCTGTTTTTTAGCACCTGCAAAAACATGCTGTTTACATATTTGACAAGAATGCAGAGGCTTCCTTTTGCCCCTGAAAAAAATCAAATTTCAAACACAACTTGACTGTTCATTTCTCCAAAAGACAACCATGAAGCTCCATTTCAAACCTGAAGCAGATAGTTGGTGCATGTGTACAGTAACCTGAGGGGAGTGAGGTGACTATTTCTGAGGAGAACATGAGCAGTGAAGATTCACCTTGGAGCTAGAACAGAGACGTGCACATGATTATACAGGGGCAGGGGCTCAAGTTTTTTCCAGTCATTTATACAATATGGAAATTAATGTGAAATTAAACCACAAATATGTGTGATGAACTGTTTTTAAAACTTAAACTTCAAATAAAAATTGTAAACTTCAAAACATATGCAATTTTTTAACAAAGAACATAGTAATTTACCTCTATTTACATCAAAATGCAGGCAATGGCCCAGGCGTTCTTTGTAAAATTATTTACAAAACACTGTATAGTCTCACAAATGTCACTTTTTATTTATGCCACTACAAAAAAACATGATGTAAATGATGCATGATGTAAAACATGATGTAAAAAACTTGTGTAGATCCTCCTCTATGTTAGTCCATGTGTAATTTTTCCATAATTCTTTGTTTTTTGCAGCATTTTTGTTAGTGTAACTGCAGATTGTGCTGACAGTGTCTATGGCAAAAAAAAAAAAAAAAACTGAAAATGCCTCAACATGAACCCCTGGTGGTCTCTGAGGGTGAAACCTGCTAACTGCTGCAGCTCTGTCAGCTTCAGTCTCATGCAGAGCTCGGAGCGCATGTGTGGCTCTGCACCCTTAGCAGCGTTGCTAACTCCTCAGTAAGGAAAGCCTGCTTCATGTCAGAGTCTCTAAACTCCAGAAGAAGTCGATAAAAGTCACTTTCTTTCTAAAAAAAAGTCGTTAGGGGGTCTGAAAAGTCATTGAATCTAACAACAAAGTCGCTAGGTTTGCAACTACGTGTCCCAGACTGCATCCCTGCTGAGAGTCCCTCCCTCCCTTCTCATATTGCAGGAAGAACGTAAGCGCCCGCCCCTCAACGGAGTCAACGAGGCTCCGTCTTGCAGCTACATCCGGTTGAATATGTCATGTGACTTGAACGCACACACACACACACACACACACACACACACACAGACACACACACACACGCACACACACACACTCAGAGTCTGGTTTTTAGCACCTGCAAAAACATGCTATTTACATATTTGACAAGAATGCAGAGGCTCCTTTTGCCCCTGAAAAAAATCAAATTTCAAACACAACTTGACTGGTCATTTCTCCAAAAGACAACCATGAAGCTCCATCCAAACCTGAAGCAGGCAGTTGGTGCATGTGTACAGTAACCTGAGGGGAGTGAGGTGACTGCTTCTGAGGAGAACATGAGCAGTGAAGATTCACCTTAGAGCTAGAACAGAGACGTGCACATGATTATACAGGGGCAGGGGCTCAAGTTTTTTCCAGTTGTTTATACAATATGGAAATTAATGTGAAATTAAAAAACAAAGTATTAATAGAAAGGTAATGACTGTCCTGAGTAGGTGACAGTGATATCCAATAGGCTAGGCACTCACGAGGCTGGCTGTGGCAAGTGTAAGTGAAAGCAACACGCACTGGCAGGAAGAACAGCAAACGCCGATGAAGGAAAAGGGTCTTTGCAGTGATGGGCGTTACCAGAGAGGGCGATGGCCAGAGGACACAAATGGGACGGGGAGGCAGCGCGTTGGGGGGGGGGGGGGGGGGGGGGGCGCGACACAGCTCGGGCCCGCCAGTGCCCCAACGGGGTCCTAGTTTAGTTATTTGTAATTATTCATTCCTGATGATCATTTCTTTTAACACATTATTTTGTTCATGCCAGTTTTTGGTTATTTGTGTTCAGTAAGACGGTTTACAGATTTGAATCTGTAAACTGAGGCCTATGCAAACGAAAATTCTGTAAACATCTGCTGCATACTGAATGACAATAAAAGTCTTGATTTTTTTTTTTTGATTTTATTATTTTATTTGCACAAAATATGAAATAACAAAACAAGGTTAAAAATATAAAAACATAGAGAAGTGTGCAGGTGAGAGAGGAAACCCCGGAGGGCTTATACAAGGCTCCCACCTAAAACAATGACAAATACAAACAATGACAATCACAAATATTACAAAGAAAAATTAGAAACAAAGAAAAATCCCAAACAATGACAATCACAACTACAAATATTACAAAGAAAAATTAGGACAACCTTCAATATATATACAAACAATCAATAGTATGTGGAATGTTGAATGTGTGTGTGAGTTTGTGTTTGTGTGTGTGTGAGTGTGTGCATGTGCATGCGCATGAGGCAGGGGTGTATGCCTAAATAAGACCACTTAATATGCTGGAAGCATGTGTGAATGCTTGATCAATAAGGATTGCCTTCAATCTGTGTTTAAAATTACAGATTGAAGATGAGGATTTAGCAATAAGTATATGTGTATTCCAGAGAGATGATCCTCTGACTTTGATAGAGAACTGACTATGAGTGGTCCGACTGAATGGAGGATGGAGATTGTCAGATTGTCTAGTATTATAATCATGAATTTGCGAATTAGTCTTAAAAAATCTTTGAAAGGTCGAGGAAGAGTCTTTGAAAGGTATGTGCATTGTAGCGATTTGAAATGAGCCTCACAAGGCCGCACCAAAATAATACTGTAGCGATTGGAATTTATAATAAATGTCTGAAGATTAATAATCTCAAATTATGACATTTATGCACTCGTTGAAAGGGGCACCACCCACCCTTAATGATGGGAAAATAAAGAAAACAAAAGTTTAATTCAGAAAACAAACATCAAGTCAGTTTTAATTCATCAGTCTCATATCTTAAGTCGAAATTCTAATTTCAGGGACTCCACTTCTGGAAGAACACTAACAGACAGGAACTTAGAAAAATAATGATCTGTTTATTACAGGATAAATGATGGTACAACATACATGCAATAAATGATAAGATAATGAAGATAAATAATAATAGGTGAATAAATAAAGATTCTGAGTCAGGCTAGGAGCACTAAAGTTAATGATAGTGAGTGAATATGCGCTAACATATTAACCTACACTAACTTTGGTGTCGAGATAAACTCGGATGTGGATTTGGAGGAATCTAAGATTACCAGAATAAGTGGATATCTGAGTTATGAACGCATGAGACAGCACCAGCCCTCTTTGGAGCTCTGGAGGTTTGCATACTTAAGTGAGACTGGTCCTTGGAGAAGATGGAGCAGGTTCCGAAGGTCCGGGGCTACTGGCGGTTCGAGCGGTTCAGCTCAGAAGACGACTGAAGTCAGCCGAAGGATGAGCCAGGAGTTGCAGCACTCGGGCCCGAAGCAAAGCCAGCGCCTGTGGATCCTGTGGATGCTCGTTTGGGTACTTCTTTGGTCTCACTCAAAAACTCTGCCACAGAGGATGACCTGGGCCTGCTGGGTTGCGTTCAAAAATGGCTTCGCGAAATTAAAGAAAAATCAATCAAAGGCTTAATCTTGAATTGCTATGCGCACAAAAAGTTGAAGTTTCAAAACTTGAACTAAGACGATGTTAAAGAACAATCAACGTGAATCAACACGTGGCGTAAAACTTAGTAGACTAAGAAAAAGTTCTAAGAGAAAACAAAGAAACGCACCACAGAAGGGTGTGGGCAGAAGAGTGAAAAGGGGAGAAGAGTCAGCACACAAGAGAGAGAGCAACCCCACTTCACTGGTTTTATCTTCTCACACTGGGAGTGTCTCCGGCGTGTGGGTGTGTGAGGAGACAGAGGAGGGGTCGTGTGGTCTCCAAGCAGAGAGGACCTTGGATCTCTGATTATTTGATCTAACTTATACTTTTGGCTGGTAAAAGAGTCAGATCTGATACTCACTCACTATGATTAATATCATTGAATGCTTGGATTCACAATAAATAATTTGATACTAAACACATATGAATGAAGTGTAGGATCACATCAAACATTCTCATTATGTTTTAAGTATCACATTGAACATGCTAAATTACTCTGAAATGAAACAGATAGTAACACATGGAAACTGTGAACAACAAAAGAGTAAATACATGTGAATGAACGTCATCATGATTAATAATGGATTCTAAATACTCACATTCAGATTATTCAATGACATTATAACCACCTAATGGTTAAAAATACTAAATAAACGATTAAAATATAGAACAAACATTTCTAAACCATTTCTGTTAATTAGAGTTAAGTTATGAGTCACAATCAATAAATTTAACTCTTAAAAGTTCATGAAAAAGTCTGAAAAGCTGTTGGTCTAAAGAAACTAAAGAATAAAGGATTTATTCTGTCAGAGTAGTAATTCTGCTTCTGGAGCACATAGAAAAACGGGAAACATCTCATTTTAACACAAATTTCATGATTAGACAGATTAGTACATTGCTGAATGCATAAGATGTCAGGATCAGTCATTTGTATTCTTTCACCAAAGGAATGTAGTCTTTATCAGTGCATGGTCGAGAAGGGTTTTACGACCGAGGTCTGGAGGTCAGTGTCCCCCCTTATCCTGGGGTCCGTATGTTCACACACTTTAAGAAGGTAAATCTCAAATGGGAGATCTGGGCTGAGACGTTAATGTTTATTTAGATGGTCAGTAAAGGAGTCAGTTTGAAAGGTAATAAAAACTCTGTCTCTGTTAGCCGAACTGACCAATCATGAAGAGTCAGAGGTTTAGTCAACCTCCGGTTGGGTCATTTAGGTAACCTGAAAGTGTAAACGAGTCTGGAAAGATTTATATCCTGTGTCCTGGGACCAGATAAGGAAACTTTCCTGTGAGGAATGTGTGAGTTTCACACCCAGGGTTGTCTTGATTGCTACAGCATTTATATATGAGAGCACATGATTGGACTTTGTTAAAATCATAGATAGATAATAAATTAAGATTTTTAAACAGAGGGGCAGATTGAGCCAAATAGGAAGATGAAGTAGCTATTCTTACAAATTTCTTTTGTGTAATAAGTAATTTGTGTAAATTCGATGAATATGTACTTGCCCATACAATATTGTCGTAAATGAGATAAGGATAAATTAAACTATAATAAAGGGTTACGAGACAAGCCTGCTGAACCAAGCCTCTGATTCTTCTGATGAAGAGATCTTGAAATTTTGCTGGTTACTGAGTGTATGTGTTCTTTCCAGGACAAATTCTCATCAACTAGAACACCTAGAAATTTGGTGGATGAAACTTGATTAATTCCAAGCCCACCAATAGAAATCTTAGCTTTCTGTTGACAATATTTTTTGTTTTTGCTTGCAAATATAATAATTGGATTTCTTAACATTTAGTGACAACTTTTTTGCAAGGAACCATTCCGAAAGCATAACTATACCAGAATTAGCTTGCTTAATAAGTGAATCAATAAGTAATAAGTGAGTTAAAATCAAATTGGTATCATCAGCAAATAAGATTGGTGTGAAAGATGACGATACAGCAGCCAAGTCATTGATATCAATAAGAAATAAAAGGGGTCCTAGTATAGACCCCTGAGGGACTCCACACGACATCTTGACTTTAGCAGAGAAACATCCGTTAGCATACACATATTGTTTACGGTTATGAACATAACTAGACAACCACTTCAAGGTTATATCTTGGAAACCGTAATGATGTAATTTGTCAAGTAATATAGTATAATCTACAGTATTGAATGCTTTGGAAAGATCTAGGAAGATGCCAAGAGCCAATTCTTTATTATTAATGGAAGTATAGATTTTTTCAACCAGCTGTAGTAGGGCCATATCAGTGGAGTGATTTTTTTCTAAAGCCGTACTGATGTTCATATAAGATATTGTGTTCATTTAAATGATGCAACATTCTGTTATAAACCAGTTTTTCCAAAAATTTAGAGAAACATGGTAAAATTGATACTGGACAATAATTATTAAAAAGCCTAGGATCTCCAGATTTATGCAAGGGAATAACTTTGGCTATTTTTAAATCATTTGGAACATCCCCAGATTTCAGAGATAAATTGAAAATGTAAGTAAGGGGTTTGACAATTGAAGAAGACACTGATTTAACTAATGAAGCACCAATATCATTGTGGCCAGCTGCTGATATCTTCAAGTTAGAAATTAATTCCAATACCTCAGTTTCATTAGTATCTTCAAACTGTAGAAGAGATGGGAAATTACCCTTAATGTAATCTAAATGATTGCTATTGGCATCTCCCATATGCTTTGACAGAGAAGAACCCACATTTGCAAAAAACAAAACAAAACAAAAAAAACTGTTAAATTCATTTGCTATAACAACAGGGTCATCATATATCATTTCACCATTCTTAAACTGAGATGGGAGAGGAGCATTACACTTTTTTTTTTGTTGAGAAGTTCATTGGCAACCTTCCAGGTGGACCTGATGTCTGATGATTCTCTGAATTTATTAGAAAAATACAGTTTCTTTGACATCCGTAATAGATGGATGAATTTATTTTTATATTTTTTTGTAAATTGCAGAATTAAGTGGAGTAGGATTAGTGAGAAACTTTTTTTACAATTAGTTTTTTAAAATAGAGGATCTCTTGAGACCTGTTGTAAACCAGGGTTTCCACAGACCTTCACCAGCTTTCTTCATGTGTTTAACCAGAGAAAAGGAACAATTAAAGGCAGAATAAAAATAATTCATAAATGACTGATACGCAAGCTGGACAGAGGAATGTTCATGGAAATGTTGTCAATTAACCTCTGAAACTTCTCTGTATTTTTTGTGTTAAAGATTCTAAATTTATAGTTGTAATTTTTTCCCAGATGTTCACTTTTATTTAGCAAAGAGAGGTGGAATACAGGAAATGATCTGATATATCTGTTAACAGAATACCTGAATGAGCTACATTACTCATGGAATTTGTAAAGATGTTGTCAATAAGAGTGGCAGAATAGCTGGTCACTCTTGATGGCCTATAAATCAAAGGATAAAAACAGTTAGAGTACATGGTATTAAGGAAATCAGCAATTGATGCATGTTCTTTTTTCAATAAATCAATGTTAAAGTCCCCTAATAGGAAACATAACTTTTTTTCTTTATTGATTAAGTCTAGTGTTGATGCAATGATATCACTGAAGATTGTTATATCTGTATCCAGGGGTCGATAGACACATCCCACTATAACATTTTTGCCATCAAAAAGTGAACAAGAATGTATTTCAATAAAGAGAGACTCCATCTCGGCTGCATGTCGCTCAAAAGCAAGATCATCCCTTGTATAAAATTGAAGCTTGTTACGAACATAAATTGACACACCACCTACCACTCTCTCTGATCTATAGGAGTGAACAGCATTATATAGAGACATATCATATAAGGATTTTGTATCTTCTGAAAGCCATGTTTCCGAGAGAGCAATGATAGAAAATTCATGATTCAATTCGGATAGATAATTGACAAGATGGTCATACTTATCAGGGCTATTAAGGCTTTGTACATTCAGGTGAAAAATAGAAAACATAGAGTGGAAGTTGCTATTATTTTGTAAACTATTAAATGTTTCAACGTTGAAATATTCAATAGTGATCGATTTATTTGCATATTTAAGATAATTCAGGTCAGGATCAATGCAGGTGTTATATTTATTATTAACATCTATTTCAAGAAGATTGAATATCTTATCGTTATACAAGTTGCGAGGATCTAGGGTGTCATTCTCTCTTAGAGATACCGATTCATCAGAAGGTGGTAGTTCAAGTTCAGAGTTGTTTAGACCAGGGGGGTCAGTAGAAGGGATAACAATTAAAAGAAAAGGAAAACATTGATAGTAGATAAAATTACATATTCAATGTGTGCCATTGGCTCATTTGGCCTCATTTACATCGGGACTATGGGAAGGGGGGTTGGAAATCAGCTGATCATATTTGAGATATGCAATGTTCCCTTTTTTGCGTTCTTCCAGGAGAAGGGGAAACAATTCTTTTCGTTTCAGGCGGACTTTTTATGAAAAATCCTCATTAATGAAGATCTTAGAACCTTTGAGGTTTTTTGCTCTTTTCAAAATCTCCTCCTTGTCCTTATATCTGAACATTTTGGCTACAATAGATCTGGGACGTCCATTCGGCAGAAAGGTGCCAATTCTGTGAGCCCTTTCCACTTCATCAATTTAGAATCCAACTTAAGTTTATCAGACATCATCTTTTTTAGTTTAATCTCAGTCTCTTGCCAAGTTTCTGATTTAGAGTCTGTTTAGGACTCCTTCAATGATAAATAATGCTGTAACTGTTCAATACTTTGGTGATGCTTATTGGTATAATTAAGTAAATGCAGCAACTTGGAAATAATAGAAACTATTTCCACTTTACATTACGGATCAAACACTGACACTGTTTTCTAAGATAATTTCTAGACTTTTCTTAAGTATAATGTTTGATATGTCCAGCAGTCAATGAAATATGCACCTGTAGTTCCAGGGAGATTCAGAAATCGGAAGGGGTTTTATTGCCATTGGCAATGAACAGGATTCACAGACTAGGAATTTGTTTTGGCATGGTGGTGCAACAATAAACAGAGAGTAATATAAAATACAAGAATAAAAACTAATAAGAGCATGCAAGAAATATATAAAGTATGGAAGTATAAAAATATAAAAATATAAAAGGTTATATACAATGCTATGTACAATAAGTATAAAAGGCTATGTACAACTATACATTGTAGAACAGTGCAGTGGGAGGAGTGCAATTAAAAAATCCAAAGTACATTAAACTGAAGTGACCAGTGATAAAGTGACGGAGTTAAAGTGACTGAGTAATAAAGTGTTCATGAGTCCAACAGCAGAGGGGAAGAAACTGTTCTTATGGCGGAGGGTTCTGGTCCGAATGGACCGTAGCCTCCTGCCCGAGGGGAGTGTCTCAAATAGTCCATGTGCAGGGTGAGAAAGGTCAGCTGTGACCAGCTCAGCCCCTGGTCCTGGAGGCTTCAGGTCATGGATAGATGGAAGGCTACAGCCGATCACCTTCTCAGCAGAGCCCACAATGCGCTACAGTCTGTGTCTGTCCCTGGCAGTGGCCCCAGCGTACCACACCGTGATGGAGGAGCTGAGGATGGACTCGATGACAGCCGTGTAGAACTGAACCATCAGTTGGACCGGCAGCTTGGCTTTCCTCAGTTGCCGCAGGAAGTACATCCTCTGCTGGGCTTTCTTGATGAGGGAGCTGATGGTTGGCTCCCAGTTGAGGTCCTGGGTGATGGTGATGCCGAGAAAGCAGTCACAGTCCACAGTGGTGATGGGGGAGTCGGTTAGGTCGAGGAAGGGCAGAGGGGCTGTGGCTTTCTGAGCTAGCTCATCAGCGCAGTGTCTCAAAGTGGCAGGAGAGACACACTCTGGGCCAGCAGCCTTGTGTGGACTCAGCCGCTTAAACATTCTGTTTACTTCCTCTTCCTGGACTAAGAGGGCAGCGGGGGGAGGGGGGAAATCCAGAGTGGTTGGATTTCCAGTTGTGTGGGTAGTGAGGGGATGTGAGTCCATGGGCTCTATTTTTTTGCCTCGTCGGAGACGTGCCGCAGGCGTGGCGTAAGTCAGGTCTGCCGCGCCGACAAGGCGTTCCCAAGCACAATTTGGTATTTTGGTGAGTGGCGCAGCCCGGCGTAAGTATCCCCCCTCCCTAACTCAGCTCCTCCCAGCGGTGTAAGTCGGAGTGAGGGAGGACAGAGGGCGTGGAGTGGGTTTAACACAGCCGAGACCTGTTTTCACCAATCACATAAGCTCCTCTCCTTGCCTTTAAATCCGCCACCGGCGAGGTGTATTACAATTTTAGTGAGGTAGTCAAAGAGATCAAGAGATGTCTGAAGACAGTAATGTCACACGATGGTGACAGAAGGCAGCTCCTCAGCAAGTGTCACTGTAAGCGCTGCATTGGGCATCCTTCACACTCTCTCATATGAGCACAGATGGATTTGGTGTGTGTAATGTTGGACCCACTGGTAAGACAAACACCCTTTTCCACAAATAAAGACACTCACATAAAGTTGCATATGTTCAAACCTAACATAACAAAGGTGGGTTGTGTGCACAGATCACAACATAAACTCCAAAAATGGCATTAAAATCGGAACCATCTGTGCGTAAATGACGCATCGCGCCCCGTGGCCTGGCTCTTTCTTTCATAGATGTTGGCATATAAAATAAATTTGGCTCACAAAACTGAATATTATAATATTCCTATGTAGGCTTAAAGTAAATAACTCATCTGAGCACTGAAACAAATCATCTGATCAGTCGTCACAGCAGCTGCAGCAGGACGGAGAGAGGACACAGAGACATGTCTAGGTCGAGCTGCGTGAGAAATAAGAGGAAGAGGAAGAAAGAAAAGGAGGGAGACGAATTAAATAGCTTGTTAACTTCATCATGTGTGTCTATTTACTAGATATTCAATTTAATTTAATGCGGTTTGAACTGCGTTGATTCGGTCAGGTTGTGTATCCAAACGCGCTCATCAGATCAGATATAGATCAGAATATATCTATATAGATCTAAATGTATGTGCTGACTCAGATTAATAGTTGTTGATGATTATTTATTGCACAGAAATGTGCCTGACACCGTGGAAACCTGCCTGTGAGGCATCGGTGATGTATGCCGATACACCACAGGTCTACCAAAATACCACTAGACCAGCTGCGCTCCGCCTGCGCTGAAAGCTAACCAGGTTTGAATCAACGAGCGCACTTTACACGCCACTGGCGAGCACGAAAATGTCACTGTGCCCGCTGATTCTGTCGACACCTCCTCTGCCACGTCACCACACAAATTACAACTACGCGGAGTCCGCCACCCTCCGCCGCCTCACCAGCGTACATGAAAATAGAGCCCCATGACTTCGAAGAGTGAAAAGAAGTCGTTCAAGTCGTTGGCTGGTTTCAGGTCGTCAGTTGAACGAGGTGCTTTGGGCTTGTAGTTGGTAATCTCTTTCAACCCCCTCCACACCGAGGCAGGATCGTTGGCAGAGAATCTTTGCTCCAGACGTGCATTGTGCCTGGCTTTAGCTCCTCCAACTCCTTGCTAAAACTGTACTTGGCACATTTGTAGCGGACTCTGTCACCCTCTCTGAAAGCCACCTCTTTCTGCTGATGGAGCTGCCTGAGTTTTGATGTAAACCAGGGCTTGTCGTATTTCCCCCTGGTATGCTGTGCGATGATGCTGTCTTCACAGAAATGAATATACAACGTCACAGTGTCTGTGTAATCGTCTAAACTCTCTGTAGAAGCCTTAAACATATCCCAGTCCGTGGTGTCCAAGCACGTGCGCAGCACCTCCACAGCTTCACTAGTCCACACTTTGGATGTCCTCACTGCAGGTTTGTAGAGTTTGAGTCTCCTTCTGTACGCAGAGATCACGGGCCTCATTTATCAACACTTGCGTGGAACTCATACCAGAAACGAGCGCACGCAAGGTCCGTCATGCTGAAAAAAATCCGTATGTATCAATGTGTGCGGGCCCCGAAAGCCACGTGTGTTTCCTTGATAAATCCCAATCAGCGTGGAATTGAGCGCAGATGTCGGAGTGACTGGGCCCGCCCCCGTTACGCCCTCCTATAAATATGCAGATTTATTTAAATAGGGTCTCCCTGTCCTCGCACGCAGACAAAATGACAAGAAAAACGAAATTTACGGCGTGCGAGATGGAGGTGCTGGTGGCGGAGGTGGAGGAGCGACAGCGTGTTTTATTTGGCAGCCTGTCCAGTGGCGTCAGTGCAAAACGAAAACGCTTGGAGTAGGAGAAAGTTTCCGAGAGGGTGAACGTGGTGGGTTCCGAGACATGCAACCCCCCAGAGATTAAAAAAAGTGGTTGGACCTCAAGGTGGAGGTCAAGCGGCGTACAGCTGCCCTCCGGAGGAGTACCGGCCAGACAGGTGGGGTTCCGGGGGAGGAGACCCTCACGCCGTTTGAGCAGCGGGTGGTGGCGATTATTATTATAGGGTAAGTGGCGTGTCACACAAATGTCCACATGCTTTGCCATCCCACAGAGCAGAAGACGTATATTAGACGTCTAGTCTAAGTTTATACTTCATTTCAACGTCGGGACTCAGTCTATTTTTAGACGTGATTTATACTTCGCCCTTTACTTCATTTTTCGATAACTTTTTATGCAATAAACAACTGTAATGTGCATAACTGACCTCTAAATACTGGATAACATTACCTATGACACCGTGGAGAGAGATGTAAACGCAACAGATACACAGAAGCAGGAATTGAAATGAACAAATATTTTTATTGTGTCACAGAAATCAATGTGTCGGCCGTGTCGCCGGCTTGCGGAACCCCGGCCCGCGGCAGCCCGTCCGCCGGCTCGGAGTCGTTGGCCAGGACCAGCGGCATTCGGGCCACCCCGGCCCCAGCACCAGCATCAGCACCAGCATCAGCACCAGCGCGCAGACAAGCGGTGGAGCGTCCACCAGCCACGGCGCTTCCGCTCGACCACCTGGACGCAGTGGAAGGGTCCTCACGGAGGCGGTCCTGCGATCACAGGAAAAAATCATCAGGGGGATCGCGGGGATCAACGATCGGCTCGTAAATGTCCTTGAGCGTCTGGTGGCGAAAATAAATTAATTTGGCTCATTGAACTGTGTATTCACTTCTTACCCATTCACACTGAGGCGATGAGATTCTCCCGCACGAGGACGGCGGCCCGGCAGGGATCAGCTCGCATCCCTCCGTCTGCTGCTGGTTCGTCATGTGGGGCGACGTGCTGCTCGGCCACCGGGATGTGGTGCACGCTTGTCACATAGTGAGTCACCAAACACCGCCACACAGCGTCGCCAAAGTGCCGTCAACGCAAGTATCGGCTCAACGCCAACTTCTACACCACCTCCTCACTTTGCGTTGATTAGTGCTGGAACCAACGCTCGTGTCGCGATGATAAATCTGGACGTGTGCACCTATTTTGGCGTACGCAAGGTTTTCTGGCGCCGCCAGCGTTGATACATAAGGCCCCAGGTGAACCATGGCGTGATCTGAGAGTCCCAAAGCTGCAAGAGCCACAGCGCAATAGGCACCACTCACTGTAGTGTAACAGTGATCTAAAGTGTTCCCCTCTCTGGTCGGGCATGTTACAAACTGTTTGTATTTTGGTAGTCCCTGACTGAGATTTCCTTTGTTAAAATCACAGAGTATTATAACTAAGGAGTCCGGAAAATTCCTCTCGACGCTCATAACCTGCTCCGCGAGCACGCACTCGGTGGAATGTAAACAGAGCAAAGTATGATGAGACAAACTCACGTGGAGAGTAGAACGGTTTGCAGTTTATGAAAAGATATTCCAGAGAAGGAGAACAGTTTTGGGAGATCACTGTCACGTTGGAGCACCAGGCATTGTTGATGTAGAAGCAGACTCCTCCACCCTTTGTTTTCCCACCAGAGAGTACACTGTCTGCATGGAGGAGCTGAAACCCCTCCAGTTGTATGGTGCAGTCCGGTGTCTGTGCATTTAGTCACGGAGCACGGGAACACAAGATGAGGAGAAGTCTCTATTCCTCTTCATCAGCAGTGCTAGCTCATCCATCTTGTTTCTGAGTGAGCGGACGTTGGAGAGGAATATCCCTGGTAAGGGCATGCGCGGGCCTCGCTGTCTGAGACGCATGAGCACCCCAACTCGCTTTCCCCTTTCGCCCGTGTCTCACTCGTATGGCCGAAAGTGGACCAGTTCAGCAGCAGATGCTAAAAAAAACTGGTGTAATGTCTCACTCTGAACAAGTCTATCACAACCTTATCAAGCCGCACTGATGTAACCCAGGCTGATGTGCGCAAACAAAGAGACATAATTGGATCCAACATGGAAAAAATAAAAAATTTCACTGACCGCCTGGCTGAAATGGAAGATTACACCCGTAGATCTAATTTGAGGATAATCTCTTAACCTGAAGGAGTGGAGGGGGGCGATTCCATCGCATTTCTTCAGCGTCATCTACCAGTTTGGCTACCCAGTCTTTCATCCCATGGGAAGATTGAGATCAAAACAACACATCAGATTTATAGTGCTGCAAAATCGGACGGCAAGAACTTTAACAGGACACTGATCTCATTATTGTAATGAGACAACTGCTTTCTGCTATCCACATTGAATTCACCCCTCAAAGGAATGCAGGCTCCCCTGGTTTGGATAGGAAATGGGGGAGTAACGGTTTGCACACCAAGTTCCCATTTACGACCCAGAAAACCATTGGGGAGGTGATAGTGAATCTTTAACGCTTCCCAAAAAGGACAAGTTGCTTATCAACCACACAGACCCATAAACACGGAGTCTCTCACCCTGGCTGGGAAAGATCAGAATTGACACTTCAGGATTAACCCAATGACCTAAAAGGGAAAACAAGCCAGTTGGCGCCAAATCTGAAAACCAGATACCGGCCATAAAATTCCTTGGCTTTCTTTACAGAGCAGAAGGAAGAGGATGCCTGAAAATGGTTTAACTTCATGTTTAATGGACACTTCACCAGAATTTCCTGTCTGTACACCACATTCTTAATGAAATGGTCTTTTTCCTAATTCTGTAACATATCCACAAGCCAAACTGTTAACTTCACAAATTTATTCCAGGTTTTCCATGGACCAAGAGCTCCTCCTAGTGGTGATGCCTGAATATGGTTTGATCAGAGCCAAATGGCAGGAATCTAATCATGTGTATTTCTTCCCTTTTGTTTTATACGCTTCGTAGCTTAGTAAATGGTATTCCCAAGATAGGCTAGTAGTTTAGAAGTAGTAACGTGAAACTCGTTTAGACTCAAGTTAAGAGTTTCTGAATGTATCCATACTATGCTTTTGTCTACCTCACACAAGTATATATATTAATCATCTATGAAGCTTGATTGACAAGGTTATAGTGTTGTCAAATATTATTACGTATGTGTTTCTTATGCTGGATGGTGTTTCTGTTCGAATAGATAATTTGTTTTCTGTCCCTCTCTAACTTTTAAAAGTCGTTAATCCTCTGTTCTGTTTTATCAAGAAGACGGCTGATCAAAGTTTACTGTTTTCAATGTCATGCTTTAATGCATCTGCTCATAAGAAACAATGAAGTGAAATGTGATCGTATGTGATGTTACAAACAGTTTAATCATAGTGAGTGAGTAAACTAGATCTAGCTCGCTTTTAATATCAAGTTGAGTTAATTCGCTGCCAGTCGATGTGCTGCATCGGGTTACAACGTTGGCTGTAACATTCCTCTTGGTTCACGCCCACACAGGATTGTTTATAAGAGCCCGGGAGTCTTTGCTCACTCTCTTGTGTTTTCGTTTCTTCTTCGTTTTACCTCTTTGTTAGTTTTTCTCTTCGTCTAATTTTCTTTTGTCTTCGTCTATCGTTCGCAATTTTCCCCGCGTTTTATTAATTGCCTTAAACTCAGATTTTTATTCTAAACTTGGATGAAAGCATTCCCAAGTCCTTTAGAGCCTCAGTAACAAGCTGCGCGCATAAGAGAACCTCAGTCTAAGTCTTTTTTATTTTTGTTCGCTAAAGTGACTCCTGAAGATAATATCGGCTGGCCAGCGAAATTATTTTCTTAAGTTATTGGCGCGAATTAATCTGCAACCAAGCTACTCCTGAACGCCGACCAGCATCATCTGCCAAGCTGCTTTGCCACCTGGTTCCGAGAGGCCCAGAGATCCGAAGTATCTAACGGCGCTGACACGGTCCTGAAGCTGAGATCCAGACACGGCGGAAGAACTCCCCGCCGAACCTTCAGTATCCGGTCCGGTAGCCACAGAACTTCAGCTGATCCATTCCAAGGGTGCCGCTGAGAACCGACGTCCAAAGTAGGCTAAATCATCGAAACTGCTGTGATGAGAACTGGGTGATGCCGTCAACCGTTCAGTAGCTTACTCTCATAAGTTATAGTTTAGTTCTCCAAATTCCTTTTAATTTACCCTCGTAACTCCGTTAACGTAGGTTAAATTTCCCCTTTATTCACTCACTATTATTAACCTCCAGTCTTAGGTTTAATTTAAACCATTCCTTCGTTTATTCATTAGATGTGCTTTGATTTGCTCATTATTTGATCATCATTTATTGACGTTTTGTTATCATATAGCTTGTTAATAAATTGTCCATTTAATTTTAAGTTGTCGTCTTAGTGGTCTTTCAGAAAGTAGTCCCTGAATGAAGAATTCCGGCCTCAGATGAGAGACTGATTTAAATCTGTTTAAGACTGATCCAACGTTTAATTACTCAATTGAACCTTGTTTCGTCCTTTTCCCACCAGAAAGGTGGGTGGTGCCCCTTCAACGAGTGCATAAATGTCATAATTTAATTTGATTAATTTTCGACATTTATTTTGAATTTGAAATCGCTACATTATTTATTTATTTTTCTTTATTTAGATGACTTTCTTTTGGGTTTTTGGTTATAATGTGGACTTATCTAAAAGTAGTCTACTTTTTGGTTCCCCCCTAAAAAAAAAAAGGGGGGGGGGGGGGGTGCCTAAAGCTCCTCTACATTACTATGTTAAGACAGTTGATAAATAATTGCAATGCATAAAAAAACATTCAAATAGGGAAGGGGAAAGGAAGGGAGAGAATGGGGGGGGGGGGGGTAAAAAAAGTCTGTTTAAGTAATTACTTTGCAGGCTACATCTTCCCTGATTTTTCTTCTTCGTGTGTTAATAAATAAAAAATTTAGTTCTGTTTTTAGTAGTTTGTAGAGTGCTCTTCTTTGCTGTGTCAGTGGCCCAAGGATTTCTTATATGATCTTATTTACTGGTGCTTTACAGGGGCTTTTCAGTGCTGTCCCCTGGCATACCGGTTTTGTATTGTTTGTTCATCACAGCTAGTAATCTGCTATTTATGGGTACATAGCCTACCTTACACATCTTTCTTTATTCCTTTCTTTTAGTTTATTTTTTGGTTTTATTCAATTGTTTTTTATTTCCCTTTTGTTCTGTTTGTTGTCTATGCTGTATCTAAATATGGTACATCATCTCTGTAATCTATCACTATCCTCCTACATCTTCGTTCTATGGTTAACTTAAATTTTATGACTCTGAATGTAAGAGATTTGAATTCACCAGTAAAGAGACTGAAATGCCTGGAATTTTTAAAACTCAAGCATGTAGATCTGGCTTTTCTGTAAGAGACCCCTCTGAAACAGGCAGATATAAGTAGATTAAATAATAAACTGTATAAAGTTATATCATATTCTTGTGCTCCTAATAAATCAAAGGGTGTATTAATCGCCATAAAAACAAAACTCAATGTTAAGATAGATATCTCAGGTGGAGATGTGGAAGGAAGGTTTTGCTATGCAACCTTAATCCTCAATGGAACAAAGATCTGTGTGTCCTCAGTCTATGCGCCTAATGTGTTTAATCCTATATTCCTTGACGGTGTCAAGCTAAAATTGTTTGACTTTGCGGACCCGGTACACATTATAGGGGGAGATTTTAATTTATTAGCGGACCCCTCTGTTGATTCAACTAACCCTGACTCCTCTGAAATAGGTTCTTCTTCCTACTTTAATTCATTCTTACAGGATCTGAATATTGTGGATGTCTGGCATGTACATAATCCAACCACAAAGGATTATACTTTTTATTCATCTCGCCATCAGTCATTCTGCACAGTAGATTATATATAAATTATCCAACCTTTTTAAAATACATTTCTCATACATCTATCCTACCAATGCTTATCTCTGATCATTCACCCTTCATTATGTAATTTGAAACCACATCTGGACACTCTCGCTCCAAAAGGTGGTGTTTCAACACTTTTCTGTTGCAGAGCCCCGATTCTTTGAACAAAATCACCATTGACCTGGGAGAGTTTTTAGAGTTTAATTCAAAATCAGGGATCCCTACTCTTTGTGGGAAGCCACTAAGTGTTGTATAAGACCACACCAAAATAGAGAATGCAAAAGTAAATTTATATTTCTAGAGAATGAAATATCTCATCTTGAATCCCTACAAAAATCCTCCTTCACTGAGAATCGACAGAGAGAATTATCTACAGTAAAATCAGAGTTTGAATCTCTAACAACATCTAAAGCTGAGTTCTTACATCTTAGAACTGGTCAAGATTTTTATGAAAAGAAAGTAAGTAAGTAAACTTTTGGCTTGTAGCCTGAAGCAATCTGAACAACTAGCATCTATAGATATGATCAAAAATGATAACAGAAAATTATGTACACTTCCTTCACAAATTGACACTTTCACCTCTTATTACTCTAAATTGTATACATCTGAGTCTCATAAAGATAATTCAGCAATTTTGTCATTTTTAAACTCCTTGAATCTACCCGCTCTTTCAGAAAAGCAGAATTCTAAGTTTGAAGCTCCTATTACCTTAACTGAATTAAAAGATGCTTTGAACTCTATGCCAAAAGCAAAATCACCAGGTTTAGATGGCATTCCACCAGAGCTTCTTGCGGCTTTATGGGACCTGGTTGGTCCAGTCATCTTGGACTCTTTTAATTTTTCACTTATGGTTCAAACCTTCCATTGGGATCAAAAAATCGCACTTATTTCTCTTCTTTTAAAAAAAAGGAAAGACACATTAGAACGCTTCATATCAGTCTTAAACTGTGATCTCAAACTTTATGCATAAGTCTTATCAAGACGACTCGACACTTGTATTTTGTCATTGGTTCTTCCAGACCAAGCGAGTTATGTTAAAGGCCGCTTGGCTTCAGATAATATTCGTCGACTATTGCATATTATTGAAACAGCACCATCTTTCGAACAGCCATCTGCCATCCTCTCTCTTGATGCAGAAAAAGCCTTTGACCGCGTGGAGCGGGACTACCTCTGGGCAGTCTTAGAACACTTTGGATCTAGTCCCATCTTTATAAATATGGTACGTACCTTATATACCAAGCCCACTGCACACGTTCAAACTGGCCACCCTGGTTCACCTGAGTTTACATTGCATAGATCCACCAGACAGGGCTGCCCTCTCTCACCTGGCCTCTTTGCGCTCTCTTTAGTACCCTTGGCACAAGCTTTTAGACATCAACATATATCACCTATACCAATCAAAGGAACAGCTCATTTCTCTTTACGCTGATGGCATTTTATTGTATTTGTCTGACTTGTCTGTTTCTATCTCTCATGTATTAAGTCTATTCAAGGCCTTTGGGGCATTCTCTGGCTACAGAATTAACTGGTTAAAATCTATTTTAATGCCCCTAAATTGTACATTTAGTCAAATCACCCCCACCACCCCCACACCTGTTGCTTTGGAGTGTAACGCTTTTACTTATTTGGGAATAATAATCCGTCCCAGCCTACCCTCTATTGTCAAAGTGAGACAGATGGCTGCCACCACACTCAGCTGAGCAGATTGCCTCCTGACAATCCTTCTCAAACCTCTTCAATCCTTGAGTTTTTCCATTCTAGACTGCTGATATACGCCCCTGAAAGCATTTTCACCATCACTGTGTCAGTATTTTTATTTTCTTGGAAGCTGTTGGCCAGAACACCAGAACTCCATTGTTGGCTAGACTACAGCTGCTGAGCCACCAGGCCGGGACCAGGACCAGGGCCCACTGACAACCTAGCCACTAGGCTAAGCCCAAGAGTCAGAAGCTCCCCCCAGCAGCACGGTGACAGTATGAAACCTACCAAACATGGCCATGAAAAGCCTGCAGAGGGACATGGAGGAGTTAAAGGAGTCCATAAATATGATGTCCTCTGATATTACAAACTTGATGAAGCAAAATACAACCATAACAGGGCTGTTGACTGAAATCAAACTGTTGAAAACAAAGAATATGGAGCAGGAGAAAAAGATTGCATTCTTGGAAAATAGAGTGTCTGACCTGGAGCAGTATTCCCGCATGAATGATGTTGTTGTCAGCGGATTACAGACCAAGCCTCGGCCATATGCACGGGCAGTTTCAACGGAGACCAGCAGTGAAACCACCATGCCTGACCAAGATTCCATTGAGCAACAAGTGATTGCATTCTTTGACAGCAAAGGTATTTCAGTCAAAAGCGACAATATTGAGGCCTGCCATCCTCTCCCTCGGAGAAACAAGGCAGACAAACCAGCTTTAATAATCCGCTTCACAAATAGGAAGCATAAGAATGCACTGCTCAGACAAGGAAGGAAACTTAAGGGTTCAGATGTCTACGTGAATGAGCACCTAACCCCCAAAAATGGAGCTATAGCTAAAAAAGCACGCTTCCTGAAGAAACACAAGAAAATTCAGTCAACATGGACTGCAAATTGCAAGGTGTGCATCAAGCTAAATGGGTCACCAGAAGAGGCTAAAGTGCTGGTAATCAAAGAAATGGAAGAGCTTGATAAATACCAGTGACTCCACTAAGGTAATTCTAACCCTTAAATGATGGTAAACTCAGAACATGCACTGACTGACAAATGAAAAATGCAGGAACTTGAACAGGACATTGATCCGGACCATAACTTCTTTGACCATCTGAACAATACATGTTGCTATTTCACCGATGATCAGTATAATGACCTGGACACTAAGCCAGACCTGGGAATATCTATTGTTCACTTCAATATTAGGAGTCTGTATGCCAATTATGAAAGCATCAAAGACTACTTAAAGAAATTCAAAAAACCATTTAATATTATTGCATTATCTGAAACATGGCTCTGCCCTGAGAAGGGATATGATTTTGAACTGAATGGATATGAATTTAATTATATGAATAGAAAGGGGAAAAAAGGAGGGGGTGTGGCCCTATATATTGAAAACAGCCTAAAATACAAGGTTGTTGAGAGCATGACTACCTTTATTGATGACTTGATGGAATGTATCACAGTAGAGATATGTATGGAAAAACAAAAAAATATAATTTGCAGCTGTGTATATAGAGTACCAGATTCAAGCATTAAACACTTTAAGGATAGTATGGAGGTGTTATTTTCCAATACTAACCAGAAGGTGACATTCATCTGTGGAGATTATAACATAGACCTATTGAATCCCCATAATCATAAAATGATAGAGGAGTTCATTAACACAATGTATAGTTTAAGTTTATATCCGTTGATCACCAAACCAAGTAGGATAACAGTGCAAAGTGCCACAATAATAGATAATATATTTACAAATTACATGAACAACGCTTTAGTTAGTGGGTTGCTCATAAAAGACATCAGTGACCATCTGCCAGTGTTTGTGATCTATGGCTGTAACTATGCGAAAAGAGAAGAGGAAAATACAGTTATATATAGAAGAAAAAGAACAGAGCAGCAAATTAATGCATTTAGAAGAGATTTACTAGCACAAAACTGGAATAATCTCTATGAAGAAAGGGATATTGACAAAGCCTATGGAATATTTCTTGAGACCTTTAAGGCGTTATACAACAAAAACTGTCCAATTAAAAAATACAATGTCAGGAAAAAACATATTGGCAGCCCATGGATCACAAAAGGTTTGCGTAATGCTTGTAAAAAAAAAAGAACACCCTCTATAAACAATTTTTAAGGCAAAGAACTGCAGAGGCTGAACATAAATACAAGAAATATAAAAATAAATTAACATTATGAGGACATGCAAAAAAGAATATTATGCCAAATTATTAGAGAATAGTAAAAACAATATTAAAGGTGTATGGAAAATATTAAATGGTATTATCAGAAATGGCTCAAATAATAGGAGATACCCTGAATATTTTATTGACAATGATACTTCCTTAAGTAACATGAATGATGTGGTTACTGGCTTTAACAAATTCTTTGTAAATGTAGGACCGAACTTCGCTGAGGAAATAAAGGCCACGTGTAATGGTGGGGATGCTGAGGGGAATATTATTCGTAATGTCAACTCAATGTACTTAAATGGCATAGAAGGAAAAGAAATCAAAGACATTGTCAGCAAGTGTAAGAATAAATCATCATCAGATTGGAATGGCATTGACATGATCCTGATTAAGAAAGTAATTGATTCCATTATACAACCACTAACATACATCTTTAATTTATCTTTGACAACTGGTTCATTTCCACAGAAAATGAAAGTTGCCAAAGTTATTCCGATATATAAAGCTGGGGAGAAACATCATTTCACCAATTATAGGCCAATATCCTTGCTTTGCCAATTTTCCAAAATACTGGAAAAATTATTCGTTGTGAGGCTAAATCATTTCATTGAAAGTCAAAAAATTCTAACTGACAGTCAGTATGGCTTCAGAGCAAAAAGCTCAACAGCAATGGCACTTATGGAATTGACAGAGGAAATTACAAACTGTATTGACACCAACAAATATGTCATAGGAATATTTATAGATTTGAAAAAAGCCTTTGACACCATTAATCATGAAATACTATTTAAAAAAAATCGAAAGGTACGGTATAAGGGGAGTTGCATTAAATTGGTTGAAAAGTTACATGCATGAAAGGCAGCAGTTTGTACAGATGGGTGACTATAAATCATCATTGGCTGACATTACTTGTGGTGTTCCACAGGGGTCAGTATTAGGCCCAATATTGTTTATTCTTTACATCAATGACATCTGTAGTGTGTCAAATGTGTTGAAATTTGTTTTATTTGCGGATGATACAAATGTATTTTGTTCAGGGGAAAATCTCCAGCAGCTTTTGGAGGTCACCACCACAGAAATGAGTAAATTAAAACATTGATTTGATACAAACAAATTATTATTGAATTTGAATAAAACTAAGCTCATGTTATTTGGAAACCGTAAAACAGACACACCAGTACAAATGATGATAGATAATGTTAACATTGAAAGAGTATATGAAAATAAATTTCTGGGTGTAATACTGAACCACAGAATCTGCTGGAAACCCCATATAAATTATGTAAGAACAAAAGTCGCACGGAGCATCGCAATCCTGGGAAAAACAAAACACATTTTGGACCGTAAAGCACTTCATATATTATATTGCTCACTTGTACTGCCATATATCAACTACTGTCTAGAAATTTGGGGTAATACTTATAAAAGTAATCTAAAACCATTATGTAGTTTCCAAAAAAGAGCCATTAGAATTGTTAACAAGGTAGGATATCTGGATCACACAAACATACTGTTTTTACAATCACATGTTATGAAGCTCATGGACCTTGTTGAATACAAAACTGCACTGATTATGTTTAGAGCAAGACACAGGCTTTTGCCAGGTAATATACAAAAGATGTTCAGTGATAAAGAGGGGGGGTTACAATTTGAGACGAGAGCTTAATTTCAAGGTACATTTTGCTGGTTCAACATTGAAAACGATGTGCATTTCAGTTTGTGGAGTGAGTTTGTGGAATCGACTGAGCATGGAGGTTCAGCGAAGTCCAAACCTGAATAATTACAAGAAGGCATATAAAAATATTATTTTCAAGAGGTATTCAGATGAGGAGGGTCTGTGTTGACCTATTGAGTCAACACAGCCCTGTTTTCAGTTTTCAATGGGTTGGTCTGAATAATTTTATCCCTGATAGTACTGCAGTCGTTTAAACTATTGTATATGCAGTAAAGAAATTTGTGTTGGCAAAAGGGGGGTAGGAGCTCGATAAGTTTTAAACTTCATCCTACTCCTTTTCGGACACTGTTGTTGTTGGTTTCTTCCTGATTTGTATTTTATTGTATTATTTGATTAAATAATGTTCGAAATAAAAAAAAAAAAAAAAGATAATTATACCACAGTATTGGCAAAAATTAACAGTGACCTGAACAAATGGTCTCCTTTATACATGACTCTCCATGGCGGTATTTCAGTGACTAAAATGAACAATCTCCCTTGTATCAATTTTCTTTTCTCCATGCTCCCACTCTCACTGCCCTTAAGGACTTGGAGAAAATTTGTAGAAACTTTCTTTGTAAAGCCAAGCATTGATCAGATTTTCCACTTTAACACATCCCAAAACACTAGGTGGGCTTTCGCTACCCAATTTCAAAATATATTATTGGTCTTTCCAGCTAAGATTGCTGATGGTATGGCTTGACACCTCTTCTAATGTTCCATGGCGAACTCTTGAGAACGCTTTATGTCATCCTTTTCGACTTCAAGATCTCCCGTTTTGCGGCGCAGAGATTAGAACGACACAATTACTTATGGGGTCTAATATGTCAAATTTTTTGAATGTCTGGTATCAAATAGTTAAATACCTACAGTGTAGTAATTTCAAGTTTCATGATCTTACCCCCATATGGAATGATAATCTTTTAACTGATTCTATGCCTTTTAATTTCCCCAAATGGGCTCATCAGGGTGTAAATGTTCTTATCAACATTTTCAACCAACAAGGTCTACGCTCGTTTCAGGACCTCAAGGAGTCTTATTCACTACCAGGCTCCTCCTGGTTTTTCTATCTCAAACTCCACACTGCTTTAAAAACATATGGAGTTCCATGGGACTGCCCTTTAGGCCTGCATCCCATTGTAAAACGACTCTATTCTACCTCAAAGTCTGGGTCTGTTACTTCTTTTTTTGACTGGTTATTGAAATATAACGTTAATTTTATACCTGTTACATCAGTCTGGGATACAGACCTTCATGAGCTTGGTTTTGAATTGGATTTGCCCAAGATCTGGAATAATGTTTTTTCCTCGTCCAAAACTTCTGCTCATCAGCTGATTCATTTCAAATTTATCCATAGAGTCTACTTTACTCCTGAACGCAGATTTAGACTGAAGCTGACAAGTAGCGAACTCTGTGATAGGTGCCCCCATTCAAAAATTGGAACTTACATGCTTATCAATCAATCATCAATCAATCAAATTTTATTTATATAGTGCCAATTCACAACAGTCGTCATCTCAAGACGCTTTTCAAGGAACAAGAGCAGGTCTGGACCACGCTCATTGTTTGATGATCAAGAACCAACCTAAGATGGGTTTTGGCCCATCTCAACTAACATGAGTTACAGTGGCAAGGAAAAACTTCCTTTTAACAGGCAGAAACCTTGGGCAGGACCAGCCTCATGCTAGACAGCCACCATGCCGCTGCTGGGTTGGGGAGGAATGTAGAGAGAAGAGGGGAGAGGGGGAGAGGACAGGGGGAGGGAGAGAGACAACAAGATAGGGGAAAGGCGAGAGAGAATGAGTACGGAGAGGGAGGGGGAGGAAGAGAGAGTAGGGAACGAGGGTGAGAGAGAGACAGGAGGCAGCAGGAACAACAGCAACAACAACAACAGCTCATGTAATGGTGAAACAAAAAGAAGTTCAGTTTACAGGGTTAGGATATGAGTGATAATGGACAATGTTGAATTAATTGAGTGTGATTACAGTTAGCAGGCTTAATCGTAGTCAGTTCTATTTTGTATTATTAATGTCAATAATGACAGTGAGGCTGATGTTCATGTCTGCACTAACAGTAACAGCAACAGTCCAGAGGAATCAGAGAGAAGAAGGAGCTCAGGGCCGGGGGGGGGGGGCTTATGTTTTGGCATTGTGTAACAGTGAAAACTCTCTGCACCTATGTTGCTCAAACAATTTCAGATTTGTTGGAGAAAGAGCTTCCATTTTGTCCAGCCTTTTGGCTTTTTAGTTATAATCCAAATGTTTTTTTTGCCACATACACGAAAACGTATCATACTTGCTGCCTCTACAGCTGCAAAAAAGACCAATCTTAAAAGCTGGTTTGAACCAAGTTTTGTCATGAAAAGAATCTTGGTTGCTCTGTTTTATTATATTTGTCTTTTAGAAAGATCTACAGCTAAGGTTAATGGTGCAAAACTTGAGACATTGTCGACATGGTCTTATGCTATAACTTATATTCCCAGGCTATTCTAATATATATAATATAAAAATATATTATATGCCAGCTGGATATTAGAAAAGAACTGTGTTTTGTATTTTGATAGATTGATTGTTTGACTGATTGATTGTCCATTGACTAACTGATCAACAAAGGATTTAGTCTTGGGGTTGTTATTTCAAACATGATACGTGACACAACAGTGACTGGTACTTTGATTCTCTAATTTCTATCTTTTATGAAACAGCATTCATTTTTTGTCTATTTTGTTGGTTTGTTTTCTGTTTTATGTATTTATTTATTTGTTTTGCTTGTGTCTTTGCTGATGGGTGGTGTGTCACCCAAATCATGTCCCTTGTTGATCCAAGTGTTTGGTTATGTATTTCTAATTTTTAATTATTATTATTTTTACTTTTTATTATAATTTTCTCTCTTCTCTCACGCTTGCATTGTGCTATGTCCCATTGACTTGCAAAATCAAATAAATAATTGTTAAAAAAAATAAATTAATGTCTGTGGTTGCTTCTTGCGGGTGTAGGAGCACGATGACACATAGTTAACGCACAAAAACAGACAAAACAACGAGCACCAAAACACTAGGGCGCCTACTCCGGGTGCCATCTTGGATCAGTCAATACTTCAGGACGGCCAACTTTTGACTGGCTTAAATCATGCATCTGTCCAGCTGCATCAGCCACAGAGAAAGTACCACAGACATTAACTATACCCTATGTTCATTGTGTGTTACCAGTACACAGTTTATAATAATTTGTGCTTATGCTTATAGTGCTTATTTTTCCTAATTCTACCTCACTCAGCAAACGTGCCTCTTTCGGTTTTCAATAGTGTTCATAGACAGGATAAAGATTACTCTGTTTAAAAGCTTAAATGGCTGAGTTTAATACCTGATACTTTTGGGAGAAATTGGAGTTGGCAGCAGAACTCAAATATAATACATAATAACCCTTAAAAATACAGGAAGACCAACTGTAATCAACAATGGAAACAGCTTATTATTCATGGAATAAGAGGCATCAGGTGGGGAGATTGGAGTGTTTACACAAAATCTCCCCCTGTAGTTACTGCTGCTGAATGAGGTAAACTGGAAAAAAGACTTTGCTGAAGAGAGTCGGTATGATTGGCATACAAAGCAGGATGATGGGTAAGGAAACTGAGGGATGTTCAGATGCTCAGGTCAGACACATGAACATGCATATCGCAGTAAGTGGTCTAAATGAGTCCATCACTGAAGACAAAATAGGGGAGACCTGGGCTTTTTGTCACACTTTTTACACTCTTATTATATCTTGGAATCAATACATTATGTATAAACAAAATGTGTACCAGATGAAAGACCAAAGTCTCAGGTATATATTTCTTATTCATGTCATTTTCATATTATGTGTCAGTGTAGAGTTATAAGCAATCAAATAGAGAGTGTTAACATGTGACATGTTGTGCCATCATGGGGTAAGTTGTCTCACTACATGGGGTAAGATGTCACAGTGGATTTTGCAGCTAATAAAACAAGGACAAATTATTGTTGTTCTCATTTTTTACTTGAAAGTGAACATCAAAGTCAGGCACAGAAAATGTTTATCATTAAGCTAGAAAAAGTCATTGAACATAGCCATTAAACAAACGTAAACATAAAATATTACGCAACATTCCCTGGAGTTTAGAGATCTGTCTGACTTTGCAGTACTAAGCAAAGGTATGGTAGTTGACATTAAAGTCCTTTATTGAACTCCACATTGATTTCTTAGCTAGGGTCACCTGCCTGACTGCCCTCAGCATCAGGTCAGGTACTGCACTGCCACGTTCTGTTTTTCTTTTGAAATTCCTGACCATGTCTCCTCGCTTTCTCCTCTCCTTTAAACCACTCTTTTTTTCTGTAAAAATAGTCAAAGTCAAATTCAAAATTTAAATGATCATTACTTTATCATTTACTTGAAGTAATAATCACCATATTAATCATTTTGCTCTGCAGAAGTGGTAGTTCTTCTGCCTTAGTGTCTTAGTGCCTGATTGCATTTCCATGAAGAAATGATCATAAATGTTCTTCTTTGAGCTGCGTCACCCTGCAGCAGTCTGTAATGGACTGACCTGAGGTCTCGCTACAAACAAGCGGCTGCTGGAGGAGAGTGGGTAAGTTGTGTTTAGTTTCTTTGCTGAAGAAATTAGGCAAATTTAAAAAGATGTTTGGAGGCTAGTTCCATGGCTGGGACCCTATATGTACTGTTGATGAAGTTAGGTGCTGTTCTGAGCATTAATTGTGGCTATAGAGTGGCTTTTTCATTGAGGTTTGTTTATGGCTCCTCAGACCGCTGTGTATTGCTATGGTACGGTCATTACTGAAGTTGATATAACTACAGAAGCAAGCGGTCAGCAACATTCATCTCTCGAGGGGGTGTCTAACTCAGTGTTATGGTGTGTTTGACTAAATTAATTTTAAGCTGGAATATCCCTTTAACATTCAGGAGGAGGCAGCAATGCATTTGAAAGGACAACAACCTGGAACACCAAAACAAACAACAACAAAGGTTAGTAGTCATGAATTATGTTAGTGTTGATGAAATCTAGAGCCATGTTTGCTGCTCAAGTCAAATGTTTGATTTTGTCTGCCCACTTTTATTTATCCAGGAAAAGTTATGACATTTTTTGAGTTGCATTAGCTGTTCTTGACAGTGACTGGCAATTCTTCATCACAGAGGCTGCAGTTTGATGATAAGCATCCAGTCTCAGTCGTACTTTGCTTCTGGTACAAACATAACTTTCAGAGGTTCGGCTGCTATAACTATCATCACATAGAGAAAAGTCAAATTACTTGGCTTTGTCATATTTGTAGATGATGCAACATTATGAAAGGCCAAGGCACAATGTTCTTTCAATAAGGTATGTCTGAAGAGTCCTGTGTCACAAACATTTTTGACTGTCCGTGTGTGTGAGCGTGCACGTGCTTATCCCACTTTTTCCACTCCATGACTTAGATTTTACAGCTCAAGGACCTCATCCTTCAGCATAAACCTTAAAAACAGGATCAGTCTTGAATGTCTTGCTCTCATTTTTCATTATTCCCTCTCTTTCATCCCACTCTTCTTGTTTTTTTTCTTCTTTCTCTGAGAGATGTTGATTTTCCCTTATGCAGTGTAGTAAAAGGGAGACATTTGGACTGATGCAGGAATTCTTCTTTGTCCCATACAGCCACGATGAAGCGTTATGATGAAAGGTTTACATAATCTAGGCCAGTGTTTTTCAACCTTTTTTTGAGCCATGGCACAGTTTTTACATTGACAAAGTCCTGGGGCACACCACCACCCAAAATGACATTCTATAGCCTAACACAGTATGTATTATTGAATGTCGGGAAAATTAGGAAACCAAGGCCGAAAACCAAAAGAAATTATTCTGCCAATTGTTATTACTATTGCATTTATGGGTGTGACTGCATACTAATCTCACTAAAATCAAGGCACTGCAATTGTATAAATCAGGATTAATTAATGTTAAATATTAAATTCATATTTATTTATTCAATTGCAATGTGAGTTCCAGGGGCGGATCTAGGATTCTAGTTGATCAGGGGCTTAGCCCTTGCTACAAAGCACACAAAACTACATTTTTTTTGCTTCAACTTACCACCAATTCAAAGCTGGCAAAAGACACGGAGGAGAACACTTAAAAATTTAGACCCTTTAATGATGCAAATGTCCTACCACTAGCCTTGTTGAAGTCACTTTCTTATGTCATGAACATATTCATAACGTCCACTGAAAGAAGAAAATATAAAACAAAAAAAGTTATTCAAACTGATCACAAACTAAAAATTTTGATCCCCTCCAAAAATGTCTCTATTTTTGACTTCTAATCAGCTTGAGAACTATGGCTCTCTCTCCCACGCCCTATCCACATCCCCTACCCCATGTGCTGCAGTACACCAGGCGGTTTGCATAGACTGATCCCCCTCCTTGCCACCTTTACATCTGGACGGGCTATTTGGAACCTCCCAGCACGGCCGACAGATAAGCCTGTGATGGATATGAGGTGTCACCACCCGAAGCCCTGCCATAACAGTAACAGTACAGTACAGCAGCCATTTCATGTGTCTGCGAGCTGTCTGCGAGTGGGTGGGTGTGTGAGGTAAGTGGGTGTTTTGAGGAGCTGTGATTGTGAAAAGAAATTATTAGTGGGAGTAGAAATCTAAACATCACAGACAGAAAAAAAAGTTGCAGGAAAAAAAGGTGGAGAGAGACAGATGAAGGAAACTGAGCCAACAGAGGAAAGCCACAACAGGTCTGAAAAGATGGATATTTATTTACACCGTGACAACTGCTAAAAGGAAACTTTTTAAACTCTTCACAAAGGACAGAAAGGTTTGTAGAACTGATCAGAGTCTGTCAGACTTCCCCCATCACAGCTTGTTTGTGTGTTTATTTGAAGTGGAAATGCTTAATGTTGAGAAGTAAGCCAATGCTAAAAAAGGCCAAAAACAGCAGTTCCTCTAAAGTGCACTCGAGGTTGGCTCGAGAAGGCCAGGTAGTCAGTTAAAGTGCTGACCTTAGAGCAGGTGTAAACAAGGCTCACACCTCAACTTCACCTCTTTGACTGCTAGTGTGGCTGAGTCAGCATTTCTAATATGAGGACTGTCTGGAGACTGTCTAATATGGAGACTCTCTACAAATATGTGAGCATTATATAAATCTGACTGCATCCAACAAACTGCTGTCTACAGAATTTTGAATCTGCAGGAGACCTGAGGCCTGTACTACAAAGCTGGATTAACACATCCAGGATAAGTCTGCGACAACTCGCTCAACTTCACCAGATCTCTGTGATCCCGATCAGCTGTACTATGAAGCCGGTTATCAACTCGATAACTGAATCCAGGTGTGGCCACTTCAGATCTGTGCACGCACACGTAAAAGGGGGTGGGGTCAGTGCCACCGGACCAATCTCCACAATGGAGAAGGCTGCACGTCATTTTTCACAGACAAGGAACAGAGCATTATTTTATGCAAATACGAGCAGTACCGCAACATTATAACAGTGAGGAGCAGGACAGCTGCAGCCGCTAAAAGCCGTAGGGACTGCTGGCAAAAAAAATCACAGGTTGTGTAAATTACACATGTGCGTTCACATGGCCCCCTAATATGTTGTCATGCAGCGTGTGTGATCACCTCCATCATTGACCTCATTATTTCAGATACAACAGCAGTGGGGGAAAGGAGTACGTGGGAGCAAATAAAAATAAATCTAAAAACATCCTTTAAAGTAGTTTGTAGGTTTATTGAAGATTTTATTTGTACATATTTCAACGCGTAAACAGTGATTTCCTCACACTGCCTTTTTTCTTTTTATCTCCATCATCTGATGGTCACGTCATCTGCAGACACATTTGGGGTTAAGAGTTTTCTAATCTGCTTCAGTAAATTCTGAATGATGACTGATATGCTGCATGAAATTGGAACCTGGAGCTTGGCAAATAGTAGTGCATTGCTTAGACTACCTGAAGATTGAGGCCGTCAGAGGAAAACCTGTAACGTTCATAGAGAACGTCATCAGGTAAATCAAACGGATTTGAACGATCATGAATATAACGCTCTCGGCGAAGCGCTCCTCTCACTATCCATGCAACGATGTCCCCGGGATCCGGCAAAAGTGGGCAAGCCATTTTCCAAGAGATCCGATTGGTCAGTGGGCAGTCTTTTATACCTGCTGAGATCTTATCCTGAAACATAACCTGCTCCGGAGCAGGTTTGGCGTTCCGCGTAAGTTACCGGGGCAATGGACCCGGATAAAAAGAGATCCACCTGCGTAGTATGGAAAACCCAGAAGTTATCCAGGAGTTATCTCGCTAAGACCAAATCCAGCTTTGTAGTACAGGCCTCAGGGTGGTCCATACTAACTTCTGACCCGTTTACCTGCGATGTGAAATCCTCAAGACTGGCTGATGTAAGGTTTATCATGTGATAAGTGGATTCCTACACAAACGCCTTTGTTACCAACAGAGGACTTCAAGTTTGGTTCATTTTATAAATACATGACTAAAAAAAAATGTATTTACCAGTGGTGGCTGGTGAGAAAAATAGTAGGTGGGGCGAAAAGTTTGGAGACCAGAGCCCTGCAGGGTCCGCCGGGAGATTTTTTTGTCACTCATGTAAATTAAGCATTCTGGTGCATTCTGAGAAAATAATCAAAGAAACATACAATCTTTGAGAAGGGCCTCCAGATCCTGAGTTTTTTTAAGTGTTGAGGTTTACAAAAAAGCTGATATCTCAGCCTCTGTAGCAGATAGAAACAAATTCAAAAAATATTTGAGAGCTTACACATGTGGCTTTCAAGATAACTATCTTTTATTTTTCTGAAACTTAATCACATTTTTGAAAACCTTGAACAAACTTAAATGAAAGTAACTGTACACAATTGGTTATTTTGTCGCAGTGCTGGGGCGATCTGACCAGCGCCCCGTGGAAGAATCTATACTACTCTGTCAGCGGAAATATAATGGTAAATAAATAATAGCAGATGGGAAATGTAGTTTAAATGATTAGTATTGCAAGTGGCCCCACAATAGTTGGTAAAACATCTTTATTATAAAAATCTATTTTTAGAAAACATTTTTCTCCTCATTTTTTCTGGAAGGGCGGCACCCCAGTGCCCCCTATGGGCCAGCCACCACTGGTATTTACCATAATAGTACTTAAACACAAATGTGTATATGTGTTTTTTTAGAGCAGTTACAAAGACAAGACTTGGGATGTAGACCTCTATATCAGAAGAGAACTCCACAAACCTCCCAGCCTCATTCTTAACTGTCTGGGCTCTATGTTCATGTCCGCCGGTGACGTGGCAGACAGTGGCGGACCCCTTGAGTGGTATTTTTGTTTTGGAGCCCGGCGTATAGCCAGTTTGGTATTTTCATATACTGAGGCGCGCCGAGATCCGCCAAGTGCACGCCAAATACGCCCCGTGGGTCCCACAGCGCTCTCCTTCCGGAATCTTATGGCAAATGCAGCTCGGCAGATGATGCAAGTCAGTCCTCCGGGCGTTCAGGATTAGCTTTACTGCAGATCAATTCACAATAATTTGAGAAAATAATTTCGCTGGCCAGCCGATATTATTCTCAGGAGTCACTTTAACGAACTAAACAAAATAAAAGACTAAGACTTAGGTACTCTATGCACGCAGCAGATTACAAATGTTTTAAAGGAGCTTGGGTTTGGTTTCATCCAAGTTTCTAGAAAAGTCTGAACTTAAGGCGAATAAAAAAAGAAAACACAGGAAAAGTTACAAGACGATGGATGGAGACAAAAACATACGAGACAAAAAGACGATAAGAGCAAAGATGTTAAGAGCTTCAAAAGAGTCAGCTCAGTGCTTTTAACCCATTTGATGTGGGGCATGAACCAAAAGAGGGGGAGCTCGTGCACCCATTCATTGTTCACAGTGGGGGCTGATCAGGCTGGCAAGGGAATAGATTTTAACTTGCGGGATTAATAAGCGAGTTGGGTCTAATGTACTCACTCACTATGATTAATGCTGTTTATCAAATTACATATGATATAGTTTCACTTCATAGTTTCTTATGAGCAGATGAATCAAACCATAACATTAAATGCAAGGTAAACTTTAATCACCCGTTTTCCTGGTAGTCTATAACCTGAGGATTAAGAAGCTCTTTGAAAGTTAGAGAGGGATGTTATCTTTCTAACAGATACACCATTATGCATAAAAAACACATATGTGATAACATTCAACTGGAATATAAACTTGTCAATCGGTACTTAGTAAATGATTAAGATATACATTTTGATGAGGTAGACAGGCATAGCGTTAAAATGATCAAAACATTCTTAACTCATATAAAAGAGTTTTCAGTTACTACATATTGCTAACCTATTTTGGGAAAACCATTCACTAAGCTACAAAGTATATAATCATGCAACATAATTAAAGGAATGACCAGAATCATATTCAGAAGACACCACTAGGGGGAGCTGTTACGACCCTGGCTCAGGGGAAGCAACATAAGGGAGCTGAAACAACTCAAAGTTTTCTCCAAAGCATTTATTTCCAAGATCTCAAAAAAACAATGGAAGGTATGGGAGCTGGGACAGCATGTCTGGTCTGGCTGCAGGCTGAGAGAGAGCGTGGAACAGTCCCCCTTGGCTTTTATAGACTGCCCACAGGTGCAGGCGATCAGCTCGATTATCTGGTGGAGCCAGCATATGGAAGCCAGCAAGTGCCACAAAGGAGTCCTCAGGAGTGCCTCAAAGAAAACAGATATTAGTGTGGCATATTCTATAAATGCACATGTAACACCTCCTCCCATAAATATGTTGCCATGGGCAACATTTTTTTTTTTTTTAAAACAAACACTATATGCTAGCATGTTCAATTTATCTCAATACTGGAAAAACTACGACCTTGAAAGGGCATCAGCGATGACGTTGTCCTTCCCCCTGGATGTGCTGGATCGTCAAATTGAAGTCTTGCAGGAAGAGACTCCATCTCATCAGGTGCTTGTTTGGGTTTTTCATCCTGCTCAGAGACACCAGCGGGTTGTGGTCTGTATAGACCACTAGGGGTTGACTGGAGGACACGTATACATCAAAATGTTGAAGAGCCAAAATAAGAGCCAAAGCCTCTTTTTCAATCGTTGAGTATCTTCTCTAGTGGACATTGAATTTCTTGGAGAAGTGTCCCAACGGATGCTTAACACTAGAGGAATCCTCTTGCAGGAGGACAGCCCCAACACTTACATCACTAGCATCCACAGCTAGCTTAAAAGGAAGGTGGAAGTTGGGGGCAGCAAGAACAGGGGCACTAGCTAGCAGAGCCTTCAGACTTTCAAACACTAGCTGACAAACATCTGTCCAATCAAACGGGACATTTGGACTCAACAAGTTAGTCAGTGGGGCAGCAACAGTTGCAAAGTTCCTACAAAAACTGCGGTAGTAACCTGCCATACCAAGGAAACGTTTCAAGTCACGCCTAGACTGAGGGACAGAAAAACTCACAATGGCTTCGACTTTGGCATCAATGGGACAGACCTTTCCACAACCAACAATTTTACCCAAGTAAGTGACTGTGGCCTGCCCAAATTCACACTTGGCAAGATTCAATGTCAAATTAGCTGAAGCTAGCAGACTAAACACTTCCTTTAGCTGGGCTACATGCTGAGACCAATCTGAGCTATAGATGACCACATCATCCAAGTAAGCTTCACAGTTTGCAACACCTCTCAACACTGTGTTCACCAACCGCTGAAAAGTAGCTGGAGCATTCCGCATTCCAAAAGCCATAACGGTGTACTGGCAAAAGTCATCTGGTGTCACAAAAGCAGAGATTTCACGTGCCCTCTCTGTTAGAGGGACTTGCCAGTATCCCTTCAGGAGGTCTAACTTGGTTACATAAGATGCAGAACCAACATTGTCAATGCAATCTTCTAAACGAGGAAGTGGGAAACAGTCTGGCTTAGTAAGTGAATTTACCTTGCGTAAATCAGTACAAAATCGAGGTGTCTGATCAGACTTGTCAACGAGAAAACAAGGGGAACTCCATGCGCTTACACTGGGCTCAGCAATGCCATGCTTTAGCATATAATCAACCTCTTTTCTCAAGGTTTTTGCGCTTCTCAGGGTTGACACGATAAGGATGCTGCTTGACAGGAGTTGCATCACCAACATCAATATCATGCTGGAGGACATTGGTGCATGTGGGTACATCAGCAAAGAGAGAGGAGTGTTGTGTAATTAACTCGGTTATCTCTGATCTTTTTGGAGACTCAAAGTATGCAAGATGGACATCTAAATTGGCCAAGATTTTGGAATTTGGCAGCCTACCCTGAGACTTCTGACTGACATCAACAACCACTTCCTTCTCATCCATACAAGTTGGTTGGCTCAAAACTGCAACAGCCTTTACATCAGAGGAAACATCCTGGTTTCTTTCATAGAAGGGTTTTAACAGATTAACATGGCATAGGCGTGTTTTACGCTTTCTATCAGGAGTTCTGACTAAATAGTCAAGTTCACGGACCTGTCGCTCTACCACATAGGGTCCACTATATCTAGCCTGCAAAGCAGACCCTGGAAGAGGCAAAAACACAAGGACTTTGTCACCTGGAGAAAACAGTCGCTGTTTTGCCTTCTTATCATACCACCCTTTCATTCTGGCTTGAGATTCACTCAAGTTCTGCTTGGCCAGCTCACAGGCCTTTCTAAGCTTTGACCTAAAACTACACACAAAATCCAAAAGGTTGGTAGAAGAGGACTGGTTGGACAACCACTTTTCCTTTAAAAGTTTTAAGGAACCACGCACAGTATGGCCAAAGACAAGTTCTGCAGGGCTAAAACCAAGAGACTCTTGACTCACTTCCCTGGCTGCAAAGAGGAGTAAAGGAACTCCCTCATCCCAGTCTTTCTCAGACTCTCTACAATAAGCACGTAACATTGTCTTAAGAGTCTGGTGAAACCTCTCTAAGGCTCCCTGCGATTCTGCATGGTACGCAGAAGATGTACAATGCTGAATAGACAACAGCTGAAGTACCTGAGCAAAAATACGAGACATAAAGTTTGACCCTTGGTCAGTCTGAATAACTTTAGGAAGACCAAACAATGTGAAGAACTTAAGGGCTTTAGAAACTGATGAGGCTGTAATCCTGCGAAGAGGAACAGCCTCAGGGAATCTAGTGGCAGCACACATTATGGTCAACAGGAACTGGTTACCAGATTTGGTACGAGGAAGAGGACCAACGCAGTCAACTATGATACGCTCAAAAGGTTCCCCAATAGCAGGAATGGGGTTAAGTGGTGCTGGAGGAATCTTCTGGTTAGGTTTACCAACAGTCTGACACACAGGACAAGTTTTACAGTGCTGTGTCACATCCGTTTTTAGCCCAGGCCAAAAAAAATGCCTCAGAACACGATCTGACGTCTTTTTAATTCCCATATGTCCTGCAAGGCAATGATCATGAGCTAAACTCAAGATATCAGGACGGTAAACACTTGGAACTACAACTTGAAACACACTTCTCCAATCATCCTGACTAGACACGCTAGGAGGGGTCCACTTTCTCATCAGTATTCCATCATCTACAAAGTAACCACAAGAAACATCCTTAACTGTCTCCTCATCAACAGCCTCTTCAAAGAGGGAAGACAGAGTTTTCTCACTACTCTGTGCAACCTTTAGCTCTTCACGTGAGGGGAAAACATTGTTGAACCCTAATGTCACATCTTTAGCTAAAATGGTGTCAGAAAGGTCAAGGTCAGCGTCACATCCTTTGTCTTTTTCTCTCTTTGACATGGCATGGGTACTCACACAAACAGAGAAGGTATCTGGATAACGCTTTTCTAGATCATCTGAAATTTCAGTCACCAGAGGAACCGGAGTCACTTCAGGAACAGCCACTACTTTATCACTAGGAAGATCATTTCCCAAAATAAAGGACACACCATTAATTGGAATATGGGAACACAGAGCAACAGCGACTTCACCTGATGCTATGGAGGTCTGGAGGTTAAGACGATGCATGGGCAATGACAAATAACCACCAAAACCTTCAATCAGAGCATTAGAGCCTAAAGAGGACTCATCATAAAACTCCAAAAAGTCCTGAAGAATCAGGGACTGTAAAGCTCCGGAGTTTCTCCAGATTTTAATGGGTTTCTTACTTTCTGGATCAGAACAGAGGGAAACATAACCATCCATAAGGAAAGACGAGGAACCAGCCAACTGAACCTTTTCAGACGAATGCTGAACAGTGGAAAATGAAGAGGGCTCTTTTATAGCTTTTATGAAGGCTACAGGTTTGAAAGACTTTTGTTTCTTGCTCAGAACAGGGCACTCAGCAATAAGATGACCAGGTTTCTTGCAGTAGAAGCAAGCTTTTTCTGCAAAAGCACTTCCAGAAGCCTCTTTGGATGTAGAAACTATAGGGGAAACTTGCGTTGAGGAACGAGCTCTGTAAAAAACAGTTTTTTTCTTTCCGTTTATTCTGTTCTTTGTCAAAGTTAAGCTTGTGCGTCAAAATAAACTCATCTGCAAGGACTGCAGCTTAGTCGAGAGTCGTTACTTTTTGTTCACTAAAAGGTAAATACAAACAGCTTCAGGAAGAGTTTTTAAATTCTTCCAGCAACATGAGTTGTCTAAGGTCTTCCTTGTTTTCCACATTTTGGGATTTGCACCACCTATCAAATAGCGTCTCTTTTTCTTTAGCAAACTCAACATAAGTTTGCTGATCAAGCTTGTTGAGACTCCTGAAACGTTGATAAGCTTCAGGAACAAGTTCATACATTTTTAATATTGCACCTCTAACTTTGTCATAGTCTACACTATCATCAATACTCAAAGAGGAGAAAGCCTCTTGTACTTTTCCTACCAACACACTTTGTAAAAGTAGAGTCCAGGCATATTTCGGCCATTTTGAGATGGTAGTTACACGTACAAAATGTGAAAAATACTTTTCAACATCTTTCTCAACAAAAAGAGGAACAAGTCTAATGTGTTTAACTACATCAAAACTAGATTGTTCGACCTGGACAGAGTGTAGAAGTGAGGCATGCTTAAGTTCCATTTCTTTAAGAAATTGTTCATGTTCCAGGTGCATTTGTTTTTTCTTTTAACAGTCTATCTTTCTGTCTTTCCTGCAACTCTAGCTCTTTTAAAGCCAGATCTCTACGTCTTAATTCAATAGCAGGATCTGATAATTCAGGAGGTGGACTTCTAGATGGAGACAAAAGGTGTAGATTTAAGGATGCCATTTTCAATCAAAGCAGCCTTAAGGGCATCTCTGGTGCTCTTTAAGCTTTTGTCACTACTACAAATTTTGACTTCATAATTCAGCAATTTTTAAAAGCTGATCTTTTGTTAAGTTGTCAAGCAACTCTTCAGAGGGTGCACTAATAAAGTCATCAGGGGTGGCCATCCTAGATAACTGTACAAAAAACTAAATTCAAGCTAAACAAAACAGTTAGCTACAACAGGTCACCCACAAACAAGACAAATAGGCTCAAGGCCTCAAAAGTGTCCAACACAGCAGAAGCAGCTACAGATCAAAAACTCTCTCTACAAAATGGCTACCAGAGCCACAATCACAAAAGTAGGCCTACAAAATACCTGTCACAACACAAATTAGCACAATATTAACCAAATAGGAAACACTGGTAGAATGTAGTACACAAAGGCAACTCTAAAGTCAGGTAAACTAGCCTACACAAAGTCAAGAACACTTGACTAAACAAAACTGCACATAACACAAGTTAGGATCATGGACACACCACTACTATGGCCTCCAACTCAAAAGGAGCACCAAGTTAAACTCACCTAACTTATCAAAACCTTAACTGGTGAGCACAGCAAGCAAGCCCCAAGTATATTAACAAAGTAAACCCCCACTGGTTCCCTACCTGTTTTAAGCTTAATCCTGACGATCTTCAATGGCTTGCCGAGCTCGAACCATCACCAGACATACTGACAATGTCTGATGCAGTCCCTCCTCAGAGTTTGCCACCAAAAATAAAAAAGAAAAATAACAAATGAGAGGCTGAAGGAAGGACAATATAAATCAGCCCAGCTAGCCCCTCCTAACCCAACCAGGGAAGATTACGTATGCATAATGTTAATATACTCAGAACTATACTCACCACATGCTCACCAGAAGAGAGGAACAAAGCAGCACATGACCACATGATTTGAACAGCTCACCAATGAAAAAAGAAAAGTTGCCAGTCTAGGGAAAATACAACAAACTCAACTAATCTGGCTTCAATCCCTAATCTATCCCAGACGAGCCCCCAATATGTTGCTTCCCCTGGCTCAGGGGAAGCAACATAAGGGAGCTGAAACAACTCAAAGTTTTCTCCAAAGCATTTATTTACAAGATCTAAAAAAAACAATGGAAGGTATGGGAGCTGGGACAGCATGTCTGGTCTGGCTGCAGGCTGAGAGAGAGCGTGGAAGAGTCTCCCTTGGCTTTTATAGACTGCCCACAGGTGCAGGCGATCAGCTCGATTATCTGGTGGAGCCAGCATATGGAGGCCAGCAAGTGCCACAAAGGAGTCCTCAGGAGTGCCTCAAAGAAAACAGATATTAGTGTGGCATATTCTGTAAATGCACATGTAACAGGAGCTCTTGGTCCATCGAAAACCTAGAACAAATTTGTGGAGTTAGCAGTTTGGCTTATAAACATGCTAAACAAATGGGACAAAGACTGTTTCACTGCCGATGTGGTGTACAGATGGAAAATCCTGGTGAAGTGTCCATTAAACCTGAAATTGAATCATTTGCAGTTATTTTCTTTATTCTGCACCTAAAGAGAGTCACAGGAAACACAGCCACTCTGAAGATTTATGGCTGTGGTCTGTTACACAGATGAATGCTTTTGATGCACTCTTGAGTTGAGTTCTCATGATCTACTAAGGTACCTTTAAAGATAAAGTGTCAAATTTGAGAGTCTCCAGCCAAGAGCAGAGGGGTGAATGTTTATCCAGTCTGGGGTCCTGTCTGACTTTTGGGGGATCACCTCTTGGTTAGTTTCCCACAGACAGGAGGTTGTAAAAGACCATGGTTTGGTGTGTAAATTCCCCCATCTTCTTTTAGTGACCAGAGTCACTGCATTCCTTTAAGGGTGAATTAAAGATGAGAGAGCAGAAACCAGTCATCTGCTATACAGCACATACATTTAGATCTATATAGATATATTCTGATCTATATCTTATCTGATGAGCGCGTTTGGACACTCCACCTGAATGAATTAACACAGCTGAAACCCCATTAAATTAAATATCCAGTAAACAGTCACACATGATGAAGTTAACAAGATATTTAATTAATCTCCCCGCTTATCCTCCTTCCTCACGCAGCTCGATAGGTGTTATGCCGTAAAATGCACCCCTGACGTAGGATGCATCCCCTGCATCCCATCCACTCATTAGCTTCTTATAGTGGAAAAAAAAATTCTCTCATATTTATAAGAAACACGAGTATTGCATCATGACAACATGTCAAATGGAGCAGCAAACACTCGTCCTGTTTTGGGGTATTTAAAAAATGCACATACAGAAGTGTACTTGGGTATATAAAGGAAGCAGACACAGAGGCAGATAGCAAATTAAAGATGTAATTTAATGTCCAAAAACAGAAAAAAAGGCTGGGCTGGAGCCACTGTTGAGAAGCAGAGGAGAAGGAGGTGAGAAGACATACAAGGAATCACAGGGAGCAAAATTACTTAGCACTTAGCCGAGGAGAAGGCCAGGAGAAGCGTCTGTACCATTTGGGAGTGAAGTCAATCACTCAGTCTCACTCAGCCAAGAAACAAAGAAAAACAGGAAGTCCAACTAAGATAAAACAAGAGGAGGAGGCGTCTCACCACAGCACCCCCCTCTCAATGAACGCCTCTTGGTGTTCTGCCAGGTTTGTTGAGGTGAACGGCGTTGAAGTTGTTGTGGAGCTGATGGTCCAGGATGAGGGAGCAGGAGATCCAGGACCGCTCCTCTGGCCCGTAACCCTCCCAATCCACCAGGTATTGGAAGCCTCGGCTCCGGGGCCGAACATCCAGGATTCGTCCCACAGTGAAGGCAGGGTGGTCGTCAATCAACCGGGGGGGTGGAGGGGCGATGGAAGAAGGGCTCAGGGTGCACAAGGTGACAGGCTTGATCAGGGAGATATGAAACATGGGGTGAATTTTGAGGGATGAGGGAAGTTTGTGTCTTACCGCCGAGGGGTTAATAATCTTGTGGATCAGGAAGGGACCAATGAAGCGGGGAGATAGCTTGCGGGACTCGGTCTGCAGGGGAAGGTCACAGGACGATAACCAGACCATCTGACCGGGACGATAGTCTGGTGCAGGGGAGACATCAATGGACATCAACCAGGTGTTTGTTGCGCTCAGCCGGGCCCTGGCAGATCTCCACACCTCCCGTAGGCGCCCAATGTGCTCCCTCACTGACGGGATGGCCACCGGGTGCTCCTGTACGGGAAACAGGGGGGGCTGGTAACCAAAACAGCACGTAAAGGGCGACATACCTGTGGCCAAGGAGGTGAGGGAGTTATGGGCGTACTGGATCCATGGGAGGTGTGTACTCCAGGATGCTGGATGATGGGCCGCAACACACCGCAAAGCTGACTTGAGGTTTGGCCGTTGGTCTGCTGGTGGTAGCCCGAGGAGAGGCTAGATGCTGCGCCCACTGCCTGGCAGAAAGCTTTCCAGACCTGGGAGGAGAACTGGGGACCATGATCTGACACTATGTCAAGGGGGATACTATGAAGTTGGAACACATGAGACACTAGGAGATTAGCAGTTTCTAGAGCAGAGGGGAGCTTGGGTAACGGGACATAATGCACAAATTCGGAAAACCTGTCTATGATGGTGAGTATGACAGTGTTACCTTCAGAAGGGGGGAGACCACTGAAGCGATCTAGAATTATGTGAGACAAGGGGTGTGAGGGCACAGGCAGGGGACGCAGCAAGCCAGCCAGAGGTTGGTGGGTGGCTTTACCTCGGGCACAGATGGAGCAGGCAGCAACAAACGCCTGTACGTCCCGGACCATCCCGGCCACTGAACCACTGCTGAAGGAATTGGAGGGTCCGCTGAAATCCAGGGGTGGCAGGTGCGTCAAGAGGAGTGCCCCACCTGTAGGACCTGGGAACGTGCAACCTCAGGGACAAATTTTCTGTCAGGAGAGCCGGTTCCAGGGTCCGGGTGTTTCCGGAGGGCCTGGTTCACAATGGTGTTGATTTTCCAAGAGGCAGAGACGACGACACAGGAGGCAGGGAGGATGGTGTCCGGTTCGCTGGGGTCCGATGTAGCTGAGGAGTAGATCCAGGATCGGGCGTCAGGTTTGAGGTTGCGGGAGCCAGGACCATAGGAGAGGGTGAAGGTGAATCTGCAGAGGAAGAGGGACCAGCGGGCTTGCCTGGAGTGAGGCGTCGAGCAGAAAAGAGGTACTGAAGGTTCTTGTGGTCAGTCCAGATGAGGAATGGGTGTTGCGCTCCTTCCAGCCAGTGTCTCCATTTTTGGAGTACCCACACAACAGCCAGCAACTCATGGTTTCCCACGTTGTACTTTAGTTCGGTGGGTGAGAATTTCCAGGAGAAGTAGGCACAAGGATGGAGCTTCTGGGTCTCGGTATCCCTCTGTAAGAGGACGGCCCCCACTCCGGAGTCCGAGGCGTCGACCTCCACCATGAACTGGAGAGAGGGATCCAGGTGTCTGAGCAAAGGGGCCGAGCAGAGGCAATGAGAGTGGCAGTGAGGACTCCAGGCGGAGATTGAAGCTGTGGACCACTTGATCTGGGGATTATGGATTTGCAGCCACGGGAGTCCAAGCACGAGGGGTGAATGCGGAGAGGGAAGCATGAACAACCGGATGTCCTCACGATGGTTTCCCGAAAGGATGAGGGTCAGAGGAGCAGTGCAGTGGGTTATGGTGGCTATAACCCTGCCTTCAAGAGCGGTGACCTTATGGGGGCAGGAAGCGCTTCCAGGGGGAGCTGTAGCCGCGCCGCCAACCCAGCATGAATGAAGTTGTCGTTTGCTCCAGAGTCAATAAGGGTTTGGAGTGACGTGGATCCCTTCCCCCACAAGAGACAGGCAGGTACAGAGATACGTCTGGGAGAGCTGGAGGTAGAGGAGGTGTGGCTGATTTGCATGGGTTCTCCAGCTGAGGGCGCCAGAGCCAGAGGAGCTGAGGGCTGCAGAGAAGACCCGCTGAAAGTGCAGGAGGATGAGGAATCTAAACTATGGGGAGGAGTGTTTAGTTTCTTTTCTCTCTCTCCCTGAGGCGATTATCCAAACGTATAGCTAAAGAAATTAGCTCCTCAAGTAAGGATGGCTCGTCATGAGCAGCTAATTCATCCTTTAGCTGTTGGGACAGATAACGAGAAAATATACCCTTTAACTCAAGTTCTCCCCACCCACTCTCGGCTGCCACTGTGCAGAACTCAATTGAGACCGAGAGCCCTGGTAGAGGGAAAACAACCGCTTGGTACATTAAGGTCCCTCGACAGGATTATCAAAGACTTTGCGAAGTTCCTCAGTGAATCTGGCATTTGAGGACAACATAGGTGAATCTTCTTTCCAAACGGCAGTCGCCCACTTAGCAGCTTTGCCTCTCAACAGATTGACAGTGTAGGCTATTCTGAATTCATCTGATGGGTAACTAATAAGCTGTTGATCAAAGACAAGGGTACAGCAGAGCAGGAAACCTCTGCAGCCCCCAATCTCCCCAGCATACGGCTCAGGAGGAGGGACATAAGGCTCTTTGCAGACAGGAGAGGGTAAAGAGGGGGCCGTACTCACAGAGTGGGGAGACCTAGATTGCTGTGGGGGGAGCCTGGAGAGGAGTTGATCCGCCAGTTGCGCTACTTGAACGGTGAGGCCTTGAAAGGCTTGGTTGAGGCCCTGGAGCATGTCCTCATGTTGCTGGGTCCATTTTCCTGGCCTGAGTATTCTGTGGCGTGTGGTGTATTTTGTGGACCCAGAAGCAGACACAAAGGCAGATAGCAAATTAAAGGTGTAATTTAATGTCCAAAAACACAGAGAAAAAAGGCACGAGAGAAAGTCCGGTTGGCTGGCTGGCTGTTGTGTGGGCTAGACACTGTTGAGAAGCAGAGGAGAAGGAGGTAAGGAGACATACAAAGAATCACAGGGAGCAAAATTACTTAGCACTTAGCTGAGGAGAAGGCGGGGAGAAACGTCTGTACCATTTGGGAGTGAAGACAATACTCAGGCGCTGAGACTGAGGGCTGCTGGCTTCTTAAAGGCCTTGATTGCAGATTCAGTGCAGGTGTGGAGTCTAACTCGGCCTCAGTGACCGGGGAGGGGTAGGGTGCTCTGGAAGAGAGTCAAGCCAGACCAGGCAAACAAAGAAAAACAGGAAGTCCAACCAAAATAAAACAAGAGGAGGAGGTGTCTCACCACAGAGAACATTATATTTTCAGGGCAGCAAATATTCTGAATCAGAGGGCTATTGTTTTCGGCTTATCTGAATAGCCTGAATGAAATCATTGAAGGCACACGCTTTAGAATCAGTCCAATGGTAAGGAAAACTTGGATTATTTCGCCTTGTTGTGTACTTTCAACCGCGCTCCCATCAGGGGGTGCATTCTACGGCAGGGGTGCACTCTATGGCACAACACCTGACGTGTCTCTGTGTCCTCTCTCCGTCCTGCTGCTGCAGCAGTGGCACGGCTGACCAGATGATTTATTCTAGTGATCAGATGAGTTATTTACTTCAAAAATTTGAACAAAAAATATAAAATAAAATTAAAGAACCTTTCACTCAAAATTACCTGTTTATCTGATTTCCTCACATCATTAAGATTCTGTAAATATTCAATCTGGAGTCAGGCCCACATACATATATTATAGTATTCAGTTTTGTGAGCCAAATTTATTTTATATGCCAACATCTATGAAAGAAAGAGCCAGGCCACGGAGCGCGATGCGTCCTTTACGCACAGGTGGTTCTGATTTTAATGCCATTATTGGAATTTATGTTGTGATCTGTGCACACAACCCACCTTTGTCATGTGGGGTTTAAATAAAAATTTAAATGCAACTTTATGTGAGTGTCTTTATTTGTGGAAAAGGGTGTTTGTCTTACCAGTGGGTACAACATTACACACACCAAATCCATCTGCGCTTATATGAGACAGTGTGCAGGGACCCTCTGCAGTGCTTACAGCGACACTTGTTGAGGGGCTGCCTTGTGTCGCCATCGTGTGGCATTACTGTCTTCAGACATCTCAAAATTGTAATACGCCTTGCCGGTGGTGGATTTAAAGGTGAGGAGAGGAGCTTATGTTATTGGTCAATACAGGTTTTGGCTGTGTTAAAACCACTCCACGCCCTCTCTCCTCCCTCCCTGTGACTTACGCCACTGGGAGGAGCTGAGTTAGGGAGGGGATTACTTACGCCGGGCTGCGCCGCTCACCAAAATACCAAATTGTGCTTGGGAACGCCTTGCCAGCATGGGGACCTGACTTATGCCGCGCCTGCGGCACGTCCCTGGCGAGGCACGGAAATAGAGCCCTCAGTCTTCTTCAGAAACTTCTTTTCTTTTAGGGGCAAAGATAGTAGAATACATGTATTAGTGTGTGTGTGTGTGTGTGTGTGTGTGTGTGTGTGTGTGTGTGTGTGTGTGTACATGTAGTTATGTCCTGGCACAGGGTTGGCCTACAGTCTCTAAAAACACCCTCATAAAGCAGACCCTTACATTAGATCCTACAGGCCTTTATGTGGAAACACAACACTGATATCCTATGTTATTAATGAGCTGATTTTCAGACTCAGGCTCACGCTGTGTTTTTCATTTTCCCATGTTGCTAGTTGGCTTCAGACATGCAGTTTAAGTTAATGTTTCATGAGGGTTTGATGCCTGCAAGCAAGAATTCAAAGCAACACAGCTAAAGCCCAGTTGTTCTTTTGTTTAAAAAAAACAAAAATAAACATAATTAGAACTAAAAGCCACAAAATTAGAACCCATCTTCCTTTGTGCCAGTCAACAATTATTCCCAAATACATTTTCACTAATGGATGTTGTATGAGAATCTCTTCTCTGCATCATGGGTAGCCATCTGGAGAATTGATATGACATACCCATAATGACAATACTCACGCACACACGCACACACACACACACACACACACACACACACACACACACACACACACACACACACACACACACACCTAACAGCATAAAAGGGAGTAGAAGAAAAGCTAGGGAGGCTTCCCTCAGTCTCGGTCGAGACTGTTTGTCATCTGTAGGATACTGATCTCTACATCTGTACAGTAAAAGATGCCCAGGCTGTTCTTCAGATCTCATCCTGTCTCCTGTGCATTGTTTTACTAAGTTGATGCTGGATTTTACACAACATAATGGTGAGCCTTAGCCAGAATTCGTATCGGGGGACAAGGGACTGTGACTCTGCGGACTTCTTATGGGATGTGGACACTCTGTGCGCACAAAAAGAAAAAGGTTGAAGATTTCCTAAAATTTATTTGAGCATTCTTTTCCCTGTGAGGTGGTGCAGACTACTGTTCTCTGTCCTCTTCAAATCAAAGAACCTAGAATAGAAATCAGAGGAGACAGTGGGAATGAAGACAGTCTGAGAAAACTGCATGCATGCAGTCAGCTGATCAAAATGTGCTAAATTTGGGAAAAGGAAAGGAAGCCAATTAAAATTGGATATATATCAGCTGAATATAAGGGAAACTGCAGTGGGTTATGTGAGACCGTTATATGTGGAGCTAGTTAGACTGGGTGCGGAGGAGCACAAGGCCAGTAGTTGTGTGGAATTAGCCAGACTGGGTGCGGAGCAGCACAAGGCCAGTAGTGTGTGGGACTAGCTAGACTGAGTACGAAGCGGCATAAGGCCAGTAGTTGTGTGGAACTAGTAGACTGGGTGCTAAGCAGCATAAGGCCAGTAGTTGTGTAGAGCTAGTTAGACTGGGTGCTAGGCGGCACAGGCCAGTAGTTGTGTGGAGCTAGTTAGACTGGGTGCGAAGCGGCATAGGCCAGTAGTTTAGGGGAGACCGGTGTATTTGAAGCTTTCTAGACTGGGTGCGAAGGAGCATAGGCCAGTAGTTGGGTTGAGACTGGTCTGCAGACAGCCTGGCCCGGGCTGTGATGTGTTCGTTTTTAGGCTGAATGCCTGGTGATAAGGAGGTCTGGATAATTGTTGAGATAACAAGGGGAGCGGCGGGCACAAGTGTGTCTGTCCATTGTTGAACTGTGAGTTTTAGGTCATTCTTTTGTGAGCTCTGAAAGGTGGTAGCCGACAGACGAGCAGATTCATCTAGAAATACATACGTGGATTTTCTTTCTGGAAAACTCCACTAGAAAGGAGGATTTGTCATGCAGACTTCTACTGAGGCTTCAGAAAAAGCCAAAAGGAGAACAAAAGTGACATATTTCCTCAGAAAAGTCTGATCCAGACTCTAGAGGGCCGAATAATTATAATGAGTCACTAATACATATCTGATTATACTTTTTTTGTATAGCTGTTGATACCAATACTGACTATTGCTGTGAGACTTTAGTTAATGCAAAAGCTTTTGTACTGTGTAATTTTCTGAGAATTTTACAAAACTGCTGGTGATTGGGTTTTGGTGTGGGTGTTCATTTGAAGAAGTTTTGAAGTGTTGAATGGTGACGCAAGTTAAGATTGAAGTAGGGTGTGGCATTGTACTGTTTGATTAGTGAATGTGTAAAAGACTGACACTGAGAATATTGTGTCTTTGATTGTGACATAGTTTGAAGTGAGGCAAGGCTTGGAAAAATGGTGCGACATGCAGAGAAAGATCCTGACTTTGTGTCGGATCTGTTTTGTCCTTTTTTTTCCCTTTATCTGTGGCAATGGGTGACTGTGTGTTCTGGATTAGAGATCAGACAAAGGGTAACTGAAAGTGTTTAACCCTTCCGGGCTCTTTAGATTGACTTCCCTCTAAAGTCCCTCGTGGCCGAAAAAAGCCACTTTTTTTGTCTGCTGTAAAATCATATTGGATTAATATTTTTTTCAGATTTTTTTTCACACATCTTTTATTTTACTTCTGCCCTGTTCGAAACTAGCAAATGTTTCATTGAAAACAATCTTTTTTAACCCTTTAAGTGCCAATTTAAGACAAAAAGTCACTAATAGGGCAAAAAATTAAAGGAAAATGACCCATTATTTTATAAAACATGATCAGAAACTGGTAATCTCTTGCAGGGTATCAGAGTCTTGAATAGGTCAGAGATTAGTAATATAATTGACTTAGATGCCTTTTAGGTTTTTCTGTAGCATCAGATTTAATGAAAAACTGCGTTTGGCGCCCCTCAGTGGCCAAAACTACTTTGACTGCTGTAAAATCATATTGGATTAATATTTTTTTCAGATTTTTTTTTCATACATTTCTTATTTTACTTCTGCCCTGTTCAAAACTAGCAAATGTTTCATTGAAAATAAAAATTTTAACACTTTAAGGGCCAATTTAAGACATAAAGTCACTTAAAAAGAAAAAAAAAAATGGAAGGAAAATTTTAAGGAAAATGACCCATTTTTTTTATAAAACATGATCAGAAACTGGTAATCTCTTGCAGGGTATTTAAGTCTTGAATATGTCAGAGATTAGTAATATAATTGACTTCAATGCATTTTAAGTTTTTCTTTAGCATCAGATTTAATAAAAAACTGCCTTTGGCGCCTCCCAGTGGCCAAAACTACTTTGTCTGCTGTAAAATCATATTGGATTAATATTTTTTTCAGATTTTTTTTCATACATTTCTTATTTTACTTCTGCCCTGTTCAAAACTAGCAAATGTTCCATTGAAAATAAAAATTTTAACCCTGTAAGGGCCAATTTAAGACATAAAGTCACTTAAAAAGCAAAAAAAACGGAAGGAAAATGAAGGAAAACGACCCATTTTTTTAATAAAACATGATCAGAAACTGGTAATCTCTAGCAGGGTATCAGAGTCTTGAATATGTCAGAGATTAGTAATATCATTGACTTAGATGCCTTTAAGGTTTTTCTGTAGCATCAGATTTAATGAAAAACTGCGTTTGGCGCCCCTCAGTGGCCAAAACTACTTTGTCTGCTGTAAAATCATATTGGATTAATATTTTTTTCAGATTTTTTTTCATACATTTCTTATTTTACTTCTACCCTGTTCAAAACTAGCAAATGTTTCTTTGAAAAATTTTTTTTCACCCTTTAAGGGCCAATTTAAGACAAAAAGTCTCTTATGAAGCAAAAAAATGGAAGGAAAATGGAAGGAAAATGACCTTATTTGCTTCATAAGAGACTTTTTGTCTTAAATGGGCCCTTAAAGGGTGAAAATTTTTATTTTCAAAGAAACATTTGCTAGTTTTGAACAGGGCAGAAGTAAAATGAAACATTTGCTAGTTTCGAACAGGGCAGAAGTAAAATAAGAGATGTGTGAAAAAAAATCAGAAAAAAATATTAATCCAATATGATTTTACAGCCGACAAAAAAAGTGGCTTTTTTCGGCCACGAGGGACTCTGGAGGGGGAAAATTTGTCCTGGCTTTATTATTGACCTGGTGAAAATGTTGAATTCATGTTTTCGAGTAGAATTTCAAATTAAGCTTAGAAAAAAAAATTCATCACATTTGCTGCAGTAAAAAAAAAAATATATCCAAATAAGTCTCTTGTTTTTTCGTCAAATGGCCGAATTCGGCCACAGGGACCCGGAAGGGTTAAGTGTGAAAAGGGACAGAGAAGCAAAGTGATGTTTTCCATAGTGCGAATATTTTAACTCAAACTTAAGAATTAAAATCAATAATAATGATAATAATAATAATTGTTTTCTTTCCAAAAATAAAAAGAAAGCAAGGAAAAATAGGATTACTGAAACACTGCTGATCAAAGTAATTCAACTGAAATAATAAATTCTACAAAAACCATGACCAGAAAGGGAAAATTAGTTTAACTCCAGCTGCATTTGGTAGGGTGTAGAGCTCCTGAACACTGATACCCAAAAACTTACAAAGAAATGGGATTATTGAGTCATGGAGTTAGAATGACCTAGAGGAGGCACATCTGATGTGACTGTGTGTTAGGATTTGGAGCAGCAAATTAAAGACTATAAACACAAAGATAAAAGTGAAAAATGCAAAAACAAGAGATTTGGAACTAAAATTACTGGACATGTTCAAAAGTGAAGGCCAACACTGTTTATGAATAAATTAAAGATTGGCTTTTCAGAGCTAGAAAGCAATAAGGAGAAGGTGGAGAAAAGAAAGTCACAAACATGGAAAATAGGTAAAACAGAAAGGAGATTTTGCAGCCAAATCCAGTATCAGAAAACAGAGGAAATTATCCTTCTCTGTTAAGGGAGGTTAAAATAATTTGTGATTTTGAGTTTGCTGAGGGAGACAAAGCCCACAACAAACCTTTGCCCAATTCCCCAAGTAATGATTGTAAGTAATTGTTATGTGAATGATAATGCTGATAATGCTGAACAGTCATATTGGTTTAATCTGGGTAACAATAACATAGACTTGCCACGTGAACTCTGTCACCCAATAGTACAAGTAGTAGTAGCACAAATACTTCCCAGCTTAGGTAAGAAGCAGGGCCTGCAAATATCATGTGATCCTGCACAAAATGTGATCTTAGATATAGGCCTAGATTATGTTCACCTGAAAATGCACTGATAGTATGTTTTCAATCTTAATAAAGGGCACACAGGCTAGCTATGTGCCGTGGAAAACCACATGCCTTGCTGGGCTGATTGCCAGACTACCACAAACTGAACAGGGGGCAGGGAGATGGATATCAGTCTTTGAGGATGAACTGTAGGGAAAATGTTGACTACACCAGACATGAAAGCACTCTTGGCTCAACTGCTGGGAACGAAGACGATCGAGGAGTTTCTGCACAAGCCAAAACAAGGTTTGATGATGAATCCCATGATAGATGGGAGTGAGTTCAATGCATATTGTGATGTGATGTGGAGGGCGCTACGAGATGAAGAGTGGAGACTGAAAGAGCAGGAAAAGAACATTCAGCGGAAGTTGATACAGCTACAGCTGGGAGAACTGCGAAGCAGAAACAAAGTACAGACTCAGGCTGCAATAGTGGCCACATCTAAGGGGGACACCGGGGATGCCTCTGGCTGGAGATGTGGTGGGGGCCCCAGCCCAGACAATGTGAAAGTGGTGGCTTACTACAGTGTGATTTTTGTGGATGATGGAGAGAGTTAATTGCTAGTTTTAATTTTAACCCCTTTTGACCTTATAGACCAAAAAGCCCTATGTAGAAGTAACATCCAAATTTGGTGCTCACCGCAAGGTGTGTATGACGACAGTTATGGTTTATAGTTTTAAGTAAATATCTTGACTGAATATGCAAAGGTATATTAGCTAGGTCATATTGCTATAATAAAGTATATATTATGGTTTAAATCCCAAATGTCCAGGTGTTATTGAAAGATGTTTTTGACCCATCACATAGTAAGATGTACTGAGGAGAAGCTGGATGAAAACATTATGGTGTGTCCTTGAGTCCAGTGTAATGGGACCTGAGGCTGATGTGTGACTGTCATATTGAGTAATACATCCTCTAAAGCGAGCAGCTGAGGAGGGAAGCAAATTTTGAGAGGCCTACTAAAAACCGCAGTGCTAATTGAGATCTAGGGTGTAACATTCCTATTCTGTTAGTTTAAAACTGATAAATCCAAATATGGCTGTGCTGAATCCGCATACACTCCTCACAGATATGTCACCTAATGTAAAGTATTGGGAAGCTATCAAAGGCCAATAAGGCCACAGAAAATGTTTTAAAGTCAAATAACTATTTTGCTACCAGTAGTATTAACAAACGAACTCAGGATCTGACTTGCACAGTGATTCACATGGTGCAAGGGGGGAGATAATGAGACAATTAAAACATGAGATTTTTAGAATATGCTGACAATAGTTGATAAACTCTTAGGTCATTGTGATATGTGTTTTCAGATCAATTGAAGAGACCAATAAAACATTAGTAGGACACTTTTCCAATTCCAGGGGGACGCTTTTAGACATCTATTCATAGACTATGTGGACATGATTAAAACTGCCAAGGGAAATGTTACATGTTTGTAATGATGACGGGTTCAGTCGATGGATGGAAGCAACACCATCAAAAGATCTTGGAGTCAGAACTTTTTTGAAATGTTATTGCATGATTTGGTACATCATTTTGGGGAAGAAAGTTAATCTCTCAAGAATATATCAGATCAGAAAAATTGCACTAACACTAACCTATAGGAAGATGCTTTGCTACTTGCGCTTATGAACTTTCACCATCAAAAGCACTGTGATAAATCTCTCACTGCATGAATTGCTAACTTACAAACCTATGCTTTACTGCATACTTGTTGAGGCAGCTCCTCAACAAGTGTCACTGTAAACGCTGCAGAGGGCGTCCTTCACACTCTCTCATATGAGCACAGATGGATTTGGTGTGTGTAATGTTGGAGCTACTAGTAAGACAAAAATCCATTTCCACAAATAAAGACACTCACATAAAGTTGCACATATTCAAACCTCACATGACAAAGGTGGGTTGTGCACACAGATCACATCATAAATTCCAATAATAGCATTAAAATCTGAACCATCTGTGCGTAATTACGCATCGCGCTCCGTGGCCTGGCTCTTTCTTTCTTAGATGTTGGCAAATAAAATAAAGTTGGCTCACAAAACTGAATATTAGAATATTCATATGTAGGGTTAACGTAAATAACTCATCTGATCAGTGAAACAAATCATCTGTTCAGCCGCCGCAGCAGGACGGGGAGAGGACACAGAGACATGTCCAGGTCGAGCTGCACGAGAAATAAGAGGAAGAGGAAGTTGGAAAAGAAGAGAGACGAATTACATATCTTGTTATCTTCATCATGTGTGTCTATTTACTAGATATTTAATTTAATTTAATGCGGTTTCAGCTGTGTTAATTCGGTCAGGTGGAGTGTCCAAACGCGTGCCAAACGCGCTCATCAGATCAGAAATAGATCAGAATATATCTATATAGATCTAAATGTATGTGCTGACTCAGAATATTAGTTGTTTTTGATTATTTATTGCACTGAAATGTGCCTGTAACTGTGGAAACTTGCCGGTGAGGCACTGGTGACGTATGCCGATACGCCGCCGGTCTACCAAAATACCACTAGACCAGCTGCAATGAAAGCTGACCAGGTTTGAATCAGCGAACTTTCAGCGCACTTTATACGCCACCAGCGAGTACGAAAATGTCACTGCCGACACCTCCCCCTGCCACGCCACCATGCCCAGCTTGGCGGATCTCGGTGCACCTCAGTCCAAGAAAATACCAAACTGGCTGTATGCCGGGCTCTGCCAGATGAAAATACTACTGCATGGGGTCCACCACCCTCCTCCACCTCATCGGCGGACACAAAAATAGAGCCCAATGTTGGAAGCTGATGGAGGAGATGGGACCTATGGTGGACCTAACACTGGCCCATGAACTACCGAAACAGCTGGCACAGTGTGTGATGTATGAAGGAGGGACTGAGGGACCTGAACAGTTGCTAGACTTTGAAGGAGACGAAGATGAGCAATGGACTTTGAGCAACACAAACAACATATCCAGTGAGCTGAGATATTGAACTGAACATGGTTCATTCGCAGAGTTTAAAAGACTACACTAATCACACATTGATCAAGGGGTTAATCACATACTAATCAAGGGACTTTGTTAGGAACCGAACAAAGGCCAGGATCCAAAAATGCAGAGGCAAATGCCCAAATTAATAGCAATAAACAATAAAACAAAGTGAACAGAAGAAAATCACAGTTTCCAGGAAAAGGCATGGTTGGCTTGGACTGCCACTAAAAAACACAAAAACAGAGTTAGAAAAAAGTCAGTGCAGCAAGGCAAATAGCTGATGAAAAACAAAGTTCAAATGTTAGTGCCACATGGGGCAAGTAACAACTTAGGGAGTGTAAGAAGACAAAGTGCAACAGAAATTGTAAACCAAAAATCTTCTCATCTGGAGGGAAAAAACACCAAAACAAAATCACCTTTGCTCAAGGGAAAAAATCCCAGGAAAGTAACAAAAGAACTCACAAACAAACGCTGAGAGGCAGGCCGGATACACGGGCAGGGAACAGGGAGCTCGGCGTGGCAAGACACGTGTTGCATGACTGGGTAATCATCCGGCACAGAGCTGACAGAGGAGCTGGCATATGCCAGGTAATTGACACCAACGAGAATCAGGTGCGTGTAATCAGTCCGGGCCAACCCCGCCTCCCGCCGTGCCTCCAGCGCTGCAGAGAGAGAGAGAGAGAGGGAGAACACACACAGAGGAGAGGAACACAGGAACCCCAACTGCTGCATAAACCTCAAAATCCTCACATGTTTGTTGCAGGTTGCTACAATAAAATGAATGGTATTACCAGAAGTTGAGAATTTTACTATGCAAATGATATTATATCAGCGTATCCAGGACATGGATGGTCGCCAGGGTGCGGGGCCGTAAGATTCTTTCCCTGTTGAAACAGCCCGACGGGGTTTTCAATCTTATGCGCTGATATAATTTGAAATGATCCTAGCTATGGTATGATGGTAAAGAAATTGAACATTAATGTGAGCTATTATTCAACCCAATGAATGTTGATTATTACACTTCTTGAGAATTGATACCACAATTTTATAACTTTTGCATTATTAGGGGAATTTATATCACAATTTGATAAGGCTGCATAATTCATATAACTGGTTAATGCATTTTGATTTTTGTTTCATGCCACATCTAGTGTGTCACATGTCATGTGGGATTAATAAGTTGTAGATGCAGCAAATCACACACATAGCATTTAGAATTTAGTGTACATGTTTTATTTTAATCACGTATTTAGTTTTTGATATGATAATCAGGTTTTTATGAAAGTAAGAACTTTCAAAGGGGGGACTGTGTAGTAGAATCTCTTCATACATTTAGGTTAAGAAATATAGAGTCATTGGGCTCTATTTTTGTGTCCACTGGGGAGGCGGTGGACGGTGGCGGACCCCGCTCAGTGGTATTTTCTACTGGTGGAGCCTGGCGTACAGCCAGTTTGGTATTTTCATGGACTGAGGCGCACTGAGGTCCGCCAAGCTGGGCGTGGTGGCGTGGCAAGGGGAGGTGTCGACAGAATAAGCTGGCGCAGTGACATTTTCGTGCTTGCCACCAGCGTATAAAGTGCACTGAAAGCTTGCCAATTCGAACCTGGTCAGCTTTCATCGCAGGCGGAGCGCAGCTGGTCTAGTGGTATTTTGGTAGACCTGCGTCGTATTATGCATACATCACCGATGCCTCACCGGCAGGTTTCCACAGTGTCAGGCACATTTCAGTGCAATAAATAATCGTCAACAACCAATATTCTGAGTCAGCACATACATTTAGATCTATATCTTATCTGATGAGCGTGTTTGGCACGCATTTGGACACTCCACCCGACCGAAATAACACAGCCGAAACCACATTAAATTAAATATCCAGTAAACAGTCACACATGATGAAGTTAACAAGATATTTCACTCGTCTCCCCACTTATCCTCCCTCTTCCTCGCGCAGCTTGATAGGTGTTATGCCGTAGAATGCATCCCTGTTGTAGAGTCCATCCCCTGCATCCCATCCACTCATTAGCTTCTTAAAGTGGAAAAAAAAAATCTCATATTTAAAAAAACACGAGTATTGGATCATGACAACTTGTCAAATGGAGCAGCAAACTTTCGTTCTGCTGTTAGGTATTTAAAAATGCACATACAGAGGTGTACTTGGGTATATAAACTGTACAGTAAGCTGTCAAGGTAGAGAGCATTATATTTTTGGGGCAGCAAATATTCCGAATCAGAGGGCTATTGCTTTCGGCTTATCTGAATAGCCTGAATGAAATCATTGAAGGCACATGCTTTAGAATCAGTCCAACGGTAAGGAAAACTTGGATTATTTCGCCTTGTTGTGTACTTTCAACTGCGCTCCCGTCAGGGGGGCATTCTACGGCAGGGGTGCATTCTATGGCATAACACCTGATGTGTCTCTGTGTCCTCTCTCCGTCCTGCTGCTGCAGCGGTGGCACGGCTGACCAGAAGACTTATTTTAGTGATCAGGGGCCTCATTTATAAAACCTGGCGTAGGATCCATACTAAAAGTGTACGTAAGTCGAAAAGCTGAAAAGTGCGTAGGACAAAAAAAATTCTGATTTATAAAACCCTGACTACGCACACCTGCACGCACTTTCTCTTTATAAATCACAGACCAGCCGGAAAGTTGCGCAGCAGGGATTTGATTCACGCCCCGCCCTCCCACACCCAAAATTCACCATGTATGGTCAATGCAAATTACCTCATGAATGTGATTTGCGTATAAATAAGCCTGATGGATCCACAGCATTTCCCGATCAATCATGGCAAATCGAAGAAAGAGAAACTTTTCAGAGACGGAGGTGGAGGTCCTAGTAGATGAGGTGGCGGCGAGACGGGAGACCTTATTCGGCGGCCATTCGAGTGGCATCACTAACAAGAGAAAGGCCACCGAATGGCACGACGTTGCTGTGGCAGTTAGTGCGGCTGGCACTGAGCGCAGCGTTGCCGAAATCAAGAAGAAGTGGTCGGATCTGAAGATTGAGGCAAAGAAAAAAGTGGCTTTGCAGCATCGGAGCGTGGTGGCGACAGGTGAGGATCAGAAAACACAAGCACGTGTGACACTCATGCATGTGTTAAAAAAAAAACTGCTCAGTTATCCAACGCTGCTTATGTGGTGAAAGTTCGTAAACCAAAAAGATGTAGTCGAAATATTTAACATGGAAACTATTTGTTACATTTCAGGTTCCTTTTCTGTGATGTCGCCAGCACCTTGCAACTTTTGACTGAGCAGAAAGTCTACAAATTTTACACACAGGTGGCGGCCAGACCACAGAGGAACCAACACCACTTCAATGCAAAATTGCCTCCGTTATTGGAAGTGCCGGTGTGTGTGGCATTGTGTCGAAGAGTAAGGGGGACACAGATTTTGTACAGACTGAGGAGAGTGGTAAGTTACAATTTTTTACACGTTTATTGAATCAAATGTTTGTAAAGACACGTGGCAAGAAATGATGTGCATTGTGTCCTCAGTCACTTTGCAGTTGGAAGCAGTGGGAGAGGAGGTGGAGGAAGAGGAGGTGCGTCCCAGCGCATCTGGCACACAGGCTGCAGGCCCGTCTTTCCCCAGCACGCCCAGCGGATCCAGAGTGCGCGGAGGCGGCCAGGTTCTCACCGAGAAAGTCCTGCAGACACAGAGGGACACGATCGGGGCCATCAGAGAAGTGAGGGAGGAACTGGTACAAATACGCACAGTCTTACAAAACGTGTGACATAATGTCGACGGCAACTGAAACAATAAAAGAGTTGTTAAAAAAGTGAAACGCACTTGCCTTTTTTACATACGCCGCATCACTTCCTCACGTAGCCTTGCTCCATGCTCATGTTCCTCATGCCGGGGAGGTGGCTGTGGGTCGGGGTCCACGTGTGGTGGGGCGGGGAGGAAGTCAGGTTGGAGGGGGATGGCGTTCCTCACTGCTAAATTGTGCAGCACCACACACGCCCGTATTATTTTGCAGACCTTTCTGGGGTGGTAGAGTAGCCTGCCCCCCGAGGCATCCAAGCATCTCCACCTACTCTTCAATAACCCAATGGCTCGCTCCACAACAGAGCGCGCACGGCCGTGCACAATGTTAAAGCGCACTTCCTCTGCGATCTGCGGGTTTGGAAACGGTGTGAGGAGCCACCGCCTCAGAGGGTAGCCACTGTCACCTGCAAGGTATGACCAGAGTAATTAACAAGCGGGATCCAATTGCATTCCAAGAGCGGCACTCAGTAATGCTGGCAGCAACAGAATGGGTCAAATGTAGAGAAGAATTTCCCCGACAGAGCAAATAAAGTTGTGAGGGAATGCTATGGTGTTAGTGTAATACTTACCGAGGAGCCAGCCATCACGAGCAGCACCTGCCTGCAGTCTGTTCCCAACACCACTGTGCGCCAAAATGAATGAATCGTGTGTTGAGCCGGGCCACCGTGCCACTACATTTGTGAGCACCATTGAGGAGTCACAAATTATTTGGACATTGATGGTGTGCACACCTTTTCGGTTAACATAAACAAATTCGTTCTCGCTGGGGGCTCTTATAGCAATGTGGGTGCAGTCAATTGCGCCGATTACATTAGGGAAACCGGACATTGCTGCAAATTGCCTTTTGCTGTTGGCCTGCTCAACAACAGTGTAGGGAAACCTGATGTAGCGACTGGTCATTTGGATGATCCCGTCCAAAACAGCTGGCAGCGCGGCACTAAGGGATGGCTGCGAGATCCCAGACCTGTTAGCACAGAATTTATTAATTTATATTTCGTGAATCTGTACATTTAAATTACGCCTATATTGTGATATAACTGTCATAATAAATACCTGTCCGACAATTCCCTCTGGAACGAGCCCGTTGCCAACAATCCAATTGTTGTCAGCACCTTCACGTGTGCCAGTATGGCGCGGTTCCGGTGTGTTGGGTGCTCCAAAATTGGACTCAATTCAGCAATTAGATCCAGGAGCAAGGCTCTGGGGAGTCTAAAACGGCTTATTAGCCATTCATCATCATGAGCCAGGAAATCTTCCCGATCTTGGAACACCCTCTCCAGCCGGATCCGTCCACTGGCATGGTCTTCGAGTAGCGCAAGTGCATCCATTGTGCTGCATTGCGCACGACTGTCACTGTATGGCTTTTTATACGCGCGCTTTCCATCAACTAATTCTTCTCACCTTGCTCCAATTGTCTCCAAAAAGTGCGTAAGCAAGGTGTGGAGTTTGCTTAAAGTTGCGCACATTCCTACACTAGTTTTTTTTTTATACATCCCAACTCTTGCATAAGAAGTGACGTAAGCACTTTCTAGCCAGGTTTTGTGCGTAAGCAAGCTTCATAAATGAGGCCCCAGATGAGTTATTTACTTCGAAAATTTGAACAAAAAAAAGATAAGAAAAGAATCTTCCATTCAAAATTACCTGTTTATCTGACTTCCTCACATCATTAAGATTCTGAAAATATTCAATCCGGAGTTAGGCCCACATACAAATATTACAAAATTTAGTTTTGTGAGCGAGATTTATTTTACATGCTAACATCTATGAAAGAAAGAGCCAGGCCACGGAGTGTGATGCGTCCTTTATGCACAGATGGTTCCGATTTTAATGCCATTATTGTAATTTATGTTGTGATCTGTGCACTCAACCCACCTTTGTCATGTGGGGTTAAAATAAAAAAGTTAGATGCAACTTTATGTGAGTGTCTTTATTTGTGGAAAGGGATGTTTGTCTTATCAGTGGGTACAACATTACACACACCAAATCCATCTGTGCTTATATGAGACAGTGTGCAGGACACCCTCTGCAGTGCTTACAGCGACACTTGTTGAGGGGCTGCCTTGTGTCGCCATCATGTGGCATTACTGTCTTCTAGGCCTGGACGATATAGAAAAAAAGCATATCGATAAAAAATAAATCATATTGATCGATATCGATAATTATCGATATAATTATTATAATTGTTTAACATATATTTTAATTGCAGCCCTGGATGTTTTATGCTATTGCTTAATGACCTGCTTTTAATAAAGAACACACAAGCACTGAATTCAAATTCAAACCTTTATTCAACCACCTTTTTTTTTTTACTTTACCACAACTGAAAGTTTTTTAAAAAAGAACTTAAAAAAAAAAAAGAAATCAACTTAAGTGGCCTGAGTGACGTCCGTAAATACTGACAAACATAAAGACGAAAGTGACCAGAAAATCTGATAAATAAATATTTAAATAGTCTTTTGATGAAAATAAACAAAACAAACAAATATATAAATAAACAGAATAGCTTTAGGTGGGAATAGCATACTACCAGTTTTAACTGTGTGGGAAACTGCCCACAGCCTGGTGTCTGAACTCTGAAATATTTCTCCCGGGGTCGGGAGATTTATTTTTTTTAATTATCATGTGATTGACTTCGTACACACTGAGCACGAAAAGCAGGACTTATCCACGCCGGTGTTGTGTCGTAGATTGCACCCCTGCCGAATGCCCCCCCTGCTAGTAGTCATGATCCACATACTCACGTCTTTGTAAAATATGAGCTCATTTTCTTCCACTTTAAGAAGCTAATGAGTGACCCATTTTCATGCCTGAAGCGCTGTGTTTGAGAAATACTTGCGGCCGGACACTTCATATCGCGGGTCAAGAGTGGCTAGAAGCTGGTCGAAGCCAGGCTTTTCAACAGTAGTTATTGGCAGTATGTCCCTCGCTATGAAGCATGTTACTGCATGGGTGATGTCCTTATGCCGCTTGGACACTTTGTCGTATTTTTGGCAAGAAACGAAGTCCAGTTTGGTCTGCTTCGCTTGCTTTGTGCTGGTGCTGGCAGCGGTTCCAGAGGATTCCTCCGACGACGACGTGGAGTCGCGGCGCGGCCGACACAGCTCGTACTCCTGCTGGTGCGACAGGTTTAGATGGTGAAACAAGCTGGTTGTGTTACCAGACTTGGTTTTTACTTTCTGTTTCTCGGCAAATTTTGCAAACGACCGCTGTTCGCTTTTTGTCAGACTTCTAAAAACCAAAACATTGCCATGCTGGTGAACTACTGAAGCCTTTTTTCGGGACAGTGTCCTCCGCTTCTCCTTGCTGTAACACTTTTTCTAATACAAGTGCTGTCTGTTGTGGTTTGAGAGGGGCTGGGCTTGGTGCCGTAGCGTACCTGGGTCTGCGTTTATGATTGGTTGGGAGGAAGTAATGACTGTAGTAAAAGCTACATGATAGGCTATGATGAAAAAGAAAGGGAAACTGTGTTTTTCTATCGAACTTTTTATCGACCCGTTTTTTTTCTATCGCACCACACGTCTATCGATCGATATATATTGTTATCGAATTATCGTCCAGCACTACTGTCTTCAGACATCTCTTGATCTCTTTGACTACTGCAAGAAAATTTTCATACGCCTCGCCGGTGGTGGTTTTAAAGGCGGGGAGAGGAGCTGATGTTATTGGTCAATACAGGTCTCGGCTGTGTTTTAACACACACACAGACACACACACACACACACACACACACACACACACACACACACACACACACACACACACACACACACACACACACACACACCTAACAGCATAAAAGGGATTAGAAGAAAAGCTAAGGAGGCTTCCCTTGGTCTTGGTCGAGACTGTTTGTCATCTGTACTGATTTCTTCATCTGTACAATAAAAGACGCCCGGGCTGTTCTTAAGATCTCATCCTGTCTCCTGTGACTTGTTTTACTTAGTTTATGCTGGATTTTCCACAACAATGTCTTTTTACCTCCACACTCTGATAGGACTGCATTTTCCAGAGCTGTTGGTGGGCACACTCCCCTCTCTCTTTGTCTTTCCATCTGTCTGTGTTTCCTCCTCCCTCGACACCTCCTCATCTCAGGCTCTCTGTTTTTAACCCTCCTTCTGGCTCTGTGCAGTATTTTGCATTTGAAAAGACCTCCCATGAGTTCAGGGAGGAGCAGCTTCACAGAGAGTTGGTTTAGAATATTAAAAATTCTGTTTTGTTTTTTTTTTTCTCCACATTATCATTGCGTGCTATTACTCAATAAGGAGTCAAATTTTATGTTTAGTCCACGGCTTTATTTGGCAACCGCTATCTTCTCACCATTCACCTATTCACAACAACAACAACAGCACTTCCTGTTCCACCTTTCACAATAACGTTCCTTCACAATAAGAGTTTGTGTTTACTTAGTTAACTGAAATAATAAAATGTACAAAAATAAGTCTGTATCTCAAAAAATTCCCTCTTACTAAAAAAAAAAAAAAAAGAGTTATACTATAGTCCTGTGACTTAATAACATAACATAACACAACACAAGCCACTTAAAGCATTATTAACTTTGAACAAAATCCAACATAAAATTATATCATAAGCCATTGTAAGTAACTTAAAGTGATTATGTGCTTAAACAAGTTTCTATTGTCCTTTACTCAGTGCCTCTAGTAACTGGAGAGCTGAAGCTCCCTTTTTGGTAAGACAGTCCGCAAGTTGCTCTTTTGTGTTGTGCCAAAGAACACGCTCAACCTTTTGTGTTTGGATGAGTTCTTTGATGCTGCTCATCTCCAGGCAAAGTCTCTTCTCAGAGACCGACTTTGTGGACTTCAGTGCATCAGCAGGTGAATGATTGTCTGTGACACAGGTTATAGGCATGGCATGTTTAGTGTCACCAGTGGTCAGTTCAGAAAAGAGTGTGGCAAGAAAGATTGCATTATCAATACCGTCAGACATTGCCAATGTTTCACCTGCAAGTGTGCTGCGCACCACCCTCTTGACTCTTTTAGATTGCCAAGAAAGGGGTGAGAACTTTCCATTTTCTCCCATCAGAGTTATGAAGTGTCCTCTTTGGGTACCTCCATCAGAAAGATTCCCAAATGAGGCATCACTGAACACAATCATCTTCAAAACACTGTCTCTGCCCAAGTATTGGAAGTTCAAAGACACTTTCTTGGACTTTACTTTACACACAATTCTGTTTGCTTCATGAATAGTCTGCACAGTTGCACATTTCATGTCTGATGCTAAATTGCTGGCATCAAACATTACATCTGGCCTGCTCTGTCTTGCAGCCCAGAGTATTTGACCTATTTTGGACCTGAGTTGATCCTTTTCCTTCTCACAGAGAGGTGAATGTTGCTCCACAGCTCGTGAGGGATCCAAGGGTATTGGTTGTATGTGCTGAATGTAGCTTTCCTGGTGTAGTTTTACTTTTTTGTCCACAGTCACAAAGTCTATTCCCACATAACTAAAGTTGTTATGTTCTTCACACCCAATTTGGAAAGCAGATCTGAGCTGAGGTATTACTGTGGAGAAAAAAATCTTGTGTGCCCCCCCATATGAAGTCGTCCCCATGGCAGGCGAGAACTTCAGTTACAGCACAGTCCTGAACTAGCCAATAGAAAACAGCTGGAATAACTTGAGACATTCTTCCTCCTGCTGTTAGCACTAATTCCTTTACATGGTTGTACCAGTAGAGGGAGGCCTCAGCAAGACCGTAAACACATTTATGAAGTTTCCACAATGTTCCATTACTCTCTGCCTCAGGAGGGGCTCTGATGTAAATGTCACGTGATAGTTTCATTCCTTGTAGAAATGCAGACTTTATATCCATAGTGTGCAGTGTCCACTGTCTCTGACAAATTAGTGCCACAAGTAGCCTAAGGGACTCTGCAGCACATGTGGGTGAGTCCTTTTGCAGCTCTGACACTTCAAACTCTTCAAACCCTCTGGCCACGAGCCGTGCTTTTAATGTAGGCCCAGTGAGTGTCTCTTTGAGGGTACACACCCATCTGGTGGAAATGCACTTCTGTCCCTCATCCTTTATTTCCTCAAACACATTATTATTTCTCCAACTCTTTATCTCATCATGTTTTGCTTGGTCAAAAGACACATCAGTGGTTACAAACACATCATCATGTACATCTTCAGCTACAAATGTATCCTCACTTACATCTGTGGTACTAGTGTCAGTAACATTTGTCTCCACCTAAAGGTTCTCTACATCTGACATGTCAGCTGACCCAGTAGTGCCTGCAACATTAGAGGGTTCAATATATTGTAAGTTGTACCAGTGTTTATATTTACCTGTAGTTTTGCCTGCACGACCCAAGACTTTAGCTGAGTGAAAAATACCATAAATAAACATAGATAAAGACATAGATAAATGTCTTTATCCGTGAGCTCTTCGCGACCTTGCGGAGGAGGCCGAGGAAGGGAGCTTCTGGCTATGGCTCAGAAGGAGGGACAGGGCATGGGGAACAGAAGGCTCTTAAGAGAGACGTTATGGTATGCGGTCAGGCCCACGCTTGACTCAGGGAGATGGACGCCCCTGCCATGCATAGTCCCCTGGGACTCATCCCACATACACAACAACAATAAAACTGGGAGCAGAGTGTGGGTTGAACACACATCCTTACAAGCTGCAGGGAGCGGCAGGGAGACGTCCCTGTCGCTGCTCCACCACCCAGAGGTGTTCCGGGGGATAATGGAGCGAAACACCAGTGAAGGGTGGCCCCCTGGCTGACGACCCTGCAGTCTGCACAATGGCACCGTCAGAGGTGCGTCAGGCAAAAATGCCAAGCAGGCACGACCACCTGCGCTTACATCTCTGTATTTCACAATTTGTCCTGTTTTTAAATTGACATCTGTTCTTTGATCCGTACCACTGTCCGGTTCTGCACAGTCATTAGTGTGATGTTCTGCTTCAACCTGTCTTTCTCCTTGCACCTCAGTGACACTGTGCTGTGTGTCCTCTATGTTATTGTCAGCAGTAACTTGTCCATCTTCAAGGTCTGTCGTTTTTTGTATCATCCTTTGTGACATGTTGAGCTTCATTTTCTGTGTTCACTTTTCTTAATTTGAGATAATGGACTCTAATGCAGGTTCCTCTATGTCTGACAAACACCACAGCACCATCCTGACTGATGACAACTCCTTGTCCTTTCCACTCTTGTTTGTTTCCGCAGGGCTCTTCGTATTCTTTCTGAACACTCTGCTTCTGTAAAGGCCTTTCTCGATGCATGTAAAGCAGAGATGTGTTTTGCTACCCACTCACTTTTTGTTGTGCCCTCTAGTGCTGGGGGTTTGTCAGTTTGCACAGAGGGCAGATTGGGGTTCTGTCCAAAAACCAACTGATGAGGACTGTAGGCATGTACACTTTGCATGGTGTTCTTTGCCATAAGAGCCCAGTCCATTGCAGTGTTTCAGTCACAAGAGTTACTCGTTTTCACCTTTAATATGATCTCAGTAAGTGTTCGGTTGTGACGCTCCAGAAGTCCATTGCTCCACGGGCTGTATGCAGCTGTTGTCTTTATTTCTATGTTGAAATTTTCTGCCACATCTCTCACCTCATCATTATTAAACTCTCCCCCATTGTCACTGAACAGTTTCTGTGGTGGACCGTGCACACTAATCCAGTCGTGGACAAAGTGTTTCACTATCTCAGAGGATTTCTTTGTGCTGCCAGCACTAAATCTTCTGAACTGATCAATTATGTGTAGACACCATACACCCGGTTCAAGCTCATGCAGATCTACAGCTACCATTTCATTGTATTGTGATGCTATTGGTAGACCAACAGCTGGCTTTAGTGTAGTCTTTGGTGTGTATCTTTGACATATTTCACATTCACTCACAATTTTCTGTAGAATGGTGTCGCATTCTGTGTCATTGTTGCCTGAACTCTTCAGAAGCCTCTGTAGCTTGTCAGCAGAAGTATGCCCAAATTGTTTGTGGAGCTTCAATAATGTCTTTTGTTTAGCTGCTGAGCTAATTTCTCATGTGATTGTGAGTATTTCCTCTTTACAGCTCACTTCTTCATCCTCATTTTTGTTATCCATCTCACCACTTCCTTGAATGTCGTCTCCTGTAGTTGTCAAGACCTGATTATCCCATAGATTGTTCTTGTTCTTTCTGTCCATAATGTTAACACAGTAATGACACGACCTTGTGAATTCAAGGTTTTATGGTTTGCTGAACATGATTGCCGTGTCATTCTCCATATCCAGTCTTGTGCCTGCTCGCTTCATGGAGGCTTTACTCAAAAGCAGTGGGATGTTAGCTGGGACAACATCAGTTTCAATATGGCACTTTGTCTGTCCAATAAGTGCAGGAATTCTCAGCTTTTTGGTGGAATACACCACTTTTCTATCTCCAAACTTGAAGGGTCGACAGCTGGTAGTCTGTTTTAACTCAATTAACTCAACTTGGCTCAGTTCATTGATGTAGCTATCTAGCCACTCTTGCCCACATACCGTCCATGTACATGCGGTGTCAATGATTGCTGTGCCAGAACACTCTGTCATAAAGATTTCAGCTTCAGCGGGTGACTCTTTTGTGAACAAAGTGATATTGCAGTCTTCTACACTATCAGTTTTACACTCTTGAGTTAGCTTGCATGTTCACCTTTATGCAGACAGTCTTTGGCCCAGTGAAATGTAGACTGACATACGGCACACTTCGATCTGCGACCATACCTGTCGAGGGGATTTGTGCCAGGCAGAGGTGTTTTCGGCTGATTCTTTTGAGGCCATGACTTGCCCCTCAGTCATGTCTGTTCCGTGACATATGCACTTTCTTGTTTAATTCCCACACTGGAAGCAGTCTGTGGTTTCCCTCCAAATATCCGGTTCAATGCCAACTTCATTGATGAAAACTTCAGATCGGCGCATGCTGTAAGAGCCAACTGACGATCTTTGGTGTCCAAGCATGCAGAATCTAACAGTTTGAAAGCCAAAACTGCATCAGGAAGGTCCATTTTATACTTCCGCATGCGAGAATAACGCTGTTCAAAATCAATGATGTAGTCCGCCATGGACACACTGCAGTCTCTTGTAATCCAGTCAAAGTTTGTATAAGCTTCATATGCTCGGTCCTTTTCTTCTTTGAGAAATAAAGTGTCTAGTTTCTCAAGTAAAGTTGTCATACCAGTGTCTTTATCCAAGTCATCTACCAGTATTTCCATCGCCATATCTCTCGCTCTTCCAGACAGCGCCAAAACCACGGCAAGCACTTGCTTCTTCTTTTCAAGCTCCGTAACTCTGATCCAAATAGCAACTTCATTCTTCCAGTTTTCGTACAGCTTCTCCTCGTCAAAGCCTGGCGGCACTCTATAGTTACTAACAATCCTCTGCTACCAATGTTACTCAATAAGGAGTCAAACTTTATGATTAGTCCACGGCTTTATTTGGCACCCGCCATCTTCTCACCGTTCATCTGTTCAAAACAACTACAACAGCACTTCCTGTTCCACCTTTCACAATAACGTTCCTTTACAATAAGAGTTTGTGTTTACTTAGTTAACTGAAATATAAAATGTACAAAAATAAGTCTGTATCTACGATATTCTAATGACAACAGACTCTGGAAAGTTTGTTGTCCTTGTGCTCCTAGATCTGTCTGCTGCATTTGACACTGTTGACCACAGCATTTTAATCTCTCGCCTTGAGCACTGTGTGGGCATTAAGGGTGTTGCCCTGGACTGGTTCCGGTCTTATTTAAGGGACAGAAGTTTCTGCGTTAAACTTGACAACTCTGTGTCGTCAACAGCTCCCCTCCCACATGGGGTCCCCCAAGGCTCAATCCTTGGCCCTCTTTTATTTGCCTTTTATTTACTCCCCCTTGGTTCTGTTTTTAGGAAACATGGCATCTCCTTTCATTTTTACGCTGATGATTGTCAGATCTATTTTCCACTTGCACAGAACAACTCCAACTCAGTCCAGCAACTCACTGACTGTCTTAAGGACATTAAAGCCTGGCTTTCTTTTAACTTCCTCAGTCTAAATGAGAACAAGACCGAAGTAATGATGTTTGGACCAAGTAGGGGCCACCCCCCCAACATCGACCTAAGCTCCCTCTCACCCTACCTTAAAGAGGTCGTCACTAACCTGGGAGTTAAGTTTGACCCTGATTTTAAATTTGAGAAGCAGATCAGCGGGGTGGTACAAAAAAGTTTTTATCAGCTACGTCAAATAGCGAAGGTGAAGCCCATTTTATCAAGACCTGACCTGGAAAAATTAATCCATGCTTTTATAACTACCCGTCTTGACTACTGTAACTCTCTGTATGTAGGGATTAGCCAGGCTTCCCTTGCCCGCCTGCAGCTTGTGCAGAACTCTGCTGCTTGCTCCTCACCCAGACCCGCAGGCGTGAGCACACCACCCCCATCCTGGCGTCCTTACACTGGCTCCCTGTACAGTACAGAATTCATTTTAAGCTTTTAATATTTGTTTTTAAAAGTCTGAACAATCTTGCTCCACCTTACATTTCCGAAATGCTCCAGCCTTACTGCCCACCCCGACCCTTAAGATCAGCCGATCAGCTGCTCCTGACAGTCCCAAATACAAGGCTGAAGCTCAGAGGGGACAGAGCGTTTGCTGCTGCTGCCCCGAAGCTCTGGAATGAGTTGCCCTTGAATATCAGACAGGCCTCCTCATTTCCTGTTTTTAAATCCCTTTTAAAAACACACTTTTACTCCTTGGCTTTTGATACTTTTTAGTGTTACTTTGTTTTTTTTATCATTTTAGCACCTGCCGTGAGCCTGCTTATTTATTTACTTATTTATCCCCTTGCATTAATGTATTTCTGCTCACTTTATCTTGCTCTTTGTGTTATTTGTTTTTATGTATCATTGTACAGCACTTTGGCTACCCTTGTGGTTATTTTAAAATGTGCTATAGAAATAAAGTTGATTGATTGATTGATTGATTGATATCTTAACATGTGCTACCTTCATTTAAGTCTATCTTCTGGTTAACACACTGTACTGAAAATATAAGAATAAAGTGATTTTGGATTCCACCCAATTGAAGGTTCTGTGCACCTGCTTTTTCATCAGCTGTTTTCTAAATACAAAGATTTTGTTGGCGATCACTGTGCATGTTGTAAGATAATGAAGTGTTGGGTAGTACTGCCAATATTTGTGGTTTTGACTAACATGCATGTTCTTGTGCATGCACTAAAACTTTCTCTATTTGGATCAGAGACAGTAAGTGCACACCTTTTGACACTTTGGACATTTGTGATACAAGTCACTTAACCAGGAAGAGAAAAAGTTCTATAAAAGAAGAGGAACTTTGTTGATCCCCTATCTGAGCTCTAAAAAAAAAAAAAAAAGGGGGGGGGGGGGGGGCTAAAAGGGGACAGACTTCCCCTTTTAGCATTTCAGCAAACCGTGAAAAATATAGTGTAAGTTAGATCTAAGCATGAGTGATAACAAAAACATTGACTGTTTTATACAATTATGTCAGAACTTGATAGCCTGTTGTAATTGGTCACCGTACCTGCCTCTTCAGCACTTTGGTTTTGCATCCTTGGTGACCTCAGAGATTGATGAGATTAACCTTTCCTCTGGAGTCCTGTCCCTCCCGGCATAAATCAGACCAAACCCAGAGTTTCTCCTGCATCAGTCCTTCTAAGGAGTCCTCTTAACCACACCACTCCAACAATAGCAAGGTTAATAATTGTCACCCGTATCAAACCCAAAACCAGACTCTCTTTCTAGGAGGGTATCAGCTGGTAATCACGGCTACAGTCTACACTTGGTGCTGTCACTTATAGACTCTTTAGTCATGCTTCTATGATTAGTTCTGGTGCAGATCCAGCTGACCTGCATTGTCACCCATGATCAGTATCATGTAAATGGCCGTAATGGGACAAACATTGTTCATCAGGGTTTGCAGTGATATAAACTGAAACCTTGTATATTGAGGCAGGGGAGCATGATTAGAGGCTGTGACTGCCATCCTGGAGCTTGAGGTAAAATTACTTTCCGGTAAGATCATGAATGACAGAAGTATCTGTCTCCATACAGAACTAAGATATAATCCTCTGCTACATTGAGTTCATTTCAACACTTCTTGAAGCCTGATGTGTTTTCTGAAAAAAGTCAAATGGAGTTTAGACATCAGGCATTCTCAATCAGGACTGTGGCCTCACACCCAAGTCTCTTTGTTTTTCTTAGTTAAAAAAAAATAAATGAATAAAAAAAAAAAAGTTTTTTAAGTCTGTAAAAGCAAGTATCCAATTTCACACATATTTTCTATTAACCAAGACAGCCATACATTTATACTATTCTGTCTTTTATTCTTTCCATAAGGTAAAGTCCTCTTGGAAAACCTTCAGTAAGGAGTTGTCTACTGGCCTTAAAGTAACATCCATGAAGTCAATAAGCAGAGGTGAAGACTCCAGCCAAACTTTCAGAAAACTTTGACATATTGTTGATCTACCACTCCAAGACCTGATTCGTTCCTTTCTCAGTTCAGTTGAGCTCAGTCGTGAGTGTGTCATGGTTGGGAGTGGAACTGATCAGTCAGACTGTGAACAATATGGACGACTTCCGAAAGACCTGAGACAGGCAGAGGAGGGAGGGGCGTAGTGTCGTTCACAAACTGCCGCGCACCAGTCCATTCACTATGAGGATGAATGTAGGCTAAGCTAAAACAGTGTATTAAAATGCCTTCACATTAATACAGGTCTATAAAATTTCCTGCAAGAAGGATTTAATTTCAGCCGATCTAAAGCAATAAGCTTTAAAAGTAGCAGAATCCCCGCAACAGTTGCAATGTTTATTCATTTTTAATCTCTCCACTTTTTCGCAATATAAAAGAACGACCACACGCTCATTTAGCTGGTGTGCTGCTGTGTTGTTTCACTAACTGCTGTGTTGCTGTGTTGATGAGAATGTCGGTTGCACACAGAGAGGTGAGTTTTTTAGGTCAGGGGAGTGATTCTTCCTTCATGACTTGGCAAGTGAACGACATGTGTCATCCAGTAAACGATGCTGTGACTTCAGCAGCAGAGGAGGGGCTTGTTTAATGAAAGAACTCTCGATCAGCGCTGCTGTGTCACTCATTCGTGTACTACTCCGGCAGGATGGGGCTCCAAAGCGCTGACTGATTCAGTGAACAAATCATTTTGATAAACAGATTCTAAAGATTCAGTACAGTCAAAAGAACTGTTCATCCCATCACTACAGCTAACAGAGACTGAGAAATTGCTTTTTTAAAGCAAACACATTAAACAAATATACAATACTGTGTAAAAGTTTGAGGCCACTGTGAGATATGTAGTGTTATTTCAGTCTGTCATTGAATTTCCCCTCGGGAATCAATCATGTTCTTTTTTATTATTGTACACAAACACAGGAAGCATGTTTGCTCTCCTTCTCTCTGTGTACTAACTTGATTGTCCTCTGCCTCTTGATCCATCTCTGGATCTCTTGCTCTCTGTGATTGACCTTCCCTGTTGATTTCTTTCCTCAGCCTCTCCTTCTGCCTGACCTTTCAAGATACTTTGAGACACATTTAATAACTGATCAACATAGAGACTAATGCCATAACTTTTGCTCACAACACAATAATTGTTTGTTTACAAATATATTACAGTTGCCCAGATGATATTTTGGGCTCATATGTGACTAAAAATGTTGAAGAAGATATTACTCAGTTACTTTTGAATTAAATATTTGAGTAAAATTAAGGTTAAATTAAGGTTAAAATGTTTGGGTCCAGCTACTTTGCCTCATGGCCTCACTGAACCTCTCCCAGTTTTTGCTGTAACGACCACAGAAGCAGCTTCACGCTTTGCCTGCTGGTACCTCTCTGCTGCCTCCAGAGTCCCAAAAAGACCTGGTAGGACTCCTTCTTCAGCTTGATGGCATCTCTCACTACTGGTGTCCACCAATGGGTTCAGGTATTACTGCCACAACAGGCACTGAACACCTAACGGCCAAAGCTCTGATCAGCCGCCTCAACAGTTGAGACACAGAACATAGCCCTATCGGACTCAATGTCCCCCGCCTCCCCTGGACATGGTTGGAGCTCTCCTGGAGGTAGGAGTTAAAGCTCCTTCAGACAGGAGACTCTGCCAGACTCCCAATCCCACCCCTCAAGGTCTCACTGTCACTGCAAACATGGGCATTGAAGTCCCCCAGCAGAACAAGGGAGTCCCCCGAAGGAGCACTCTCCAGCACCCCTTCTAGTATTGCCACCCTTGCCTTGCGCCTCTTACCATTGGCAACTCCAAAACAGAAAAGAGTCCAACTCCCCTCAAGCAGACTCAACGTCTGCTTGAGGGGAGTTACTTGTCGAGGTGAGTCTAACTATATCTAGCCAGAACTTCTTGCACACCAGCTCAGGCTTCTTCCCCCCAGAGAGGTGACATTCCACATCCCTAGAGCTAGCCTCTGCAGCCAAGGATCCTCACCTTCGGATACTGCCCAACTCCCACTGCACCTGACCCCACCTACAGTTGGTGAGCCCACGAGAAGGGGGTCCCACATTGCCTCAGCCTGCCCTACATGTTAGCCCTACATGCTACATGTCTATTTGTGCAAACTGTGGCCTGAGGCCTTAAACAGCTTTCATTGGACATGTTAAAAATTGACTGCTATCATCTATTTATTGTGGCAGATTAAGAGTTATTTTATTTTCAGACATATATTTTACAAATGGAGCCTCATGAAATGCCATGTGAGAGCATGATTCATCCCCTCATGTTACAGTATCGGTATCTGCACTTTAAGCGGGGACAACAGCTGAAGGTCTTTCATGTGCTTCTTACATTAAGAACATTTTGGTCACTTTCATCTATTAATTTATTTGTACAGTTGGTTTTGCCTCTGCACTGTGTAGGTGTCCTTGATTTGCAAAAACAGTAACTTTTTTTCCATTTACTCTTACAGTATTTGTGTTGGTTAGACCTTCGTAATTCTTAAAGGTTCACGTAGTCCAGTGACCTCATGACTGGAAAGTTATCATGGCTCCAATCAGCCACCAGAATAACTGCAAACACTTGTTTTTGTGTGCAGACCTTCTCAGATCTTATTTTATAGTCCTCTCACTCAGCCATGAGTGACATGAGTCGTGAAAGTATGACCTGAGTCTTCCTCCTGGAGCTTTTATTATGAAGAGCTCACAGTTATCACAGATTCTTTGGCAGAGTCGCTGCTCATGTTGCTGATGGGATTTGTCTCTTCAACATATCATCTTGGCTTTGCTTTTTGATGTCATGCTAGTGCTGCAGAGACTGATGCCTTTTTCAGATGAACTGATGTGCTACTTGATCCTGACTACAGTCAGTCTGCTCTCCATACTTTGGTATCTTGTACCGTCTTTCCCATTGACTCTATGAGCCAAACACTCTTTTATTAGCCTGTTGTTTTTTCTTAATGATATCCTCCAATCTGAAGAATGCACTCGCGGGCTGTAAACCCCCCTAAAACTCAGGTAAACTCTGTATCACCATACCTTTTGTCCAAATTAAATATCTTGATTCTTGTGCTGCTATGTTTTATCAGACTGGAAAGGATTAATCAAATTTACTGAAAATACAAAAATCAGGAATAATGTCCCTCTGTGTATTTCTCACTGACAAAACAACTAAACACCTGTCAAACTGATGTAGCCTTGAACATGTGTACATCTTTCTTTTCTAGTTCATTTGTAGGGGGTATTTTTTGTGTCACATACACCACTAGGAAACCGTAAGTTTGACCATTCTGCGACTGCAAGAGATTATGAAGCTGTCAGATCAGGAAAGAAGATGAAAGAGGGAGTCCTACAATCCCTTGTTTTGGAAATTTCTTGTTTTATAGTAAGAATTAATAAAGGATCTCAAGTCTATCAGTTGTCTTTGTGTATTCCATTACAGATCTTTGGAAAGAGAGGAGAAACAGTAACAGTGAGTGTGTTAACAGTCGAAGTGACCAAATCTCACTGAGGCAGTCTCAGAGAGTGTATGCTTAAAACAAGATAAGGCGCAGCCCCTGGTTGAATTGGAAAATGTCATCTTTGGTTTGTCAAAACAGGATCCAGATGGATTGGCACAGCAACAGGCATAAGACAATACCACATAAGGCAATCTCACGGTTGGTCTTAAAAGCAGGAAGATGCATATGATACAAAAACTGTTGAGGTGTAAAATGATTAGTCACGTGGTTAACACTCCTTAAAATGAGTGGAAAGGAGTGAGAGTGGAGCAAGGGTAAAGGAAATTTCACCCTGCCGCTCTAGAGCAGACAGGTGAAGTGAGAACAGGACAAAGGTAAATCTAAGTTAATCATGTGTGTTAATTATATTTCAGAAGAATGTCTCTTGTTAATTTATATTGGGCCCAAAACATGTTTTTCAGTTAAGTTAATCACAGACCAGCTAAATGAGACAGAGGGAAGTGGGAGCTGTGGACTTGGATTATTTAACATACTCACTCTGAGACAAGTGTTCACATCCAGGGATGAAAAATGAGAACAATGTACCATAAATGCAGTCCACTAGAGGCTGACATCCGAGTCTGACAAGCCTATAAGTGGCCATATTCTTTTATTTTTCAATACAGTTAAACATACAGTATAAACAGTGCATCCTGAAAGTATTCATACCACTTCACTTTTTCCACATTTTTTTTTTATGTTACAGCCTTATTCCAAAATGAATTAAATTCCTTTTTTCCCTCAAAAATTCTACACAAAATACCCCATAATGACAAAGCGAAAAAAATTTTTTTATAACATTCTGCAAATTTATCAAAAATAAGACACTCAAATGTTGCATATACATAAGTATTCACACCCTTTGCTATAAAACTCAAAATTGAGCTCAGGTGCATCTGTTTTCACTGATCAGCCTTGAAATGTTCCTCCAACTTGATTGCAGTCCATCTGTGGCAAATTCAGCTGATTGGATGTGATTTGGAAAGCCATACCTGTCTATATAAGATCCCACAGCTGACAGAGCACGTCAGAGCACAAACCAAGCCATGAAGTCGGAAGAATTGTCTGTAGACCTCCGAAACAGGGTTGCATCAGCGCACAGATGTGGGGAAGGTTACAGAAAAATATCTGCTGCACTGAAGATCACAAAAAGCACAGTGGTCTCCATCATTAAGAAATGGAAGACATTTGGAACCACCAGGACTCTCCCTAGAGCTGGCCGCCCAGCCAAAATGAGCAAGCGGGGGAGAAGGGCCTTGGTCAGGGAGGTGACCAAGAACCCGATGGTCACTCTGACAGAGCTTCAGCGTTCCTCTGAGGAGATGGGAGAACCCTACAGAAGGACCACCATCTCTGCACCAGTCAGGCATTTATGGTAGAGTGGCCAGACAGAAGCCACTCCTCAGTAAAAAGCACATGACAGCCCACTTGGACTTTGCTAGAAGGTACCTGAAGGACTCACAGACCAGGAGAAACAAAATTCTCTGGTCTGATGAAATGAAGATCGAACTCTTTGGCCTGAATGCCAAGCGTCATGTCTGGAGGAAACCAGGCACCGCTCACCACCTCGCGAATACCATCCCTACAGGGAAGCATGGTGGTAGCAGCATCATGCTGTGGGGATGTTTTTCAGTGGCAGGAACTGGGAGACTTGTCAGGAAAAATGAATGCAGCTAAGTACATCAAAATCCTTGATGAAAACGTGCTCCAGAGCACTCGAGACCTTCGCCTGGGGCAACGCTTCATCTTACAGCATGACAATGACCCTAAGCACAAGGCCAAGAAGACAAAGTCTTCAAGACAAGTCTCTGAATGTCCTTGAGTGGCCCAGCCAGAGCCCAGACTTGAACCCGATTGAACATCTTTGGAAAGACCTGAAAGTAGCTGTGCACTGACGCTGCCGATCCAACCTCACTGAGCTTGAGAGGATGTGCAAGGAAGAATGGGGAAAAACTCCCCAAATCCAGATGTGCCAAGCTTGTTGCGTCATACACAAGAAGACAGGAGGCTGTAATCACTGCCAAAGGTGCTTCGACCAAGTATTGAGTAAAGGGTGTGAATACTTATGTATATGCAACATTTGAGTGTTCTTATTTTTTATAAATTTGCAAAATGTTCTAAAAAAAGTTTTTCGCTTTGTCATTATGGGGTATTTTGTGTAGAATTTTTGAGGGAAAAAGGGAATTTAATCAATTTTGGAATGTTTTATAGAAGACTGGAGGCTGTAGTCACTGCCAAAGATGCTTCGACCAAGTATTGGGTAAAGGGTGTGAATACTTATGTATATGCAACATTTGAGTGTTCTTATTTTTTATAAATTTGCAAAATGTTCTAAAAAAAAGTTTTTTTCTTTGTCATTATGGGGTATTTTGTGTAGAATTTTTGAGGGAAAAAGGGAATTTAATCCATTTTGGAATAAGGCTGTAACATAACAAAATGTGGAAAAAGTGAAGTGGTATAAATACTTTCCGGATGCACTGTACAGCCAAGTATTAAAATATGGTTTTGGTCTCTATCATACTCAGTGCAAGTCTCCTGGTGTGCAAGTGCAGCAGGAGTCTTAAGTGTTGTTGTTTCCCTCTTTGTATTAAAGCACAAAGCCTGAATTGTTTCAAAGCCCCTGTCAGTGCTGATGGGTGTGTTGCAGAGCTGATCACTATAAGTGGCACATTGGCCTTGGTGCATGACTGACAAACTCCAGACCAGGTAAAACCAATTAAAACAATTAAGTGTATCATCTTGAGCCATATTGCTTATAACATAATAGAATAAGTTCAGTCAATGTCATTTTCAGTTCACTTAACCCAAATTAATTGGTAATATAAATAAGAACAATTAAAGGTGGGGTGGCCAGGATCTGAGTAAGTGCCAGTTTTTGGGAGAAATCTTGAATGTTAACACTACCCCTCCCAACCAGTTTTCCCCTCAGCTCCTCCTGTCCCCTCCTGCTCTGCTCCAGCAAGACCCACCCACAAACAGATGCTCCTGCTTGCTTGTATTGTTTCGATTAAATTCAAATATAATGCAGATAAATATTTCAAATTATTACAAATGGGGCCCAGTCAACATGAAAGTAAAAAGCAGTGGTGCAACTGTATATGCCAACAGACTACCAGCAAACACAATGTTTGCAGGACTTCTAAAACTAGCATTAATGTTAATGTTGACAGGCATAAGAAAACACAGCGATATCGTGATATTCCCTAATGTTATTAATAACTAATAGCTATTGACTGATATTAAAAGCTTTTTTGTAAATACACCACAAAAAAGATGCTTCTGTAAGGGATTCCTGCCTACCCCACCTTTAAGTATGTGATGTTGAGGGAACTTGCTGCCTATTTATATAAATTTAAATTAGAGTTCAGCCAACCACTGTTTCAGCTCACTAAACTTATCTTTTGTTGTTGAAATTACTGGGTAATCAGTCAAGTCAACAAACTATATTGTTTTATTAACCTAGCCAGTTAACTTATAAATATATATATATATATATATATATATATATATATATATATATATATATATATATACATACATACTACAGGCCAAAAGTTTGGAAGCAAGATCAGATTTGTACAAAAAAAGATCATAGTTTCATATATATATAATTTGCAACACAATAAACATGACTATTGTGTAAAGAGTAACTTATCACAAGACATTGTGACCATAATCATAAGGTATTTGAGTTATTGTTGCTTAGACTTTGCTTTTTTTAAAGTAACCTCCTCTGGCTTTAACCAGTGCTTAATTTGTGCCGGAGCAAGCCAGAGTGCTCGCCTCTTTGATCGGATCCAGGACCTATTTCAGCCGCTCCAGCACCGGTTTGATCTGCTCCAGGACCTTCCCTGTCAATAAATAAACTGTGTTTTTATCTATGTTTTCTCTGTGTTTTATTTCTCTCTGAAGTGACGCCTGTTGGCTTATTTTTTTTTGCATTTTACTCAGAAATTTACTAAACAGCCAGTGTAGGTCCAGGTGTAAAGTCCCATCATTGTGTAGGCATGATTAGTGCTTCATTTGTATACCGCCATTTTGCAATCAGCACTTTGGACAGTCACAGAGTGAGCTGTGCTGTTTGGTGGCGTGTGTGTCCGTGTACATGAGTGTGTGTATACAGTTGCAGCGTGATTGCAGCGTGATTGGCAACACGTAACAGTGACATAGTGACACTCTGTTTAGGCTTTCTTTTTAAAATAAAACATTCAGTCCTAATTCAATTTCCCCTCCTTTTGAAGGGAAACTACATGGAGCGAGGACAGGAGAGCCAGTGAGTCAGAGAGACAGGAGGAGGGGAGCTGGGAGGCCTTTGTGGTGACTACAGTTTACAAGAGAAGACAATCAGTCAACAAGCATAAAGTTATTCATGAACAAAGCACACAACAACGTGGCAAATAGACAGGACAGTTAATCAAACTGTATCTGCTGCCTGTCAATTTTGGTTGGATATATTATTACTGTGCAGTGTTCACAACTTATTCTAGTGATGTTTGGTCATTTATGTTTTCAATTTCATCCTTCCAAATAGAGACCTTTTTGTCAAAATTTTTCTTTATTTTAAATTCTCAGGTTTTTGTTAAATTTATTGTTTTTTATTTTTCTGATGTGGTGCTTAGGTGACAGGGACACAATAAGAGTAAGACTGGCTATACTGGTGTCAAAGAAATCTGTTAACAATAAAAATATGTTTGTTTGCAATATGTCAGTTATTTATATTGTTCATTCCAAATTGATTCCAAGTGTTCTGATGGGCCACATGGTGTGCCAAATAATGCTGCAAATGTTATACTAGGTAGGTGCGGAAATTAGGGTGAAAAAGACAATAAAAACGCTTTAAAAACCTGAGAAAAAAAGCATATTTTTACGTTGTGCACGCGCACTCCAGAGGGGGACCCGGGACCTCCTAGAGGACAAATTAAGCACTGGCTTTAACAACAGCTTGGCATATACCAGGCATTCATTCCACAAGTTTTTTAAGGTATGTTCCAATGATTGCATTCCAAGCTTTCTTAAGTTCATTAAAAAGAGACTGCTGATTCGTGGGAAGCGTTTTTCTGACCGATCAATCCAATTCATCCCGCACAAGCTTAATTGGAGAAAGGTCTGGAGACTGAGGGGGCTAAACCATCTTTTGAAGAACACTTTCCTCTTGTTTTTTTGTCTAGGTAACCCTGACAGAGCTTGGCAGAGTGCTTAGGGTCATTGTCTTGCTGCAAAACAAACTTATGAGCCACAAGTCTTGGTCCAGATGGAGCAGCATGGTGCTGGAGGATGGAGTGGCACTGTTCCTTCTTCATGATACCCTTTATTTCAAACAAATCTTCTACTCTATCACCTGCAAAACATCCCCATACCATGGAACTACCACCTCCATGCTGAATTGTGGGTGTAACTCATGGTGCTTTCAGACTTTCACCAGTTTGTCTGCGGACATAGACTCTGCATTTTGAACAGTGCAAACTTGTTTCTAGTCATCATAAGTCCATTTTTTGTGAGCTTTTGCCCACTCATATCTCTTTTTCTTGTTCTGTGGATGAAGTAGTGTTTTTTTGCAGATACACAACCCTTCAGACCAGCCTTTCTCAAACGTCATTTCACGGTTGTCAGAGATATGGGTTTCGACCTTGTCATGTTGATTTCCTCCCTTATTTGTGGTGCTGTCTTTCGCCGATCTCTCTTACTGGTGACAATGCTATGTTTATCCTCTGCTTTTGTAGTAACTCTCTTTCGTCCAGGTCTTTTTCTATCATCATAACTTCCAGGTTCCTCTAGTCTCCTTAGAGTGTAGTGGATTCCTTTGTTCGACACCTTTAGGCATTTTGCAATTTCTCTTTCTGTGTATCCTTCTTTCCTCAATGTACAAATCCATACTTTTGTTCTTTACTCAGCATTTTTGCGGTAGTTCGAACGCAGTTGAGATTTATTAGGATTTTTGTATGCAGACTCTCAAAAGACAAAAAGTTGAAGTGAATAATCCAACTGTGATTTGTTTTTTTGCTTTTGCACTGAAGTTGTGACTCTTGCAAATGTTTTCAACTCTAAATCTAAGCCCTGATTTTCTTTTGCTGACATATATTTAGCAATGGTCTGTTAACATCAATGTATCTAAAGGTAAAATGGTGCATTTCCATGAAAGCAACATCTGATCATGAATCCCAAAATACATAAAACTTATGCTGGATTTAAAAAAAAAGCATTGTGAACAAAAATTTAAAGTTACTCCCAACTGTTCGGCCTGTAATGGCCTTGCTTCCAAACATTTGGCCTGTAGTGTATATATATATATATATATATATATATATATATATATATATATATATATATATATATATATATATATATACATACATATATGTATTTATATATTTGTTTTGCCGGGATGCTCAACACAGATCTTGGGGAATATGGGGAATACACCCCCTGGCCCCATCCCTGCGTCCCTGTAGCTCTCCACCACTTACTGATTAGAAGCTGGAGATATTTTATTATAATTTATAGAGTTGATGGAAAGACAAGAACTCAGTTTCGATCTGACCTGACTTTTTTTTTCTCTGGGAAGATCAATAATTACACACAATCATGCCACATGACTTTTTTCATGTTCTCACTCACACCCATTTTTCTTTGAGAGATAACTGTGTCGTGTTTCTAGAGTAATGTTAAGGTCAGATTACAGAGTTTGAGCATGATCATAGTCAGACCTATAAGCTGTAGCTTGACCAGACCTGTTGGTTCTGAACATCAGCCAGTTCATCTTGTGTAGTTAGTCCTAGTAAATGAAAATCAGGACTATGCCTGGGATGGCTCATGGCCTCCTGACAAGTTTCAAGTGCTCTCCCTGCCCCCTTATCCTGATTTCAGTGACATTGACCAATAAAAACACTCTACCTGAGTGTAAACAAGCAAAATGGGGAAGTGGAAACAGAATGAAGTTGGTGCTGCAGGATGAAGTTATGAAACAGAAAAACAGTTTATCTACCTTTAAGATGTGTCAGAAAAGGGACAAATACCATAAATGTGGGTCAGAGATAGCAGACAGTCACTTCCAGGTGTCATCTATCCCTTCTGGTAGTCACAATGGGATCCACCAATGGCAACCCAGTTGTTGTGATGGTGTACCATCCCTGAGGTCTGTCATGTCTTTTGGTCATGTCACAGCACGATGCTTTAGCCCTGGAAACATCCAGTATAAAAACATATCTGTTAAGATGGCCTCCAAAAGTAAGAAAACCCTGGCTTTCTTTATGTAATAACCAAAGTTTTGAGAGTGAAAGGAAGGCTTTCATTCCAAACTACATTGAGAAGTGAGTGTTGGCTTCAATATCGTCCCCATCTCGTGTTTAAAAGCTGCCTTCAATAAGTATGAAAGCACTGTGTCGCCTAACACATAATCCACATCATAGGAAAATGGTGTTTGCTCCCCCGGCAGTGTGACATCACTCAGTGTTTCCCCTCCTCGACCTTTGAGGATGCCAGCACTGAAGGCCTGAGGGAGGGGTCTGCTGTTTGCTTCTTGTGCCCATTTACTAATTGAATATATTTGATTCCATAAAACTAATAAGAAACAACTGAAAGCAGTATGAGGAGGTTCATGTGTGCCATGGTTGCATTTCACTTGTTATGTGTTGTGATAGATGTAGTAGAGTTACAGATGCTCGGCTTGAAGGGGCAAGAACATATGAAGAGCTCCAGGATGACTAAACTGTAGGATATGCAAAAATTGTCCTGTTTTTGATCTGCTCATTAGCTGTGCTTTTGGTTCCAAGTGTGAAATTTGTTAAGGAATATTATACCTGCTGTGTTTGTGAAGGTCTATCTACTCCAGTGAACTTTCCAATTCATTCTCTTTACCACAACCCGTTCTTATTAAGCTGCCCCATTCTCTGTCTCTGCAATCTACCTTATCTCAGAATGGACTGGCTACTGAGACACAAACTACTGAGACACAAACCAGCATCTAGTTTAAAATATCTGTCCTTTGTTGATTTACACAAAGTCCATGCAGCTCAACAAGCAAACGCATGCTGAACAGATTAAACAAATAAATACTCAGTAAGATGACAGAAAAAAAAGAGACAAAAGTGTCATCATCAGTTTAGTTCAAATGATCCCTCTGAGATCTGTGGATCACACTGATCCCTGAGCCGATCTTCATCACTCAGAGGTTTGTTACAAGTGCCTGGTTTAACAACTGACTGACTGCTTAGCAGCACACTAACACTACTCAGCCTAAAGATGTATCCCTCTGATTCTCAGACCAACTGAATCAGATCCTTGCCTTTCACTCTGAACGCAGTCATTGATTGTTTCTCCAGGTTTGGACTACAGAGGACAAAAAACAGCAGAACTGTTCAGTCCTGACTTTAGACCCTCTTTTGGAACAGGAGAGTATATAGTATAGAGAGGTTTTCAGTCAGGACCTGTCTGAATCTCAATGTCCCTTGGCAAGCCACTTTCTTCCCCGTATCTGTATCTTCTGACAGATCTGCCTGTTTTCAGTAGTTTTACAGCACTTGCTGCCCCCCTCCACATCTCCCAGAGCCCAATCCCCTGCTGCCACCAGCTGACAGGGAGAGGGGGAGGAAGGATATAAAGCAGTGGAAAAAAACAAGGCTTCTGAGTAAACAAACACTACTTCTGTTTCTTGGCAGTTCTCTTAACCCTTTCACCAGAGGAGACATCAGGAGGACTATCCACAGAAGGAGGCTTTATATCCAAAGCATTCAGCAAAAGGATACTGCAGAACTCAATTCATCCCAGATTGTGGATGAAAAACTCTGCTGTTTCAAAGCAACTGTTTAAAAGCAGTTTTTGTTTTATTGAAAATACATAATACAAAAGATTTTTTCATACCAGTACAAATACATGGATCAAAGAAGGAAAACTGAGCACTGAGCTTCAGCTCTTTGATACTGTGATTAAAAAAAGAGTGTAGAGACAGAAAGGATGGACAGGCCCTCTGGTGATCTCTGTGTTGTCCTGTCACAGAGATACTGTTTGCAGTTCCTTTAGCCGTCATTTAAGGTCCAACTCAAAGATATACACAAAAGAACACACTTAGTTTCCACATCTCTCAATTAAAAGCAGATACATGCTTCAAAAAGACATTTACAGATGATAAATAAACCAAAACAAGACGATTACAGCATGGACCATCTTCCAAGTACCTCTAGTTTTGAAAATCCATATTAAAAAAGAGATCTAATATGCCATCTACATTGCAAACAATTTATCAGCTATTAGAATAGTATGCAAAATAATTACTTTGAAATAAAATTAAAGCTAATAAATAAATAAAGTTTTAAACTAGATTTGACCAGAGGGAAGGGCTGAGGGAGAAACATCTGACACCAGCATGGTGGGAGACTGCATGGGGACCATCACAGGGTCAAAGGTGACTTCCTGTGACTGTCAAACACACACTGTTAGACGGTAAACATAATCTCAGTTGGCTGTTGAGAAAGCAAATACACACACATTCATACACACTCTCACACACAAACACACTTCCAAGAAATTAAGAAAATGCTCAAATCCAAGGCACACATGGTGGAGGGGCTGCAGTTTCCCCTGTCAGAACAGCTCAGCGTTGTGAAACCCAGTCTCTCATTCTCTCTCTGTATTACCTCAGAGCTTCTCAATGATCATGACACATTAGTTGTGGTGACAAATAAACAGCTTAAACACAAACCATACTCACTGAATGGCAAAGGGAGGAGAACATGACAAAATTAAAATTAATGACATCTGACACAGACCCGGATCCAGCAAAACCATCAGTGGTTCGCTGCAAAACTCTTTGAGAGATAAAGCTCCTTTTTAATGAGAGAAAAAGAGTTGCCCAAACCCTTTTCACCCCACCCCTGTAGGTTACAAACTACCAGCGTATGAAGATAAAAAACAGTTCCTACTGAAATATCAACAATCATTAGTCCTCACAGAGGATTTCCTAAGTCTCTTCATCTTTCTAAAAATATATAGAGTTTCTATAACGATACAATAGCAAGGCACAAGGTGAGCCAATCAGAAGTCCAGCTCTCTTCTCCTTTAAATTCAAGTGTCCAATTCAGGGAGCCTTTCTGGAGGAAGAAATCTCTCTGAAGTAAAGTGTTCTGGGAAATATCTGTGTGTGTGTGTGTGTGTGTGTGTGTGTGTGTGTGTGTGTGTGTGTGTGTACGTGCGTGTGCATGCTTGTGTGTCTCAGTTTGCAGGACTGCTCACGGTCTTGTAAGCTGGGTATAAACTGGGGCCTGCTCCCAGTGCTGCGGGCTGCTCTGGGGGATGGAGGGCACCCCTGTGTTGTCAGCTATGGGTGTGTACATGGGCCTCTGACTAGGACTGCTCATGTAGCTGAAAGTCGAGTAGAGCCCAGAGCCCTGGCCCGCCCCCGCGTGGCTGTAATAAGAAGCGGCAGCCGTGCATCCCCCCTGGTGGTCAGAGTAGTCATACTGCTGTGCCCTGGAGATTGCGGGGTAAGAAGAGGAGGGGCTGTAGTGCTGCAGGTTGAAGGGGCTGAAAGAGATGGGTTGAGGGGAACCCTGCTGCTCACTGTAGTGACTGGGACTCAGCTGCTCCGTCTTAATCTGTGTCCTGTGCTGGGCCTGAGATGTCTCTGAGCTGCCACTGTTCCCCAGTGGTGTCAGGGTGTGCTGCTGCTGTCCCTGCTGACTTTGGGTTTTGGCCATCCAGGCTGTGACACCTCCCTCCTGTGGACTCACCGGTCCACCACTGCTGATGCTGTAGCTGCCAGTGTAGCTGACTGAGGCAGTGTTACCCCCACCAGCTAAGGAGCCCGGGTGCCCATTAGGAGGCAGGTACTGGTCAAACTCATTGACGTCAAAGGTCTCGATGTGGGAGATAACATCACTGCTCAGCTCTCCGATGTCCACATCACGAAAGTCAATGTTAAGCTGACGCCCGGCAGGGCCATCAGGTAGAGACCGGAGTCCGACTTCCCTTTTCAGGTCTATCTTACTTGAGCTCACATCAGTCTTTGGGGTGGTGGGAGGAGTAGGAGGCCCCTGGGAGCCTAAAGAGAAAAAAATAAATAAATAAATAAAAAATACATATATATATATATATATATATATATATATATATATATATATTTTATACACACACACACACACACACACACACACACACACACACACACACACACACACACATATATATATATATATATATATATATATATATATATATATTAACAAATGTAGAGGTTTTCTTTATTATTTATTAACATGAGTACTGTTTTAGCCATACACTTCAAGGTTTTATTTTTAATCTTAAAATGGAACATTGGGGTACTTATCCAGCAGTGAAATCAGTTGAAAAGTTCCTCTCTGCTCACCTGAATGTTCTCCTGGAGAGTGCACCTCCCCCATGCTGGAGGCTGGAGAGTCCGCCTGCTGCAGAGCTTTGAAGATGGCATTGGGGGAGATGTGCGTCTGCTCGCTGCCCTCCTCCGACTCATTCTGTCCATTTTTCACCGACTTCCTCCTCCGGGGCTGGTACTTGTAGTCTGGATGATCCTTTTTATGCTGCACACGAAGCCGCTCAGCCTCCTCCACAAAAGGCCGTTTCTCGCTTTCATTGAGAAGTCTGTGCATAAAAAGAAGTATGGTTAAATACACCTTTCATTCAGAGCTCCTGCAAAAACACCAGCATTTGACTAAGAATACTTCATACATTTTTCAAAAGAAAAAGAAAAAAGAAAACATGTCAATATCATGGAATGAATTATATGAAGAAATCAACAAAAACTATTTTGGTCATTATTCAGTGCGTAAAGGCTGGTTTTATTCCAAACTTACCTCCAGAGTTTCCCCAGAGTTTTGCTGAGCTCCGCATTATGCAGGTGCGGGTACTGATCCGCCAGCTTCCTTCGAGCAGCCTGAGCCCACACCATAAAGGCATTCATCGGTCTCTTAACGTGAGGCTTGTTCTTAGAAGACCCGTTAACGCGCACTGGCATAGGCACGAGAGTCCAATCGTACCCTTTGAGCACCTGGGACACAGCCTCGCGGATGCAGGCGGGAAACTTATCTTCCTCGTCCTTCTTGAAGTCTCCGTCTGCTCTAAGCAGCCCGTTCTCTGATGGACGGGTGTTCTCCGTGTCCGAGCCTGAGATAGAGGGGCACGGGGAACCAGCGGAGTCCTCGGACATGCTCGGGCTCGGGGCGTCAGAGAGACACTTGTCTTGTTCCTCCGTCATCTTAAGGTATGGGTCGAGGAGATTCATACGAAAAACCGTTTGGTGCCAAATTACGCGTGAGTTGGGGAAGTTCTTCCTGTTTATCTCGCAAGAATTTTTGTAAATAGACTGTAATCTGCAACTTTTGAGCCTCTGGCGCAATGTTTTTCAAAATAGCACAAAAGAGGAGGCGATGGTGTCTTGAGCCGGTGTGTAAAACCTACTTAAACAGCCAATGTTTTGCGCACCTGTGGATGAGTCGCCAATTCGCGAGGACCCGCACATGAAAGGGCGAAAAATAAGCCAGTCACAGATAGTTTTCAGTTCTGTTGGATGGAAAGTAAAGTGCTCCTTTCGTTCTTGAAGTACAATCCCTGGGACTTGTGAGTACCTACTTTGAAAGGCAGACTTCGTGCGCGCAGGCTTTATATGAGCGTAACCGTGCCGCACAGGAAAGCCCGACCCTCATAGGAAGAGCGCGCGTGACGCCAGAGTGAAGGAATTCGATCCCATTTTCCACCTCTCCTAACACACACACACACACACACACACACACACACACACACACACACACACACACACACACACACACACACTCTCTCTCTCTCTCTCTCTCTCTCTTAAACAAACATGCACTACTCACCATGTTTGGTATATGCTGTTTGATTCCACTGGGTTTTCCTATATATGTTAACAGAGCTGTAAGGAGTGGAACTATCATCAACTGTTTCATCAAACGCAGGTAACAATTTTTCTAAAAAATAAGTCAAAATGATGCTTCTTAGTATAAAGGACGACAACGAACGAATAACAGATTCGTTAAAAACTTGCCCTGGAAAGGAAAGTCCACAGGTATCAGTACTTTATGATTTATGACATTATGCCTCATTACCAACTCTGTTCACTCTGTTTTTAAAGATATTTCCACGTGTTTTTACACTCCTTCCACAACTTCAGATCAATATTTTCAGTTACATGATAAGGTCAACAGGGGGAGACAGTAGTCTAGGAAACGGTAAACTCCCTCTGGCCCAAGTTGGGAGCAATATTTAGAAGAGGGAGTTCCAGTGGACTGCTGCACTGAAACAGCTGCTGTTTAAACTATCCTCTGATTTGCATTATCTCATTTTATCTCATGATGCAGAATCAAATGCCTTTGGCTGCCAAAGATTCAACTCTCAAACTGGATATATATTTTTTTCATCCAATGCTCCCCAAGAAATTAGAAATATTTTTAAAAAATAATATTTTACAGTATTATTAATAATTAAAAAGTTATTCTGTAACCGAACAGAAATGTCACATTGATTATAAAGATTTTTAAAGACAGAGTCTGGTAATTTTGAGCAGTTCTTTGTTGTAGTTTAGACTTTGGATTTGTTTGTAAAACAACTCGTAACCTTCATATTGGCATTTGGTGTCTGTGGTAAAGGAGGCACATTATTTTTGGAAAGTAAGAATGCAATCCTATAAGAAAATTCTGAGTTTCATGTAAAAATTTTAATTCATAATCATAAATTATAAGTTTAAGGTTTGAGGGGTTAAACGATAAAAATGAAGAGAGCTCCAGAAAAGTCAGGTATCTCAAAACTGTACGGTACTTTACTTCATATGTTTTTTTTGTTTGTTTGTTTGTTTTTAATTTGGATCATGCCAAAGCATGCTCAGTTTTTTAGAGGACTGTGCACATCACTCACAACACACACACACACACACACACACACACACACACACACACACACACACACACACACACACACACACACACACTCTAAATATCTCTTTGTACTCTCTTTCCATCCTACACACTCCAATCGACCCTCCAATCAGAGAGATCACTTTAACTTGGTCACTGATTGTAACTTGCCTGCACACTCCCCCTTGGATTGTTTATTATGCTTTGTAGAGATGTGGAAATGTAAATCACAGTTCGGACTAATGTGGACAACATGTGCTACCTGAAGTCACTTGTAATAGCTCGCAGATGTCAGGTCAAGCTAATTTCACTGGGCTGCTGCACACTTGCCTGCACACACAGACACTCGCAGTCCTTTTTTTTAACATTGGGAATTTTATTTTTCTCTCCATGATTCAGTCTCCAATGCTCTAATGTTGCTTGCTTGCATTGAGTCAGGCGTCTCAAACTCTGGATCACTTAGTGAGTCTTTTTCTTCCTGACCAATTAGACCTGTGGTTTCAAAACACTAGAGCCTAACATAGCAGAGTCCTTCGTCTCCTGGACGGTTTATTTACTTGAGACATGCTTATTTAAAAAACCCACTTTGAACATAAATAGGAAGGAGCAGTTTGCTTCTGTGTTAATAACTTGTGGGACGTTGCTGTGGTTGCATGTGCCTTGCGTGCTGTTACACACGGTGACCAAAACACAACCATGTTTGCTTGTAAAGCTACAGAGGCGTGAATGCATGGAGTCACAGCTGTGGATGAGGGGTGGAAAACATGGTGCTGTTATTGACTGACTAAATGTGGTTAAAAGATGTCAGCAAAAATAAAAAGAGCAAATACAGATAAAAACAAAAGCTAACAACGGACTGGGGTACAAGAGAGATGAACAGTTCCTGTTGTTGATCTTCATACATCAAACTTTCATGTGAACTCTTGCATATTTGTGATGGCATATGTGGCCCCCACTCCAACACCACATATTGTCAACTTTAAAAAAAAAAAGCACTCACAGAAAACCCATTCCCGAGATAGACCTGAGACACCTGAGAAAATCTCTGCAAACAGTGAGATTTAACTGCTAAACTCTCCACAGTTTCACCAGGCTGCTTTGTATTTCTGAACTTCACACCTCCAGGAGTGATTCATAGAGCTCCATGTTTCTGAGTCTAACCTACTTTTAAAGATAAACCTTAGTCCATTCAAACAGACATTGAGGAGGCTTTTTAACACAGTGAAGTATTTGGGGGGAAGGAGGAGGCATTACATGAAGTATACTTCATTCTGTCCAGAACAGAAGGAACAGATTGAACTCTGGGTTCTCATGGAGCTGATGAGTAGCTCTGCACAGGCCTAAACTTCAGAAAACAGTCTGGAAAACAGTCAGGAAAACGGTCACTTAGGGGAAAAAAAGATGAGTTAAACAGAGCCCATATAAAAAACATGTTAATGTTCAATTTGATATAGATAAATCATACATTGTTGTATTACTTAGTCATGTACATTACACATAGCACTTTTAAGGTTCCTTTGATTCATTTTTACCAATCCAGTTTAGGAATCTCATTACAAGGCAATCTCATAAAGGAGTGACAAAAAAGTAAAATGGAAATATCCTGACAAACATATTGAACTTTTTGTGCACTGAACATTACACAAAACAACACAGCAATTTCATTTTCTCAAATGATAGATACACAACTGAACACAGGGGGAAATTTTGGGGGGTCTAAGGCCCGAACTACACGAATGCGGATATATTTCAAACCGCACATATTTATGTCCGATTAGGCCTCCCTACCACACCAAAACGGGAGTTTGGAGCACCTAAACCAGATAAATCTGAATCCGGAAAAACAAGTGGAGAAATAAAAAAATATCCGTACCCCGTATCCATGGTGGATTCGTGTGGTTGGACTTTTACGGATCGATGACGTCAAACCGCAGCTCGTGCATGCGAATTAAAAAGAAAAACAACAACGATGGCGGACATACAGGGTATTCTTTACGTTTGTTTTGCCATTTTGGGGCTAATTTCAGCCTTGCAAGTGAACCTTGTTTTATACAATTACATCCACCAGTCAGCCAGCTCACAGACGCGTCTGCTGCGGCCAATACCTTTATTGGTCACATGGTCCGTCACATGGACCCGACGCACTAGCGTAGCTTCCGCAAACAATGCATGACGCATCACGCTGTTACAATTCATCAGCCAATCAGTTAGCTTTGTTCCTGAATTTTTTTTAAGCGGCACCAGATAGGATTGAGTTTGAAGGCTACGTGTGGACGCAGATATTTTTGAGAACTAACACGTGTGGACAGATACATTTATTTAGACGGGAGTACAAACATATCCTGATAAATAAATATCCATATACGTGTAGTTCGGGCCTAAGTTTTCAATATTGGTGAGAACTCTATGAACAATGCCCCTCATTTCCCGTCTATATTTTATTTTTTTATGGAATGCTTGGAAGCAGCTGTGTGGGGTTTTCCTGGTGACCATGCACCACATTTTGTGCAATAGATTGTTGTCTGTCCTTCTGGGCAGAACCTGCACCTACCCTTGTCTGTGAAAGCTGGGAATTGATCCACTTGACCATGGTGGACATCAACCATGGGTCTTGGGGTTGTTGGCCTTTGTATGCATCTGGTAGGGCTGTGCACATTTTCCTTCCCTTCTTTGGAAGGCTTTCCCTTCTTCTTTCTACCGTGGACAAGGGCATCTGCAACCTCCAGCCTGATTTTTTTGAGCTTTTTGTGCTTTTGCACACCAATGCTTTTGGCATCTCGGCAATACAGCAACCATCCATTGTTGATGACTTTATCAGCCATTTGCCAAAAGAGGCACAGGTACCACCAGTGGGCTTTGCATGGGTGCAGTACAAGCCCAGGAGTTAGCTAAGGTGACAACTTTGGGTAACGCTTTATATTAAGGTCCTTGTAATAAGCATTAGTTAAAAGGTAATAAGGCCCTTATAAGTGCGTACAAGATGCTTATTAGGGCCCGAGCCAGCTGCAGAGCAGCCGGGCGTAGGCCCTATTATTCCCCAAGTGGTTTTTCTTTGTTTCTTTCTTTAGGGCCCGAGCCAGCTGCAGAGCAGCCGGGCGTAGGCCCTATTATTCCCCAAGTGGTTTTTCTTTGTTTCTTTCTTTCTTTTTAGGGCCCGAGCGTAGCTGCTAAGCAGCTGCGAGAGCCCTATTATTCCTGATGGATTCTTTAGGGCCCGAGCGTAGCTGCTAAGCAGCTGCGAGAGCCCTCTTGTTCCTGCATGTTTCCTTCTTTCGTTAGGGCCCGAGCGTAGCTGCTAAGCAGCTGCGAGAGCCCTCTTGTTCCTGATGGATTCTTCTTTAGGGCCCGAGCGTAGCTGCTAAGCAGCTGCGAGAGCCCTATTATTCCTGATGGATTCTTCTTTCTTCTTCTTCTTCTTATTATTTTTCTGCCCCTTTGAACTGGAAAATGGCCCACTTCCCACTGGTGAAAAGTCATGAAATTTGGCAGGACGACCGGGCCTGGTGAAAAATTCGATATTCTGAAGTCCCCCAAAAAATCAAATGCAAAATGGCTCCATAGCGCCCCCTAAGGTGAAAAATTCACATGATTGAGTGTCACGCCTGTACGCTTTGTCAAAATGACACAAAAATTGACACACACATGTATCTCAATAAGATCTACAAAAAAGTCAGTGCGGGCGTATCTGTCAAATGTACGGTTAAAGGGTTATTTCGCATTTTTTGCCGATCCGCACACATTGGAATTTCGCTAACTCCTCCGAAGGCTTTCGTTCCACCGGCACCACATTTGCTCAGGCCAATCTACACCCCATGGCCATTAAAAGTTGTACAAATCATGACGCTGCACCCCACGGTTTACGTTCTAGGGGGCGCCAAAGATAACCCAAAAATCCACAGTCTTAAAAGTCTTATAACTTTTTATTTTTGTCCTCACTGGCCTCCAAGTTCTCTAGGATGATGCAATGTCCAGCCATCAACACATTTGTGAAGTAATTTTTACTCGCCAAAAGAGCGCCCCCCCATGGCAGGAGAAAAAAGTCCATTTTTTCTTGTCTCCTAAGGCGAAAATTCACACTATTGACTGTCACGCCTTTACGCTTTGTCATATTGACACAAAAATTGACACACACATGTATCTCAATAAGATCTACAAAAAAGTCAGTGCGGGCGTATCTGTCAAATGTACGGTTAAAGGGTTATTTCGCATTTTTTGCCGATCCGCACACATTGGAATTTCGCTAACTCCTCCGAAGGCTTTCGTTCCACCGGCACCACATTTGCTCAGGCCAATCTACACCCCATGGCCATTAAAAGTTGTACAAATCATGACGCTGCACCCCACGGTTTACGTTCTAGGGGGCGCCAAAGATAACCCAAAAATCCACAGTCTTAAAAGTCTTATAACTTTTTATTTTTGTCCTCACTGGCCTCCAAGTTCTCTAGGATGATGCAATGTCCAGCCATCAACACATTTGTGAAGGAATTTTTACTCGCCAAAAGAGCGCCCCCCCCCCATGGCAGGAGAAAAAAGTCCATTTTTTCTTGTCTCCTAAGGCGAAAATACACATTGTTGACTGTCACGCCTTTACGCTTTGTCAAAATGACACAAAATTTGACACACACATGTATCTCAATAAGATCTACGAAAAAGTCAATGCGAGCGTATCTGTTCAATGTACGGTTAAAGGGCTATTTCGCATTTTTTGCCGATTCGCACACATTGGAATGTGGCTAACTCCTCCTAAATCTTTTGTCCCATCGGCTTCAAATTTGCTCAGGCCAGTCTACACCCCATGGCCATTCAAAGTTGTACAAATCATGACGCTGCACCCCACAGTTTACGTTCTAGGGGGCGCCAAAGAGGACCCAAATATCCACATTTTTAAAAGTCTTATAACTTTTTATTTTTGTCCTCACTGGCCTCCAAGTTTTCTAGGATGATGCAATGTCCAGCCATCAACACATTTGTGAAGGAATTTTTTCTCCCCAAAAGAGCGCCCCCCCATGGCAGGAGAAAAAGTCAAGTTTTTCCTGCCCATCGCTCAATGGCTCAAACGCATCGCTCTCTCGGCAAAACCGAAAGGAGGAGCAACTTGCCATTTGGATATATACTAGCTGTGTTTGTGCCCTCACTCATGGTCCAGACTTTTTCAAAAAGGACATGGAGTTTGTCTGCAGCGAGCGTTTTGGTAGAAACTGCGCCTCCCATTCATTATAATGGTAAATGACCACAGACAAGTGCGCACACCATCTTTGGACCTTGAGTGTGACGCGATCGGGAGGGGTAGGCGGTCGCGCTGGGGGCGGCGTGACACGGCTCGGGCCCGCCAGTGCCCCAACGGGGCCCTAGTTTGTTATTATTATTATTTTTCCTCCGCTTTAAACTGGAAAATGGCCCACTTCCCACTGGCGAAAACTCATGAAATTTGGCAGGACGACCGGGCCTGGTGAAAAATTCGATATTCTTAAGTCGCCCAAACAATAAAATGCAAAATGGCTCCATAGCGCCCCCTAAGGTGAAAATTCACACTATTGACTGTCATGCCTGTACGCTTTGTCAAAATGACACAAAAATTGACACACACATGTATCTCAATAAGATCTACAAAAAAGTCAGTGCGGGTGTATCTGTCAAATGTACGGTTAAAGGGTTATTTCGCATTTTTTGCAGATCCCCACACATTGGAATTTCGCTAACTCCTCCGAAGGCTTTCGTTCCACCGGCACCACATTTGCTCAGGCCAATCTACACCCCATGGCCATTCATAGTTGTACAAATCATGACGCTGCACCCCACGGTTTAGGTTCTAGGGGGCGCCAAAGATAACCCAAAAATCCACATTCTTTAAAGTCTTATAACTTTTTATTTTTGTCCTCACTGGCCTCCAAGTTTTCTAGGATGATGCAATGTCCAGCCATCAACACATTTGTGAAGGAATTTTTACTCCCCAAAAGAGCGCCCCCCCATGGCAGGAGAAAAAAGTTAATTTTTTCTTGTCCCCTAGGGTGAAAATACACATTGTTCAGTGTCACGCCTGTACGCTTTGTCATATTGACACAAAATTTGACAATCACGTGTATCTCAATAAGATCTACGAAAAAGTCAATGCGCACGTATCTGTAAAATGTACGGTTAAAGGGCTATTTTGCATTTTTTGCCGATTCGCACACATTGGAATGTGGCTAACTCCTCCTAAAGCTTTCGTCCCATCGGCACCAAATTTGCTCAGGCCAATCTACACCCCATGGCCATTCAAAGTTGTACAAATCATGACGCTGCACTCCACGGTTTACGTTCAAGGGGGCGCCAAAGATGACCCAAAAATCAACATTCTTAATAGTCTTATAACTTTTTATTTTTGTCCTCACTGGCCTCCAAGTTTTCTAGGATGATGCAATGTCCAGCCATCAACACATTTGTAAAGGAATTTTTACTCCCGAAAAGAGCGCCCCCCCATGGCAGGAGAAAAAAGTCCATTTTTTCTTGTCCCCTAAGGTGAAAAAACACATTGTTGACTGTCACGCCTATACGCTTTGTCAAAATGACACAAAATTTGACACACACGTGTATCTCAATAAGATCTACGAAAAAGTCAATGGGCACGTATCTGTAAAATGTACGGTTAAAGGGTTATTTCGCATTTTTTGCCGATTCGCACACATTGGAATGTGGCTAACTCCTCCTAAGGCTTTCTTCCCACCGACACCAAATTTGCTCAAGCCGATCTACATCCCATGGCCATTCAAAGTTGTAAAAATCATGCCGCTGCACCCCACGGTTTAGGTTCTAGGGGGCGCCAAAGATGACCCAAATATCCACATTCTTAAAAGAATCCACATCCCCCCCCCAAGGCAGGAGAAAAAGTCCAGTTAACCCTGCCCATCGCTCAATGGCTCAATCGCATCGCTCTCCTGGCAACACCGTAAGGAGGAGCAACTTGCCATTTGGATATATCCTAGCTGTGTTTGTGCCCTCACTCATGGTCCAGACTTTTTTCAAATAGGACATGTAGTTTGTCTGCAGCGACCGTTTTGGTAGAAACTGCGCCTCCCATTCATTATAATGGGAAATGACCACAGACAAGTGCGCACACCATCTTTGGACCTTGAGTGTGATGCGATTGGGAGGGGTAGGCGGTCGCGCTGGGGGCGGCGCGACGCGGCTCGGGCCCGACAGTGCCCCACCGGGGCCCTAGTTAGGGCCCGAGCGTAGCTGCTAAGCAGCTGCGAGAGCCCTCTTGTTCCTGATGGATTCTTCTTTCGTTATTTTTCCTCCGCTTTAAACTGGAAAATGGCCCACTTCCCACTGGCGAAAACTCAGGAAATTTGGCAGGACGACCGGGCCTGGTGAAAAATTTGATATTCTGAAGTCGCCCAAACAAAAAAATGAAAAATGGCTGCATAGCGCCCCCTATGGTGAAAACTCACCTGACGCCTGTACACTTTGTCAAAATGACACAAAATTTGACACACATGTGTATCTAAATAAGATCTACAAAAAAGTCAGTGCGGGCGTATCTGTCAAATGTACCGTTAAAGGGCTATTTCGCATTTTTTGCTGATCCGCACACATTGGAATTTCGCTAACTCCTCCGAAGGCTTTCGTTCCACCGGCACCACATTTGCTCAGGCCAATCTACACCCCATGGCCATTAAAAGTTGTACAAATCATGATGCTGCACCCCACGGTTTACGTTCTAGGGGGCGCCAAAGATAACCCAAAAATCCACATTCTTAAAAGTCTTATAACTTTTTATTTTTGTCCTCACTGGCCTCCAAGTTTTCTAGGATGATGCCATGTCAAGCCATCAACACATTTGTGAAGGAATTTTTACTCCCCAAAAGAGCGCCCCCCCATGGCAGGAGAAAAAAGTCAAGTTTTTCTTGTCCCCTAACATGAAAATACACATTGTTGAGTGTCACGCCTAAACGCTTTGTCATATTGACAAAAAATTTGACAATCACGTGTATCTCAATAAGATCTACAAAAAAGTCAAAGAGCGCGTATCTGTATAATGTACGGTTAAAGGGCTATTTTGAATTTTTTGCCGATTCGCACACATTGGAATGTCGCTAACTCCTCCAAAGGCTTTCGTTCCACCGGCACCAAATTTGCTCAGGCCAATCTACACCCCATGGCCATTAAAAGTTGTACAAATCATGACGCTGCACCCCACGGTTTAGGTTCTAGGGGGCGCCAAAGATAACCCAAAAATCCACATTCTTAAAAGTCTTATAACTTTTTATTTTTGTCCTCACTGGCCTCCAAGTTTTCTAGGATAATGCAATGTCCAGCCATCAACACATTTGTGAAGGAAATTTTACTCCCCAAAAGAGCGCCCCCCCATGGCAGGAGAAAAAAGTCTATTTTTTCTTGTCCCCTAAGGTGAAAATACACATTGTTTAGTGTCACGCCTGTACGCTTTGGCAAAATGACACAAATATTGACACACACATGTATCTCAATAAGATCTACGAAAAAGTCAATGCGCGCGTATCTGTCAAATGTACGGTTAAAGGGTTATTCTGCATTTTTTGCCGATCCGCACACATTGGAATGTGGCTAACTCCTCCTAAGGCTTTCGTTCCACTGGCACCACATGCTCAGGCCAATCTACACCCCATGGCCATTAAAAGTTATTCAAATCATGACGCTGCACCCCACGGTTTAGGTTCTAGGGGGCGCAAAAGATAACCCTAAAATCCACATATTTAAAAGTCTTATAACTTCTTATTTTTGTCCTCACTGGCCTCCAGGTTTTCTAGGATGATGCAATGTCCAGCCATCAACACATTTGTGAAGGAATTTTTACTCCCCAAAAGAGCACCCCCCCATGGCAGGAGAAAAAAGTCCATTTTTTCTTGTCCCCTAAGGTGAAAATACATATTGTTGAGATTCACGCCTATACGCTTTGTCATATTGACACAAAATTTGACAATCACGTGTATCTCAATAAGATCTACGAAAAAGTCAATGGGCGTGTATCTGTCAAATGTACGGTTAAAGGGCTATTTTGCATTTTTGCCGATTCGCACACATTGGAATGTGGCTAACTCCTCCTAAGGCTTTCGTCCCACTGACACCAAATTTGCTCAGGCCAATCTACACCCCATGGCCATTCAAAGTTGTAAAAATCATGACGCTGCATCCCACGGCTCACGTTCTAGGGGGCGCCAAAGATGACCCAAATATCCACATTCTTAAAAGAATCCACATCCCCCCCATCCCCCATCCCCCATGGCAGGAGAAACAGTCAAGTTTTTCCTGCCCATCACTCAATGGCTCAATCGCATCGCTCTCCCGGCAACACCGTAACAAGGATCAACTTGCCGTTTGGATATATCCTAGCTGTGTTTGTGCCCTCACTCATGGTCCAGACTTTTTTCAAATAGGACATGTAGTTTGTCTGCAGCGAGTGTTTTGGTAGAAACTGCGCCTCCCATTCATTATAATGGGAAATGACCACAGACAAGTGCGCACACCATCTTTGGACCTTGAGTGTGACGCGATCGGGAGGGGGAGGCGGTCGCGCCGGGGACGGCGCATCGTGGCTCGGGCCCGACAGTGCCCCACCGGGGCCCTAGTTATTATTTTTCCTCCGCTTTAAACTGGAAAATGGCCCACTTCCCACTGGCGAAAACTCAGGAAATTTGGCAGGACGACCGGGCCTGGTGAAAAATTCGATATTCTGAAGTCGCCCAAACAATAAAATGCAAAATGGCTCCATAGCGCCCCCTAAGGTGAAAATTCACATGACGGCTGTACGCTTTGTCATATTGACACAAAAATTGACACACACATGTATCTCAATAAGATCTACAAAAAAGTCAGTGCAGGCGTATCTGTCAAATGTACGGTTAATGGGTTATTTTGCATTTTTTGCAGATCTGCACACATTGGAATTTCGCTAACTCCTCCGAAGGCTTTTGTTCGACCGGCACCACATTTGCGCAGGCCAATCTACCCCCCATGGCCATTAAAAGTTGTACAAATCATGACGCTGCACCCCACGGTTTACGTTCTAGGGGGCGCCAAAGATAACCCAAAATCCACATTCTTAAAAGTCTTATAACTTTTTATTTTTGTCCTCACTGCCCTCCAAGTTTTCTAGGATGATGCAATGTCCAGCCATCAACACATTTGTGAAGGAAATTTTACTCCCCAAAAGAGCGCCCCCCCATGGCAGGAGAAAAAAGTCCTTTTTTTCTTGTCCGATTACATGAAAATACACATTGTTGAGTGTCACGCCTGAACGCTTTGTCATATTGACACAAAAATTGACAATCATGTGTATCTCAATTAGATCTACGAAAAAGTCAAAAAGCGCGTATCTGTATAATGTACGGTTAAAGGGCTATTTTGCATTTTTTGCCGATTCGCACACATTGGAATGTGGCTATCTCCTCCTAAGGCTTTCGTCCCACCGATACCAAATTTGCTCAGGGCAATCTACACCCCATGCCCATTCAAAGTTGTAAAAATCATGACGCTGCACCCCACGGTTTACGTCCTAGGGGGCGCCAAAGATGACCCAAAAATCCACATTCTTAAAAGTCATTTTGGCCACTGCAGGAGTACAGAGTACTGCAGTTCTAGGGGGCGCCAAAGATGACCCAAAAATCCACATTCTTAAAAGTCTTTTTGGCCACTGCAGGAGTACAGAGTACTGCAGGATACACACACATATACACACACACACACACACACACACACACACACACTCAGAGTCTGTTTTTTAGCACCTGCAAAAACATGCTGTTTACATATTTGACAAGAATGCAGAGGCTTCCTTTTGCCCCTGAAAAAAATCAGATTTCAAACACAACTTGACTGTTCATTTCTCCAAAAGACAACCATGAAGCTCCATCCAAACCTGAAGCAGATAGTTGGTGCATGTGTACAGTAACCTGAGCGGAGTGAGGTGACTATTTCTGAGGAGAACATGAGCAGTGAAGATTCACCTTGGAGCTAGAACAGGGACGTGCACATGATTATACAGGGCAGGGGCTCAAGTTTTTTCCAGTCATTTATACAATATGGAAATTAATGTGAAATTAAACCACAAATATGTGTGATGAACTGTTTTTAAAACTTAAACTTCAAATAAAAATTGTAAACTTCAAAACATATGCAAATTTTTAACAAAGAACATAGTAATTTACCTCTATTTACATCAAAATGCAGGCAATGGCCCAGGCGTTCTTTGTAAAATTATTTACAAAACACTGTATAGTCTCACAAATGTCACTTTTTATTTATGCCACTACAAAAAAACATGATGTAAATGATGCATGATGTAAAACATGATGTAAAAAACTTGTGTAGATCCTCCTCTATGTCAGTCCATGTGTAATTTTTCCATAATTCTTTGTTTTTTGCAGCATTTTTGTTAGTGTAACTGCAGATTGTGCTGACAGTCTATGGCAAAAAAAACAAAAACTGAAAATGCCTCAACATGAACCCCTGGTGGTCTCTGAGGGTGAAACCTGCTAACTGCTGCAGCTCTGTCAGCTTCAGTCTCCCATGCAGAGCTCGGAGCGCATGTGTGGCTCTGCACTCTTAGCAGCGTTGCTAACTCCTCAGTAAGGAAAGCCTGCTTCATGTCAGAGTCTCTAAACTCCAGAAGAAGTCGATAAAAGTCCCTTTCTTTCAAAAAAAAAGTCGTTAGGGGGTCTGAAAAGTCATTGAATCTAACAACAAAGTCGCTAGGTTTGCAACTACGTGTCCCAGACTGCATCCCTGCTGAGAGTCCCTCCCTCCCTTCTCATGTTGCAGGAAGAACGTAAGCGCCCGCCCCTTGTCAATCAGTCACCATATAATTTTGGATTGGTTGTTGTGGTGAAGTTTTCCACCAATAGGAGAGATGTTGTGGTGTGTTTTTTTTTTTCTTTTGGCAAGCCTTTTCCGCCTGTAAGACCTGTCGCTAATGTGTGCATGCTATGTTTTCCTGTCTCATACAGCGCGATCGAGCGCCGAACGTGATCAAAATAAGCAGAAAAAAAGTATCGCGGACATAATTTATCATAACTCTGGTTTTATTTGGCCTATCAACACAATTTAAAAACTGGTATATAGGTTGAGGTCCTCACTTTTGAGATAAGTTGAAACGGAGAGTTAACGAGGCTCCGTCTTGCAGCTACATCCGGTTAAATATGTCATGTGACTTGAACGCTGGGGAGCGTCAATCGAATCGAATCAAACCTAACTCTCAGATGAATCTTCAAAATTCACCTCAGAAATATGCTTATTATTCTTCTCAGAGTACTGCAGGATACACACACACACACACACACAGACACACGCACACACACACACACACACACACACACACACACTCAGAGTCTGTTTTTTAGCACCTGCAAAAACATGCTATTTACATATTTGACAAGAATGCAGAGGCTTCCTTTTGCCCCTGAAAAAAATCAAATTTCAAACACAACTTGACTGCTCATTTCTCCAAGACAACCATGAAGCTCCATCCAAACCTGAAGCAGGCAGTTGGTGCATGTGTACAGTAACCTGAGGGGAGTGAGGTGACTGCTTCTGAGGAGAACATGAGCAGTGAAGATTCACCTTGGAGCTAGAACAGGGACGTGCACATGATAATACAGGGGCAGGGGCTCAAGTTTTTTCCAGTCGTTTATACAATATGGAAATTAATGTGAAATTAAAAAACAAAGTATGACTGTCCTGTGTAGGTGACAGTGATATCCAATAGGCTAGGCACTCACGAGGCTGGCTGTGGCAAGTGTAAGTGAAAGCAACACGCACTGGCAGGAAGAACAGCAAACGCCGATGAAGGAAAAGGGTCTTTGCAGTGATGGGCGTTACCAGAGAGGGCGATGGCCAGAGGACACAAATGGGACGGGGAGGCAGCGCGTTGGGGGGGGGACGCGACACAGCTCGGGCCCGCCAGTGCCCCAACGGGGCCCTAGTTCTTTCTTTCTTTCTTTCTTCTTATTTTTCCTCCCCTTTGAAGGGGAAAATGGCCCACTTCCCACTGGCGAAAACTCATGAAATTTGGCAGGACGAATGGGCCTGGTGAAAAATTCGATATTCTGAAGTCGCCCAAACAATAAAATGCAAAATGGCTCCATAGCGCCCCCTAAGGTGAAAATTCACACTATTGACTGTCACGCCTTTACGCTTTGTCATATTGACACAAAAATTGACACACACATGTATCTCAATATGATCTACAAAAAAGTCAGTGCGGGCGTATCTGTCAAATGTACGGTTAAAGGGTTATTTCGCATTTTTTGCCGATCCGCACACATTGGAATTTCGCTAACTCCTCCGAAGGCTTTCGTTCCACCGGCACCACATTTGCTCAGGCCAATCTACACCCCATGGCCATTAAAAGTTGTACAAATCATGACGCTGCACCCCACGGTTTACGTCCTAGGGGGTGCCAAAGATAACCCAAAAATCCACAGTCTTAAAAGTCTTATAACTTTTTATTTTTGTCCTCACTGGCCTCCAAGTTCTCTAGGATGATGCAATGTCCAGCCATCAACACATTTGTGAAGGAATTTTTACTCGCCAAAAGAGCGCCCCCCATGGCAGGAGAAAAAAGTCCATTTTTTCTTGTCTCCTAAGGCGAAAATTCACACTATTGACTGTCACGCCTTTACGCTTTGTCATATTGACACAAAAATTGACACACACATGTATCTCAATAAGATCTACAAAAAAGTCAGTGCGGGCGTATCTGTCAAATGTACGGTTAAAGGGCTATTTCGCATTTTTTGCCGATCCGCACACATTGGAATTTCGCTAACTCCTCTGAAGGCTTTCGTTCCAAAGGCACCACATTTGCTCAGGCCAATCTACACCCCATGGCCATTAAAAGTTGTACAAATCATGACGCTGCACCCCACGGTTTACGTTCTAGGGGGCGCCAAAGATAACCCAAAAATCCACAGTCTTAAAAGTCTTATAACTTTTTATTTTTGTCCTCACTGGCCTCCAAGTTCTCTAGGATGATGCAATGTCCAGCCATCAACACATTTGTGAAGGAATTTTTACTCGCCAAAAGAGCGCCCCCTCCATGGCAGGAGAAAAAAGTCCATTTTTTCTTGTCTCCTAAGGCGAAAATACACATTGTTGACTGTCACGCCTTTACGCTTTGTCAAAATGACACAAAATTTTACACACACATGTATCTCAATAAGATCTACGAAAAAGTCAGTGCGAGCGTATCTGTTCAATGTACGGTTAAAGGGCTATTTCGCATTTTTTGCCGATTCGCACACATTGGAATGTGGCTAACTCCTCCTAAATCTTTTGTCCCATCGGCTTCAAATTTGCTCAGGTCAATCTACACCCCATGGCCATTCAAAGTTGTACAAATCATGACGCTGCACCCCACAGTTTACGTTCTAGGGGGCGCCAAAGAGGACCCAAATATCCACATATTTAAAAGTCTTATAACTTTTTATTTTTGTCCTCACTGGCCTCCAAGTTTTCTAGGATGATGCAATGTCCAGCCATCAACACATTTGTGAAGGAATTTTTCTCCCCAAAAGAGCGCCCCCCATGGCAGGAGAAAAAGTCAAGTTTTTCCTGCCCATCACTCAATGGCTCAAACGCATCGCTCTCTCGGCAAAACCGAAAGGAGGAGCAACTTGCCATTTGGATATATACTAGCTGTGTTTGTGCCCTCACTCATGGTCCAGACTTTTTTCAAAAAGGACACGTAGTTTTTCTGCAGCGAGCGTTTTGGTAGAGACTGTGCCTCCCATTCATTATAATGGGAAATGACCAAAGACAGTTGCGCACACCATCTTTGGACCCTGACTGTGACGTCACAGTTTGAGATACAAATGTTATTTGACCTCTGACCTTTAGTGGAGACCCTAACCTTTCAACGCGCAAAAGCGTTGGACACAAACTGGCGGGAAGAACCACAAACGCCGATGAAGGATAAGGGTCTTTGTAGTGATGGGCGTTACCAGAGAGGGCGATGGCCAGAGGAAGAGAATGGGACGGGGAGGCGATCGCGTTGGGGAGGGGGCGCGACACGGCTCGGGCCCGCCAGTGCCCCAACGGGGCCCTAGTATGTTCTTCTTCTTCTTTTTCTTCTTCTTCTTCTTCTTCTTCTTCTTCTTCTTCTTTAGGGCCCGAGCGTAGCTGCTAAGCAGCTGCGAGAGCCCTCTTGTTCCTGCATGTTTCCTTCTTTCGTTAGGGCCCGAGCGTAGCTGCTAAGCAGCTGCGAGAGCCCTCTTGTTCCTGATGGATTCTTCTTTTGTTATTATTATTATTTTTCCTCCGCTTTAAACTGGAAAATGGCCCACTTCCCACTGGCGAAAACTCATGAAATTTGGCAGGACGACCGGGCCTGGTGAAAAATTCGATATTCTTAAGTCGCCCAAACAATAAAATGCAAAATGGCTCCATAGCGCCCCCTAAGGTGAAAATTCACACTATTGACTGTCATGCCTGTACGCTTTGTCAAAATGACACAAAAATTGACACACACATGTATCTCAATAAGATCTACAAAAAAGTCAGTGCGGGCGTATCTGTCAAATGTACGGTTAAAGGGTTATTTCGCATTTTTTGCAGATCCCCACACATTGGAATTTCGCTAACTCCTCCGAAGGCTTTCGTTCCACCGGCACCACATTTGCTCAGGCCAATCTACACCCCATGGCCATTCATAGTTGTACAAATCATGACGCTGCACCCCACGGTTTAGGTTCTAGGGGGCGCCAAAGATAACCCAAAAATCCACATTCTTTAAAGTCTTATAACTTTTTATTTTTGTCCTCACTGGCCTCCAAGTTTTCTAGGATGATGCAATGTCCAGCCATCAACACATTTGTGAAGGAATTTTTACTCCCCAAAAGAGCGCCCCCCCATGGCAGGAGAAAAAAGTTAATTTTTTCTTGTCCCCTAGGGTGAAAATACACATTGTTCAGTGTCACGCCTGTACGCTTTGTCATATTGACACAAAATTTGACAATCACGTGTATCTCAATAAGATCTACGAAAAAGTCAATGCGCACGTATCTGTAAAATGTACGGTTAAAGGGCTATTTTGCATTTTTTGCCGATTCGCACACATTGGAATGTGGCTAACTCCTCCTAAAGCTTTCGTCCCATCGGCACCAAATTTGCTCAGGCCAATCTACACCCCATGGCCATTCAAAGTTGTACAAATCATGACGCTGCACTCCACGGTTTACGTTCAAGGGGGCGCCAAAGATGACCCAAAAATCAACATTCTTAATAGTCTTATAACTTTTTATTTTTGTCCTCACTGGCCTCCAAGTTTTCTAGGATGATGCAATGTCCAGCCATCAACACATTTGTAAAGGAATTTTTACTCCCGAAAAGAGCGCCCCCCCATGGCAGGAGAAAAAAGTCCATTTTTTCTTGTCCCCTAAGGTGAAAAAACACATTGTTGACTGTCACGCCTATACGCTTTGTCAAAATGACACAAAATTTGACACACACGTGTATCTCAATAAGATCTACGAAAAAGTCAATGGGCACATATCTGTAAAATGTACGGTTAAAGGGTTATTTCGCATTTTTTGCCGATTCGCACACATTGGAATGTGGCTAACTCCTCCTAAGGCTTTCTTCCCACCGACACCAAATTTGCTCAAGCCGATCTACATCCCATGGCCATTCAAAGTTGTAAAAATCATGCCGCTGCACCCCACGGTTTAGGTTCTAGGGGGCGCCAAAGATGACCCAAATATCCACATTCTTAAAAGAATCCACATCCCCCCCCCCCCAAGGCAGGGAAAAAGTCCAGTTAACCCTGCCCATCGCTCAATGGCTCAATCGCATCGCTCTCCTGGCAACACCGTAAGGAGGAGCAACTTGCCATTTGGATATATCCTAGCTGTGTTCGTGCCCTCACTCATGGTCCAGACTTTTTTCAAATAGGACATGTAGTTTGTCTGCAGCGACCGTTTTGGTAGAAACTGCGCCTCCCATTCATTATAATGGGAAATGACCACAGACAAGTGCGCACACCATCTTTGGACCTTGAGTGTGATGCGATTGGGAGGGGGAGGCGGTCGCGCTGGGGGCGGCGCGACGCGGCTCGGGCCCGACAGTGCCCCACCGGGGCCCTAGTTATTATTTTTCCTCCGCTTTAAACTGGAAAATGGCCCACTTCCCACTGGCGAAAACTCAGGAAATTTGGCAGGACGACCGGGCCTGGTGAAAAATTCGATATTCTGAAGTCGCCCAAACAATAAAATGCAAAATGGCTCCATAGCGCCCCCTAAGGTGAAAATTCACATGACGGCTGTACGCTTTGTCATATTGACACAAAAATTGACACACACATGTATCTCAATAAGATCTACAAAAAAGTCAGTGCGGGCGTATCTGTCAAATGTACGGTTAATGGGTTATTTTGCATTTTTTGCAGATCCCCACACATTGGAATTTCGCTAACTCCTCCGAAGGCTTTCGTTCCACCGGCACCACATTTGCTCAGGCCAATCTACACCCCATGGCCATTCATAGTTGTACAAATCATGACGCTGCACCCCACGGTTTAGGTTCTAGGGGGCGCCAAAGATAACCCAAAAATCCACATTCTTTAAAGTCTTATAACTTTTTATTTTTGTCCTCACTGGCCTCCAAGTTTTCTAGGATGATGCAATGTCCAGCCATCAACACATTTGTGAAGGAATTTTTACTCCCCAAAAGAGCGCCCCCCCATGGCAGGAGAAAAAAGTTAATTTTTTCTTGTCCCCTAGGGTGAAAATACACATTGTTCAGTGTCACGCCTGTACGCTTTGTCATATTGACACAAAATTTGACAATCACGTGTATCTCAATAAGATCTACGAAAAAGTCAATGCGCACGTATCTGTAAAATGTACGGTTAAAGGGCTATTTTGCATTTTTTGCCGATTCGCACACATTGGAATGTGGCTAACTCCTCCTAAAGCTTTCGTCCCATCGGCACCAAATTTGCTCAGGCCAATCTACACCCCATGGCCATTCAAAGTTGTACAAATCATGACGCTGCACTCCACGGTTTACGTTCAAGGGGGCGCCAAAGATGACCCAAAAATCAACATTCTTAATAGTCTTATAACTTTTTATTTTTGTCCTCACTGGCCTCCAAGTTTTCTAGGATGATGCAATGTCCAGCCATCAACACATTTGTAAAGGAATTTTTACTCCCGAAAAGAGCGCCCCCCCATGGCAGGAGAAAAAAGTCCATTTTTTCTTGTCCCCTAAGGTGAAAAAACACATTGTTGACTGTCACGCCTATACGCTTTGTCAAAATGACACAAAATTTGACACACACGTGTATCTCAATAAGATCTACGAAAAAGTCAATGGGCACATATCTGTAAAATGTACGGTTAAAGGGTTATTTCGCATTTTTTGCCGATTCGCACACATTGGAATGTGGCTAACTCCTCCTAAGGCTTTCTTCCCACCGACACCAAATTTGCTCAAGCCGATCTACATCCCATGGCCATTCAAAGTTGTAAAAATCATGCCGCTGCACCCCACGGTTTAGGTTCTAGGGGGCGCCAAAGATGACCCAAATATCCACATTCTTAAAAGAATCCACATCCCCCCCCCCAAGGCAGGGAAAAAGTCCAGTTAACCCTGCCCATCGCTCAATGGCTCAATCGCATCGCTCTCCTGGCAACACCGTAAGGAGGAGCAACTTGCCATTTGGATATATCCTAGCTGTGTTCGTGCCCTCACTCATGGTCCAGACTTTTTTCAAATAGGACATGTAGTTTGTCTGCAGCGACCGTTTTGGTAGAAACTGCGCCTCCCATTCATTATAATGGGAAATGACCACAGACAAGTGCGCACACCATCTTTGGACCTTGAGTGTGATGCGATTGGGAGGGGGAGGCGGTCGCGCTGGGGGCGGCGCGACGCGGCTCGGGCCCGACAGTGCCCCACCGGGGCCCTAGTTATTATTTTTCCTCCGCTTTAAACTGGAAAATGGCCCACTTCCCACTGGCGAAAACTCAGGAAATTTGGCAGGACGACCGGGCCTGGTGAAAAATTCGATATTCTGAAGTCGCCCAAACAATAAAATGCAAAATGGCTCCATAGCGCCCCCTAAGGTGAAAATTCACATGACGGCTGTACGCTTTGTCATATTGACACAAAAATTGACACACACATGTATCTCAATAAGATCTACAAAAAAGTCAGTGCGGGCGTATCTGTCAAATGTACGGTTAATGGGTTATTTTGCATTTTTTGCAGATCTGCACACATTGGAATTTCGCTAACTCCTCCGAAGGCTTTCGTTCGACCGGCACCACATTTGCGCAGGCCAATCTACCCCCCATGGCCATTAAAAGTTGTACAAATCATGACGCTGCACCCCACGGTTTACATTCAAGGGGGCGCCAAAAATAACCCAAAAATATACATTCTTAAAAGTTTTATAAGTTTTTATTTTTGTCCTCACTGGCATCCAAGTTTTCTAGGATGATGCAATGTCCAGCCATCAACACATTTGTGAAGGCATTTTTACTCCCCAAAAGAGCGCCACCCCATGGCAGGAGAAAAAGTTAAGTTTTTACTGCCCATCGCCCAATGGCTCAAACGCATCGCTCTCTCGGCAAAACCGAAAGGAGGAGCAACTTGCCATTTGGATATATCGAAGCTGTGTTTGTGCCCTCACTCATGGTCCAGACTTTTTTCAAAAAGGACATGGAGTTTGTCTGCAGCAAGCGTTTTGGTAGAAACTGCGCCTCCCATTCATTATAATGGTAAATGACCACAGACAAGTGCGCACACCATCTTTGGACCTTGAGTGTGACGCGACCGGAAGGGGGAGGCGGTCGCGCTGGGGGCGGCGCGACACGGCTCGGGCCCGCCAGTGCCCCACCGGGGCCCTAGTCTTTCTTCTTTCTTTCTTTAGGGCCCGAGCGTAGCTGCTAAGCAGCTGCGAGAGCCCTCTTGTTCCTGATGGATTCTTCTTTAGGGCCCGAGCGTAGCTGCTAAGCAGCTGCGAGAGCCCTCTTGTTCCTGCATGTTTCCTTCTTTAGGGCCCGAGCCAGCTGCAGAGCAGCCGGGCGTAGGCCCTATTATTCCCCAAGTGGTTTTTCTTTGTTTCTTTAGGGCCCGAGCCAGCTGCAGAGCAGCCGGGCGTAGGCCCTGTTATTCCTGTAGGGGTTTTTCTTTGTTTCTTTCTTTCTTCTTTTTCCTCCCCTTTGAACTGGAAAATGGCCCACTTCCCACTGGCGAAAACTCAGGAAATTTGGCAGGACGACCGGGCCTGGTGAAAAATTTGATATTCCGAAGTCGCCCAAACAAGAAAATGCAAAATGGCTCCATAGCGCCCCCTAAGGTGAAAATTCACACTATTGACTGTCACGCCTGTACGCTTTGTCAAAATGACACAAAAATTGACACACACATGTATCTCAATAAGATCTACAAAAAAGTCAGTGCGGGCGTATCTGTCAAATGTACGGTTAAAGGGTTATTGCGCATTTTTTGCCGATCCGCACACATTGGAATTTCGCTAACTCCTCCGAAGGCTTTCGTTCCACCGGCACCACATTTGCTCAGGCCAATCTACACCCCATGGCCATTAAAAGTTATTCAAATCATGACGCTGCACCCCACGGTTTAGGTTCTAGGGGGCGCCAAAGATAACACTAAAATCCACATATTTCAAAGTCTTATAACTTTTTATTTTTGTCCTCACTGGCCTCCAAGTTTTCTAGGATGATGCAATGTCCAGCCATCAACACATTTGTGAAGGAATTTTTACTCCCCAAAAGAGCGCCCCCCCATGGCAGGAGAAAAAAGTCCATTTTTTCTTGTCCACTAAGGTGAAAATACACATTGTTGAGTGTCACGCCTGTACGCTTTGTCAAAATGACACAAAAATTGACACACACATGTATCTCAATAAGATCTACAAAAGAGTCAATGGGCGCGTATCTGTCAAATGTACGGTTAAAGGGTTATTCCGCATTTTTTGCCGATTCGCACACATTGGAATTTCGCTAACTCCTCCGAAGGCTTTCGTTCCACCGGAACCACATTTGCTCAGGCCAAATTACACCCCATGGCCATTAAAAGTTATTCAAATCATGACGCTGCACCCCACGGTTTACGTTCTAGGGGGCGCCAAAGATAACCCAAAAATCCACATTTTTAAAAGTCTTATAACTTTTTATTTTTGTCCTCACTGGCCTCCAAGTTTTCTAGGATGATGCAATGTCCAGCCATCAACACATTTGTGAAGGAATTTTTACTCCCTAAAAGAGCGCCCCCCCATGGCAGGAGAAAAAAGTCCATTTTTTCTTGTCCTCTAAGGTGAAAATACACATTGTTGACTGTCACGCCTGTACGCTTTGGCAAAATGACACAAAAATTGACAATCATGTGTATCTCAATTAGATCTACGAAAAAGTCAAGAGCGCGTATCTGTATAATGTACGGTAAAAGGGCTATTTTGCATTTTTTGCCGATTCGCACATATTGGAATTTCGCTAACTCCTCCTAAGGCTTTCGTCCCACTGACACCAAATTTGCTCAGGCCAATCTACACTCCATGGCCATTCAAAGTTGTAAAAATCATGACGCGGCACCCCACGGTTTACGTTTTAGGGGGCGCCAAAGATGACCCAAATATACATTACAGTAGACAAAGTAGTTTTGCCCACTGAGTGGCGCCAAAGGGACTTGTCTGTGGAGTCTGTGAGTCACTATTGGCCGTTTTTGACTACTTTAGATTTTACCTTTATATTTCCTCTTACAAAATTTTTACCTTGCCTTGCCTGGTATCATTTTTTTCAGCACAACCTCACCTGTGTCAATTTACAGTTATTTTATCATTTTGACATACTATATTTACACATTGGACCCAAATTCACACACAAAACATAAAATCCGAGTGGAAAAAAGTAACGTTTTTACTGTGAAAACCACAAATATGTGTGATGAACTGTTTTTAAAACTTAAACTTCAAATAAAAATTGTAAACTTCAAAACATATGCAAATTTTTAACAAAGAACATAGTAATTTACCTCTATTTACATCAAAATGCAGGCAATGGCCCAGGTGTTCTTTGTAAAATTATTTACAAAACACTGTATAGTCTCACAAATGTCACTTTTTATTTATGCCACTACAAAAAAACATGATGTAAATGATGCATGATGTAAAACATGATGTAAAAAACTTGTGTAGATCCTCCTCTATGTCAGTCCATGTGTAATTTTTCCATAATTCTTTGTTTTTTGCAGCATTTTTGTTAGTGTAACTGCAGATTGTGCTGACAGTGTCTATGGCAAAAAAAAAAAAAAAACTGAAAATGCCTCAACATGAACCCCTGGTGGTCTCTGAGGGTGAAACCTGCTAACTGCTGCAGCTCTGTCAGCTTCAGTCTCCCATGCAGAGCTCAGAGCGCATGTGTGGCTCTGCACCCTTAGCAGCGTTGCTAACTCCTCAGTAAGGAAAGCCTGCTTCATGTCAGAGTCTCTAAACTCCAGAAGAAGTCGATAAAAGTCACTTTCTTTCTAAAAAAACGTCGTTAGGGGGTCTGAAAAGTCATTGAATCTAACAACAAAGTCGCTAGGTTTGCAACTACGTGTCCCAGACTGCATCCCTGCTGAGAGTCCCTCCCTCCCTTCTCATATTGCAGGAAGAACGTAAGCGCCCGCCCCTTGTCAATCAGTCACCATATAATTTTGGATTGGTTGTTGTGGTGAAGTTTTCCACCAATAGGAGAGATGTTGTGGTGTGTTTTTTTTTTCCTTTGGCAAGCCTTTTCCGCCTGTAAGACCTGTCGCTAATGTCTGCATGCTATGTTTTCCTGTCTCATACAGCGCGATCGAGCGCCGAACGTGATCAAAATAAGCAGAAAACAAGTATCGCGGACATAATTTATCATAACTCTGGTTTTATTTGGCCTATCAACACAATTTAAAAACTGGTATATAGGTTGAGGTCCTCACTTTTGAGATAAGTTGAAACGGAGAGTCAACGAGGCTCCGTCTTGCAGCTACATCCGGTTAAATATGTCATGTGACTTGAACGCACACACACACACACACACACACACACACACACACACACACACACACAGACACACACACACACGCACACACACACACACACTCAGAGTCTGGTTTTTAGCACCTGCAAAAACATGCTATTTACATATTTGACAAGAATGCAGAGGCTCCTTTTGCCCCTGAAAAAAATCAAATTTCAAACACAACTTGACTGGTCATTTCTCCAAAAGACAACCATGAAGCTCCATCCAAACCTGAAGCAGGCAGTTGGTGCATGTGTACAGTAACCTGAGGGGAGTGAGGTGACTGCTTCTGAGGAGAACATGAGCAGTGAAGATTCACCTTAGAGCTAGAACAGAGACGTGCACATGATTATACAGGGGCAGGGGCTCAAGTTTTTTCCAGTTGTTTATACAATATGGAAATTAATGTGAAATTAAAAAACAAAGTATTAATAGAAAGGTAATGACTGTCCTGTGTAGGTGACAGTGATATCCAATAGGCTAGGCACTCACGAGGCTGGCTGTGGCAAGTGTAAGTGAAAGCAACACGCACTGGCAGGAAGAACAGCAAACGCCGATGAAGGAAAAGGGTCTTTGCAGTGATGGGCGTTACCAGAGAGGGCGATGGCCAGAGGACACAAATGGGACGGGGAGGCAGCGCGTTGGGGGGGGGGCGCGACACAGCTCGGGCCCGCCAGTGCCCCAACGGGGTCCTAGTTCTTTCTTTCTTAGGGCCCGAGCGTAGCTGCTAAGCAGCTGCGAGAGCCCTATTATTCCTGATGGATTCTTCTTAGGGCCCGAGCGTAGCTGCTAAGCAGCTGCGAGAGCCCTCTTGTTCCTGCATGTTTCCTTCTTTCGTTAGGGCCCGAGCGTAGCTGCTAAGCAGCTGCGAGAGCCCTCTTGTTCCTGATGGATTCTTCTTTCGTTATTTTTCCTCCGCTTTAAACTGGAAAATGGCCCACTTCCCACTGGCGAAAACTCAGGAAATTTGGCAGGACGACCGGGCCTGGTGAAAAATTTGATATTCTGAAGTCGTCCAAACAAAAAAATGAAAAATGGCTCCATAGCGCCCCCTATGGTGAAAACTCACCTGATGCCTGTACGCTTTGTCAAAATGACAGAAAATTTGACACACATGTGTATCTCAATAAGATCTACGAAAAAGTCAGTGCGGGCGTATCTGTCAAATGTATGGTTAAAGGGCTATTTCGCTTTTTTTGCCGATCCGCACACATTGGAATTTCGCTAACTCCTCCGAAGGCTTTCGTTCCACCGGCACCACATTTGCTCAGGCCAATCTACACCCCATGGCCATTAAAAGTTGTACAAATCATGACGCTGCACCCCACGGTTTAGGTTCTAGGCGGCGCCAAAGATAACCCAAAAATCCACATTCTTAAAAGTCTTATAACTTTTTATTTTTGTCCTCACTGGCCTCCAAGGTTTCTAGGATGATGCAATGTCCAGCCATCAACACATTTGTGAAGGAATTTTTACTCCCCAAAAGAGCGCCCCCCCATGGCAGGAGAAAAAAGTCCATTTTTTCTTGTCTCCTAAGGTAAAAATACACATTGTTGAGTGTCACGCCTATACACTTTGTCATATTGACACACAATTTGAAAATCACGTGTATCTCAATAAGATCTACAAAAAAGTCAATGGGCACGTATCTGTCAAATGTACGGTTAAAGGGCTATTTCGCATTTTTTGCCGATTCGCACACAGTGGAATGTGGCTATCTCCTCCTAAGGCTTTCGTCCCACCGATACCAAATTTGCTCAGGGCAATCTACACCCCATGCCCATTCAAAGTTGTAAAAATCATGCCGCTGCACCCCACGGTTTACGTTCTAGGGGGCGCCAAAGATGACCCAAAAATCCACATTCTTAAAAGTCATTTTGGCCACTGCAGGAGTAAAGAGTACTGCAGTTCTAGGGGGCGCCAAAGATGACCCAAAAATCCACATTCTTAAAAGTCTTTTTGGTCACTGCAGGAGTACAGAGTACTGCAGGATACACACACACACACACACACACACACACACACACACACACACACTCAGAGTCTGTTTTTTAGCACCTGCAAAAACATGCTGTTTACATATTTGACAAGAATGCAGAGGCTTCCTTTTGCCCCTGAAAAAAATCAAATTTCAAACACAACTTGACTGTTCATTTCTCCAAAAGACAACCATGAAGCTCCATCCAAACCTGAAGCAGGCAGTTGGTGCATGTGTACAGTAACCTGAGGGGAGTGAGGTGACTGCTTCTGAGGAGAACATGAGCAGTGAAGATTCACCTTAGAGCTAGAACAGAGACGTGCACATGATTATACAGGGGCAGGGGCTCAAGTTTTTTCCAGTTGTTTATACAATATGGAAATTAATGTGAAATTAAAAAACAAAGTATTAACAGAAAGGTAATGACTGTCCTGTGTAGGTGACAGTGATATCCAATAGGCTAGGCACTCAAGAGGCTGGCTGTGGCAAGTGTAAGTGAAAGCAACACGCACTGGCAGGAAGAACAGCAAACCCCGATGAAGGAAAAGGGTCTTTGCAGTGATGGGCGTCACCAGAGAGGACGATGGCCAGAGGACGCGAATGGGACGGGGAGGCAGCGCGTTGGGGGGGGGGCGCGACACAGCTCGGGCCCGCCAGTGCCCCAACGGGGTCCTAGTTAGGGCCCGAGCGTAGCTGCTAAGCAGCTGCGAGAGCCCTCTTGTTCCTGATGGATTCTTCTTTCGTTATTTTTCCTCCGCTTTAAACTGGAAAATGGCCCACTTCCCACTGGCGAAAACTCAGGAAATTTGGCAGGACGACCGGGCCTGGTGAAAAATTCGATATTCTGAAGTCGCCCAAACAAAAAAATGAAAAATGGCTCCATAGCGCCCCCTATGGTGAAAACTCACCTGACGCCTGTACGCTTTGTCAAAATGACACAAAATTTGACACACATGTGTATCTCAATAAGATCTACAAAAAAGTCAGTGCGGGCGTATCTGTCAAATGTACGGTTAAAGGGCTATTTCGCATTTTTTGCTGATCCGCACACATTGGAATTTCGCTAACTCCTCCGAAGGCTTTCGTTCCACCGGCAACAAATTTGCTCAGGACAATCTACACCCCATGGCCATTAAAAGTTGTACAAATCATGACGCTGCACCCCACGGTTTACATTCTAGGGGGCGCCAAAGATAACCCAAAAATCCACAGTCTTAAAAGTCTTATAACTTTTTATTTTTGTCCTCACTGGCCTCCAAGTTTTCTAGGATGATGCAATGTCCAGCCATCAACACATTTGTGAAGAAATTTTTACTCCCCAAAAGAGCGCCCCCCCATGGCAGGAGAAAAAAGTCAATTTTTTCTTGTCCCCTAAGGTGAAAATACACATTGTTGAGTGTCATGCCTGAACGCTTTGTCATATTGACACAAAATTTGACACACATGTGTATCTCAATAAGATCTACGAAAAAGTCATAGAGCGCGTATCTGTATAATGTACGGTTAAAGGGCTATTTCGCATTTTTTGCCGATCCGCACACATTGGAATTTCGCTAACTCCTCCGAAGACTTTCGTTCCACCGGCACCAAATTTGCTCAGGCCAATCTACACCCCATGGCCATTAAAAGTTGTATAAATTATGACGCTGCACCCCACGGTTTAGGTTCTAGGGGGCGCCAAAGATAACCCAAAAATCCACAGTCTTAAAAGTCTTATAACTTTTTATTTTTGTCCTCACTGGCCTCCAAGTTTTCTAGGATGATGCAATGTCCAGCCATCAACACATTTGTGAAGAAATTTTTACTCCCCAAAAGAGCGCCCCCCCCATGGCAGGAGAAAAAAGTCCATTTTTTCTTGTCCCCTAAGGTGAAAATACACATTGTTGACTGTCACGCCTGTACGCTTTGTCAAAATGACACAAAATTTGACAATCACGTGTATCTCAATAAGATCTATGAAAAAGTCATGCGCAAATATCTGTAAAATGTATGGTTAAAGGGCTATTTTGCATTTTTTGCCGATTCGCACACATTGGAATGTGGCTAACTCCTCCTAAGGCTTTCGTCCCACTGACACCAAATTTGCTCAGGCCAATCTACACCCCATGGCCATTCAAAGTTGTAAAAATCATGACGCTGCACCCCACGGTTTACGTTCTAGGGGGTGCCAAAGATGACCCAAATATCCACATTCTTAAAAGAATCCACATCCCCCCCCCCTCCCCCCATGGCAGGAGAAAAAGTCAAGTTTTTCCTGCCCATCGCTCAATGGCTCAATCGCATCGCTCTCTCAGCAATAGCGAAAGGAGGAGCAACTTGCCATTTGGATATATCCTAGCTGTGTTTGTGCCCTCACTCATGGTCCAGACTTTTTTCAAATAGGACATGTAGTTTGTCTGCAGCGAGTGTTTTGGTAGAAACTGCGCCTCCCATTCATTATAATGGGAAATGACCACAGACAAGTGCGCACTCCATCTTTGGACCTTGAGTGTGACGCGATCGGGAGGTGGAGGCGGTCGCGCTGGGGGCGGCGCGACGCGGCTCGGGCCCGACAGTGCCCCACCGGGGCCCTAGTTATTATTTTTCCTCCGCTTTAAACTGGAAAATGGCCCACTTCCCACTGGCGAAAACTCAGGAAATTTGGCAGGACGACCGGGCCTGGTGAAAAATTCGATATTCTGAAGTCGCCCAAACAATAAAATGCAAAATGGCTCCATAGCGCCCCCTAAGGTGAAAATTCACATGACGGCTGTACGCTTTGTCATATTGACACAAAAATTGACACACACATGTATCTCAATAAGATCTACAAAAAAGTCAGTGCGGGCGTATCTGTCAAATGTACGGTTAATGGGTTATTTTGCATTTTTTGCAGATCTGCACACATTGGAATTTCGCTAACTCCTCCGAAGGCTTTCGTTCGACCGGCACCACATTTGCGCAGGCCAATCTACCCCCCATGGCCATTAAAAGTTGTACAAATCATGACGCTGCACCCCACGGTTTACGTTCTAGGGGGCGCCAAAGATAACCCAAAATCCACATTCTTAAAAGTCTTATAACTTTTTATTTTTGTCCTCACTGCCCTCCAAGTTTTCTAGGATGATGCAATGTCCAGCCATCAACACATTTGTGAAGGAATTTTTACTCCCCAAAAGAGCGCCCCCCCATGGCAGGAGAAAAAAGTCAATTTTTTCTTGTCCCCTTACATGAAAATACACATTGTTGAGTGTCACGCCTGAACGCTTTGTCATATTGACACAAAAATTGACAATCATGTGTATCTCAATTAGATCTACGAAAAAGTCAATAAGCGCGTATCTGTAAAATGTATGGTTAAAGGGCTACTTTGCATTTTTTGCCGATTCGCACACATTGCAATGTGGCTAACTCCTCCTAGAGCTTTCATCCCACCATCACTAAATTTTCTCAGGCCAATCTACACCCCATAGCCATTTTACGTTGTATAAATCATGACACTGCACCCCACGGTTTACATTCAAGGGGGCGCCAAAAATAACCCAAAAATATACATTCTTAAAAGTTTTATAAGTTTTTATTTTTGTCCTCACTGGCATCCAAGTTTTCTAGGATGATGCAATGTCCAGCCATCAACACATTTGTGAAGGCATTTTTACTCCCCAAAAGAGCGCCCCCCCATGGCAGGAGAAAAAGTTAAGTTTTTACTGCCCATCGCCCAATGGCTCAAACGCATCGCTCTCTCGGCAAAACCGAAAGGAGGAGCAACTTGCCATTTGGATATATCGAAGCTGTGTTTGTGCCCTCACTCATGGTCCAGACTTTTTTCAAAAAGGACATGGAGTTTGTCTGCAGCAAGCGTTTTGGTAGACACTGCGCCTCCCATTCATTATAATGGTAAATGACCACAGACAAGTGCGCACACCATCTTTGGACCTTGAGTGTGACGCGACCGGAAGGGGGAGGCGGTCGCGCTGGGGGCGGCGCGACACGGCTCGGGCCCGCCAGTGCCCCACCGGGGCCCTAGTTTCTTCTTCTTCTTCTTATTATTTTTCTGCCCCTTTGAACTGGAAAATGGCCCACTTCCCACTGGTGAAAAGTCATGAAATTTGGCAGGACGACCGGGCCTGGTGAAAAATTCGATATTCTGAAGTCGCCCAAAAAATCAAATGCAAAATGGCTCCATAGCGCCCCCTAAGGTGAAAAATTCACATGATTGAGTGTCACGCCTGTACGCTTTGTCAAAATGACACAAAATTTGACACACACGTGTATCTCAATAAGATCTACAAAAAAGTCAGTGCGGGCGTATCTGTCAAATGTACGGTTAAAGGGCTATTTCGCATTTTTTGCCGATCCGCACACATTGGAATTTCGCTAACTCCTCCGAAGGCTTTCGTTCCACCGGCACCAAATTTGCTCAGGCCAATCTACACCCCATGGCCATTAAAAGTTGTACAAATCATGACGCTGCATCCCACGGTTTACGTTCTAGGGGGCGCCAAAGATAACCCAGAAATCCACATTCTTAAAAGTCGTATAACTTTTTATTTTTGTCCTCACTGACCTCCAAGTTTTCTAGGATGATGCAATGTCCAGCCATCAACACATTTGTGAAGGAATTTTTACTCCCCAAAAGAGCGCCCCCCCATGGCAGGAGAAAAAAGTCCATTTTTTCTTGTCTCCTAAGGCGAAAATTCACACTATTGACTGTCACGCCTTTACGCTTTGTCATATTGACACAAAAATTGACACACACATGTATCTCAATAAGATCTACAAAAAAGTCAGTGCGGGCGTATCTGTCAAATGTACGGTGAAAGGGCTATTTCGCATTTTTTGTCGATCCGCACACATTGGAATTTCGCTAACTCCTCCGAAGGCTTTCGTTCCAAAGGCACCACATTTGCTGAGGCCAATCTACACCCCATGGCCATTAAAAGTTGTACAAATCATGACGCTGCACCCCACGGTTTACGTTCTAGGGGGCGCCAAAGATAACCCAAAAATCCACAGTCTTAAAAGTCTTATAACTTTTTATTTTTGTCCTCACTGGCCTCCAAGTTCTCTAGGATGATGCAATGTCCAGCCATCAACACATTTGTGAAGGAATTTTTACTCGCGAAAAGAGCGCCCCCCCATGGCAGGAGAAAAAAGTCCATTTTTTCTTGTCTCCTAAGGCGAAAATACACATTGTTGAGTCTCACACCTGTACGCTTTGTCAAAATGACACAAAATTTGACACACACATGTATCTCAATAAGATCTACAAAAAAGTCAGTGCGGGCGTATCTGTCAAATGTACGGTTAAAGGGTTATTTCGCATTTTTTGCCGATCCGCACACATTGGAATTTCGCTAACTCCTCCTAAATCTTTTGTCCCATCGGCTTCAAATTTGCTCAGGTCAATCTACACCCCATGGCCATTCAAAGTTGTACAAATCATGACGCTGCACCCCACAGTTTACGTTCTAGGGGGCGCCAAAGAGGACCCAAATATCCACATTTTTAAAAGTCTTATAACTTTTTATTTTTGTCCTCACTGGCCTCCAAGTTTTCTAGGATGATGCAATGTCCAGCCATCAACACATTTGTGAAGGAATTTTTTCTCCCCAAAAGAGCGCCCCCCCATGGCAGGAGAAAAAGTCAAGTTTTTCCTGCCCATCGCTCAATGGCTCAAACGCATCGCTCTCTCTGCAAAACCGAAAGGAGGAGCAACTTGCCATTTGGATATATACTAGCTGTGTTTGTGCCCTCACTCATGGTCCAGACTTTTTTCAAATAGGACATGTAGTTTGTCTGCAGCGAGCGTTTTGGTAGAAACTGCGCCTCCCATTCATTATAATGGGAAATGACCACAGACAAGTGCGCACACCATCTTTGGACCTTGAGTGTGACGCGATCGGGAGGGGGAGGCGGTCGCGCTGGGGGCGGCGCGACGCGGCTCGGGCCCGACAGTGCCCCACCGGGGCCCTAGTTATTTTTCTGCCCCTTTGAACTGGAAAATGGCCCACTTCCCACTGGTGAAAAGTCATGAAATTTGGCAGGACGACCGGGCCTGGTGAAAAATTCGATATTCTGAAGTCGCCCAAAAAATCAAATGCAAAATGGCTCCATAGCGCCCCCTAAGGTGAAAAATTCACATGATTGAGTGTCACGCCTGTACGCTTTGTCAAAATGACACAAAATTTGACACACACGTGTATCTCAATAAGATCTACAAAAAAGTCAGTGCAGGCGTATCTGTCAAATGTACGGTTAAAGGGCTATTTCGCATTTTTTGCCGATCCGCACACATTGGAATTTCGCTAACTCCTCCGAAGGCTTTCGTTCCACCGGCACCAAATTTGCTCAGGCCAATCTACACCCCATGGCCATTAAAAGTTGTACAAATCATGACGCTGCATCCCACGGTTTACGTTCTAGGGGGCGCCAAAGATAACCCAGAAATCCACATTCTTAAAAGTCGTATAACTTTTTATTTTTGTCCTCACTGGCCTCCAAGTTTTCTAGGATGATGCAATGTCTAGCCATCAACACATTTGTGAAGGAATTTTTACTCCCCAAAAGAGCGCCCCCCCATGGCAGGAGAAAAAAGTCCAGTTTTTCTTCCCCCCTAAGGTGAAAATTCACATTATTGAGTGTCACGCCTGTACGCTTTGTCATATTGTAACAAACTTTGACAATCACGTGTTTCTCAATAAGATCTACGAAATAGTCAATGGGCGCGTATCTGTAAAATGTACGGTTAAAGGGCTATTTCGCATTTTTGGTTGATTCGCACACATTGGAATGTGGCTAACTCCTCCTAAATATTTCGTTCCACTGACACCAAATTTACTCAGGCCAATCTACATTCCATGGCCATTCAAAGTTGTAAAAATCATGACGCTGCACCCCACGGTTTATGTTCTAGGGGGCGCCAAAGATAACCCAAAAATCCACATTCTTAAAAGTCTTATAACTTTTTATTTTTGTCCTCACTGGCCTCCAAGTTTTCTAGGATGATGCAATGTCTAGCCATCAACACATTTGTGAAGGAATTTTTACTCCCTAAAAGAGCGCCCCCCCATGGCAGGAGAAAAAGTTTCCTGCCCATCGCTCAATGACTCAAACACATCGCTCTCTCGGCAAAACCGAAAGGAGGAGCAACTTGCCATTTGGATATATCCTAGCTGTGTTTGTGCCCTCACTCATGGTCCAGTCCTTTTCAAATAGGACATGTAGTTTGTCTGCGGCGAGCGTTTTGGTAGAAACTGCGCCTCCCATTCATTATAATTGTAAATGACCACAGACAAGTGCGCACACCATCTTTGGACCTTGAGTGTGACGCGATCGGTAGGGAGAGGCGGTCGTGTTGGGGGCGGCGCGACACGGCTCGGGCCCGCCAGTGCCCCAACGGGGCCCTAGTTTCATCTTTTTCCTCCCCTTTGAACTGGAAAATGGCCCACTTCCCACTGGCGAAAACTCATGAAATTTGGCAGGACGACCGGGCCTGGTGAAAAATTCGATATTCTGAAGTCGCCCAAACAATAAAATGCAAAATGGCTCCATAGCGCCCCCTAAGGTGGAAATTCACACTATTGACTGTCACGCCTGTACGCTTTGTCATATTGACACAAAAATTGACACACATATGTATCTCAATAAGATCTACAAAAAAGTCAGTGCGGGCGTATCTGTCAAATGTACGGTTAAAGGGTTATTTCGCATTTTTTGCCGATCCGCACACATTGGAATTTCGCTAACTCCTCCGAAGGCTTTCGTTCCACCGGCACCACATTTGCTCAGGCCAATCTACACCCCATGGCCATTAAAAGTTATCAAAATCATGATGCTGCACCCCAAGGTTTAGGTTCTAGGGGGCGCCAAAGATAACACTAAAATCCACATATTTAAAAGTCTTATAACTTTTTATTTTTGTCCTCACTGGCCTCCAAGTTTTCTAGGATGATGCAATGTCCAGCCATCAACACATTTGTGAAGGAATTTTTACTCCCCAAAACAGCGCCCCCCCATGGCAGGACAAAAAAGTCAATTTTTTCTTGTCCCCTAAGGTGAAAATACACATTGTTGAGTGTCACGCCTATACGCTTTGTCAAAATGACACAAAAATTGACACACACATGTAACTCAATAAGATCTACGAAAAAGTCAATGCGCGCGTATCTGTCAAATGTACGGTTAAAGGGTTATTCCGCATTTTTTGCCGATCCGCACACATTGGAATGTGGCTAACTCCTCCTAAGGCTTTCGTTCCACCGGCACCACATTTGCTCAGGACAATCTACACCCCATGGCCATTAAAAGTTATTCAAATCATGACGCTGCACCCCACGGTTTAGGTTCTAGGGGGCGCCAAAGATAACCCTAAAATCCACATATTTAAAAGTCTTATAACTTTTTATTTTTGTCCTCACTGGCCTCCAAGTTTTCTAGGATGATGCAATGTCCAGCCATCAACACATTTGTGAAGGAATTTTTACTCCCCAAAAGAGCGCCCCCCCATGGCAGGAGAAAAAAGTCCATTTTTTCTTGTCCCCTAAGGTGAAAATACATATTGTTGAGATTCAAGCCTATACGCTTTGTCATATTGACACAAAATTTGACAATCACGTGCCTTGCCTGGTATCATTTTTTTCAGCACAACCTCACCTGTGCGAATTTACAGTTATTTTATCATGTTGACATACTGAATTTACACAATGGACCCAAATTCACACACAAAACATAAAATCAGAGTGGAAAAAAGTAACATTTTTACTGTGAAAACCACAAATATGTGTGATGAACTGTTTTTAAAACTTAAACTTCAAATAAAAATTGTAAACTTCAAAACATATGCAAATTTTTAACAAAGAACATAGTGATTTACCTCTATTTTCATCAAAATGCAGGCAATGGCCCAGGCGTTCTTTGTAAATTTATTTACAAAACACTGTATAGTCTCACAAATGTCACTTTTTATTTATGCCACTACAAAAAAACATGATGTAAATGATGCATGATGTAAAACATGATGTAAAAAACTTGTGTAGCTCCTCCTCTATGTCAGTCCATGTGTAATTTTTCCATAATTCTTTGTTTTTTGCAGCATTTTTGTTAGTGTAACTGCAGATTGTGCTGACAGTGTCTATGGCACAAAAAAAAAAAAAATAAAATGCCTCAACATGAACCCCTGGTGGTCTCTGAGGGTGAAACCTGCTAACTGCTGCAGCTCTGTCAGCTTCAGTCTCCCATGCAGAGCTCTGAGCGCATGTGTGGCTCTGCACCCTTAGCAGCGTTGCTAACTCCTCAGTAAGGAAAGCCTGCTTCATGTCAGAGTCTCTAAACTCCAGAAGAAGTCGATAAAAGTCCCTTTCTTTCTAAAAAAAAGTCGTTAGGGGGTCTGAAAAGTCATTGAATCTAACAACAAAGTCGCTAGGTTTGCAACTACGTGTCCCAGACTGCATCCCTGCTGAGAGTCCCTCCCTCCCTTCTCATGTTGCAGGAAGACAGTAAGCACCCGCCCCTTGTCAATCAGTCACCATATAATTTTGGATTGGTTGTTGTGGTGAAGTTTTCCACCAATAGGAGAGATGTTGTGGTGTGTTTTTTTTTTCTTTTGGCAAGCCTTTTCCGCCTGTAAGACCTGTCGCTAATGTCTGCATGCTATGTTTTCCTGTCTCATACAGCGCGATCGAGCGCCGAACGTGATCAAAATAAGCAGAAAAAAAGTATCGCGGACATAATTTATCATAACTCTGGTTTTATTTGGCCTATCAACACAATTTAAAAACTGGTATATAGGTTGAGGTCCTCACTTTTGAGATAAGTTGAAACGGAGAGTCAACGAGGCTCCGTCTTGCAGCTACATCCGGTTAAATATGTCATGTGACTTGAACGCACACACACACGCACACACACACACACACACACACACACACACACACACACACACTCAGAGTCTGGTTTTTAGCACCTGCAAAAACATGCTATTTACATATTTGACAAGAATGCAGAGGCTCCTTTTGCCCCTGAAAAAAATCAAATTTCAAACACAACTTGACTGGTCATTTCTCCAAAAGACAACCATGAAGCTCCATCCAAACCTGAAGCAGGCAGTTGGTGCATGTGTACAGTAACCTGAGGGGAGTGAGGTGAGTGCTTCTGAGGAGAACATGAGCAGTGAAGATTCACCTTGGAGCTAGAACAGAGACATGCACATGATTATACAGGGGCAGGGGCTCAAGTTTTTTCCAGTCGTTTATACAATATGGAAATTAATGTGAAATTAAAACACAAAGTATTAATAGAAAGGTAATGACTGTCCTGTGTAGGTGACAGTGATATCCAATAGGCTAGGCACTCACGAGGCTGGCTGTGGCAAGTGTAAGTGAAAGCAACACGCACTGGCAGGAAGAACAGCAAACGCCGATGAAGGAAAAGGGTCTTTGCAGTGATGGGCGTTACCAGAGAGGGCGATGGCCAGAGGACACAAATGGGACGGGGAGGCAGCACGTTGGGGGGGGGGGGGGGGACACGGCTCGGGCCCGCCAGTGCCCCAACGGGGTCCTAGTTAGGGCCCGAGCGTAGCTGCTAAGCAGCTGCGAGAGCCCTCTTGTTCCTGCATGTTTCCTTCTTCCGTTATTATTTTTCCTCCGCTTTAAACTGGAAAATGGCCCACTTCCCACTGGCGAAAACTCACGAAATTTGGCAGGACGACCGGGCCTGGTGAAAAATTCGATATTCTGAAGTCGCCCAAACAATAAAATGCAAAATGGCTCCATAGCGCCCCCTAAGGTGAAAATTCACATGACGGCTGTACGCTTTGTCATATTGACACAAAAATTGACACACACATGTATCTCAATAAGATCTACAAAAAAGTCAGTGCGGGCGTATCTGTCAAATGTACGGTTAATGGGTTATTTTGCATTTTTTGCAGATCTGCACACATTGGAATTTCGCTAACTCCTCCGAAGGCTTTCGTTCGACCGGCACCACATTTGCGCAGGCCAATCTACCCCCCATGGCCATTAAAAGTTGTACAAATCATGACGCTGCACCCCACGGTTTACGTTCTAGGGGGCGCCAAAGATAACCCAAAATCCACATTCTTAAAAGTCTTATAACTTTTTATTTTTGTCCTCACTGCCCTCCAAGTTTTCTAGGATGATGCAATGTCCAGCCATCAACACATTTGTGAAGGAATTTTTACTCCCCAAAAGAGCGCCCCCCCATGGCAGGAGAAAAAAGTCCTTTTTTTCTTGTCCCCTTACATGAAAATACACATTGTTGAGTGTCACGCCTGAACGCTTTGTCATATTGACACAAAAATTGACAATCATGTGTATCTCAATTAGATCTACGAAAAAGTCAAAAAGCGCGTATCTGTATAATGTACGGTTAAAGGGCTATTTTGCATTTTTTGCCGATTCGCACACATTGGAATGTGGCTATCTCCTCCTAAGGCTTTCGTCCCACCGATACCAAATTTGCTCAGGGCAATCTACACCCCATGCCCATTCAAAGTTGTAAAAATCATGACGCTGCACCCCACGGTTTACGTCCTAGGGGGCGCCAAAGATGACCCAAAAATCCACATTCTTAAAAGTCATTTTGGCCACTGCAGGAGTACAGAGTACTGCAGTTCTAGGGGGCGCCAAAGATGACCCAAAAATCCACATTCTTAAAAGTCTTTTTGGCCACTGCAGGAGTACAGAGTACTGCAGGATACACACACATATACACACACACACACACACACACACACACACACTCAGAGTCTGTTTTTTAGCACCTGCAAAAACATGCTGTTTACATATTTGACAAGAATGCAGAGGCTTCCTTTTGCCCCTGAAAAAAATCAGATTTCAAACACAACTTGACTGTTCATTTCTCCAAAAGACAACCATGAAGCTCCATCCAAACCTGAAGCAGATAGTTGGTGCATGTGTACAGTAACCTGAGCGGAGTGAGGTGACTATTTCTGAGGAGAACATGAGCAGTGAAGATTCACCTTGGAGCTAGAACAGGGACGTGCACATGATTATACAGGGGCAGGGGCTCAAGTTTTTTCCAGTCATTTATACAATATGGAAATTAATGTGAAATTAAACCACAAATATGTGTGATGAACTGTTTTTAAAACTTAAACTTCAAATAAAAATTGTAAACTTCAAAACATATGCAAATTTTTAACAAAGAACATAGTAATTTACCTCTATTTACATCAAAATGCAGGCAATGGCCCAGGCGTTCTTTGTAAAATTATTTACAAAACACTGTATAGTCTCACAAATGTCACTTTTTATTTATGCCACTACAAAAAAACATGATGTAAATGATGCATGATGTAAAACATGATGTAAAAAACTTGTGTAGATCCTCCTCTATGTCAGTCCATGTGTAATTTTTCCATAATTCTTTGTTTTTTGCAGCATTTTTGTTAGTGTAACTGCAGATTGTGCTGACAGTCTATGGCAAAAAAAACAAAAACTGAAAATGCCTCAACATGAACCCCTGGTGGTCTCTGAGGGTGAAACCTGCTAACTGCTGCAGCTCTGTCAGCTTCAGTCTCCCATGCAGAGCTCGGAGCGCATGTGTGGCTCTGCACTCTTAGCAGCGTTGCTAACTCCTCAGTAAGGAAAGCCTGCTTCATGTCAGAGTCTCTAAACTCCAGAAGAAGTCGATAAAAGTCCCTTTCTTTCAAAAAAAAAGTTGTTAGGGGGTCTGAAAAGTCATTGAATCTAACAACAAAGTCGCTAGGTTTGCAACTACGTGTCCCAGACTGCATCCCTGCTGAGAGTCCCTCCCTCCCTTCTCATGTTGCAGGAAGAACGTAAGCGCCCGCCCCTTGTCAATCAGTCACCATATAATTTTGGATTGGTTGTTGTGGTGAAGTTTTCCACCAATAGGAGAGATGTTGTGGTGTGTTTTTTTTTTCTTTTGGCAAGCCTTTTCCGCCTGTAAGACCTGTCGCTAATGTGTGCATGCTATGTTTTCCTGTCTCATACAGCGCGATCGAGCGCCGAACGTGATCAAAATAAGCAGAAAAAAAGTATCGCGGACATAATTTATCATAACTCTGGTTTTATTTGGCCTATCAACACAATTTAAAAACTGGTATATAGGTTGAGGTCCTCACTTTTGAGATAAGTTGAAACGGAGAGTTAACGAGGCTCCGTCTTGCAGCTACATCCGGTTAAATATGTCATGTGACTTGAACGCTGGGGAGCGTCAATCGAATCGAATCAAACCTAACTCTCAGATGAATCTTCAAAATTCACCTCAGAAATATGCTTATTATTCTTCTCAGAGTACTGCAGGATACACACACACACACACACAGACACACACACACACACACACACACACACACACACACACACACACACTCAGAGTCTGTTTTTTAGCACCTGCAAAAACATGCTATTTACATATTTGACAAGAATGCAGAGGCTTCCTTTTGCCCCTGAAAAAAATCAAATTTCAAACACAACTTGACTGCTCATTTCTCCAAAAGACAACCATGAAGCTCCATCCAAACCTGAAGCAGGCAGTTGGTGCATGTGTACAGTAACCTGAGGGGAGTGAGGTGACTGCTTCTGAGGAGAACATGAGCAGTGAAGATTCACCTTGGAGCTAGAACAGGGACGTGCACATGATAATACAGGGGCAGGGGCTCAAGTTTTTTCCAGTCGTTTATACAATATGGAAATTAATGTGAAATTAAAAAACAAAGTATGACTGTCCTGTGTAGGTGACAGTGATATCCAATAGGCTAGGCACTCACGAGGCTGGCTGTGGCAAGTGTAAGTGAAAGCAACACGCACTGGCAGGAAGAACAGCAAACGCCGATGAAGGAAAAGGGTCTTTGCAGTGATGGGCGTTACCAGAGAGGGCGATGGCCAGAGGACACAAATGGGACGGGGAGGCAGCGCGGGGGGGGGGACGCGACACAGCTCGGGCCCGCCAGTGCCCCAACGGGGCCCTAGTTCTTTCTTTCTTTCTTTCTTCTTATTTTTCCTCCCCTTTGAAGGGGAAAATGGCCCACTTCCCACTGGCGAAAACTCATGAAATTTGGCAGGACGAATGGGCCTGGTGAAAAATTCGATATTCTGAAGTCGCCCAAACAATAAAATGCAAAATGGCTCCAAAGCGCCCCCTAAGGTGAAAATTCACACTATTGACTGTCACGCCTTTACGCTTTGTCATATTGACACAAAAATTGACACACACATGTATCTCAATATGATCTACAAAAAAGTCAGTGCGGGCGTATCTGTCAAATGTACGGTTAAAGGGTTATTTCGCATTTTTTGCCGATCCGCACACATTGGAATTTCGCTAACTCCTCCGAAGGCTTTCGTTCCACCGGCACCACATTTGCTCAGGCCAATCTACACCCCATGGCCATTAAAAGTTGTACAAATCATGACGCTGCACCCCACGGTTTACGTTCTAGGGGGTGCCAAAGATAACCCAAAAATCCACAGTCTTAAAAGTCTTATAACTTTTTATTTTTGTCCTCACTGGCCTCCAAGTTCTCTAGGATGATGCAATGTCCAGCCATCAACACATTTGTGAAGGAATTTTTACTCGCCAAAAGAGCGCCCCCCCATGGCAGGAGAAAAAAGTCCATTTTTTCTTGTCTCCTAAGGCGAAAATTCACACTATTGACTGTCACGCCTTTACGCTTTGTCATATTGACACAAAAATTGACACACACATGTATCTCAATAAGATCTACAAAAAAGTCAGTGCGGGCGTATCTGTCAAATGTACGGTTAAAGGGCTATTTCGCATTTTTTGCCGATCCGCACACATTGGAATTTCGCTAACTCCTCTGAAGGCTTTCGTTCCAAAGGCACCACATTTGCTCAGGCCAATCTACACCCCATGGCCATTAAAAGTTGTACAAATCATGACGCTGCACCCCACGGTTTACGTTCTAGGGGGCGCCAAAGATAACCCAAAAATCCACAGTCTTAAAAGTCTTATAACTTTTTATTTTTGTCCTCACTGGCCTCCAAGTTCTCTAGGATGATGCAATGTCCAGCCATCAACACATTTGTGAAGGAATTTTTACTCGCCAAAAGAGCCCCCCTCCATGGCAGGAGAAAAAAGTCCATTTTTTCTTGTCTCCTAAGGCGAAAATACACATTGTTGACTGTCACGCCTTTACGCTTTGTCAAAATGACACAAAATTTGACACACACATGTATCTCAATAAGATCTACGAAAAAGTCAGTGCGAGCGTATCTGTTCAATGTACGGTTAAAGGGCTATTTCGCATTTTTTGCCGATTCGCACACATTGGAATGTGGCTAACTCCTCCTAAATCTTTTGTCCCATCGGCTTCAAATTTGCTCAGGTCAATCTACACCCCATGGCCATTCAAAGTTGTACAAATCATGACGCTGCACCCCACAGTTTACGTTCTAGGGGGCGCCAAAGAGGACCCAAATATCCACATATTTAAAAGTCTTATAACTTTTTATTTTTGTCCTCACTGGCCTCCAAGTTTTCTAGGATGATGCAATGTCCAGCCATCAACACATTTGTGAAGGAATTTTTTCTCCCCAAAAGAGCGCCCCCCATGGCAGGAGAAAAAGTCAAGTTTTTCCTGCCCATCACTCAATGGCTCAAACGCATCGCTCTCTCGGCAAAACCGAAAGGAGGAGCAACTTGCCATTTGGATATATACTAGCTGTGTTTGTGCCCTCACTCATGGTCCAGACTTTTTTCAAAAAGGACACGTAGTTTTTCTGCAGCGAGCGTTTTGGTAGAGACTGTGCCTCCCATTCATTATAATGGGAAATGACCAAAGACAGTTGCGCACACCATCTTTGGACCCTGACTGTGACGTCACAGTTTGAGATACAAATGTTATTTGACCTCTGACCTTTAGTGGAGACCCTAACCTTTCAACGCGCAAAAGCGTTGGACACAAACTGGCGGGAAGAACCACAAACGCCGATGAAGGATAAGGGTCTTTGTAGTGATGGGCGTTACCAGAGAGGGCGATGGCCAGAGGAAGAGAATGGGACGGGGAGGCGATCGCGTTGGGGAGGGGGCGCGACACGGCTCGGGCCCGCCAGTGCCCCAACGGGGCCCTAGTTATTATTTTTCCTCCGCTTTAAACTGGAAAATGGCCCACTTCCCACTGGCGAAAACTCATGAAATTTGGCAGGACGACCGGGCCTGGTGAAAAATTCGATATTCTGAAGTCGCCCAAAGAATAAAATGCAAAATGGCTCCATAGCGCCCCCTAAGGTGGAAATTCACACTGTTGACTGTCACGCCTGTACGCTTTGCCATATTGACACAAAAATTGACACACACATGTATCTCAATAAGATCTACGAAAAAGTCAATGGGCACGTATTTGTAAAATGTACGGTTAAAGGGCTATTTTGCATTTTTTGCTGATTCGCACACATTGGAATGTGGCTAACTCGTCCTACAGCTTTCGTCCCACTGACACCAAATTTGCTCAGGCCAATCTACAACCCATGGCCATTCAAAGTTGTAAAAATCATGACGCTGCACCCCACGGTTTACGTTCTAGGGGGCGCCAAAGATGACCCAAATATACATTACAGCAGACAAAGTATTTTTGCCCACTGAGTGGCGCCAAAGGGACTTGTCTATTGAGTCTGGGAGTCACTATTGGCCGTTTTTGACTACTTTAGATTTTACCTTTATATTTCCTCTTAAATTTTTTTTACCTTGCCTTGCCTGGTATCATTTTTTTCAGCACAACCTCACCTGTGTGAATTTACAGTTATTTTATCATTTTGACATACTGTATTTACACAATGGACCCAAATTCACACACAAAACATAAATTCCGAGTGGAAAAAAGTAACATTTTTACTGTGAAAACCACAAATATGTGTGATGAACTGTTTTTAAAACTTAAACTTCAAATAAAAATTGTAAACTTCAAAACATATGCAAATTTTTAACAAAGAACATAGTAATTTACCTCTATTTACATCAAAATGCAGGCAATGGCCCAGGCGTTCTTTGTAAAATTATTTACAAAACACTGTATAGTCTCACAAATGTCACTTATATTTAAGCCACTACAAAAAATCATGATGTAAATGATGCATGATGTAAAACATGATGTAAAAAACTTGTGTAGATCCTCCTCTATGTTAGTCCATGTGTAATTTTTCCATAATTCTTTGTTTTTTGCAGCATTTTTGTTAGTGTAACTGCAGATTGTGCTGACAGTGTCTATGGCAAAAAAAAAAAAAACTGAAAATGCCTCAACATGAACCCCTGGTGGTCTCTGAGGGTGAAACCTGCTAACTGCTGCAGATCTGTCAGCTTCATGCAGAGCTCGGAGCACATGTGTGGCTCTGCACCATTAGCAGCGTTGCTAACTCCTCAGTAAGGAAAGCCTGCTTCATGCCTGAGTCTCTAAACTCCAGAAGAAGTCGATAAAAGTCCCTTTCTTTCTAAAAAAAAAAGGCGTTAGGTGGTCTGAAAAGTCATTGAATCTAACAACAAAGTTGCTAGGTTTGCAACTACGTGTCCCAGACTGCATCCCTGCTGAGAGTCCCTCCCTCCCTTCTCATGTTGCAGGAAGACCGTAAGCGCCCGCCCCTTGTCAATCAGTCACCATATAATTTTGGATTGGTTGTTGTGGTGAAGTTTTCCACCAATAGGAGAGATGTTGTGGTGTGTTTTTTTTTCTTTTGGCAAGCCTTTTCCGCCTGTAAGACCTGTCGCTAATGTCTGCATGCTATGTTTTCCTGTCTCATACAGCGCGATCGAGCGCCGAACGTGATAAAAATAAGCAGAAAAAAAGTATCGCAGACATAATTTATCATAACTCTGGTTTTATTTGGCCTATCAACACAATTTAAAAACTGGTATATAGTTTAAGGTCCTCACTTTGGAGATAAGTTGAAACGGAGAGTCAACGAGGCTCCATCTTGCAGCTACATCCGGTTAAATATGTCATGTGACTTGAACGCTGGGGAGCGTCAATCGACTGCAGAGCCAGCAGACAAAGTACTTATGGCCATTGAGAGGCACACATTTGTCATATGCTATAATCCTAACATATTTTAATGCTTTTTCTATTTAAACCTAATGGATCTAAGGTTTGACCTTCAAAATTTAGGAAGAATATGTTTTTGCAGTAATGACCCCCTTAAACAACCAGAGGTCCTTTCCTAAAGTTTATGGAAATTTTAGTGAAGGCCTTGGTTTCTGTCCTTGCAAAATGCATAGAAATAATAAAGCTAAATACCATAAAATGGTCTTGGCGTATTAGCAGTGATATAAAATAGTGGTTTGAATATGAATGAACAACAAAAAAAAACATCAACAGAGCCTTTTTGTGTTGGGATTCTTTCATTATTACACAAAAACAGACATAGACAGACATCGAAAGGGTAAGGGAATGATCAGCCCTCCTGACTCTCAGATGAATCTTCAAAATTCACCTCAGAAATATGCTTATTCTTCTCAGAGTACTGCAGGATACACACACACACACACACACACACACACACACACACACACACACACACAACACACTCACTCAGAGTCTTTTTTTTAGCACCTGCAAAAACATGCTATTTACATATTTGACAAGAATGCAGAGGCTCCTTTTGCCCCTGAAAAAAATCAAATTTCAAACACAACTTGACTGCTCATTTCTCCAAAAGACAACCATGAAGCTCCATCCAAACCTGAAGCAGGCAGTTGGTGCATGTGTACAGTAACCTGAGGGGAGTGAGGTGACTGCTTCTGAGGAGAACATGAGCAGTGAAGATTCACCTTGGAGCTAGAACAGGGACGTGCACATGATTATACAGGGGCAGGGGCTCACGTTTTTTCCAGTCGTTTATACAATATGGAAATTAATGTGAAATTAAAAACAAAGTATTAATAGAAAGGTAATGACTGTCCTGTGTAGGTGACCGTGATATCCAATAGGCTAGGCACTCACAAGGCTGGCTGTGGCAAGTGTAAGTGAAAGCAACATGCACTGGCAGGAAGACCAGCTAACACAGATGAAGGAAAAGGGTCTTTGCAGTGATGGGCGTAACCAGAGAGGGCGACAGCCAGAGGACGTGAATGGGACAGGGAGGCGGTCGCGCTGGGGGCGGCGCACCGCGGCTCGGGCCCGCCAGTGCCCCAACGGGGCCCTAGTCTTTCTTTAGGGCCCGAGCGTAGCTGCTAAGCAGCTGCGAGAGCCCTATTATTCCCCAAGTGGTTTTTCTTTGTTAGGGCCCGAGCGTAGCTGCTAAGCAGCTGCGAGAGCCCTCTTGTTCCTGATGGATTCTTCTTTTGTTATTATTATTATTATTTTTCCTCCGCTTTAAACTGGAAAATGGCCCACTTCCCACTGGCGAAAACTCATGAAATTTGGCAGGACGACCGGGCCTGGTGAAAAATTCGATATTCTGAAGTCGCCCAAACAATAAAATGCAAAATGGCTCCATAGCGCCCCCTAAGGTGGAAATTCACACTATTGACTGTCACGTCTGTACGTTTTGTCATATTGACACAAAAATTGACACACATATGTATCTTAATAAGATCTACAAAAAAGTCAGTGCGGGCGTATCTGTCAAATGTACGGTTAAAGGGTTATTTCGCATTTTTTGCCGATCCGCACACATTGGAATTTCGCTAACTCCTCCGAAGGCTTTCCTTCCACCGGCACCACATTTGCTCAGGCCAGTCTACACCCCATGGCCATTAAAAGTTGTACAAATCATGACGCTGCACCCCACGGTTTAGGTTCTAGGGGGCGCCAAAGATAACCCAAAAATCCACATTCTTAAAAGTCTTATAACTTTTTATTTTTGTCCTCACTGCCCTCCAAGTTTTCTAGGATGATGCAATGTCCAGCCATCAACACATTTGTGAAGGAATTTTTACTCCCCAAAAGAGCGCCCCCCCATGGCAGGAGAAAAAAGTCAATTTTTTCTTGTCCCCTTACATGAAAATACACATTGTTGAGTGTCACGCCTGAACGCTTTGTCATATTGACACAAAAATTGACAATCATGTGTATCTCAATTAGATCTACGAAAAAGTCAAAGAGCGCGTATCTGTATAATGTACGGTTAAAGGGCTATTTCGCATTTTTTGCCGATTCGCACACATTGGAATGTGGCTATCTCCTCCTAAGGCTTTCGTCCCACTGATACCAAATTTGCTCAGGGCAATCTACACCCCATGCCCATTCAAAGTTGTAAAAATCATGACGCTGCACCCCACGGTTTACGTTCTAGGGGGCGCCAAAGATGACCCAAAAATCCACATTCTTAAAAGTCATTTTGGCCACTGCAGGAGTACAGAGTACTGCAGTTCTAGGGGGCGCCAAAGATGACCCAAAAATCCACATTCTTAAAAGTCTTTTTGGCCACTGCAGGAGTACAGAGTACTGCAGGATACACACACATATACACACACGCCAACACACACACACACACACACACACACACACACACACACACACACACACACACACACACACTCAGAGTCTGTTTTTTAGCACCTGCAAAAACATGCTGTTTACATATTTGACAAGAATGCAGAGGCTTCCTTTTGCCCCTGAAAAAAATCAAATTTCAAACACAACTTGACTGTTCGTTTCTCCAAAAGACAACCATGAAGCTCCATCCAAACCTGAAGCAGATAGTTGGTGCATGTGTACAGTAACCTGAGGGGAGTGAGGTGACTATTTCTGAGGAGAACATGAGCAGTGAAGATTCACCTTGGAGCTAGAACAGGGACGTGCACATGATTATACAGGGGCAGGGGCTCAAGTTTTTTCCAGTCATTTATACAATATGGAAATTAATGTGAAATTAAAAAACAAAGTATTAATAGAAAGGTTATGACTGTCCTGTGTAGATGACAGTGATATCCAATAGGCTAGGCACTCACGAGGCTGGCTGTGGCAAGTGTAAGTGAAAGCAACACGCACTGGCAGGAAGAACAGCAAACACCGATGAAGGAAAGGGTCTTTGCAGTGATGGGCGTTACCAGAGAGGACGATGGCCAGAGGACGCGAATGGGACGGGGAGGCAGCGCGTTGGGGGGGGCAGCGCGACACGGCTCGGGCCCGCCAGTGCCCCAACGGGGCCCTAGTTTCTTTCTTTCCTCTTTTTCCTCCCCTTTGAACTGGAAAATGGCCCACTTCCCACTGGCGAAAACTCATGAAATTTGGCAGGATGACCGGGCCTGGTGAAAAATTTGATATTCCGAAGTCGCCCAAACAAGAAAATGCAAAATGGCTCCATAGCGCCCCCTAAGGTGAAAATTCACACTATTGACTGTCACGCCTTTACGCTTTGTCAAAATGACACAAAAATTGACACACATATGTATCTCAATAAGATCTACAAAAAAGTCAGTGCGGGCGTATCTGTCAAATGTACGGTTAAAGGGTTATTCCGCATTTTTTGCCGATCCGCACACATTGGAATTTCGCTAACTCCTCCGAAGGCTTTCTTTCCACCGGCACCACATTTGCTCAGGCCAATCTACACCCCATGGCCATTAAAAGTTATTCAAATCATGACGCTGCACCCCACGGTTTAGGTTCTAGGGGGCGCCAAAGATAACCCTAAAATCCACATATTTAAAAGTCTTATAACTTTTTATTTTTGTCCTCACTGGCCTCCAAGTTTTCTAGGATGATGCAATGTCCAGCCATCAACACATTTGTGAAGGAATTTTTACTCCCCAAAAGAGCGCCCCCCCATGGCCGGAGAAAAAAGTCCATTTTTTCTTGTCCCCTAAGGTGAAAATACACATTGTTGAGTGTCACGCCTGTACGCTTTGTCATATTGACACAAAATTTGACACACACATGTATCTCAATAAGATCTACGAAAAAGTCAATGCGCGCGTATCTGTCAAATGTACGGTTAAAGGGTTATTCCGCATTTTTTGCTGATCCGCACAAATTGGAATTTCGTTAACTCCTCCTAAGGCTGGCGTTCCACCGGCACCACATTTGCTCAGGCCAATCTACACCCCATGGCCATTAAAAGTTATTCAAATCATGACGCTGCACCCCACGGTTTAGGTTCTAGGGGGCGCCAAAGATAACCCTAAAATCCACATATTTAAAAGTCTTATAACTTTTTATTTTTGTCCTCACTGGCCTCCAAGTTTTCTAGGATGATGCAATGTCCAGCCATCAACACATTTGTGAAGGAATTTTTACTCCCCAAAAGAGCGCCCCCCCATGGCCGGAGAAAAAAGTCCATTTTTTCTTGTCCCCTAAGGTGAAAATACACATTGTTGAGTGTCACGCCTGTACGCTTTGTCATATTGACACAAAATTTGACACACACATGTATCTCAATAAGATCTACGAAAAAGTCAATGCGCGCGTATCTGTCAAATGTACGGTTAAAGGGTTATTCCGCATTTTTTGCTGATCCGCACAAATTGGAATTTCGTTAACTCCTCCTAAGGCTGGCGTTCCACCGGCACCACATTTGCTCAGGCCAATCTACACCCCATGGCCATTAAAAGTTATTCAAATCATGACGCTACACCCCACGGTTTAGGTTCTAGGGGGCGCCAAAGATAACCCTAAAATCCACATATTTCAAAGTCTTATAACTTTTTATTTTTGTCCTCACTGGCCTCCAAGTTTTCTAGGATGATGCAATGTCCAGCCATCAACACATTTGTGAAGGAATTTTTACTGCTCAAAAGAGCGCCCCCCCATGGCAGGAGAAAAAAGTCCATTTTTTCTTGTCCCGTAAGGTGAAAATTCACATTGTTGAGTGTGACACCTGTACGCTTTGTCATATTGACACAAAATTTGACAATCACGTGTATCTCAATAAGATCTACGAAAAAGTCAATGCACGCGTATCTGTCAAATGTACGGTTAGAGGGCTATTTTGCATTTTTTGCTGATTCGCACACATTGGAATGTGGCTAACTCCTCCTAAGGCTTTCGTCCCACTGAAACCAAATTTGATCAGGCCAATCTACACCCCATGGCCATTCAAAGTTGTAAAAATCATGACGCTGCACCCCACGGTTTACGTTCTAGGGGGCGCCAAAGATGACCAAAAAATCCACATTCTTAAAAGAATCCACATTCTCCCCCCCCATGGCAGGAGAAAAAGTCAAGTTTTTCCTGCCCATCGCTCAATGGCTCAATCGCATCGCTCTCCAGGCAACACCGTAACGAGGAGCAACCTGCCATTTGGATATATCCCAGCTGTGTTTGTGCCCTCACTCATGGTCCAGCCTTTTTTCAAATAGGACATGAAGTTTGTCTGCAGCGAGTGTTTTGGTAGAAACTGCGCCTCCCATTCATTATAATGGGAAATGACCACAGACAAGTGCGCACACCATCTTTGGACCTTGAGTGTGACGCGATCGGGAGGGGGAGGCGGTCGCGCTGGGGGCGGCGCGACGCGGCTGGGGCCCGACAGTGCCCCACCGGGGCCCTAGTTCTTCTTTTTCCTCCCCTTTGAACTGGAAAATGGCCCACTTCCCACTGGCGAAAACTCATGAAATTTGGCAGGACGACCGGGCCTGGTGAAAAATTCGATATTCTGAAGTCGCCCAAACAATAAAATGCAAAATGGCTCCATAGCGCCCCCTAAGGTGGAAATTCACACTATTGACTGTCACGCCTGTACGCTTTGTCAAATTGACACAAAAAATTGACAAACACATGTATCTTAATAAGATCTACAAAAAAGTCAGTGCGGCCGTATCTGTCAAAATTACGGTTAAAGGGTTATTTCGCATTTTTTGCCGATCCGCACACATTGGAATGTGGCTAACTCCTCCGAAGGCTTTCGTTCCACCGGCACCACATTTGCTCAGGCCAATCTACACCCCGTGGCCATTAAAAGTTATCAAAATCATGACGCTGCACCCCAAGGTTTAGGTTCTAGGGGGCGCCAAAGATAACACTAAAATCCACATATTTAAAAGTCTTATAACTTTTTATTTTTGTCCTCACTGGCCTCCAAGTTTTCTAGGATGATGCAATGTCCAGCCATCAACACATTTGTGAAGGAATTTTTACTCCCCAAAAGAGCGCCCCCCCATGGCAGAAGAAAAAAGTCCATTTTTTCTTGTCCCCTAAGGTGAAAATACACATTGTTGAGTGTCACGCCTATACGCTTTGTCATATTGACACAAAATTTGACAATCACGTGCCTTGCCTGGTATCATTTTTTTCAGCACAACCTCACCTGTGCGAATTTACAGTTATTTTATCATGTTGACATACTGAATTTACAAAATGGACCCAAATTCACACACAAAACATAAAATCCGAGTGGAAAAAAGTAACATTTTTACTGTGAAAACCACAAATATGTGTGATGAACTGTTTTTAAAACTTAAACTTCAAATAAAAATTGTAAACTTCAAAACATATGCAAATTTTTAACAAAGAACATAGTGATTTACCTCTATTTACATCAAAATGCAGGCAATGGCCCAGGCGTTCTTTGTAAAATTATTTACAAAACACTGTATAGTCTCACAAATGTCACTTTTTATTTATGCCACTACAAAAAAACATGATGTAAATGATGCATGATGTAAAACATGATGTAAAAAACTTGTGTAGATCCTCCTCTATGTCAGTCCATGTGTAATTTTTCCATAATTCTTTGTTTTTTGCAGCATTTTTGTTAGTGTAACTGCAGATTGTGCTGACAGTGTCTATGGCACAAAAAAAAAAAAATAAAATGCCTCAACATGAACCCCTGGTGGTCTCTGAGGGTGAAACCTGCTAACTGCTGCAGCTCTGTCAGCTTCAGTCTCCCATGCAGAGCTCTGAGCGCATGTGTGGCTCTGCACCCTTAGCAGCGTTGCTAACTCCTCAGTAAGGAAAGCCTGCTTCATGTCAGAGTCTCTAAACTCCAGAAGAAGTCGATAAAAGTCCCTTTCTTTCTAAAAAAAAGTCGTTAGGGGGTCTGAAAAGTCATTGAATCTAACAACAAAGTCGCTAGGTTTGCAACTACGTGTCCCAGACTGCATCCCTGCTGAGAGTCCCTCCCTCGCTTCTCATATTGCAGGAAGACAGTAAGCACCCGCCCCTTGTCAATCAGTCACCATATAATTTTGGATTGGTTGTTGTGGTGAAGTTTTCCACCAATAGGAGAGATGTTGTGGTGTGTTTTTTTTTTCTTTTGGCAAGCCTTTTCCGCCTGTAAGACCTGTCGCTAATGTCTGCATGCTATGTTTTCCTGTCTCATACAGCGCGATTGAGCGCCGAACGTGATCAAAATAAGCAGAAAAAAAGTATCGCGGACATAATTTATCATAACTCTGGTTTTATTTGGCCTATCAACACAATTTAAAAACTGGTATATAGGTTGAGGTCCTCACTTTTGAGATAAGTTGAAACGGAGAGTCAACGAGGCTCCGTCTTGCAGCTACATCCGGTTAAATATGTCATGTGACTTGAACGCACACACACACACACACACACACACACACACACACACACACACACACACACACACACACACACACTCAGAGTCTGGTTTTTAGCACCTGCAAAAACATGCTATTTACATATTTGACAAGAATGCAGAGGCTCCTTTTGCCCCTGAAAAAAATCAAATTTCAAACACAACTTGACTGCTCATTTCTCCAAAAGACAACCATGAAGCTCCATCCAAACCTGAAGCAGGCAGTTGGTGCATGTGTACAGTAACCTGAGGGGAGTGAGGTGATTGCTTCTGAGGAGAACATGAGCAGTGAAGATTCACCTTGGAGCTAGAACAGAGACATGCACATGATTATACAGGGGCAGGGGCTCAAGTTTTTTCCAGTCGTTTATACAATATGGAAATTAATGTGAAATTAAAACACAAAGTATTAATAGAAAGGTAATGACTGTCCTGTGTAGGTGACAGTGATATCCAATAGGCTAGGCACTCACGAGGCTGGCTGTGGCAAGTGTAAGTGAAAGCAACACGCACTGGCAGGAAGAACAGCAAACGCCGATGAAGGAAAAGGGTCTTTGCAGTGATGGGCGTTACCAGAGAGGGCGATGGCCAGAGGACACAAATGGGACGGGGAGGCAGCACGTTGGGGGGGGGGGGGGGGGACACGGCTCGGGCCCGCCAGTGCCCCAACGGGGTCCTAGTTTTATATGTTACTGTATCATTTCCGTTTCACAAGATTCCTCAGTAAACTTGAAGAGGTGAATCAACTGCATCTGAGAGTTTATTGGGCAGTGTTTATACTGCTTGGAAGTAGCCCATGACATCCGGTTTAAGCTAGCGGCTCAGCCACACGATCAATGTGAACGTCGTTTTGGTGCCGCGTGCAAAATGAAGGGAACAACATCCTCGGCCCCGCGGATAATACAAACCCGCTCTGGATTTCGAAAAGATCATGCTGACAAGAGGAGCCGTTGTGATATGGAGGATGACTCCTCTGGTAAGTTTAACTGCAGCTAACTAGTTAGTGCACATTCAAACATGCAGCTAGCTACATAGCTAGCTAGCCAAAGCTCGTGATTTTATGGAGCATTACTGTTGCAGCCTGACAGGGGTGCAGCAGCAGTCCCGAGCTGGTCACTCCTCTGTGTATTAGTGAGGGATGAAGTGCCTGTCCAATTGAAAATAATCAAACTCATATAAACAACCTATTTTCCTATTTGGTTACATTGAAACTCTGTTTTGAATGTGCACTAACTAGTTAGCTGCAGTTAAACTTACCAGAGGAGTCATCCTCCATATCACAACGGCTCCTCTTGTCAGCATGATCTTTTCGAGATCCAGAGCGGGTTTGTATTATCCGCGGGGTCAAAGATGTTGTTCCCTTCATTTTGCACGCGGCACCAAAACGACATTCACATTGATCGTGTGGTTGAGCCGCTAGCTTAAACCGGAAGTATCAGTTCTACACTGCTCTTTCAAATAAAAGCGTGTGAGAAGCGCACAAAGGCGAGAACAGCTACGGACGTAGGCTGAAAAGAAGTGGAAAAAGACGTGACCCGTGAAAAGCAACGGAAGAGGAGAAAAAAGAAGTGACTTTACCAAAATGACACTGCTTAACAAAATCAGAAAACTTATTTTTGAAGGTACTTCAACCAGAAAAACTTTAAAGCTAATTAAATTCCTAATTAATTAAATTAGGAAAATGTGTCTTTGAAAGCCAAAGCAATAAATAAAACGTTTTTGGGCTTTACTGTTAAAACATCTGTTGTGTTAAGCAAATTTTTTCTTTCCATCATGTCAACCTTTACCACATGTATTGTTCGTTCCAGATCTGGAAGTTGTGAAAATCATTAGCCATAAATAAAAGTATAATAGAAGATTTATGAGACTTAAAAAGGCATTGTTCTCGCTTTAGATCTGGTAGCTGCAAAAGGCATAGTTAACTGTTAATAAGTGCATAGTTAACTGATAACAAGGGTATAGTAAAGTACATTTTATTTTGATAAAGCAGGAATTATTAAAGGCATAATAATGCTCATAAAAGATTTATCAGCCTTAATAAGACATTGTTCTCACTTTAGATCCAGTACCTGCAAAAAGCACAGTTAACTGTAAACAAGTGCATAGTTAACTTACAGTAGATGAGCAATAAAGTGTATATTAATGTTAACTAGGACCCCGGTGGGGCACTGTCGGGCCCGAGCCGCGTTGCGCCGCCCCCAGCGCGACCGCCTCCCCCTCCCAATCGCGTCACACTCAAGGTCCAAAGATGGTGTGCGCACTTGTCTGTGGTCATTTCCCATTATAATGAATGGGAGGCGCAGTTTCTACCAAAACACTCGCTGCAGACAAACTACATGTCCTATTTGAAAAAAGTCTGGACCATGAGTGAGGGCACAAACACAGCTAGGATATATCCAAACGGCAAGTTGCTCCTCGTTACGTTGTTGCCGGGAGAGTGATGCGATTGAGCCATTGAGTGATGGGAAGGAAAAACTTGACTGTTTCTCCTGCCATGGGGGATGGGGGATGGGGGGGGGATGTGGATTCTTTTAAGAATGTGGATATTTGGGTCATCTTTGGCGCCCCCTAGAACGTAAACCGTGGGGTGCAGCGTCATGATTTTTATAACTTTGAATGGCCATGGGGTGTAGATTGGCCTGAGCAAATTTGGTGTCAGTGGGACGAAAGCCTTAGGAGGAGTTAGCCAAATTCCAATGTGTGCGGATCTGCAAAAAATGTGAAATAACCCTTTAACTGTACATTTTACATATACGTGGCCATTGACTTTTTCGAAGATCTTATTGAAATACACGTGTATGTCCAATTTTGTGTCATTTTGACAAAGCGTACAGGCGTGACACTCTACAATGTGTATTTTCACCTTAGGGGACAAGAAAAAATGGACTTTTTTCTCCTGCCATGGGGGGGCGCTCTTTTGGGGAGTAAAAATTCCTTCACAAATGTGTTGATGGCTGGACATTGCATCATCCTAGAAAACTTGGAGGCCAGTGAGGGCAAAAATAAAAAGTTATAAGACTTTTAAATATGTGGATTTTAGGGTTATCTTTGGCGCCCCCTAGAACCTAAACCGTGGGGTGCAGCGTCATGATTTGAATAACTTTTAATGGCCATGGGGTGTAGATTGGCCTGAGCAAATGTGGTGCCGGTGGAACTAAAGCCTTCGGAGGAGTTAGCGAAATTCCAATGTGTGCGGATCGGCAAAAAATGCGGAATAACCCTTTAACCGTACATTTTACATATACGTGGCCATTGACTTTTGCGAAGATCTTATTGAAATACACGTGTATGTCAAATTTTGTGTCATTTTGACAAAGCGTACAGGCGTGACACTCTACAATGTGTATTTTCACCTTAGGGGACAAGAAAAAATGGACTTTTTTCTCCTGCCGTGGGGGGGGCGCTCTTTTGGGGAGTAAAAATTCCTTCACAAATGTGTTGATGGCTGGACATTGCATCATCCTAGAAAACTTGGAGGCCAGTGAGGGCAAAAATAAAAAGTTATAAGACTTTTAAATATGTGGATTTTAGGGTTATCTTTGGCGCCCCCTAGAACCTGAACCGTGGGGTGCAGCGTCATGATTTGAATAACTTTTAATGGCCATGGGGTGTAGATTGGCCTGAGCAAATGTGGTGCCGGTGGAACTAAAGCCTTCGGAGGAGTTAGCGAAATTCCAATGTGTGCGGATCAGCAAAAAATGCGGAATAACCCTTTAACTGTACATTAGACAGATACGCCCGCACTGACTTTTTTGTAGATCTTATTGAGATACATGTGTGTGTCAATTTTTCTGTCATTTTGACAAAGCGTACAGGCGTCAGGTGAATTTTTCACCTTAGGGGGCGCTATGGAGCCATTTTGCATTGTATTGTTTGGGCGACTTCAGAATATCAAATTTTTCACCAGGCCCGGTCGTCCTGCCAAATTTCATGAGTTTTCGCCAGTGGGAAGTGGGCCATTTTCCAGTTCAAAGGGGAGGAAAAAGAAACTAGGACCCCGTTGGGGCACTGGCGGGCCCGAGCCGTGTCGCGTCCCCCCCCCCCAACGTGCTGCCTCCCCGTCCCATTTGTGTCCTCTGGCCATCGCCCTCTCTGGTAACGCCCATCACTGCAAAGACCCTTTTCCTTCATCGGCGTTTGCTGTTCTTCCTGCCAGTGCGTGTTGCTTTCACTTACACTTGCCACAGCCAGCCTCGTGAGTGCCTAGCCTATTGGATATCACTGTCACCTACACAGGACAGTCATTACCTTTCTATTAATACTTTGTGTTTTAATTTCACATTAATTTCCATATTGTATAAACGACTGGAAAAAACTTGAGCCCCTGCCCCTGTATAATCATGTGCATGTCTCTGTTCTAGCTCCAAGGTGAATCTTCACTGCTCATGTTCTCCTCAGAAGCACTCACCTCACTCCCCTCAGGTTACTGTACACATGCACCAACTGCCTGCTTCAGGTTTGGATGGAGCTTCATGGTTGTCTTTTGGAGAAATGAGCAGTCAAGTTGTGTTTGAAATTTGATTTTTTTCAGGGGCAAAAGGAGCCTCTGCATTCTTGTCAAATATGTAAATAGCATGTTTTTGCAGGTGCTAAAAACCAGACTCTGAGTGTGTGTGTGTGTGTGTGTGTGTGTGTGTGTGTGTGTGTGTGTGTGTGTGTGTGTCTGTGTGTGCGTTCAAGTCACATGACATATTTAACCGGATGTAGCTGCAAGACGGAGCCTCGTTGACTCTCCGTTTCAACTTATCTCAAAAGTGAGGACCTCAACCTATATACCAGTTTTTAAATTGTGTTGATAGGCCAAATAAAACCAGAGTTATGATAAATTATGTCCGCGATACTTTTTTTCTGCTTATTTTGATCACGTTCGGCGCTCGATCGCGCTGTATGAGACAGGAAAACATAGCATGCAGACATTAGCGACAGGTCTTACAGGCGGAAAAGGCTTGCCAAAAGAAAAAAAAAACACACCACAACATCTCTCCTATTGGTGGAAAACTTCACCACAACAACCAATCCAAAATTATATGGTGACTGATTGACAAGGGGCGTGCGCTTACGTTCTTCCTGCAACATGAGAAGGGAGGGAGGGACTCTCAGCAGGGATGCAGTCTGGGACACGTAGTTGCAAACCTAGCGACTTTGTTGTTAGATTTAATGACTTTTCAGACCCCCTAACGACTTTTTTTTAGAAAGAAAGTGACTTTTATCGACTTCTTCTGGAGTTTAGAGACTCTGACATGAAGCAGGCTTTCCTTACTGAGGAGTTAGCAACGCTGCTAAGGGTGCAGAGCCACACATGCGCTCCGAGCTCTGCATGGGAGACTGAAGCTGACAGAGCTGCAGCAGTTAGCAGGTTTCACCCTCAGAGACCACCAGGGGTTCATGTTGAGGCATTTTAATTTTTATTTTTTTTTGTGCCATAGACACTGTCAGCACAATCTGCAGTTACACTAACAAAAATGCTGCAAAAAACAAAGAATTATGGAAAAATTACACATGGACTGACATAGAGGAGGATCTACACAAGTTTTTTACATCATGTTTTACATCATGCATCATTTACATCATGTTTTTTTGTAGTGGCATAAATAAAAAGTGACATTTGTGAGACTATACAGTGTTTTGTAAATAATTTTACAAAGAACGCCTGGGCCATTGCCTGCATTTTGATGTAAATAGAGGTAAATCACTATGTTCTTTGTTAAAAATTTGCATATGTTTTGAAGTTTACAATTTTTATTTGAAGTTTAAGTTTTAAAAACAGTTCATCACACATATTTGTGGTTTAATTTCACATTAATTTCCATATTGTATAAATGACTGGAAAAAACTTGAGCCCCTGCCCCTGTATAATCATGTGCACGTCCCTGTTCTAGCTCCAAGGTGAATCTTCACTGCTCATGTTCTCCTCAGAAATAGTCACCTCACTCCCCTCAGGTTACTGTACACATGCACCAACTATCTGCTTCAGGTTTGAAATGGAGCTTCATGGTTGTCTTTTGGAGAAATGAACAGTCAAGTTGTGTTTGAAATTTGATTTTTTTCAGGGGCAAAAGGAAGCCTCTGCATTCTTGTCAAATATGTAAACAGCATGTTTTTGCAGGTGCTAAAAAACAGACTCTGAGTGTGTGTGTGTGTTGTGTGTGTGTGTGTGTGTGTGTGTGTGTGTGTGTGTGTGTGTGTGTGTGTGTGTGTGTGTATGTTGGCGTGTGTGTATATGTGTGTGTATCCTGCAGTACTCTGTACTCCTGCAGTGGCCAAAAAGACTTTTAAGAATGTGGATTTTTGGGTCATCTTTGGCGCCCCCTAGAACTGCAGTACTCTGTACTCCTGCAGTGGCCAAAATGACTTTTAAGAATGTGGATTTTTGGGTCATCTTTGGCGCCCCCTAGAACGTAAACCGTGGGGTGCAGCGTCATGATTTTTACAACTTTGAATGGGCATGGGGTGTAGATTGCCCTGAGCAAATTTGGTATCGGTGGGACGAAAGCCTTAGGAGGAGATAGCCACATTCCAATGTGTGCGAATCGGCAAAAAATGCAAAATAGCCCTTTAACCGTACATTATACAGATACGCGCTCTTTGACTTTTTCGTAGATCTAATTGAGATACACATGATTGTCAATTTTTGTGTCAATATGACAAAGCGTTCAGGCGTGACACTCAACAATGTGTATTTTTATTTAAGGGGACAAGAAAAAATTGACTTTTTTCTCCTACCATGGGGGGGCGCTCTTTTGGGGAGTAAAAATTCCTTCACAAATGTGTTGATGGCTGGACATTGCATCATCCTAGAAAACTTGGAGGCCAGTGAGGACAAAAATAAAAAGTTATAAAACATTTAAGAATGTGGATTTTTGGGTTATTTTTGGCGCCCCCTAGAACCTAAACCATGGGGTGCAGCATCATGATTTGAATAACTTTTAATGGCCATGGGGTGTAGATTGGCCTGAGCAAATGTGGTGCCGGTGGAACGAAAGCCTTCGGAGGAGTTAGCGAAATTCCAATGTGTGCGTATCGGCAAAAAATGCGGAATAACCCTTTAACTGTACATTTGACAGATACGCGCGCGTGGACTTTTTTGTAGATCTTATTGAGTTACATGTGTGTGTCAATTTTTGTGTCATTTTGACAAAGCGTATAGGCGTGACACTCAACAATGTGTATTTTCACCTTAGGGGACAAGAAATAATGGACTTTTTTCTCCTGCCATGGGGGGGCGCTCTTTTGGGGAGTAAAAATTCCTTCACAAATGTGTTGATGGCTGGACATTGCATCATCCTAGAAAACTTGGAGGCCAGTGAGGACAAAAATAAAAAGTTATAAGACTTTTAAATATGTGGATTTTAGTGTTATCTTTGGCGCCCCCTAGAACCTAAACCTTGGGGTGCAGCGTCATGATTTTGATAACTTTTAATGGCCACGGGGTGTAGATTGGCCTGAGCAAATGTGGTGCCGGTGGAACGAAAGCCTTCGGAGGAGTTAGCGAAATTCCAATGTGTGCGGATCGGCAAAAAATGCGAAATAACCCTTTAACCGTAATTTTGACAGATACGGCCGCACTGACTTTTTTGTAGATCTTATTGAGATACATATGTGTGTCAATTTTTGTGTCAATATGACAAAGCGTACAGGCGTGACAGTCAATAGTGTGAATTTCCACCTTAGGGGGCGCTATGGAGCCATTTTGCATTTTATTGTTTGGGCGACTTCAGAATATCGAATTTTTCACCAGGCCCGGTCGTCCTGCCAAATTTCATGAGTTTTCGCCAGTGGGAAGTGGGCCATTTTCCAGTTCAAAGGGGAGGAAAAAGAAGAAAGAAAGAAAGAAAGAAAGAAACAAAGAAAAACCACTTGGGGAATAATAGGGCCTACGCCCGGCTGCTCTGCAGCTGGCTCGGGCCCTAAAAAGAAACAAAGAAAAACCACTTGGGGAATAATAGGGCTCTCGCAGCTGCTTAGCAGCTACGCTCGGGCCTTAACTAGGGCCCCGGTGGGGCACTGTCGGGCCCGAGCCGTGTCGCGCCGCCCCCAGTGCGACCGCCTCCCCCTCCCGATCGCATCACACTCAAGGTCCAAAGATGGTGTGCGCACTTGTCTGTGGTCATTTCCCATTATAATGAATGGGAGGCGCAGTTTCTACCAAAACACTCGCTGCAGACAAACTTCATGTCCTATATGAAAAAAGGCTGGACCATGAGTGAGGGCACAAACACAGCTAGGATATATCCAAATGGCAGGTTGCTCCTCCTTACGGTGTTGCCTGGAGAGCGATGCGATTGAGCCATTGAGCGATGGGCAGGAAAAACTTGACTTTTTCTCCTGCCATGGGGGGGGGGGGGAATTTGTGGATTCTTTTAAGAATGTGGATTTTTGGGTCATCTTTGGCGCCCCCTAGAACGTAAACCGTGGGGTGCAGCATCATGATTTTTACAACTTTGAATGGCCATGGGGTGTAGATTGGCCTCAGCAAATTTGGTGTCAGTGAGACGAAAGCCTTAGGAGGAGTTAGCCACATTCCAATGTGTGCGAATCGGCAAAAAATGCAATATAGCCCTTTAACCGTACATTTTACAGATACGCGCGCATTGACTTTTTCGTAGATCTTATTGAGATACACGTGATTGTCAAATTTTGTGTCAATGTGACAAAACGTACAGGTGTCACACTCAACAATGTGAATTTTCACCTTAGGGGACAAGAAAAAATGGACTTTTTTCTCCTGCCATGGGGGGGCGCTCTTTTGGGGAGTAAAAATTCCTTCACAAATGTGTTGATGGCTGGACATTGCATCATCCTAGAAAACTTGGAGGCCAGTGAGGACAAAAATAACTAGGGCCCCGTTGGGGCACTGGCGGGCCCGAGCCGTGTCGCGCCGCCCCCAGCGCGACCGCCTACCCCTCCCGATGGCGTCACACTCAAGGTCCAAAGATGGTGTGCGCACTTGTCTGTGGTCATTTACCATTATAATGAATGGGAGGCGCAGTTTCTACCAAAACGCTCGCTGCAGAAAAAACTCCATGTCCTTTTTGAAAAAAGTCTGGACCATGAGTGAGGGCACAAACACAGCTAGTATATATCCAAATGGCAAGGTGCTCCTCCTTTCGGTTTTGCCGAGAGAGCTATGCGTTTGAGCCATTGAGCGATGGGCAGGAAAAACTTGACTTTTTCTCCTGCCATGGGGGGGCGCTCTTTTGGGGAGAAAAAATTCCTTCACAAATGTGTTGATGACTGAACATTGCATCATCCTAGAAAACTTGGAGGCCAGTGAGGACAAAAATAAAGTTATAAGACTTTTAAAAATGTGGATATTTGGGTCCTCTTTGGCGCCCCCTAGAACGTAAACCGTGGGGTGCAGCGTCATGATTTTTACAACTTTGAATGGCCATGGGGTGTAGATTGGCCTCAGCAAATTTGGTGTCAGTGGAACGAAAGCCTTAGGAGGAGTTAGCCACATTCCAATGTGTGCGAATCGGTAAAAAATGCGATATAGCCCTTTAACCGTACATTTTACAGATACGTGCACATTGACTTTTTCGTAGATCTTATTGAGATACACGTGATTGTCAAATTTTGTGTCAATATGCCAAAGCGTACAGGCGTGACACTCAACAATGTGAATTTTCGCCTTAGGGGACAAGAAAAAAATGGACTTTTTTCCCCTGCCATGGGGGGGCGCTATTTGGCGAGTAAAAATTCCTTCACAAATGTGTTAATTGCTGGACATTGCATCATCCTAGAGAACTTGGAGGCCAGTGAGGACAAAAATAAAAAGTTATAAGACTTTTAAGAATGTGGATTTTTGGGTTATCTTTGGCGCCCCCTAGAACCTAAACCGTGGGTTGCAGCGTCATGATTTGTACAACTTTTAATGGCCATGGGGTGTAGATTGGCCTGAGCAAATTTGGTGCCGGTGGAACAAAAGCCTTCGGAGGATTTAGCGAAATTCCAATGTGTGCGGATCGGCAAAAAATGCGAAATAACCCTTTAACCGTACATTTGACAGATACGCCCACACTGACTTTTTTGTAGATCGTATTGAGATACATGTGTGTGTCAATTTTTGTGTCAATATGACAAAGCGTACAGGCGTGACAGTCAATAGTGTGAATTTCCACCTTAGGGGGCGCTATGGAGCCATTTTGCATTTTATTGTTTGGGCGACTTCAGAATATCGAATTTTTCACCAGGCCCGGTCATCCTGCCAAATTTCATGAGTTTTCGCCAGTGGGAAGTGGGCCATTTTCCCCTTCAAAGGGGAGGAAAAATAAGAAGAAAGAAAGAAAGAAAGAAAGAAAGAAAGAAAGAAAGAAGAAAGAAAAACTCATCAGGAATAATAGGGCTCTACGCCCAGCTGCTCTGCAGCTGGCTCGGGCCCTAAAAAGTTATAAGACTTTGAAATATGTGGATTTTAGGGTTATCTTTGGCGCCCCCTAGAACCTAAACCGTGGGGTGCAGCGTCATGATTTGAATAACTTTTAATGGCCATGGGGTGTAGATTGGCCTGAGCAAATGTGGTGCCGGTGGAACGAAAGCCTTCGGAGGAGTTAGCGAAATTCCAATGTGTGCGGATCGGCAAAAAATGCGAAATAAACCTTTAACCGTACATTTGACAGATACGCGCGCATTGACTTTTTCGTAGATCTTATTGAGATACATGTGTGTGTCAATTTTTGTGTCATTTTGCCAAAGCGTACAGGGGTGACACTCAACAATGTGTATTTTCACCTTAGGGGACAAGAAAAAATGGACTTTTTTCTCCTGCCATGGGGGGGCGCTCTTTTGGGGAGTAAAAATTCCTTCACAAATGTGTTGATGGCTGGACATTGCATCATCCTAGAAAACTTGGAGGCCAGTGAGGGCAAAAATAAAAAGTTATAAGACTTTGAAATATGTGGATTTTAGGGTTATCTTTGGCGCCCCCTAGAACCTAAACCGTGGGGTGCAGCGTCATGATTTGAATAACTTTTAATGGCCATGGGGTGTAGATTGGCCTGAGCAAATGTGGTGCCGGTGGAACGAAAGCCTTAGGAGGAGTTAGCGAAATTCCAATGTGTGCGGATCGGCAAAAAATGCGGAATAACCCTTTAACCGTACATTTTACAGATACGTGCCCATTGACTTTTTCGTAGATCTTATTGAGATACATGTGTGTGTCAATTTTTGTGTCATTTTGACAAAGCGTACAGGCGTGACAGTCAATAGTGTGAATTTTCACCTTAGGGGGCGCTATGGAGCCATTTCGCATTTTCTTGTTTGGGCGACTTCGGAATATCAAATTTTTCACCAGGCCCGGTCGTCCTGCCAAATTTCATGAGTTTTCGCCTGTGGGAAGTGGGCCATTTTCCAGTTCAAAGAAGAGGAAAAAGAAACTAGGGCCCCGGTGGGGCACTGTCGGGCCCGAGCCGCGTCGCGCCGCCCCCAGCGCGACCGCCTCCCCCTCCCGATCGCGTCACACTCAAGGTCCAAAGATGGTGTGCGCACTTGTCTGTGGTCATTTACCATTATAATGAATGGGAGGCGCAGTTTCTACCAAAACGCTCGCTGCAGACAAACTACATGTCCTATTTGAAAAAAGTCTGGACCATGAGTGAGGGCACAAACACAGCTAGGATATATCCAAATGGCAAGTTGCTCCTCCTTACGGTGTTGCTGGGAGAGCGATGCGATTGAGCCATTGACCGATGGGCAGGGTTAACTTGACTTTTTCTCCTGGGGGCGGGGGGGGGGGGGGGGCGATGTGGATTCTTTTAAGAATGTGGATATTTGGGTCATCTTTGGCGCCCCCTAGAACGTAAACCGTGGGGAGCAGCGTCATGATTTCTACAACTTTGAATGGCCATGGGATGTAGATCGGCTTGAGCAAATTTGGTGTTGGTGGGACGAAAGCCTTAGGAGGAGTTAGCCACATTCCAATGTGTGCGAATCGGCAAAAAATGCGAAATAGCCCTTTAACCGTACATTTTACAGATACGTGCCCATTGACTTTTTCGTAGATCTTATTGAGATACACGTGTGTGTCAAATTTTGTTTCATTTTGACAAAGCGTATAGGCGTGACAGTCAACAATGTGTTTTTTCACCTTAGGGGACAAGAAAAAATGGACTCTTTTCTCCTGCCATGGGGGGGCGCTCTTTTGGGGAGTAAAAATTCCTTCACAAATGTGTTGATGGCTGGACATTGCATCATCCTAGAAACCTTGGAGGCCAGTGAGGACAAAAATAAAAAGTTATAAGACTTTTAAGAATGTGGATTTTTGGGTTATCTTTGGCGCCGCCTAGAACCTAAACTGTGGGGTGCAGCGTCATGATTTGTACAACTTTTAATGGCCATGGGGTGTAGATTGCCCTGAGCAAATTTGGTGCCGGTGGAACGAAAGCCTTTGGAGGAGTTAGCGAAATTCCAATGTGTGCGGATCGGCAAATAAAGCGAAATAGCCCTTTAACCGTACATTTGACAGATACGCCCGCACTGACTTTTTCGTAGATCTTATTGAGATACACATGTGTGTCAAATTTTGTGTCATTTTGACAAAGCGTACAGGCATCAGGTGAGTTTTCACCATAGGGGGCGCTATGGAGCCATTTTTCATTTTTTTGTTTGGACGACTTCAGAATATCAAATTTTTCACCAGGCCCGGTCGTCCTGCCAAATTTCCTGAGTTTTCGCCAGTGGGAAGTGGGCCATTTTCCAGTTTAAAGCGGAGGAAAAATAACGAAAGAAGAATCCATCAGGAACAAGAGGGCTCTCGCAGCTGCTTAGCAGCTACGCTCGGGCCCTAAAAAGAAACAAAGAAAAACCTCTACAGGAATAATAGGGCCTCGCAGCTGCTTAGCAGCTACGCTCGGGCCCTAAAAAGAAACTAGGGCCCCGTTGGGGCACTGGCGGGCCCGAGCCGTGTCGCGCCACCCCCAGCGCGACCGCCTACCCCTCCCGATCGCGTCACACTCAAGGTCCAAAGATGGTGTGCGCACTTGTCTGTGGTCATTTACCATTATAATGAATGGGAGGCGCAGTTTCTACCAAAACGCTCGCTGCAGACAAACTCCATGTCCTTTTTGAAAAAAGTCTGGACCATGAGTGAGGGCACAAACACAGCTAGTATATATCCAAATGGCAAGTTGCTCCTCCTTTCGGTTTTGCCGAGAGAGCGATGCGTTTGAGCCATTGAGCGATGGGCAGGAAAAACTTGACTTTTTCTCCTGCCATGGGGGGGCGCTCTTTTGGCGAGTAAAAATTCCTTCACAAATGTGTTGATGGCTGGACATTGCATCATCCTAGAGAACTTGGAGGCCAGTGAGGACAAAAATAAAAAGTTATAAGACTTTTAAGACTGTGGATTTTTGGGTTATCTTTGGCGCCCCCTAGAACGTAAACCGTGGGGTGCAGCGTCATGATTTGTACAACTTTTAATGGCCATGGGGTGTAGATTGGCCTGAGCAAATGTGGTGCCGTTGGAACGAAAGCCTTCGGAGGAGTTAGCGAAATTCCAATGTGTGCGGATCGGCAAAAAATGCGAAATAACCCTTTAACCGTACATTTGACAGATACGCCCGCACTGACTTTTTTGTAGATCTTATTGAGATACATGTGTGTGTCAAATTTTGTGTCATTTTGACAAAGCGTAAAGGCGTGACAGTCAACAATGTGTATTTTCGCCTTAGGAGACAAGAAAAAATGGACTTTTTTCTCCTGCCATGGGGGGCGCTCTTTTGGCGAGTAAAAATTCCTTCACAAATGTGTTGATGGCTGGACATTGCATCATCCTAGAGAACTTGGAGGCCAGTGAGGACAAAATTAGAAAGTTATAAGACTTTTAAGACTGTGGATATTTGGGTTATCTTTGGCGCCCCCTAGAACGTAAACCGTGGGGTGCAGCATCATGATTTGTACAACTTTTAATGGCCATGGGGTGTAGATTGGCCTGAGCAAATGTGGTGCCGGTGGAACGAAAGCCTTCGGAGGAGTTAGCCAAATTCCAATGTGTGCGGATCGGCAAAAAATGCGAAATAACCCTTTAACCGTACATTTGACAGATACGCCCGCACTGACTTTTTTGTAGATCTTATTGAGATACATGTGTATGTCAATTTTTGTGTCAATATGACAAAGCGTAAAGGCGTGACAGTCAATAGTGTGAATTTTCGCCTTAGGAGACAAGAAAAAATGGACTTTTTTCTCCTGCCATGGGGGGCGCTCTTTTGGCGAGTAAAAATTCCTTCACAAATGTGTTGATGGCTGGACATTGCATCATCCTAGAGAACTTGGAGGCCAGTGAGGACAAAAATAAAAAGTTATAAGACTTTTAAGACTGTGGATTTTTGGGTTATCTTTGGCGCCCCCTAGAACGTAAACCGTGGGGTGCAGCGTCATGATTTGTACAACTTTTAATGGCCATGGGGTGTAGATTGGCCTGAGCAAATGTGGTGCCGGTGGAACGAAAGCCTTCGGAGGAGTTAGCGAAATTCCAATGTGTGCGGATCGGCAAAAAAAGCGAAATAGCCCTTTAACCGTACATTTGACAGATACGCCCGCACTGACTTTTTCGTAGATCTTATTGAGATACATGTGTGTGTCAAATTTTGTGTCATTTTGACAAAGCGTACAGGCATCAGGTGAGTTTTCACCATAGGGGGCGCTATGGAGCCATTTTTCATTTTTTTGTTTGGACGACTTCAGAATATCAAATTTTTCACCAGGCCCGGTCGTCCTGCCAAATTTCCTGAGTTTTCGCCAGTGGGAAGTGGGCCATTTTCCAGTTTAAAGCGGAGGAAAAATAACGAAAGAAGAATCCATCAGGAACAAGAGGGCTCTCGCAGCTGCTTAGCAGCTACGCTCGGGCCCTAAAAAGAAACAAAGAAAAACCTCTACAGGAATAATAGGGCCTCGCAGCTGCTTAGCAGCTACGCTCGGGCCCTAAAAGAAACTAGGGCCCCGTTGGGGCACTGGCGGGCCCGAGCCGTGTCGCGCCACCCCCAGCGCGACCGCCTACCCCTCCCGATCGCGTCACACTCAAGGTCCAAAGATGGTGTGCGCACTTGTCTGTGGTCATTTACCATTATAATGAATGGGAGGCGCAGTTTCTACCAAAACGCTCGCTGCAGACAAACTCCATGTCCTTTTTGAAAAAAGTCTGGACCATGAGTGAGGGCACAAACACAGCTAGTATATATCCAAATGGCAAGTTGCTCCTCCTTTCGGTTTTGCCGAGAGAGCGATGCGTTTGAGCCATTGAGCGATGGGCAGGAAAAACTTGACTTTTTCTCCTGCCATGGGGGGGCGCTCTTTTGGCGAGTAAAAATTCCTTCACAAATGTGTTGATGGCTGGACATTGCATCATCCTAGAGAACTTGGAGGCCAGTGAGGACAAAAATAAAAAGTTATAAGACTTTTAAGACTGTGGATTTTTGGGTTATCTTTGGCGCCCCCTAGAACGTAAACCGTGGGGTGCAGCATCATGATTTGTACAACTTTTAATGGCCATGGGGTGTAGATTGGCCTGAGCAAATGTGGTGCCGTTGGAACGAAAGCCTTCGGAGGAGTTAGCGAAATTCCAATGTGAGCGGATCGGCAAAAAATGCGAAGTAACCCTTTAACCGTACATTTGACAGATACGCCCGCACTGACTTTTTTGTAGATCTTATTGAGATACATGTGTGTGTCAAATTTTGTGTCATTTTGACAAAGCGTAAAGGCGTGACAGTCAACAATGTGTATTTTCGCCTTAGGAGACAAGAAAAAATGGACTTTTTTCTCCTGCCATGGGGGGCGCTCTTTTGGCGAGTAAAAATTCCTTCACAAATGTGTTGATGGCTGGACATTGCATCATCCTAGAGAACTTGGAGGCCAGTGAGGACAAAAATAAAAAGTTATAAGACTTTTAAGACTGTGGATATTTGGGTTATCTTTGGCGCCCCCTAGAACGTAAACCGTGGGGTGCAGCGGCATGATTTTTACAACTTTTAATGGCCATGGGGTGTAGATTGGCCTGAGCAAATTTGGTGTCAGTGGGACGAAAGCCTTAGGAGGAGTTAGCCACATTCCAATGTGTGCGAATCGGCAAAAAATGCAAAATAGCCCTTTAGCCGTACATTTTACAGATACGTGCGCATTGACTTTTTTGTAGATCTTATTGAGATACACGTGATTATTAAATTTTGTGTCAATATGACAAAGCATACAGGCGTGACACTCGACAATGTGTATTTTCACCTTAGGAGACAAGAAAAAATGGACCTTTTTCTCCTGCCATTGGGGGGCGCTCTTTTGGGGAGTAAAAATTCCTTCACAAATGTGTTGATGGCTGGACATTGCATCATCCTAGAAAACTTGGAGGCCAGTGAGGACAAAAGTAAAAAGTTATAAGACTTTTAAGAATGTGGATTTTTGGGTTATCTTTGGCGCCCCCTAGAACGTAAACCGTGGGGTGCAGCGTCATGATTTGTACAACTTTTAATGGCCATGGGGGGTAGATTGGCCTGCGCAAATGTGGTGCCGGTCGAACGAAAGCCTTCGGAGGAGTTAGCGAAATTCCAATGTGTGCAGATCTGCAAAAAATGCAAAATAACCCATTAACCGTACATTTGACAGATACGCCCGCACTGACTTTTTTGTAGATCTTATTGAGATACATGTGTGTGTCAATTTTTGTGTCAATATGACAAAGCGTAAAGGCGTGACAGTCAATAGTGTGAATTTTCACCTTAGGGGGCGCTATGGAGCCATTTTGCAATTTATTGTTTGGGCGACTTCAGAATATCGAATTTTTCACCAGGCCCGGTCGTCCTGCCAAATTTCATGAGTTTTCGCCAGTGGGAAGTGGGCCATTTTCCAGTTTAAAGCGGAGGAAAAATAATAACGAAAGAAGGAAACATGCAGGAACTAGGGCCCCGTTGGGGCACTGGCGGGCCCGAGCCGTGTCGCGCCGCCCCCAACACGACCGCCTCTCCCTACCGATCGCGTCACACTCAAGGTCCAAAGATGGTGTGCGCACTTGTCTGTGGTCATTTACAATTATAATGAATGGGAGGCGCAGTTTCTACCAAAACGCTCGCCGCAGACAAACTACATGTCCTATTTGAAAAGGACTGGACCATGAGTGAGGGCACAAACACAGCTAGGATATATCCAAATGGCAAGTTGCTCCTCCTTTCGGTTTTGCCGAGAGAGCGATGTGTTTGAGTCATTGAGCGATGGGCAGGAAAAACTTGACTTTTTCTCCTGCCATGGGGGGCGCTCTTTTAGGGAGTAAAAATTCCTTCACAAATGTGTTGATGGCTAGACATTGCATCATCCTAGAAAACTTGGAGGCCAGTGAGGACAAAAATAAAAAGTTATAAGACTTTTAAGAATGTGGATTTTTGGGTTATCTTTGGCGCCGCCTAGAACCTAAACTGTGGGGTGCAGCGTCATGATTTGTACAACTTTTAATGGCCATGGGGTGTAGATTGCCCTGAGCAAATTTGGTGCCGGTGGAACGAAAGCCTTTGGAGGAGTTAGCGAAATTCCAATGTGTGCGGATCGGCAAATAAAGCGAAATAGCCCTTTAACCGTACATTTGACAGATACGCCCGCACTGACTTTTTCGTAGATCTTATTGAGATACACATGTGTGTCAAATTTTGTGTCATTTTGACAAAGCGTACAGGCATCAGGTGAGTTTTCACCATAGGGGGCGCTATGGAGCCATTTTTCATTTTTTTGTTTGGACGACTTCAGAATATCAAATTTTTCACCAGGCCCGGTCGTCCTGCCAAATTTCCTGAGTTTTCGCCAGTGGGAAGTGGGCCATTTTCCAGTTTAAAGCGGAGGAAAAATAACGAAAGAAGAATCCATCAGGAACAAGAGGGCTCTCGCAGCTGCTTAGCAGCTACGCTCGGGCCCTAAAAAGAAACAAAGAAAAACCTCTACAGGAATAATAGGGCCTCGCAGCTGCTTAGCAGCTACGCTCGGGCCCTAAAAAGAAACTAGGGCCCCGTTGGGGCACTGGCGGGCCCGAGCCGCGTCGCGCCGCCCCCAGCGCGACCGCCTCCCCCTCCCGATCGCGTCACACTCAAGGTCCAAAGATGGTGTGCGCACTTGTCTGTGGTCATTTACCATTATAATGAATGGGAGGCGCAGTTTCTACCAAAACGCTCGCTGCAGACAAACTACATGTCCTATTTGAAAAAAGTCTGGACCATGAGTGAGGGCACAAACACAGCTAGGATATATCCAAATGGCAAGTTGCTCCTCCTTTCGGTTTTGCCGAGAGAGCGATGTGTTTGAGTCATTGAGCGATGGGCAGGAAAAACTTGACTTTTTCTCCTGCCATGGGGGGGCGCTCTTTTAGGGAGTAAAAATTCCTTCACAAATGTGTTGATGGCTAGACATTGCATCATCCTAGAAAACTTGGAGGCCAGTGAGGACAAAAATAAAAAGTTATAAGACTTTTAAGAATGTGGATTTTTGGGTTATCTTTGGCGCCGCCTAGAACCTAAACTGTGGGGTGCAGCGTCATGATTTGTACAACTTTTAATGGCCATGGGGTGTAGATTGCCCTGAGCAAATTTGGTGCCGGTGGAACGAAAGCCTTTGGAGGAGTTAGCGAAATTCCAATGTGTGCGGATCGGCAAATAAAGCGAAATAGCCCTTTAACCGTACATTTGACAGATACGCCCGCACTGACTTTTTCGTAGATCTTATTGAGATACACATGTGTGTCAAATTTTGTGTCATTTTGACAAAGCGTACAGGCATCAGGTGAGTTTTCACCATAGGGGGCGCTATGGAGCCATTTTTCATTTTTTTGTTTGGACGACTTCAGAATATCAAATTTTTCACCAGGCCCGGTCGTCCTGCCAAATTTCCTGAGTTTTCGCCAGTGGGAAGTGGGCCATTTTCCAGTTTAAAGCGGAGGAAAAATAACGAAAGAAGAATCCATCAGGAACAAGAGGGCTCTCGCAGCTGCTTAGCAGCTACGCTCGGGCCCTAAAAAGAAACAAAGAAAAACCTCTACAGGAATAATAGGGCCTCGCAGCTGCTTAGCAGCTACGCTCGGGCCCTAAAAAGAAACTAGGGCCCCGTTGGGGCACTGGCGGGCCCGAGCCGTGTCGCGCCACCCCCAGCGCGACCGCCTACCCCTCCCGATCGCGTCACACTCAAGGTCCAAAGATGGTGTGCGCACTTGTCTGTGGTCATTTACCATTATAATGAATGGGAGGCGCAGTTTCTACCAAAACGCTCGCTGCAGACAAACTCCATGTCCTTTTTGAAAAAAGTCTGGACCATGAGTGAGGGCACAAACACAGCTAGTATATATCCAAATGGCAAGTTGCTCCTCCTTTCGGTTTTGCCGAGAGAGCGATGCGTTTGAGCCATTGAGCGATGGGCAGGAAAAACTTGACTTTTTCTCCTGCCATGGGGGGGGCGCTCTTTTGGCGAGTAAAAATTCCTTCACAAATGTGTTGATGGCTGGACATTGCATCATCCTAGAGAACTTGGAGGCCAGTGAGGACAAAAATAAAAAGTTATAAGACTTTTAAGACTGTGGATTTTTGGGTTATCTTTGGCGCCCCCTAGAACGTAAACCGTGGGGTGCAGCGTCATGATTTGTACAACTTTTAATGGCCATGGGGTGTAGATTGGCCTGAGCAAATGTGGTGCCGTTGGAACGAAAGCCTTCGGAGGAGTTAGCGAAATTCCAATGTGTGCGGATCGGCAAAAAATGCGAAATAACCCTTTAACCGTACATTTGACAGATACGCCCGCACTGACTTTTTTGTAGATCTTATTGAGATACATGTGTGTGTCAAATTTTGTGTCATTTTGACAAAGCGTAAAGGCGTGACAGTCAACAATGTGTATTTTCGCCTTAGGAGACAAGAAAAAATGGACTTTTTTCTCCTGCCATGGGGGGGCGCTCTTTTGGCGAGTAAAAATTCCTTCACAAATGTGTTGATGGCTGGACATTGCATCATCCTAGAGAACTTGGAGGCCAGTGAGGACAAAATTAGAAAGTTATAAGACTTTTAAGACTGTGGATATTTGGGTTATCTTTGGCGCCCCCTAGAACGTAAACCGTGGGGTGCAGCATCATGATTTGTACAACTTTTAATGGCCATGGGGTGTAGATTGGCCTGAGCAAATGTGGTGCCGGTGGAACGAAAGCCTTCGGAGGAGTTAGCCAAATTCCAATGTGTGCGGATCGGCAAAAAATGCGAAATAACCCTTTAACCGTACATTTGACAGATACGCCCGCACTGACTTTTTTGTAGATCTTATTGAGATACATGTGTATGTCAATTTTTGTGTCAATATGACAAAGCGTAAAGGCGTGACAGTCAATAGTGTGAATTTTCGCCTTAGGAGACAAGAAAAAATGGACTTTTTTCTCCTGCCATGGGGGGGGCGCTCTTTTGGCGAGTAAAAATTCCTTCACAAATGTGTTGATGGCTGGACATTGCATCATCCTAGAGAACTTGGAGGCCAGTGAGGACAAAAATAAAAAGTTATAAGACTTTTAAGACTGTGGATTTTTGGGTTATCTTTGGCGCCCCCTAGAACGTAAACCGTGGGGTGCAGCGTCATGATTTGTACAACTTTTAATGGCCATGGGGTGTAGATTGGCCTGAGCAAATGTGGTGCCGGTGGAACGAAAGCCTTCGGAGGAGTTAGCCAAATTCCAATGTGTGCGGATCGGCAAAAAATGCGAAATAACCCTTTAACCGTACATTTGACAGATACGCCCGCACTGACTTTTTTGTAGATCTTATTGAGATACATGTGTATGTCAATTTTTGTGTCAATATGACAAAGCGTAAAGGCGTGACAGTCAATAGTGTGAATTTTCGCCTTAGGAGACAAGAAAAAATGGACTTTTTTCTCCTGCCATGGGGGGCGCTCTTTTGGCGAGTAAAAATTCCTTCACAAATGTGTTGATGGCTGGACATTGCATCATCCTAGAGAACTTGGAGGCCAGTGAGGACAAAAATAAAAAGTTATAAGACTTTTAAGACTGTGGATTTTTGGGTTATCTTTGGCGCCCCCTAGAACGTAAACCGTGGGGTGCAGCGTCATGATTTGTACAACTTTTAATGGCCATGGGGTGTAGATTGGCCTGAGCAAATGTGGTGCCGGTGGAACGAAAGCCTTCGGAGGAGTTAGCGAAATTCCAATGTGTGCGGATCGGCAAAAAAAGCGAAATAGCCCTTTAACCGTACATTTGACAGATACGCCCGCACTGACTTTTTCGTAGATCTTATTGAGATACATGTGTGTGTCAAATTTTGTGTCATTTTGACAAAGCGTACAGGCATCAGGTGAGTTTTCACCATAGGGGGCGCTATGGAGCCATTTTTCATTTTTTTGTTTGGACGACTTCAGAATATCAAATTTTTCACCAGGCCCGGTCGTCCTGCCAAATTTCCTGAGTTTTCGCCAGTGGGAAGTGGGCCATTTTCCAGTTTAAAGCGGAGGAAAAATAACGAAAGAAGAATCCATCAGGAACAAGAGGGCTCTCGCAGCTGCTTAGCAGCTACGCTCGGGCCCTAAAAAGAAACAAAGAAAAACCTCTACAGGAATAATAGGGCCTCGCAGCTGCTTAGCAGCTACGCTCGGGCCCTAAAAAGAAACTAGGGCCCCGTTGGGGCACTGGCGGGCCCGAGCCGTGTCGCGCCACCCCCAGCGCGACCGCCTACCCCTCCCGATCGCGTCACACTCAAGGTCCAAAGATGGTGTGCGCACTTGTCTGTGGTCATTTACCATTATAATGAATGGGAGGCGCAGTTTCTACCAAAACGCTCGCTGCAGACAAACTCCATGTCCTTTTTGAAAAAAGTCTGGACCATGAGTGAGGGCACAAACACAGCTAGTATATATCCAAATGGCAAGTTGCTCCTCCTTTCGGTTTTGCCGAGAGAGCGATGCGTTTGAGCCATTGAGCGATGGGCAGGAAAAACTTGACTTTTTCTCCTGCCATGGGGGGGGGCGCTCTTTTGGCGAGTAAAAATTCCTTCACAAATGTGTTGATGGCTGGACATTGCATCATCCTAGAGAACTTGGAGGCCAGTGAGGACAAAAATAAAAAGTTATAAGACTTTTAAGACTGTGGATTTTTGGGTTATCTTTGGCGCCCCCTAGAACGTAAACCGTGGGGTGCAGCATCATGATTTGTACAACTTTTAATGGCCATGGGGTGTAGATTGGCCTGAGCAAATGTGGTGCCGTTGGAACGAAAGCCTTCGGAGGAGTTAGCGAAATTCCAATGTGTGCGGATCGGCAAAAAATGCGAAATAACCCTTTAACCGTACATTTGACAGATACGCCCGCACTGACTTTTTTGTAGATCTTATTGAGATACATGTGTGTGTCAAATTTTGTGTCATTTTGACAAAGCGTAAAGGCGTGACAGTCAACAATGTGTATTTTCGCCTTAGGAGACAAGAAAAAATGGACTTTTTTCTCCTGCCATGGGGGGGCGCTCTTTTGGCGAGTAAAAATTCCTTCACAAATGTGTTGATGGCTGGACATTGCATCATCCTAGAGAACTTGGAGGCCAGTGAGGACAAAAATAAAAAGTTATAAGACTTTTAAGACTGTGGATATTTGGGTTATCTTTGGCGCCCCCTAGAACGTAAACCGTGGGGTGCAGCGGCATGATTTTTACAACTTTTAATGGCCATGGGGTGTAGATTGGCCTGAGCAAATTTGGTGTCAGTGGGACGAAAGCCTTAGGAGGAGTTAGCCACATTCCAATGTGTGCGAATCGGCAAAAAATGCAAAATAGCCCTTTAGCCGTACATTTTACAGATACGTGCGCATTGACTTTTTTGTAGATCTTATTGAGATACACGTGATTATTAAATTTTGTGTCAATATGACAAAGCATACAGGCGTGACACTCGACAATGTGTATTTTCACCTTAGGAGACAAGAAAAAATGGACCTTTTTCTCCTGCCATTGGGGGGCGCTCTTTTGGGGAGTAAAAATTCCTTCACAAATGTGTTGATGGCTGGACATTGCATCATCCTAGAAAACTTGGAGGCCAGTGAGGACAAAAGTAAAAAGTTATAAGACTTTTAAGAATGTGGATTTTTGGGTTATCTTTGGCGCCCCCTAGAACGTAAACCGTGGGGTGCAGCGTCATGATTTGTACAACTTTTAATGGCCATGGGGGGTAGATTGGCCTGCGCAAATGTGGTGCCGGTCGAACGAAAGCCTTCGGAGGAGTTAGCGAAATTCCAATGTGTGCAGATCTGCAAAAAATGCAAAATAACCCATTAACCGTACATTTGACAGATACGCCCGCACTGACTTTTTTGTAGATCTTATTGAGATACATGTGTGTGTCAATTTTTGTGTCAATATGACAAAGCGTAAAGGCGTGACAGTCAATAGTGTGAATTTTCACCTTAGGGGGCGCTATGGAGCCATTTTGCAATTTATTGTTTGGGCGACTTCAGAATATCGAATTTTTCACCAGGCCCGGTCGTCCTGCCAAATTTCATGAGTTTTCGCCAGTGGGAAGTGGGCCATTTTCCAGTTTAAAGCGGAGGAAAAATAATAACGAAAGAAGGAAACATGCAGGAACTAGGGCCCCGTTGGGGCACTGGCGGGCCCGAGCCGTGTCGCGCCGCCCCCAACACGACCGCCTCTCCCTACCGATCGCGTCACACTCAAGGTCCAAAGATGGTGTGCGCACTTGTCTGTGGTCATTTACAATTATAATGAATGGGAGGCGCAGTTTCTACCAAAACGCTCGCCGCAGACAAACTACATGTCCTATTTGAAAAGGACTGGACCATGAGTGAGGGCACAAACACAGCTAGGATATATCCAAATGGCAAGTTGCTCCTCCTTTCGGTTTTGCCGAGAGAGCGATGTGTTTGAGTCATTGAGCGATGGGCAGGAAAAACTTGACTTTTTCTCCTGCCATGGGGGGGCGCTCTTTTAGGGAGTAAAAATTCCTTCACAAATGTGTTGATGGCTAGACATTGCATCATCCTAGAAAACTTGGAGGCCAGTGAGGACAAAAATAAAAAGTTATAAGACTTTTAAGAATGTGGATTTTTGGGTTATCTTTGGCGCCGCCTAGAACCTAAACTGTGGGGTGCAGCGTCATGATTTGTACAACTTTTAATGGCCATGGGGTGTAGATTGCCCTGAGCAAATTTGGTGCCGGTGGAACGAAAGCCTTTGGAGGAGTTAGCGAAATTCCAATGTGTGCGGATCGGCAAATAAAGCGAAATAGCCCTTTAACCGTACATTTGACAGATACGCCCGCACTGACTTTTTCGTAGATCTTATTGAGATACACATGTGTGTCAAATTTTGTGTCATTTTGACAAAGCGTACAGGCATCAGGTGAGTTTTCACCATAGGGGGCGCTATGGAGCCATTTTTCATTTTTTTGTTTGGACGACTTCAGAATATCAAATTTTTCACCAGGCCCGGTCGTCCTGCCAAATTTCCTGAGTTTTCGCCAGTGGGAAGTGGGCCATTTTCCAGTTTAAAGCGGAGGAAAAATAACGAAAGAAGAATCCATCAGGAACAAGAGGGCTCTCGCAGCTGCTTAGCAGCTACGCTCGGGCCCTAAAAAGAAACAAAGAAAAACCTCTACAGGAATAATAGGGCCTCGCAGCTGCTTAGCAGCTACGCTCGGGCCCTAAAAAGAAACTAGGGCCCCGTTGGGGCACTGGCGGGCCCGAGCCGCGTCGCGCCGCCCCCAGCGCGACCGCCTCCCCCTCCCGATCGCGTCACACTCAAGGTCCAAAGATGGTGTGCGCACTTGTCTGTGGTCATTTACCATTATAATGAATGGGAGGCGCAGTTTCTACCAAAACGCTCGCTGCAGACAAACTACATGTCCTATTTGAAAAAAGTCTGGACCATGAGTGAGGGCACAAACACAGCTAGGATATATCCAAATGGCAAGTTGCTCCTCCTTTCGGTTTTGCCGAGAGAGCGATGTGTTTGAGTCATTGAGCGATGGGCAGGAAAAACTTGACTTTTTCTCCTGCCATGGGGGGGCGCTCTTTTAGGGAGTAAAAATTCCTTCACAAATGTGTTGATGGCTAGACATTGCATCATCCTAGAAAACTTGGAGGCCAGTGAGGACAAAAATAAAAAGTTATAAGACTTTTAAGAATGTGGATTTTTGGGTTATCTTTGGCGCCGCCTAGAACCTAAACTGTGGGGTGCAGCGTCATGATTTGTACAACTTTTAATGGCCATGGGGTGTAGATTGCCCTGAGCAAATTTGGTGCCGGTGGAACGAAAGCCTTTGGAGGAGTTAGCGAAATTCCAATGTGTGCGGATCGGCAAATAAAGCGAAATAGCCCTTTAACCGTACATTTGACAGATACGCCCGCACTGACTTTTTCGTAGATCTTATTGAGATACACATGTGTGTCAAATTTTGTGTCATTTTGACAAAGCGTACAGGCATCAGGTGAGTTTTCACCATAGGGGGCGCTATGGAGCCATTTTTCATTTTTTTGTTTGGACGACTTCAGAATATCAAATTTTTCACCAGGCCCGGTCGTCCTGCCAAATTTCCTGAGTTTTCGCCAGTGGGAAGTGGGCCATTTTCCAGTTTAAAGCGGAGGAAAAATAACGAAAGAAGAATCCATCAGGAACAAGAGGGCTCTCGCAGCTGCTTAGCAGCTACGCTCGGGCCCTAAAAAGAAACAAAGAAAAACCTCTACAGGAATAATAGGGCCTCGCAGCTGCTTAGCAGCTACGCTCGGGCCCTAAAAAGAAACTAGGGCCCCGTTGGGGCACTGGCGGGCCCGAGCCGTGTCGCGCCACCCCCAGCGCGACCGCCTACCCCTCCCGATCGCGTCACACTCAAGGTCCAAAGATGGTGTGCGCACTTGTCTGTGGTCATTTACCATTATAATGAATGGGAGGCGCAGTTTCTACCAAAACGCTCGCTGCAGACAAACTCCATGTCCTTTTTGAAAAAAGTCTGGACCATGAGTGAGGGCACAAACACAGCTAGTATATATCCAAATGGCAAGTTGCTCCTCCTTTCGGTTTTGCCGAGAGAGCGATGCGTTTGAGCCATTGAGCGATGGGCAGGAAAAACTTGACTTTTTCTCCTGCCATGGGGGGTGCGCTCTTTTGGCGAGTAAAAATTCCTTCACAAATGTGTTGATGGCTGGACATTGCATCATCCTAGAGAACTTGGAGGCCAGTGAGGACAAAAATAAAAAGTTATAAGACTTTTAAGACTGTGGATTTTTGGGTTATCTTTGGCGCCCCCTAGAACGTAAACCGTGGGGTGCAGCGTCATGATTTGTACAACTTTTAATGGCCATGGGGTGTAGATTGGCCTGAGCAAATGTGGTGCCGTTGGAACGAAAGCCTTCGGAGGAGTTAGCGAAATTCCAATGTGTGCGGATCGGCAAAAAATGCGAAATAACCCTTTAACCGTACATTTGACAGATACGCCCGCACTGACTTTTTTGTAGATCTTATTGAGATACATGTGTGTGTCAAATTTTGTGTCATTTTGACAAAGCGTAAAGGCGTGACAGTCAACAATGTGTATTTTCGCCTTAGGAGACAAGAAAAAATGGACTTTTTTCTCCTGCCATGGGGGGGCGCTCTTTTGGCGAGTAAAAATTCCTTCACAAATGTGTTGATGGCTGGACATTGCATCATCCTAGAGAACTTGGAGGCCAGTGAGGACAAAATTAAAAAGTTATAAGACTTTTAAGACTGTGGATATTTGGGTTATCTTTGGCGCCCCCTAGAACGTAAACCGTGGGGTGCAGCATCATGATTTGTACAACTTTTAATGGCCATGGGGTGTAGATTGGCCTGAGCAAATGTGGTGCCGGTGGAACGAAAGCCTTCGGAGGAGTTAGCCAAATTCCAATGTGTGCGGATCGGCAAAAAATGCGAAATAACCCTTTAACCGTACATTTGACAGATACGCCCGCACTGACTTTTTTGTAGATCTTATTGAGATACATGTGTATGTCAATTTTTGTGTCAATATGACAAAGCGTAAAGGCGTGACAGTCAATAGTGTGAATTTTCGCCTTAGGAGACAAGAAAAAATGGACTTTTTTCTCCTGCCATGGGGGGCGCTCTTTTGGCGAGTAAAAATTCCTTCACAAATGTGTTGATGGCTGGACATTGCATCATCCTAGAGAACTTGGAGGCCAGTGAGGACAAAAATAAAAAGTTATAAGACTTTTAAGACTGTGGATTTTTGGGTTATCTTTGGCGCCCCCTAGAACGTAAACCGTGGGGTGCAGCGTCATGATTTGTACAACTTTTAATGGCCATGGGGTGTAGATTGGCCTGAGCAAATGTGGTGCCGGTGGAACGAAAGCCTTCGGAGGAGTTAGCGAAATTCCAATGTGTGCGGATCGGCAAAAAAAGCGAAATAGCCCTTTAACCGTACATTTGACAGATACGCCCGCACTGACTTTTTCGTAGATCTTATTGAGATACATGTGTGTGTCAAATTTTGTGTCATTTTGACAAAGCGTACAGGCATCAGGTGAGTTTTCACCATAGGGGGCGCTATGGAGCCATTTTTCATTTTTTTGTTTGGACGACTTCAGAATATCAAATTTTTCACCAGGCCCGGTCGTCCTGCCAAATTTCCTGAGTTTTCGCCAGTGGGAAGTGGGCCATTTTCCAGTTTAAAGCGGAGGAAAAATAACGAAAGAAGAATCCATCAGGAACAAGAGGGCTCTCGCAGCTGCTTAGCAGCTACGCTCGGGCCCTAATAAGAAGACTAGGGCCCCGTTGGGGCACTGGCGGGCCCGAGCTGTGTCGCGCCGCCCCCAACACGACCGCCTCTCCCTCCCGATCGCGTCACACTCAAGGTCCAAAGATGGTGTTCGCACTTGTCTGTGGTCATTTACCATTATAATGAATGGGAGGCGCAGTTTCTACCAAAACGCTCGCTGCAGACAAACTACATGTCCTATTTGAAAAAAGTCTGGACCATGAGTGAGGGCACAAACACAGCTAGGATATATCCAAATGGCAGGTTGCTCCTCCTTACGGTGTTGCCTGGAGAGCGATGCGATTGAGCCATTGAGCGATGGGCAGGAAAAACTTGACTTTTTCTCCGGCCATGGGGGGGCGCTGTTTTGGGGAGTAAAAATTCCTTCACAAATGTGTTGATGGCTAGACATTGCATCATCCTAGAAAACTTGGAGGCCAGTGAGGACAAAAATAAAAAGTTCTAAGACTTTTAAGAATGTGGATTTTTGGGTCCTCTTTGGCGCCCCCTAGAACGTAAACCGTGGGGTGCAGCGTCATGATTTTTACAACTTTTAATGGCCATGGGGTGTAGATTGGCCTGAGCAAATTTGTTGTCAGTGGGACGAAATCCTTAGGAGGAGTAAGCCACATTCCAATGTGTGCGAATCGGCAAAAAATGCAAAATAGCCCTTTAGCCGTACAGTTTACAGATACGCGTGCATTGACTTTTTCGTAGATCTTATTGAGATACACGTGTGTGTCAAATTTTTTGTCAATATGACAAAGCGTACAGGCGTGAATCTCAACAATGTGTATTTTCACCTTAGGGGACAAGAAAAAATGGACTTTTTTCTCCTGCCATGGGGGGGCGCTCTTTTGGGGAGTAAAAATTCCTTCACAAATGTGTTGATGGCTGGACATTGCATCATCCTAGAAAACTTGGAGGGCAGTGAGGACAAAAAAAAAAAGTTATAAAACTTTTAAGAATGTGGATTTTAGGGTTATTTTTGGCGCCCCCTAGAACCTAAACCGTGGGGTGCAGCGTCATGATTTGTACAACTTTGAATGGCCATGGAGTGTAGATTGGCCTGAGCAAATGTGGTGCCGGTGGAACGAAAGCCTTCGGAGGAGTTAGCGAAATTCCAATGTGTGCGGATCGGCAAAAAATGCGCAATAACCCTTTAACCGTACATTTGACAGATACGCCCGCACTGACTTTTTTTTTAGATCTTATTGAGATACATGTGTGTGTCAATTTTTGTGTCAATATGACAAAGCGTACAGGCGTGACAGTCAATAGTGTGAATTTTCACCTTAGGGGGCGCTATGGAGCCATTTTGCATTTTATTGTTTGGGCGACTTCAGAATATCGAATTTTTCACCAGGCCCGGTCGTCCTGCCAAATTTCCTGAGTTTTCGCCAGTGGGAAGTGGGCCATTTTCCAGTTTAAAGCGGAGGAAAAATAATAATAATAACTAGGGCCCCGTTGGGGCACTGGCGGGCCCGAGCCGTGTCGCGCCACCCCCAGCGCGACCGCCTACCCCTCCCGATCGCGTCACACTCAAGGTCCAAAGATGGTGTGCGCACTTGTCTGTGGTCATTTACCATTATAATGAATGGGAGGCGCAGTTTCTACCAAAACGCTCGCTGCAGACAAACTCCATGTCCTTTTTGAAAAAAGTCTGGACCATGAGTGAGGGCACAAACACAGCTAGTATATATCCAAATGGCAAGTTGCTCCTCCTTTCGGTTTTGCCGAGAGAGCGATGCGTTTGAGCCATTGAGCGATGGGCAGGAAAAACTTGACTTTTTCTCCTGCCATGGGGGGCGCTCTTTTGGCGAGTAAAAATTCCTTCACAAATGTGTTGATGGCTGGACATTGCATCATCCTAGAGAACTTGGAGGCCAGTGAGGACAAAAATAAAAAGTTATAAGACTTTTAAGACTGTGGATTTTTGGGTTATCTTTGGCGCCCCCTAGAACGTAAACCGTGGGGTGCAGCGTCATGATTTGTACAACTTTTAATGGCCATGGGGTGTAGATTGGCCTGAGCAAATGTGGTGCCGTTGGAACGAAAGCCTTCGGAGGAGTTAGCGAAATTCCAATGTGTGCGGATCGGCAAAAAATGCGAAATAACCCTTTAACCGTACATTTGACAGATACGCCCGCACTGACTTTTTTGTAGATCTTATTGAGATACATGTGTGTGTCAAATTTTGTGTCATTTTGACAAAGCGTAAAGGCGTGACAGTCAACAATGTGTATTTTCGCCTTAGGAGACAAGAAAAAATGGACTTTTTTCTCCTGCCATGGGGGGCGCTCTTTTGGCGAGTAAAAATTCCTTCACAAATGTGTTGATGGCTGGACATTGCATCATCCTAGAGAACTTGGAGGCCAGTGAGGACAAAATTAGAAAGTTATAAGACTTTTAAGACTGTGGATATTTGGGTTATCTTTGGCGCCCCCTAGAACGTAAACCGTGGGGTGCAGCATCATGATTTGTACAACTTTTAATGGCCATGGGGTGTAGATTGGCCTGAGCAAATGTGGTGCCGGTGGAACGAAAGCCTTCGGAGGAGTTAGCCAAATTCCAATGTGTGCGGATCGGCAAAAAATGCGAAATAACCCTTTAACCGTACATTTGACAGATACGCCCGCACTGACTTTTTTGTAGATCTTATTGAGATACATGTGTATGTCAATTTTTGTGTCAATATGACAAAGCGTAAAGGCGTGACAGTCAATAGTGTGAATTTTCGCCTTAGGAGACAAGAAAAAATGGACTTTTTTCTCCTGCCATGGGGGGCGCTCTTTTGGCGAGTAAAAATTCCTTCACAAATGTGTTGATGGCTGGACATTGCATCATCCTAGAGAACTTGGAGGCCAGTGAGGACAAAAATAAAAAGTTATAAGACTTTTAAGACTGTGGATTTTTGGGTTATCTTTGGCGCCCCCTAGAACGTAAACCGTGGGGTGCAGCGTCATGATTTGTACAACTTTTAATGGCCATGGGGTGTAGATTGGCCTGAGCAAATGTGGTGCCGGTGGAACGAAAGCCTTCGGAGGAGTTAGCGAAATTCCAATGTGTGCGGATCGGCAAAAAAAGCGAAATAGCCCTTTAACCGTACATTTGACAGATACGCCCGCACTGACTTTTTCGTAGATCTTATTGAGATACATGTGTGTGTCAAATTTTGTGTCATTTTGACAAAGCGTACAGGCATCAGGTGAGTTTTCACCATAGGGGGCGCTATGGAGCCATTTTTCATTTTTTTGTTTGGACGACTTCAGAATATCAAATTTTTCACCAGGCCCGGTCGTCCTGCCAAATTTCCTGAGTTTTCGCCAGTGGGAAGTGGGCCATTTTCCAGTTTAAAGCGGAGGAAAAATAACGAAAGAAGAATCCATCAGGAACAAGAGGGCTCTCGCAGCTGCTTAGCAGCTACGCTCGGGCCCTAATAACAAACTAGGGCCCCGTTGGGGCACTGGCGGGCCCGAGCTGTGTCGCCCCCCCCCCCCAACGCGCTGCCTCCCCGTCCCATTCGCGTCCTCTGGCCATCGTCCTCTCTGGTAACGCCCATCACTGCAAAGACCCTTTTCCTTCATCGGCGTTTGCTGTTCTTCCTGCCAGTGCGTGTTGCTTTCACTTACACTTGCCACAGCCAGCCTTGTGAGTGCCTAGCCTATTGGATATCACTGTCACCTACACAGGACAGTCATTACCTTTCTATTAATACTTTGTTTTTTAATTTCACATTAATTTCCATATTGTATAAACGACTGGAAAAAACTTGAGCCCCTGCCCCCGTATAATCATGTGCACGTCCCTGTTCTCGCTCCAAGGTGAATCTTCACTGCTCATGTTCTCCTCAGAAGCAGTCACCTCACTCCCCTCAGGTTACTGTACACATGCACCAACTGCCTGCTTCAGGTTTGGATGGAGCTTCATGGTTGTCTTTTGGAGAAATGAGCAGTCAAGTTGTGTTAGAAATTTGATTTTTTTCAGGGGCAAAAGGAAGCCTCTGCATTGTTGTCAAATATGTAAATAGCATGTTTTTGCAGGTGCTAAAAAACAGACTCTGAGTGTGTGTGTGTGTGTGTGTGTGTGTGTGTGTGTGTGTGTGTGTGTCTGTGTGTGTGTGTGTCTGTGTGTGTGTATCCTGCAGTACTCTGTACTCCTGCAGTGGCCAAAACGACTTTTAAGAATGTGGATATTTGGGTCATCTTTGGCGCCCCCTAGAACGTAAACCATGGGGTGCAGCGGCATGATTTTTACAACTTTGAATGGCCATGGGGTGTAGATTGGCCTGAGCAAATTTGGTGTCAGTGGGACGAAAGCCTTAGGAGGAGTTAGCCACATTCCAATGTGTGCGAATCGGCAAAAAATGCAAAATAGCCCTTTAGCCGTACATTTTACAGATACGCGCCCATTGACTTTTTCGTAGATCTTATTGAGATACACGTGTGTGTCAAATTTTTTGTCAATACGACAAAGTGTACAGGCGTGACACTCAACAATGTGTATTTTCACCTTAGGGGACAAGAAAAAATGGACTTTTTATTCCTGCCATGGGGGGGCGCTCTTTTGGGGAGTAAAAATTCCTTCACAAATGTGTTGATGGCTGGACATTGCATCATCCTAGAAAACTTGGAGGCCAGTGAGGACAAAAAAAAAATTTATAAAACTTTTAAGAATGTGGATTTTTGGGTTATTTTTGGCGCCCCCTAGAACCTAAACCATGGGGTGCAGCATTATGATTTGTACAACTTTGAATGGCCATGGAGTGTAGATTGGCCTGAGCAAATGTGGTGCCGGTGGAACGAAAGCCTTCGGAGGAGTTAGCGAAATTCCAATGTGTGCGGATCTGCAAAAAATGCAAAATAACCCTTTAACCGTACATTTGACAGATACGCCCGCGCTGACTTTTTTGTAGATCTTATTGAGATACATGTGTGTGTCAATTTTTGTGTCAATATGACAAAGCGTACAGGCGTGACAGTCAATAGTGTGAATTTTCACCTTAGGGGGCGCTATGGAGCCATTTTGCATTTTCTTGTTTGGGCGACTTCAGAATATCGAATTTTTCACCAGGCCCGGTCGTCCTGCCAAATTTCATGAGTTTTCGCCAGTGGGAAGTGGGCCATTTTCCAGTTTAAAGCGGAGGAAAAATAATAACTAGGGCCCCGGTGGGGCACTGGCGGGCCCGAGCCGCGTCGCGCCGCCCCCAGCGCGACCGCCTCCCCCTCCCGATCGCGTCACACTCAAGGTCCAAAGATGGTGTGCGCACTTGTCTGTGGTCATTTACCATTATAATGAATGGGAGGCGCAGTTTCTACCAAAACGCTCGCTGCAGACAAACTACATGTCCTATTTGAAAAAAGTCTGGACCATGAGTGAGGGCACAAACACAGCTAGGATATATCCAAATGGCAAGTTGCTCCTCCTTACGGTGTTGCTGGGAGAGCGATGCGATTGAGCCATTGACCGATGGGCAGGGTTAACTTGACTTTTTCTCCTGGGGGCGGGGGGGGGGGGGGGGGGCGATGTGGATTCTTTTAAGAATGTGGATATTTGGGTCATCTTTGGCGCCCCCTAGAACGTAAACCGTGGGGAGCAGCGTCATGATTTCTACAACTTTGAATGGCCATGGGATGTAGATCGGCTTGAGCAAATTTGGTGTTGGTGGGACGAAAGCCTTAGGAGGAGTTAGCCACATTCCAATGTGTGCGAATCGGCAAAAAATGCGAAATAGCCCTTTAACCGTACATTTTACAGATACGTGCCCATTGACTTTTTCGTAGATCTTATTGAGATACACGTGTGTGTCAAATTTTGTGTCATTTTGACAAAGCGTATAGGCGTGACAGTCAACAATGTGTTTTTTCACCTTAGGGGACAAGAAAAAATGGACTCTTTTCTCCTGCCATGGGGGGGCGCTCTTTTTCGGGAGTAAAAATTCCTTTACAAATGTGTTGATGGCTGGACATTGCATCATCCTAGAAAACTTGGAGGCCAGTGAGGACAAAAATAAAAAGTTATAACACTTTTAAGAATATGGATATTTGGGTCATCTTTGGCGCCCCCTAGAACGTAAACCGTGGGGTGCAGCGGCATGATTTTTACAACTTTGAATGGGCATGGGGTGTAGATTGCCCTGAGCAAATTTAGTATCGGTGGGACGAAAGCCTTAGGAGGAGATAGCCACATTCCAATGTGTGCGAATCGGCAAAAAATGCAAAATAGCCCTTTAACCGTACATTTGACAGATACGTGCCTATTGACTTTTTTGTAGATCTTATTGAGATACACGTGATTGTCAAATTGTGTGTCAATATGACAAAGTGTATAGGCGTGACACTCAACAATGTGTATTTTTACCTTAGGAGACAAGAAAAAATGGACTTTTTTCTCCTGCCATGGGGGGGCGCTCTTTTGGGGAGTAAAAATTCCTTCACAAATGTGTTGATGGCTGGACATTGCATCATCCTAGAAACCTTGGAGGCCAGTGAGGACAAAAATAAAAAGTTATAAGACTTTTAAGAATGTGGATTTTTGGGTTATCTTTGGCGCCGCCTAGAACCTAAACTGTGGGGTGCAGCGTCATGATTTGTACAACTTTTAATGGCCATGGGGTGTAGATTGCCCTGAGCAAATTTGGTGCCGGTGGAACGAAAGCCTTTGGAGGAGTTAGCGAAATTCCAATGTGTGCGGATCGGCAAAAAAAGCGAAATAGCCCTTTAACCGTACATTTGACAGATACGCCCGCACTGACTTTTTCGTAGATCTTATTGAGATACACATGTGTGTCAAATTTTGTGTCATTTTGACAAAGCGTACAGGCATCAGGTGAGTTTTCACCATAGGGGGCGCTATGGAGCCATTTTTCATTTTTTTGTTTGGACGACTTCAGAATATCAAATTTTTCACCAGGCCCGGTCGTCCTGCCAAATTTCCTGAGTTTTCGCCAGTGGGAAGTGGGCCATTTTCCAGTTTAAAGCGGAGGAAAAATAACGAAAGAAGAATCCATCAGGAACAAGAGGGCTCTCGCAGCTGCTTAGCAGCTACGCTCGGGCCCTAACTAGGACCCCGTTGGGGCACTGGCGGGCCCGAGCCGTGTCGCGTCCCCCCCCCAACGTGCTGCCTCCCCGTCCCATTTGTGTCCTCTGGCCATCGTCCTCTCTGGTAACGCCCATCACTGCAAAGACCCTTTTCCTTCATCGGCGTTTGCTGTTCTTCCTGCCAGTGCGTGTTGCTTTCACTTACACTTGCCACAGCCAGCCTCGTGAGTGCCTAGCCTATTGGATATCACTGTCACCTACACAGGACAGTCATTACCTTTCTATTAATACTTTGTGTTTTAATTTCACATTAATTTCCATATTGTATAAACGACTGGAAAAAACTTGAGCCCCTGCCCCTGTATAATCATGTGCATGTCTCTGTTCTAGCTCCAAGGTGAATCTTCACTGCTCATGTTCTCCTCAGAAGCAGTCACCTCACTCCCCTCAGGTTACTGTACACATGCACCAACTGCCTGCTTCAGGTTTGGATGGAGCTTCATGGTTGTCTTTTGGAGAAATGAGCAGTCAAGTTGTGTTTGAAATTTGATTTTTTTCAGGGGCAAAAGGAGCCTCTGCATTCTTGTCAAATATGTAAATAGCATGTTTTTGCAGGTGCTAAAAACCAGACTCTGAGTGTGTGTGTGTGTGTGTCTGTGCGTGTGTGTGTGTCTGTGTGTGTGTGTGTGCGTTCAAGTCACATGACATATTTAACCGGATGTAGCTGCAAGACGGAGCCTCGTTGACTCTCTGTTTCAACTTATCTCAAAAGTGAGGACCTCAACCTATATACCAGTTTTTAAATTGTGTTGATAGGCCAAATAAAACCAGAGTTATGATAAATTATGTCCGCGATACTTTTTTTCTGCTTATTTTGATCACGTTCGGCGCTCGATCGCGCTGTATGAGACAGGAAAACATAGCATGCAGACATTAGCGACAGGTCTTACAGGCGGAAAAGGCTTGCCAAAAGAAAAAAAAAACACACCACAACATCTCTCCTATTGGTGGAAAACTTCACCACAACAACCAATCCAAAATTATATGGTGACTGATTGACAAAGGGCGGGCGCTTACGTTCTTCCTGCAACATGAGAAGGGAGGGAGGGACTCTCAGCAGGGATGCAGTCTGGGACACGTAGTTGCAAACCTAGCGACTTTGTTGTTAGATTCAATGACTTTTCAGACCCCCTAACGACTTTTTTTTAGAAAGAAAGGGACTTTTATCGACTTCTTCTGGAGTTTAGAGACTCTGACATGAAGCAGGCTTTCCTTACTGAGGAGTTAGCAACGCTGCTAAGGGTGCAGAGCCACACATGCACTCAGAGCTCTGCATGGGAGACTGAAGCTGACAGAGCTGCAGCAGTTAGCAGGTTTCACCCTCAGAGACCACCAGGGGTTCATGTTGAGGCATTTTAATTTTTTTTTTTTTTTGTGCCATAGACACTGTCAGCACAATCTGCAGTTACACTAACAAAAATGCTGCAAAAAATAAAGAATTATGGAAAAATTACACATGGACTGACATAGAGGAGGATCTACACAAGTTTTTTACATCATGTTTTACATCATGCATCATTTACATCATGTTTTTTTGTAGTGGCATAAATAAAAAGTGACATTTGTGAGACTATACAGTGTTTTGTAAATAATTTTACAAAGAACGCCTGGGCCATTGCCTGCATTTTGATGTAAATAGAGGTAAATTACTATGTTCTTTGTTAAAAATTTGCATATGTTTTGAAGTTTACAATTTTTATTTGAAGTTTAAGTTTTAAAAACAGTTCATCACACATATTTGTGGTTTAATTTCACATTAATTTCCATATTGTATAAATGACTGGAAAAAACTTGAGCCCCTGCCCCTGTATAATCATGTGCACGTCCCTGTTCTAGCTCCAAGGTGAATCTTCACTGCTCATGTTCTCCTCAGAAATAGTCACCTCACTCCCCTCAGGTTACTGTACACATGCACCAACTATCTGCTTCAGGTTTGAAATGGAGCTTCATGGTTGTCTTTTGGAGAAATGAACAGTCAAGTTGTGTTTGAAATTTGATTTTTTTCAGGGGCAAAAGGAAGCCTCTGCATTCTTGTCAAATATGTAAACAGCATGTTTTTGCAGGTGCTAAAAAACAGACTCTGAGTGTGTGTGTGTGTCTGTGTGTGTTGGCCTGTGTGTATATGTGTGTGTATCCTGCAGTACTCTGTACTCATGCAGTGGCCAAAAAGACTTTTAAGAATGTGGATTTTTGGGTCATCTTTGGCGCCCCCTAGAACTGCAGTACTCTGTACTCCTGCAGTGGCCAAAATGACTTTTAAGAATGTGGATTTTTGGGTCATCTTTGGCGCCCCCTAGAACGTAAACCGTGGGGTGCAGCGTCATGATTTTTACAACTTTGAATGGGCATGGGGTGTAGATTGCCCTGAGCAAATTTGGTATCGGTGGGACGAAAGCCTTAGGAGGAGATAGCCACATTCCAGTGTTTGCGAATCGGCAAAAAATGCAAAATAGCCCTTTAACCGTACATTATACAGATACGCGCTCTTTGACTTTTTCGTAGATCTAATTGAGATACACATGATTGTCAATTTTTGTGTCAATATGACAAAGCGTTCAGGCGTGACACTCAACAATGTGTATTTTTATGTAAGGGGACAAAAAAAATGGACTTTTTTCTCCTACCATGGGGGGGCGCTCTTTTGGGGAGTAAAAATTCCTTCACAAATGTGTTGATGGCTGGACATTGCATCATCCTAGAAAACTTGGAGGCCAGTGAGGACAAAAATAAAAAGTTATAAAACATTTAAGAATGTGGATTTTTGGGTTATTTTTGGCGCCCCCTAGAACCTAAACCATGGGGTGCAGCATCATGATTTGAATAACTTTTAATGGCCATGGGGTGTAGATTGGCCTGAGCAAATGTGGTGCCGGTGGAACGAAAGCCTTCGGAGGAGTTAGCGAAATTCCAATGTGTGCGGATCGGCAAAAAATGCGGAATAACCCTTTAACTGTACATTTGACAGATACACGCGCATGGACTTTTTTGTAGATCTTATTGAGTTACATGTGTGTGTCAATTTTTGTGTCATTTTGACAAAGCGTATAGGCGTGACACTCAACAATGTGTATTTTCACCTTAGGGGACAAGAAAAAATGGACTTTTTTCTCCTGCCATGGGGGGGCGCTCTTTTGGGGAGTAAAAATTCCTTCACAAATGTGTTGATGGCTGGACATTGCATCATCCTAGAAAACTTGGAGGCCAGTGAGGACAAAAATAAAAAGTTATAAGACTTTTAAATATGTGGATCTTAGGTTATCTTTGGCGCCCCCTAGAACCTAAACCGTGGGGTGCAGCGTCATGATTTGAATAACTTTTAATGGCCATGGGGTGTAGATTGGCCTGAGCAAATGTGGTGCCGGTGGAACGAAAGCCTTCGGAGGAGTTAGCGAAATTCCAATGTGTGCGGATCGGCAAAAAATGCGAAATAACCCTTTAACCGTACATTTGACAGATACGCCCGCACTGACTTTTTTGTAGATCTTATTGAGATACATGTGTGTGTCAATTTTTGTGTCATTTTGACAAAGCGTACAGGCGTGACAGTGAATAGTGTGAATTTTCACCTTAGGGGGCGCTATGGAGCCATTTTGCATTTTCTTGTTTGGGCGACTTCGGAATATCAAATTTTTCACCAGGCCCGGTCTTCCTGCCAAATTTCATGAGTTTTCGCCAGTGGGAAGTGGGCCATTTTCCAGTTCAAAGGGGAGGAAAAATAATAACTAGGGCCCCGTTGGGGCACTGGCGGGCCCGAGCCGTGTCGCGCTGCCCCCCCCAACGCGCTGCCTCCCCGTCCCATTCGCGTCCTCTGGCCATCGTCCTCTCTGGTAACGCCCATCACTGCAAAGACCCTTTCCTTCATCGGCGTTTGCTGTTCTTCCTGCCAGTGCGTGTTGCTTTCACTTACACTTGCCACAGCCAGCCTCGTGAGTGCCTAGCCTATTGGATATCACTGTCACCTACACAGGACAGTCATTACCTTTCTATTAATACTTTGTTTTTTAATTTCACATTAATTTCCATATTGTATAAATGACTGGAAAAAACTTGAGCCCCTGCCCCTGTATAATCATGTGCACGTCCCTGTTCTAGCTCCAAGGTGAATCTTCACTGCTCATGTTCTCCTCAGAAATAGTCACCTCACTCCCCTCAGGTTACTGTACACATGCACCAACTATCTGCTTCAGGTTTGGATGGAGCTTCATGGTTGTCTTTTGGAGAAATGAACAGTCAAGTTGTGTTTGAAATTTGATTTTTTTCAGGGGCAAAAGGAAGCCTCTGCATTCTTGTCAAATATGTAAACAGCATGTTTTTGCAGGTGCTAAAAAACAGACTCTGTGTGTGTGTGTGTGTGTGTGTGTGTGTGTGTGTGTGTGTATATGTGTGTGTATCCTGCAGTACTCTGTGTGTGTATTTAAGAATGTGTGTGTATCCTGCAGTACTCTGTACTCCTGCAGTGGCCAAAAGACTTTTAAGAATGTGGATTTTTGGGTCATCTTTGGCGCCCCCTAGAACTGCAGTACTCTGTACTCCTGCAGTGGCCAAAATGACTTTTAAGAATGTGGATTTTTGGGTCATCTTTGGCGCCCCTAGAACGTAAACCGTGGGTGCAGCGTCATGATTTTTACAACTTTGAATGGGCATGGGGTGTAGATTGCCCTGAGCAAATTTGGTATCAGTGGGACGAAAGCCTTAGGAGGAGATAGCCACATTCCAATGTGTGCGAATCGGCAAAAAATGCGAAATAGCCCTTTAACCGTACATTATACAGATACGCGCTCTTTGACTTTTTCGTAGATCTAATTGAGATACACATGATTGTCAATTTTTGTGTCAATATGACAAAGCGTTCAGGCGTGACACTCAACAATGTGTATTTTCATGTAAGGGGACAAGAAAAAATTGACTTTTTTCTCCTGCCATGGGGGGCGCTCTTTTGGGGAGTAAAAATTCCTTCACAAATGTGTTGATGGCTGGACATTGCATCATCCTAGAAAACTTGGAGGGCAGTGAGGACAAAAATAAAAAGTTATAAGACTTTTAAGAATGTGGATTTTTGGGTTATCTTTGGCGCCCCCTAGAACCTAAACCGTGGGGTGCAGCGTCATGATTTGTACAACTTTTAATGGCCATGGGGTGTAGACTGGCCTGAGCAAATGTGGTGCCGGTGGAACGAAAGCCTTCGGAGGAGTTAGCGAAATTCCAATGTGTGCGGATCGGCAAAAAATGCGAAATAACCCTTTAACTGTACATTTGACAGATACGCCCGCACTGACTTTTTTGTAGATCTTATTGAGATACATATGTGTGTCAATTTTTGTGTCAATATGACAAAACGTACAGACGTGACAGTCAATAGTGTGAATTTCCACCTTAGGGGGCGCTATGGAGCCATTTTGCATTTTATTGTTTGGGCGACTTCAGAATATCGAATTTTTCACCAGGCCCGGTCGTCCTGCCAAATTTCCTGAGTTTTCGCCAGTGGGAAGTGGGCCATTTTCCAGTTTAAAGCGGAGGAAAAATAATAACTAGGGCCCCGTTGGGGCACTGGCGGGCCCGAGCCGTGTCGCGCTGCCCCCCCCAACGCGCTGCCTCCCCGTCCCATTCGCGTCCTCTGGCCATCGTCCTCTCTGGTAACGCCCATCACTGCAAAGACCCTTTCCTTCATCGGCGTTTGCTGTTCTTCCTGCCAGTGCGTGTTGCTTTCACTTACACTTGCCACAGCCAGCCTCGTGAGTGCCTAGCCTATTGGATATCACTGTCATCTACACAGGACAGTCATAACCTTTCTATTAATACTTTGTTTTTAATTTCACATTAATTTCCATATTGTATAAATGACTGGAAAAAACTTGAGCCCCTGCCCCTGTATAAATCATGTGCACGTCCCTGTTCTAGCTCCAAGGTGAATCTTCACTGCTCATGTTCTCCTCAGAAATAGTCACCTCACTCCCCTCAGGTTACTGTACACATGCACCAACTATCTGCTTCAGGTTTGGATGGAGCTTCATGGTTGTCTTTTGGAGAAATGAACAGTCAAGTTGTGTTTGAAATTTGATTTTTTTCAGGGGCAAAAGGAAGCCTCTGCATTCTTGTCAAATATGTAAACAGCATGTTTTTGCAGGTGCTAAAAAACAGACTCTGAGTGTGTGTGTGTGTGTGTGTGTGTGTGTGTGTTGGCGTGTGTGTATATGTGTGTGTATCCTGCAGTACTCTGTACTCCTGCAGTGGCCAAAAGACTTTTAAGAATGTGGATTTTTGGGTCATCTTTGGCGCCCCCTAGAACTGCAGTACTCTGTACTCCTGCAGTGGCCAAAATGACTTTTAAGAATGTGGATTTTTGGGTCATCTTTGGCGCCCCCTAGAACGTAAACCGTGCGGTGCAGCGTCATGATTTTTACAACTTTGAATGGGCATGGGGTGTAGATTGCCCTGAGCAAATTTGGTATCAGTGGGACGAAAGCCTTAGGAGGAGATAGCCACATTCCAATGTGTGCGAATCGGCAAAAAATGCGAAATAGCCCTTTAACCGTACATTATACAGATACGCGCTCTTTGACTTTTTCGTAGATCTAATTGAGATACACATGATTGTCAATTTTTGTGTCAATATGACAAAGCGTTCAGGCGTGACACTCAACAATGTGTATTTTCATGTAAGGGGACAAGAAAAAATTGACTTTTTTCTCCTGCCATGGGGGGGCGCTCTTTTGGGGAGTAAAAATTCCTTCACAAATGTGTTGATGGCTGGACATTGCATCATCCTAGAAAACTTGGAGGGCAGTGAGGACAAAAATAAAAAGTTATAAGACTTTTAAGAATGTGGATTTTTGGGTTATCTTTGGCGCCCCCTAGAACCTAAACCGTGGGGTGCAGCGTCATGATTTGTACAACTTTTAATGGCCATGGGGTGTAGACTGGCCTGAGCAAATGTGGTGCCGGTGGAACGAAAGCCTTCGGAGGAGTTAGCGAAATTCCAATGTGTGCGGATCGGCAAAAAATGCGAAATAACCCTTTAACCGTACATTTGACAGATACGCCCGCACTGACTTTTTTGTAGATCTTATTGAGATACATATGTGTGTCAATTTTTGTGTCAATATGACAAAACGTACAGACGTGACAGTCAATAGTGTGAATTTCCACCTTAGGGGGCGCTATGGAGCCATTTTGCATTTTATTGTTTGGGCGACTTCAGAATATCGAATTTTTCACCAGGCCCGGTCGTCCTGCCAAATTTCATGAGTTTTCGCCAGTGGGAAGTGGGCCATTTTCCAGTTTAAAGCGGAGGAAAAATAATAATAATAATAACAAAAGAAGAATCCATCAGGAACAAGAGGGCTCTCGCAGCTGCTTAGCAGCTACGCTCGGGCCCTAATAATAATAACAAAAGAAGAATCCATCAGGAACAAGAGGGCTCTCGCAGCTGCTTAGCAGCTACGCTCGGGCCCTAACTAGGACCCCGTTGGGGCACTGGCGGGCCCGAGCTGTGTCGCGTCCCCCCCCCAACGCGCTGCCTCCCCGTCCCATTTGTGTCCTCTGGCCATCGCCCTCTTTGGTAACGCCCATCACTGCAAAGACCCTTTTCCTTCATCGGCGTTTGCTGTTCTTCCTGCCAGTGCGTGTTGCTTTCATTTACACTTGCCACAGCCAGCCTCGTGAGTGCCTAGCCTATTGGATATCACTGTCACCTACACAGGACAGTCATTACCTTTCTATTAATACTTTGTTTTTTAATTTCACATTAATTTCCAAATTGTATAAACGACTGGAAAAAACTTGAGCCCCTGCCCCTGTATAATCATGTGCACGTCTCTGTTCTAGCTCTAAGGTAAATCTTCACTGCTCATGTTCTCCTCAGAAGCAGTCACCTCACTCCCCTCAGGTTACTGTACACATGCACCAACTGCCTGCTTCAGGTTTGGATGGAGCTTCATGGTTGTCTTTTGGAGAAATGACCAGTCAAGTTGTGTTTGAAATTTGATTTTTTTCAGGGGCAAAAGGAGCCTCTGCATTCTTGTCAAATATGTAAATAGCATGTTTTTGCAGGTGCTACAAACCAGACTCTGAGTGTGTGTGTGTGCGTGTGTGTGTGTGTCTGTGTGTGTGTGTGTGTGTGTGTGTGCGTTCAAGTCACATGACATATTTAACCGGATGTAGCTGCAAGACGGAGCCTCGTTGACTCTCCGTTTCAATTTATCTCAAAAGTGAGGACCTCAACCTATATACCAGTTTTTAAATTGTGTTGATAGGCCAAATAAACAGAGTTATGATAAATTATGTCCGCGATACTTGTTTTCTGCTTATTTTGATCACGTTCGGCGCTCGATCGCGCTGTATGAGACAGGAAAACATAGCATGCAGACATTAGCGACAGGTCTTACAGGCGGAAAAGGCTTGCCAAAGGAAAAAAAATACACACCACAACATCTCTCCTATTGGTGGAAAACTTCACCACAACAACCAATCCAAAATTATATGGTGACTGATTGACAAGGGGCGGGAACTTACGTTCTTCCTGCAATATGAGAAGGGAGGGAGGGACTCTCAGCAGGGATGCAGTCTGGGACACGTAGTTGCAAACCTAGCGACTTTGTTGTTAGATTCAATGACTTTTCAGACCCCCTAACGACTTTTTTTTAGAAAGAAAGTGACTTTTATCGACTTCTTCTGGAGTTTAGAGACTCTGACATGAAGCAGGCTTTCCTTACTGAGGAGTTAGCAATGCTGCTAAGGGTGCAGAGCCACACATGCGCTCCGAGCTCTGCATGGGAGACTGAAGCTGACAGAGCTGCAGCAGTTAGCAGGTTTCACCCTCAGAGACCACCAGGGGTTCATGTTGAGGCATTTTCAGTTTTTTTTTTTTTTTTGTGCCATAGACACTGTCAGCACAATCTGCAGTTACACTAACAAAAATGCTGCAAAAAACAAAGAATTATGGAAAAATTACACATGGACTAACATAGAGGAGGATCTACACAAGTTTTTTACATCATGTTTTACATCATGCATCAATTACATCATGTTTTTTTGTAGTGGCATAAATAAAAAGTGACATTTGTGAGACTATACAGTGTTTTGTAAATAATTTTACAAAGAACACCTGGGCCATTGCCTGCATTTTGATGTCAATAGAGGTAAATTACTATGTTCTTTGTTAAAAATTTGCATATGTTTTGAAGTTTACAATTTTTATTTGAAGTTTAAGTTTTAAAAACAGTTCATCACACATATTTGTGGTTTAATTTCACATTAATTTCCATATTGTATAAATGACTGGAAAAAACTTGAGCCCCTGCCCCTGTATAATCATGTGCACGTCCCTGTTCTAGCTCCAAGGTGAATCTTCACTGCTCATGTTCTCCTCAGAAATAGTCACCTCACTCCCCTCAGGTTACTGTACACATGCACCAACTATCTGCTTCAGGTTTGAAATGGAGCTTCTTGGTTGTCTTTTGGAGAAATGAACAGTCAAGTTGTGTTTGAAAATTGATTTTTTTCAGGGGCAAAAGGAAGCCTCTGCATTCTTGTCAAATATGTAAACAGCATGTTTTTGCAGGTGCTAAAAACCAGACTCTGAGTGTGTGTGTGTGTGTGTGTGTGTGTGTGTGTGTGTGTGTGTGTGTGTGTGTGTGTGTGTATGTTGGCGTGTGTGTATATGTGTGTGTATCCTGCAGTACTCTGTACTCCTGCAGTGGCCAAAAAGACTTTTAAGAATGTGGATTTTTGGGTCATCTTTGGCGCCCCTAGAACTGCAGTACTCTGTACTCCTGCAGTGGCCAAAATGACTTTTAAGAATGTGGATTTTTGGGTCATCTTTGGCGCCCCCTAGAACGTAAACCGTGGGGTGCAGCGTCATGATTTTTACAACTTTGAATGGGCATGGGGTGTAGATTGCCCTGAGCAAATTTGGTATCGGTGGGACGAAAGCCTTAGGAGGAGATAGCCACATTCCAATGTGTGCGAATCGGCAAAAAATGCAAAATAGCCCTTTAACCGTACATTATACAGATACGCGCTCTTTGACTTTTTCGTAGATCTAATTGAGATACACATGATTGTCAATTTTTGTGTCAATATGACAAAGCGTTCAGGCGTGACACTCAACAATGTGTATTTTCATGTAAGGGGACAAGAAAAAATGGACTTTTTTCTCCTACCATGGGGGGAGCGCTCTTTTGGGGAGTAAAAATTCCTTCACAAATGTGTTGATGGCTGGACATTGCATCATCCTAGAAAACTTGGAGGCCAGTGAGGACAAAAATAAAAAGTTATAAGACTTTTAAATATGTGGATTTTAGGGTTATTTTTGGCGCCCCCTAGAACCTAAACCGTGGGGTGCAGCGTCATGATTTGAATAACTTTTAATGGCCATGGGGTGTAGATTGGCCTGAGCAAATGTGGTGCCGGTGGAACGAAAGCCTTCGGAGGAGTTAGCGAAATTCCAATGTGTGCGGATCGGCAAAAAATGCGGAATAACCCTTTAACCGTACATTTGACAGATACGCGCGCATTGACTTTTTTGTAGATCTTATTGAGTTACATGTGTGTGTCAATTTTTGTGTCATTTTGACAAAGCGTATAGGCGTGACACTCAACAATGTGTATTTTCACCTTAGGGGACAAGAAAAAATGGACTTTTTTCTCCTGCCATGGGGGGGCGCTCTTTTGGGGAGTAAAAATTCCTTCACAAATGTGTTGATGGCTGGACATTGCATCATCCTAGAAAACTTGGAGGCCAGTGAGGACAAAAATAAAAAGTTATAAGACTTTTAAATATGTGGATTTTAGGGTTATCTTTGGCGCCCCCTAGAACCTAAACCGTGGGGTGCAGCGTCATGATTTTGATAACTTTTAATGGCCACGGGGTGTAGATTGGCCTGAGCAAATGTGGTGCCGGTGGAACGAAAGCCTTCGGAGGAGTTAGCGAAATTCCAATGTGTGCGGATCGGCAAAAAATGCGAAATAACCCTTTAACCGTAATTTTGACAGATACGGCCGCACTGACTTTTTTGTAGATCTTATTGAGATACATATGTGTGTCAATTTTTGTGTCAATATGACAAAGCGTACAGGCGTGACAGTCAATAGTGTGAATTTTCACCTTAGGGGGCGCTATGGAGCCATTTTGCATTTTATTGTTTGGGCGACTTCAGAATATCAAATTTTTCACCAGGCCCGGTCGTCCTGCCAAATTTCATGAGTTTTCGCCAGTGGGAAGTGGGCCATTTTCCAGTTCAAAGGGGAGGAAAAAGAAAAAAGAAAGAAAGAAACAAAGACTAGGACCCCGTTGGGGCACTGGCGGGCCCGAGCTGTGTCGCGTCCCCCCCCCAACGCGCTGCCTCCCCGTCCCATTTGTGTCCTCTGGCCATCGTCCTCTCTGGTAACGCCCATCACTGCAAAGACCCTTTTCCTTCATCGGCGTTTGCTGTTCTTCCTGCCAGTGCGTGTTGCTTTCACTTACACTTGCCACAGCCAGCCTCGTGAGTGCCTAGCCTATTGGATATCACTGTCACCTACTCAGGACAGTCATTACCTTTCTATTAATACTTTGTTTTTTAATTTCACATTAATTTCCATATTGTATAAACAACTGGAAAAAACTTGAGCCCCTGCCCCTGTATAATCATGTGCACGTCTCTGTTCTAGCTCTAAGGTGAATCTTCACTGCTCATGTTCTCCTCAGAAGCAGTCACCTCACTCCCCTCAGGTTACTGTACACATGCACCAACTGCCTGCTTCAGGTTTGGATGGAGCTTCATGGTTGTCTTTTGGAGAAATGACCAGTCAAGTTGTGTTTGAAATTTGATTTTTTTCAGGGGCAAAAGGAGCCTCTGCATTCTTGTCAAATATGTAAATAGCATGTTTTTGCAGGTGCTAAAAACCAGACTCTGAGTGTGTGTGTGTGCGTGTGTGTGTGTGTCTGTGTGTGTGTGTGTGTGCGTTCAAGTCACATGACATATTTAACCGGATGTAGCTGCAAGACGGAGCCTCGTTGACTCCGTTTCAACTTATCTCAAAAGTGAGGACCTCAACCTATATACCAGTTTTTAAATTGTGTTGATAGGCCAAATAAAACCAGAGTTATGATAAATTATGTCCGCGATACTTGTTTTCTGCTTATTTTGATCACGTTCGGCGCTCGATCGCGCTGTATGAGACAGGAAAACATAGCATGCAGACATTAGCGACAGGTCTTACAGGCGGAAAAGGCTTGCCAAAGGAAAAAAAAAACACACCACAACATCTCTCCTATTGGTGGAAAACCTCACCACAACAACCAATCCAAAATTATATGGTGACTGATTGACAAGGGGCGGGCGCTTACGTTCTTCCTGCAATATGAGAAGGGAGGGAGGGACTCTCAGCAGGGATGCAGTCTGGGACACGTAGTTGCAAACCTAGCGACTTTGTTGTTAGATTCAATGACTTTTCAGACCCCCTAACGACTTTTTTTTAGAAAGAAAGTGACTTTTATCGACTTCTTCTGGAGTTTAGAGACTCTGACATGAAGCAGGCTTTCCTTACTGAGGAGTTAGCAACGCTGCTAAGGGTGCAGAGCCACACATGCGCTCCGAGCTTTGCATGGGAGACTGAAGCTGACAGAGCTGCAGCAGTTAGCAGGTTTCACCCTCAGAGACCACCAGGGGTTCATGTTGAGGCATTTTCAGTTTTTTTTTTTTTTTTTTGCCATCGACACTGTCAGCACAATCTGCAGTTACACTAACAAAAATGCTGCAAAAAACAAAGAATTATGGAAAAATTACACATGGACTAACATAGAGGAGGATCTACACAAGTTTTTTACATCATGTTTTACATCATGCATCATTTACATCATGTTTTTTTGTAGTGGCATAAATAAAAAGTGACATTTGTGAGACTATACAGTGTTTTGTAAATAATTTTACAAAGAACACCTGGGCCATTGCCTGCATTTTGATGTAAATAGAGGTAAATTACTATGTTCTTTGTTAAAAATTTGCATATGTTTTGAAGTTTACAATTTTTATTTGAAGTTTAAGTTTTAAAAACAGTTCATCACACATATTTGTGGTTTTCACAGTAAAAACGTTACTTTTTTCCACTCGGATTTTATGTTTTGTGTGTGAATTTGGGTCCATTGTGTAAATTCAGTATGTCAACATGATAAAATAACTGTAAATTCGCACAGGTGAGGTTGTGCTGAAAAAAATGATACCAGGCAAGGCACGTGATTGTCAAATTTTGTGTCAATATGACAAAGCGTATAGGCGTGACACTCAACAATGTGTATTTTCACCTTAGGGGACAAGAAAAAAAGGACTTTTTTCTCCTGCCATGGGGGGGCGCTCTTTTGGGGGGTAAAAATTCCTTAACAAATGTGTTGATGGCTGGACATTGCATCATCCTAGAAAACTTGGAGGCCAGTGAGGACAAAAATAAAAAGTTAAAAGACTTTGAAATATGTGGATTTTAGGGTTATTTTTGGCGCCCCCTAGAACCTAAATCGTGGGGTGCAGCGTCATGATTTGAATAACTTTTAATGGCCATGGGGTGTAGATTGGCCTGAGCAAATGTGGTGCCGGTGGAACGAAAGCCTTCGGAGGAGTTAGCGAAATTCCAATGTGTGCGTATCGGCAAAAAATGCGGAATAACCCTTTAACCGTACATTTGACAGATACGCGCTCATAGACTTTTTTGTAGATCTTATTGAGATACATGTGTGTGTCAATTTTTGTGTCATTTTGCCAAAGCGTAAAGGCGTGACACTCAACAATGTGTATTTTCACCTTAGGGGTCAAGAAAAAATGGACTTTTTTCTCCTGCCATGGGGGGGCGCTCTTTTGGGGAGTAAAAATTCCTTCACAGATGTGTTGATGGCTGGACATTGCATCATCCTAGAAAACTTGGAGGCCAGGGAGGACAAAAATAAAAAGTTATAAGACTTTTAAATATGTGGATTTTAGGGTTATTTTTGGCGCCCCCTAGAACCTAAACCGTGGGGTGCAGCGTCATGATTTGAATAACTTTTAATGGCCATGGGGTGTAGATTGGCCTGAGCAAATGTGGTGCCGGTGGAACGAAAGCCTTCGGAGGAGTTAGCGAAATTCCAATGTGTGCAGATCTGCAAAAAATGCAAAATAACCCATTAACCGTACATTTGACAGATACGCCCGCACTGACTTTTTTGTAGATCTTATTGAGATACATGTGTGTGTCAATTTTTGTGTCAATATGACAAAGCGTACAGCCGTCATGTGAATTTTCACATTAGGGGGCGCTATGGAGCCATTTTGCATTTTATTGTTTGGGCGACTTCGGAATATCAAATTTTTCACCAGGCCCGGTCGTCCTGCCAAATTTCATGAGTTTTCGCCAGTGGGAAGTGGGCCATTTTCCAGTTCAAAGGGGAGGAAAAAGAAACTAGGGCCCCGTTGGGGCACTGGCGGGCCCGAGCCGTGTCACGCCGCCCCCAGCGCGACCGCCTCCCCCACCCGATCGCGTCACACTCAAGGTCCAAAGATGGTGTGCGCACTTGTTTGTGGTCATTTACCATTATAATGAACGGGAGGCGCAGTTTCTACCAAAACGTTCGCTGCAGAAAAACTCCATGTCCTATTTGAAAAAAGTCTGGACCATGAGTGAGGGCACAAACACAGCTAAGATATATCCAAATGGCAAGTTGCTCCTCCTTTCGCTTTTGCCGAGAGAGCAGTGCGTTTGAGCCATTGAATGATGAACAGGAAAAACTTGACTTTATTCTCCTGCCATGGGGGGGGGGTGCTCTTTTAACGAGAAAAAACTCCTTCACAAATGTGTTGATGGCTGGACATTGCATCATCCTAGAAAACATGGAGGCCAGTGAGGACAAAAATAAAAAGTTATAAGACTTTTAAATATGTGGATTTTAGGGTTATCTTTGGCGCCCCCTAGAACCTAAACCGTGGGGTGCAGCGTCATGATTTGAATAACTTTTAATGGCCATGGGGTGTAGATTGGCCTGAGCAAATGTGGTGCCGGTGGAACGAAAGCCTTCGGAGGAATTAGCGAAATTCCAATGTGTGCGAATCTGCAAAAAATGCGAAATAACCCTTTAACCGTACATTTTACAGATACGTGGCCATTGACTTTTTCGAAGATCTTATGTAAATACACGTGTATGTAAAATTTTGTGTCAATACGACAAAACATACAGGCGTAGCACTCAACAATGTGTATTTTCAACTTAGTGGACAAGAAAAAATTGACTTTTTTCTCCTGCCATGGGGGGGCGCTCTTTTGCCGAGTAAAAATTCCTTCACAAATGTGTTGATGGCTGGACATTGCATCATCCTAGAAAACTTGGAGGCCAGTGGGGACAAAAATAAAAAGTTATAAGACTTTTAAATATGTGGATTTTATGGTTATCTTTGGCTCCCCCTAGAACCTAAACCGTGGGGTGCAGCGTCATGATTTGAATAACTTTTAATGGCCATGGGGTGTAGATTGGCCTGAGCAAATGTGGTGCCGGTGGAACGAAAGCCTTCGGAGGAGTTAGCGAAATTCCAATGTGTGCGGATCGGCAAAAAATGCGGAATAACCCTTTAACCGTACATTTGACAGATACGCGCGCGTTGACTTTTTCGTAGATCTTATTGAGATACATGTGTGTGTCAATTTTTGTGTCATTTTGCCAAAGCGTACAGGTGTTACACTCAACAATGTGTATTTTCACCTTAGGGGACAAGAAAAAATTGACTTTTTTCTCCTGCCATGGGGGGGCGCTCTTTTGGGGAGTAAAAATTCCTTCACAAATGTGTTGATGGCTGGACATTGCATCATCCTAGAAAACTTGGAGGCCAGTGAGGGCAAAAATAAAAAGTTATAAGACTTTTAAATATGTGGATCTTAGGGTTATCTTTGGCGCCCCCTAGAACCTAAACCGTGGGGTGCAGCGTCATGATTTGAATAACTTTTAATGGCCATGGGGTGTAGATTGGCCTGAGCAAATGTGGTGCCGGTGGAACGAAAGCCTTCGGAGGAGTTAGCGAAATTCCAATGTGTGTGGATCGGCAAAAAATGCGAAATAACCCTTTAACCGTACATTTGACAGATACGCCCGCACTGACTTTTTTGTAGATCTTATTGAGATACATGTGTGTGTCAATTTTTGTGTCATTTTGACAAAGCGTACCGGCGTGACAGTGAATAGTGTGAATTTTCACCTTAGGGGGCGCTATGGAGCCATTTTGCATTTTATTGTTTGGGCGACTTCAGAATATCGAATTTTTCACCAGGCCCGGTCGTCCTGCCAAATTTCATGAGTTTTCGCCAGTGGGAAGTGGGCCATTTTCCAGTTCAAAGGGGAGGAAAAATAATAATAATAATAATAATAACAAAAGAAGGAAACTACAGGAACAAGAGGGCTCTCGCAGCTGCTTAGCAGCTACGCTCGGGCCCTAAAAAGAAACAAAGAAAAACCACTTGGGGAATAATAGGGCTCTCGCAGCTGCTTAGCAGCTACGCTCGGGCCCTAACTAGGACCCCGTTGGGGCACTGGTGGGCCCGAGCCGTGTCGCCCCCCCCCCCCCCCCTCCCCAACGTGCTGCCTCCCCGTCCCTTTTGTGTCCTCTGGCCATCGCCCTCTCTGGTAACGCCCATCACTGCAAAGTCCCTTTTCCTTCATCGGCGTTTGCTGTTCTTCCTGCCAGTGCGTGTTGCTTTCACTTACACTTGCCACAGCCAGCCTCGTGAGTGCCTAGCCTATTGGATATCACTGTCACCTACACAGGACAGTCATTACCTTTCTATTAATACTTTGTGTTTTAATTTCACATTAATTTCCATATTGTATAAACGACTGGAAAAAACTTGAGCCCCTGCCCCTGTATAATCATGTGCATGTCTCTGTTCTAGCTCCAAGGTGAATCTTCACTGCTCATGTTCTCCTCAGAAGCACTCACCTCAGGTTACTGTACACATGCACCAACTGCCTGCTTCAGGTTTGGATGGAGCTTCATGGTTGTCTTTTGGAGAAATGACCAGTCAAGTTGTGTTTGAAATTTGATTTTTTTCAGGGGCAAAAGGAGCCTCTGCATTCTTGTCAAATATGTAAATAGCATGTTTTTGCAGGTGCTAAAAACCAGACTCTGAGTGTGTGTGTGTGCGTGTGTGTGTGTGTCTGTGTGTGTGTGTGTGTGTGTGTGTGTGTGTGTGTGCGTTCAAGTCACATGACATATTCAACCGGATGTAGCTGCAAGACGGAGCCTCGTTGACTCCGTTGAGGGGCGGGCGCTTACGTTCTTCCTGCAATATGAGAAGGGAGGGAGGGACTCTCAGCAGGGATGCAGTCTGGGACACGTAGTTGCAAACCTAGCGACTTTGTTGTTAGATTCAATGACTTTTCAGACCCCCTAACGACTTTTTTTTAGAAAGAAAGTGACTTTTATCGACTTCTTCTGGAGTTTAGAGACTCTGACATGAAGCAGGCTTTCCTTACTGAGGAGTTAGCAACGCTGCTAAGGGTGCAGAGCCACACATGCGCTCCGAGCTCTGCATGAGACTGAAGCTGACAGAGCTGCAGCAGTTAGCAGGTTTCACCCTCAGAGACCACCAGGGGTTCATGTTGAGGCATTTTCAGTTTTTTTTTTTTTTTGCCATAGACACTGTCAGCACAATCTGCAGTTACACTAACAAAAATGCTGCAAAAAACAAAGAATTATGGAAAAATTACACATGGACTAACATAGAGGAGGATCTACACAAGTTTTTTACATCATGTTTTACATCATGCATCATTTACATCATGTTTTTTTGTAGTGGCATAAATAAAAAGTGACATTTGTGAGACTATACAGTGTTTTGTAAATAATTTTACAAAGAACGCCTGGGCCATTGCCTGCATTTTGATGTAAATAGAGGTAAATTACTATGTTCTTTGTTAAAAATTTGCATATGTTTTGAAGTTTACAATTTTTATTTGAAGTTTAAGTTTTAAAAACAGTTCATCACACATATTTGTGGTTTAATTTCACATTAATTTCCATATTGTATAAATGACTGGAAAAAACTTGAGCCCCTGCCCCTGTATAATCATGTGCACGTCTCTGTTCTAGCTCCAAGGTGAATCTTCACTGCTCATGTTCTCCTCAGAAATAGTCACCTCACTCCCCTCAGGTTACTGTACACATGCACCAACTATCTGCTTCAGGTTTGAAATGGAGCTTCATGGTTGTCTTTTGGAGAAATGAACAGTCAAGTTGTGTTTGAAATTTGATTTTTTTCAGGGGCAAAAGGAAGCCTCTGCATTCTTGTCAAATATGTAAACAGCATGTTTTTGCAGGTGCTAAAAAACAGACTCTGAGTGTGTGTGTGTGTGTGTGTGTGTGTGTGTGTGTGTGTGTGTGTGTGTGTATGTTGGCGTGTGTGTATATGTGTGTGTATCCTGCAGTACTCTGTACTCCTGCAGTGGCCAAAAAGACTTTTAAGAATGTGGATTTTTGGGTCATCTTTGGCGCCCCCTAGAACTGCAGTACTCTGTACTCCTGCAGTGGCCAAAATGACTTTTAAGAATGTGGATTTTTGGGTCATCTTTGGCGCCCCCTAGAACGTAAACCGTGGGGTGCAGCGTCATGATTTTTACAACTTTGAATGGGCATGGGGTGTAGATTGCCCTGAGCAAATTTGGTATCGGTGGGACGAAAGCCTTAGGAGGAGATAGCCACATTCCAATGTGTGCGAATCGGCAAAAAATGCAAAATAGCCCTTTAACCGTACATTATACAGATACGCGCTCTTTGACTTTTTCGTAGATCTAATTGAGATACACATGATTGTCAATTTTTGTGTCAATATGACAAAGCGTTCAGGCGTGACACTCAACAATGTGTATTTTTATGTAAGGGGACAAGAAAAAATTGACTTTTTTCTCCTACCATGGGGGGGCGCTCTTTTGGGGAGTAAAAATTCCTTCACAAATGTGTTGATGGCTGGACATTGCATCATCCTAGAGAACTTGGAGGCCAGTGAGGACAAAAATAAAAAGTTATAAAACATTTAAGAATGTGGATTTTTGGGTTATTTTTGGCGCCCCCTAGAACCTAAACCATGGGGTGCAGCATCATGATTTGAATAACTTTTAATGGCCATGGGGTGTAGATTGGCCTGAGCAAATGTGGTGCCGGTGGAACGAAAGCCTTAGGAGGAGTTAGCGAAATTCCAATGTGTGCGTATCGGCAAAAAATGCGGAATAACCCTTTAACTGTACATTTGACAGATACGCGCGCATGGACTTTTTTGTAGATCTTATTGAGTTACATGTGTGTGTCAATTTTTGTGTCATTTTGACAAAGCGTATAGGCGTGACACTCAACAATGTGTATTTTCACCTTAGGGGACAAGAAAAAATGGACTTTTTTCTCCTGCCATGGGGGGGCGCTCTTTTGGGGAGTAAAAATTCCTTCACAAATGTGTTGATGGCTGGACATTGCATCATCCTAGAAAACTTGGAGGCCAGTGAGGACAAAAATAAAAAGTTATAAGACTTTTAAATATGTGGATTTTAGTGTTATCTTTGGCGCCCCCTAGAACCTAAACCTTGGGGTGCAGCGGCATGATTTTGATAACTTTTAATGGCCACGGGGTGTAGATTGGCCTGAGCAAATGTGGTGCCGGTGGAACGAAAGCCTTCGGAGGAGTTAGCGAAATTCCAATGTGTGCGGATCGGCAAAAAATGCGAAATAACCCTTTAACCGTAATTTTGACAGATACGGCCGCACTGACTTTTTTGTAGATCTTATTGAGATACATATGTGTGTCAATTTTTGTGTCAATATGACAAAGCGTACAGGCGTGACAGTCAATAGTGTGAATTTCCACCTTAGGGGGCGCTATGGAGCCATTTTGCATTTTATTGTTTGGGCGACTTCAGAATATCGAATTTTTCACCAGGCCCGGTCGTCCTGCCAAATTTCATGAGTTTTCGCCAGTGGGAAGTGGGCCATTTTCCAGTTCAAAGGGGAGGAAAAAGAAGAAAGAAAGAAAGAAAGAAAGAAACAAAGAAAAACCACTTGGGGAATAATAGGGCCTACGCCCGGCTGCTCTGCAGCTGGCTCGGGCCCTAAAAAACCACTTGGGGAATAATAGGGCCTACGCCCGGCTGCTCTGCAGCTGGCTCGGGCCCTAATAACAAAAGAAGGAAACTACAGGAACAAGAGGGCTCTCGCAGCTGCTTAGCAGCTACGCTCGGGCCCTAACTAGGGCCCCGGTGGGGCACTGTCGGGCCCGAGCCGCGTCGCGCCGCCCCCAGCGCGACCGCCTCCCCCTCCCGATCGCGTCACACTCAAGGTCCAAAGATGGTGTGCGCACTTGTCTGTGGTCATTTACCATTATAATGAATGGGAGGCGCAGTTTCTACCAAAACGCTCGCTGCAGACAAACTACATGTCCTATTTGAAAAAAGTCTGGACCATGAGTGAGGGCACAAACACAGCTAGGATATATCCAAATGGCAAGTTGCTCCTCCTTACGGTGTTGCTGGGAGAGCGATGCGATTGAGCCATTGACCGATGGGCAGGGTTAACTTGACTTTTTCTCCTGGGGGCGGGGGGGGGGGGGGCGATGTGGATTCTTTTAAGAATGTGGATATTTGGGTCATCTTTGGCGCCCCCTAGAACGTAAACCGTGGGGAGCAGCGTCATGATTTCTACAACTTTGAATGGCCATGGGATGTAGATCGGCTTGAGCAAATTTGGTGTTGGTGGGACGAAAGCCTTAGGAGGAGTTAGCCACATTCCAATGTGTGCGAATCGGCAAAAAATGCGAAATAGCCCTTTAACCGTACATTTTACAGATACGTGCCCATTGACTTTTTCGTAGATCTTATTGAGATACACGTGTGTGTCAAATTTTGTGTCATTTTGACAAAGCGTATAGGCGTGACAGTCAACAATGTGTTTTTTCACCTTAGGGGACAAGAAAAAATGGACTCTTTTCTCCTGCCATGGGGGGCGCTCTTTTGGGGAGTAAAAATTCCTTCACAAATGTGTTGATGGCTGGACATTGCATCATCCTAGAAACCTTGGAGGCCAGTGAGGACAAAAATAAAAAGTTATAAGACTTTTAAGAATGTGGATTTTTGGGTTATCTTTGGCGCCGCCTAGAACCTAAACCGTGGGGTGCAGCGTCATGATTTGTACAACTTTTAATGGCCATGGGGTGTAGATTGCCCTGAGCAAATTTGGTGCCGGTGGAACGAAAGCCTTTGGAGGAGTTAGCGAAATTCCAATGTGTGCGGATCGGCAAATAAAGCGAAATAGCCCTTTAACCGTACATTTGACAGATACGCCCGCACTGACTTTTTCGTAGATCTTATTGAGATACACATGTGTGTCAAATTTTGTGTCATTTTGACAAAGCGTACAGGCATCAGGTGAGTTTTCACCATAGGGGGCGCTATGGAGCCATTTTTCATTTTTTTGTTTGGACGACTTCAGAATATCAAATTTTTCACCAGGCCCGGTCGTCCTGCCAAATTTCCTGAGTTTTCGCCAGTGGGAAGTGGGCCATTTTCCAGTTTAAAGCGGAGGAAAAATAACGAACTAGGGCCCCGTTGGGGCACTGGCGGGCCCGAGCTGTGTCGCGTCCCCCCCCCAACGCGCTGCCTCCCCGTCCCATTTGTGTCCTCTGGCCATCGTCCTCTCTGGTAACGCCCATCACTGCAAAGACCCTTTTCCTTCATCGGCGTTTGCTGTTCTTCCTGCCAGTGCGTGTTGCTTTCACTTACACTTGCCACAGCCAGCCTCGTGAGTGCCTAGCCTATTGGATATCACTGTCACCTACACAGGACAGTCATTACCTTTCTATTAATACTTTGTTTTTTAATTTCACATTAATTTCCATATTGTATAAACGACTGGAAAAAACTTGAGCCCCTGCCCCTGTATAATCATGTGCACGTCCCTGTTCTCGCTCCAAGGTGAATCTTCACTGCTCATGTTCTCCTCAGAAGCACTCACCTCACTCCCCTCAGGTAACTGTACACATGCACCAACTGCCTGCTTCAGGTTTGGATGGAGCTTCATGGTTGTCTTTTGGAGAAATGACCAGTCAAGTTGTGTTTGAAATTTGATTTTTTTCAGGGGCAAAAGGAGCCTCTGCATTGTTGTCAAATATGTAAATAGCATGTTTTTGCAGGTGCTAAAAAACAGACTCTGAGTGTGTGTGTGTGTGTGTGTGTGTGTGTGTGTGTGTGTGTGTGTGTGTGTGTGTGTGTCTGTGTTTGTGTGTGTCTGTGTGTGTGTATCCTGCAGTACTCTGTACTCCTGCAGTGGCCAAAACGACTTTTAAGAATGTGGATATTTGGGTCATCTTTGGCGCCCCCTAGAACGTAAACCATGGGGTGCAGCGGCATGATTTTTACAACTTTGAATGGCCATGGGATGTAGATCGGCTTGAGCAAATTTGGTGTCGGTGGGAAGAAAGCCTTAGGAGGAGTTAGCCACATTCCAATGTGTGCGAATCTGCAAAAAATGCGAAATAGCCCTTTAACCGTACATTTTACAGATACGTGCCTATTGACTTTTTCGTAGATCTTATTGAGATACACGTGATTGTCAAATTTTGGGTCAATATGACAAAGCGTATAGGCGTGACACTCAACAATGTGTATTTTCACCTTAGGGGACAAGAAAAAATTGACTTTTTTCTCCTGCCATGTGGGGGCGCTCTTTTGGGGAGTAAAAATTCCTTCACAAATGTGTTGATGGCTGGACATTGCATCATCCTAGAGAACTTGGAGGCCAGTGAGGACAAAAATAAAAAGTTATAAGACTTTTAAGACTGTGGATTTTTGGGTTATCTTTGGCGCCCCCTAGAACGTAAACTGTGGGGTGCAGTGTCATGATTTGTACAACTTTTAATGGCCATGGGGTGTAGATTGGCCTGAGCAAATGTGGTGCCAGTGGAACGAATGCCTTCGGAGGAGTTAGCGAAATTCCAATGTGTGCAGATCGGCAAAAAATGCGAAATAACCCTCTAACTGTACATTTCACAGATGCGCCCGCGCTGACTTTTTCGTAGAACGTATTGAGATACACGTGTGTGTCAATTTTTGTGTCAATATGACAAAGCGTACAGGCGTGACAGTCAATAGTGTGAATTTTCGCCTTAGGGGGCGCTATGGAGCCATTTTGCATTTTATTGTTTGGGCGACTTCAGAATATCGAATTTTTCACCAGGCCCGGTCGTCCTGCCAAATTTCATGAGTTTTCGCCAGTGGGAAGTGGGCCATTTTCCAGTTTAAAGCGGAGGAAAAATAACTAGGGCCCCGGTGGGGCACTGTCGGGCCCGAGCCGCGTCGCGCCACCCCCAGCGCGACCGCCTCCCCCTCCCGATCGCGTCACACTCAAGGTCCAAAGATGGTGTGCGCACTTGTCTGTGGTCATTTCCCATTATAATGAATGGGAGGCGCAGTTTCTACCAAAACGCTCGCTGCAGACAAACTACATGTCCTATTTGAAAAAAGTCTGGACCATGAGTGAGGGCACAAACACAGCTAGTATATATCCAAATGGCAAGTTGCTCCTCCTTTCGGTTTTGCAGAGAGAGCGATGCGTTTGAGCCATTGAGCGATGGGCAGGAAAAACTTGACTTTTTCTCCTGCCATGGGGGGCGCTCTTTTGGGGAGAAAAATTCCTTCACAAATGTGTTGATGGCTGGACATTGCATCATCCTAGAAAACTTGGAGGCCAGTGAGGACAAAAATAAAAAGTTATAAGACTTTTAAAAATGTGGATATTTGGGTCCTCTTTGGCGCCCCCTAGAACGTAAACTGTGGGGTGCAGCGTCATGATTTGTACAACTTTGAATGGCCATGGGGTGTAGATTGACCTGAGCAAATTTGAAGCCGATGGGACAAAAGATTTAGGAGGAGTTAGCGAAATTCCAATGTGTGCGGATCGGCAAAAAATGCGAAATAACCCTTTAACCGTACATTTGACAGATACGCCCGCACTGACTTTTTTGTAGATCTTATTGAGATACATGTGTGTGTCAAATTTTGTGTCATTTTGACAAAGCGTATAGGCGTGACAGTCAACAATGTGTTTTTTCACCTTAGGGGACAAGAAAAAATGGACTTTTTTCTCCTGCCATGGGGGGGCGCTCTTTTTGGGAGTAAAAATTCCTTTACAAATGTGTTGATGGCTGGACATTGCATCATCCTAGAAAACTTGGAGGCCAGTGAGGACAAAACTAAAAAGTTATAAGACTATTAAGAATGTGGATTTTTGGGTTATCTTTGGCGCCCCCTAGAACCTAAACCGTGGAGGGCAGCGTCATGATTTGTACAACTTTTAATGGCCATGGGGTGTAGATTGGCCTGAGCAAATTTGGTGCCGGTAGAAAGATAGCCTTCGGAGGAGTTAGCGAAATTCCTATGTGTGCGAATCGGCAAAAAATGCAAAATAGCCCTTTAACCGTACATTTGACAGATATGTGCCTTTTGACTTTTTCGTAGATCTTATTGAGATACACGTTATTGTCAAATTTTGGGTCAATATGACAAAGCGTATAGGCGTGACACTCAACAATGTGTATTTTCACCTTAGGGGACAAGAAAAAATTGACTTTTTTCTCCTGCCATGTGGGGGCGCTCTTTTGGGGAGTAAAAATTCCTTCACAAATGTGTTGATGGCTGGACATTGCATCATCCTAGAGAACTTGGAGGCCAGTGAGGACAAAAATAAAAAGTTATAAGACTTTTAAGACTGTGGATTTTTGGGTTATCTTTGGCGCCCCCTAGAACGTAAACTGTGGGGTGCAGTGTCATGATTTGTACAACTTTTAATGGCCATGGGGTGTAGATTGGCCTGAGCAAATGTGGTGCCAGTGGAACGAATGCCTTCGGAGGAGTTAGCGAAATTCCAATGTGTGCAGATCGGCAAAAAATGCGAAATAACCCTCTAACTGTACATTTGACAGATGCGCCCGCGCTGACTTTTTCGTAGAACGTATTGAGATACACGTGTGTGTCAATTTTTGTGTCAATATGACAAAGCGTACAGGCGTGACAGTCAATAGTGTGAATTTTCGCCTTAGGGGGCGCTATGGAGCCATTTTGCATTTTATTGTTTGGGCGACTTCAGAATATCGAATTTTTCACCAGGCCCGGTCGTCCTGCCAAATTTCATGAGTTTTCGCCAGTGGGAAGTGGGCCATTTTCCAGTTTAAAGCGGAGGAAAAATAAAGAAAGGCCCCGGTGGGGCACTGTCGGGCCCGAGCCGCGCAGCGCGCCACCCCCAGCGCGACCGCCGCCCCTCCCGATCGCGTCACACTCAAGGTCCAAAGATGGTGTGCGCACTTGTCTGTGGTCATTTCCCATTATAATGAATGGGAGGCGCAGTTTCTACCAAAACACTCGCTGCAGACAAACTACATGTCCTATTTGAAAAAAGTCTGGACCATGAGTGAGGGCACAAACACAGCTAGTATATATCCAAATGGCAAGTTGCTCCTCCTTTCGGTTTGCAGAGAGAGCGATGCGTTTGAGCCATTGAGCGATGGGCAGGAAAAACTTGACTTTTTCTCCTGCCATGGGGCGCTCTTTTGGGGAGAAAAATTCCTTCACAAATGTGTTGATGGCTGGACATTGCATCATCCTAGAAAACTTGGAGGCCAGTGAGGACAAAAATAAAAAGTTATAAGACTTTTAAAAATGTGGATATTTGGGTCCTCTTTGGCGCCCCCTAGAACGTAAACCGTGGGGTGCAGCGTCATGATTTGTACAACTTTGAATGGCCATGGGGTGTAGATTGACCTGAGCAAATTTGAAGCCGATGGGACAAAAGATTTAGGAGGAGTTAGCGAAATTCCAATGTGTGCGGATCGGCAAAAAATGCGAAATAACCCTTTAACCGTACATTTGACAGATACGCCCGCACTGACTTTTTTGTAGATCTTATTGAGATACATGTGTGTGTCAAATTTTGTGTCATTTTGACAAAGCGTATAGGCGTGACAGTCAACAATGTGTTTTTTCACCTTAGGGGACAAGAAAAAATGGACTTTTTTCTCCTGCCATGGGGGGGCGCTCTTTTTGGGAGTAAAAATTCCTTTACAAATGTGTTGATGGCTGGACATTGCATCATCCTAGAAAACTTGGAGGCCAGTGAGGACAAAACTAAAAAGTTATAAGACTATTAAGAATGTGGATTTTAGGGTTATCTTTGGCGCCCCCTAGAACCTAAACCGTGGGATGCAGCGTCATGATTTGAATAACTTTTAATGGCCATGGGGTGTAGATTGGCCTGAGCAAATGTGGTGCCGGTGGAACGAATAGCCTTCGGAGGAGTTAGCGAAATTCCAATGTGTGCGAATCGGCAAAAAATGCAAAATAACCCTTTAACCGTACATTTGACAGATATGTGCCTTTTGACTTTTTCGTAGATCTTATTGAGATACACGTTATTGTCAAATTTTGTGTCAATATGACAAAGGGTACAGGGGTGACACTCAAAAATGTGTATTTTCACCTTACGTGACAAGAAAAAATGGACTTTTTTCTCCTGCCATGGGGGGGCGCTCTTTTGGGGAGTAAAAATTTCTTCACAGATGTGTTGATGGCTGGACATTGCATCATCCTAGAAAACTTGGAGGCCAGTTTGGAAAAAAATAAAAAGTTATAAGACTTTTAACACTGTGGATTTTTGGGTTATCTTTGGCGCCCCCTAGAACCTAAACCGTGGGGTGCAGCAAGATGATTTGTACAACTTTGAATGGCCATGGGGGGTAGATTGGCCTGCGCAAATGTGGTGCCGGTGGAACGAAAGCCTTCGGAGGAGTTAGCGAAATTCCAATGTGTGCAGATCTGGAAAAAATGCAAAATAACCCTTTAACCGTACATTTGACAGATACGCCCGCACTAACTTTTTTGTAGATCTTATTGAGATACATGTGTGTGTCAATTTTTGTGTCATTTTGACAAAGCGTACAGCCCGCATGTGAATTTTCACCTTAGGGGGCGCTATGGAGCCATTTTGCATTTTATTGTTTGGGCGACTTCAGAATATCGAATTTTTCACCAGGCCCGGTCTTCCTGCCAAATTTCCTGAGTTTTCGCCAGTGGGAAGTGGGCCATTTTCCAGTTTAAAGCGGAGGAAAAATAACGAAAGAAGAATCCATCAGGAACAAGAGGGCTCTCGCAGCTGCTTAGCAGCTACGCTCGGGCCCTAATAATAATAACAAAAGAAGAATCCATCAGGAACAAGAGGGCTCTCGCAGCTGCTTAGCAGCTACGCTCGGGCCCTAAAGAAGAATCCATCAGGAACAAGAGGGCTCTCGCAGCTGCTTAGCAGCTACGCTCGGGCCCTAATAATAACAAAAGAAGAATCCATCAGGAACAAGAGGGCTCTCGCAGCTGCTTAGCAGCTACGCTCGGGCCCTAAAGAAGAATCCATCAGGAACAAGAGGGCTCTCGCAGCTGCTTAGCAGCTACGCTCGGGCCCTAAAGAAGAAGAAAGAAGAATCCATCAGGAATAATAGGGCTCTCGCAGCTGCTTAGCAGCTACGCTCGGGCCCTAACAAGAGGGCTCTCGCAGCTGCTTAGCAGCTACGCTCGGGCCCTAAAGAAAGAAGAAAGAAAAACCTATACAGGAATAATAGGGCTCTACGCCCGGCTGCTCTGCAGCTGGCTCGGGCCCTAATAAATCAAACAAAAAGATTAATAAAGGCATGATAAAGCCATCATGGTTGGGCTAGTTGAGTCAATATATGTGTTTATAATGTTATTATAAACAGTTATAAGATACTCATGAGGATTTTATTAATGTTCGTACGCATCAACAAACAGTTAACAAGTTTCTTATAGTTATTATAAATCTCTTAAAGTCTGCTAATAACTGTATTATAATGAGACTATTAATAGATATATAGTCTTATAAACAAATAATAATGTTAATAAGCATCTTGTACGCACTTATAAGGGCCTTATTACCTATTAACTAATGCTTATTACAAGGACCTTAATATAAAGTGTTACCCAACTTTGTTGTCAGACCATTTTACAACAGCCACTTCTGCTTCATTATCCATCCTGTAGTCATAGCTGCCCCCTCCTTACCTCAGCAGGGCACGGTCACCCTCAAGTGTGCATCCTTTAAGCCTGTTCTTGCTGATGGGTACCAGACTTTGCTCACCAAGGGACTCCTTCAGATGCACAGTGTGGGAGGGAGGTGGGAAAATAGTCAAAGTAGACAGCACACTCTAATGGGGTCTTGATGGTTTTGCAGAGTTGAATGACAACATGGGCTCCAACTCTAAGGTCTTTGACTGGACCCTGGCCTGTGCCAAATGTGCTCTTCCCGGTGTATGCCAGGAAGTCATACACCATCCCAGAAATGCCTGCTCAAACAAAGATCTTGAAGCCCCAATGGTGAGATTTGCTCGGGAGATACTGTCAGAGAAACCTTGCCTTTGTTCCCTTGTAAGGGACCATCATTTCTTCTATTGAGAACATGCTCTCACTCTCAATTTCCAGACACTCCTTTCTTATGTGCTCATGCGCTGGTGTCACTTTTCAGAGCCAGTCTTGGGTTGGGTCTCATGTCTGATTGTCTTGAAAATGGATGAATCATGAGAGGCATTCAAACATTTTTACTGACATCACATTGGCTATTCTGGCATAACATGTGTTTTTTGCCCAATAATCATCCATAGATGGCGTTCTCACCACTCCCATGATTAGCTTATTGCCAACAAATGTCTTGATCTCATCCACAGTGGTGTTATTGCTTGTTCCAATTAACTGACTGGTGTAGAGATTGGTCTGTTCAGCAAAATGCTGGAACAGATCGCCATTAAAAAATTGGGCAAAGTAGCTATGTGGAGAAGACAGCTCATTACCAGGTGCACTGAATTCACTGGTAGATGCTGTTGATTGGTGCTCAAACTGTACAAAAAAACCCAGCTGTACAAAAAAACAAACAAACAAACAAACAAACAAACAAAAAAAAACATAAATAACTGTGTTATGTTATTTGTACAAAGTTATATTATTAGCAAGTATGGACTGAATTTAGCTGGATAGTGGCATGCTACTTTCAGTAAATATCACAGAAGGAACCATACAGAAGGTTTTGTGTTTTTTCAACTTATATCAACTACAACTGGCATACATTTGTATGGATTGCACATGTAAGTGTCCCTAAATAAAATTACTGTCAGCTGAATCCCTTGGCTCATTTGGACTTCGTACTGCAATCCATCTCTTTATTAGAACTTTTTCCTCCTCATCAGACCTGCCTTCATTTACTGCCTCTGTCTCATGCAGGCTGAAAATTACTTCATGATCGTCATCACTGCTTGACTCAGAGTCAGAAGAACTTGCAGGGATCTCCTCTATCACTCTCACTGCTGTGCTTTCCTTTCTTTTGGCATAAAAGGACTTAACCGAGATGCCCTACTTGAAAATAAATATATTCTTTTTCAGTAAAATACAGGTGTACTGTACTTGTAATTGGAACAGCTGTGCATGATAATATCTGGTACTGCAGTCATTATTAACGTGCCATCCAGAGCAAAATTCTAATTAATGCACACTCACCAAATTTCTACCCCTAATCTGGCAACATATCTCAGGGGATACATATATTTCAAAATCTGCTATCTAACACCACAAACACGGTTAGAACATTTTTTTTCTTCATCTGAATGTTGAGACAAATGTCATCATTGACCCTTTTGCACCCCTAAGGACTGTTTTGGTCCTCCGTAACAGTATTTTTGTGGATAATTTTGGCTGTGATGATGCAAATGGCATAAAAGTGTGTCAAAGTGTGTAATTCTAGGTGCAATTTAATTTTAACTTTTTTCTTCTTTTGACCTTTTCTTCATGTGAGCAATTTTTATTACTAGTAGACACCCCTAAGGAAGTCAATGATGGCAGCCAAAAAAAAAAAATAAATAAATAAATTTATTATATTAGACCATATTTCTACTGCAGCAAAATGGAGGGGACCGTTTTGGTCCCTTAGGGGTGTAAATTGAAGTTTTTTTATTATTCAACACTACAGAAAAAATACAAATCCTTTCAAATCAATTTTCTTATCAATGTTTACCATCCCATGTTCTAATAATCAAAAGTTTAAAAAAACAATTTGCATTTATTGGATGGAAAATAATTCACCAAGTGTGTTTTTTGACTTAAAAGAATATCGTCTTTTTACAAAAAAGACTGGCATTTATGGGGTTAAAATACAAAACTTGAGTAAAGTTTTACTATTTATGATTAGGTTATAAGTCAATGATGGCAGCCAAAAAAAAAAAAAAAATTAAATCTATTTATTTAGACCATATTTCTACTGCAGCAAAATGGAGGGGACCGTTTCGGTCCCTTAGGGGTGTTAATTGAAGTTATTCTTAGGGGTGCAACTCAGGACTTCATATTTTTGTTTTATTAATAATAAGTATGACTTATATACGATTACTTAACCCTGAGGAAGTGGGTTCGCCACCACTGGTGGCCACAATGTTTTCTGATCAGGCTGACGAAACGATGTAAGACAGCCTGAACCAAATCATCTGATACTGATGCTAATAACGGACAAAACTTTTGATAAATGCTAAATTGATCAGTGAAAACCTCCCACCACAACCCCTACAGGATGTTAAAGAGTGTGTTTCTTCTGGTGCATGTTGCCTGTTTTAAGCTTTGAATAATGTCCCTGCGTATTTTCTTAAAATAATCTCCACTTAGGCTCGGACTACATGTATATAGATATTTATTTATCAGGATATTTTTGTACTCCCGTCTAAATATATGTATCTGTCCACATGTGTTAGTTCTCAAAACTATCTGCATCCACACGTAGCCTTCAAACTCAATCCTATCTGGTGCCACTTAAAAAAAAATTCAGGAACAAAGCTACCTGATTGGCCAATGAATCGTAACAGCGTGATGCGTCATGCATTGTTTGCAGAAGCTACGCTAGTGCGTGCGGTCCATGTGACAGTGTGGCGGCTATAACAAAGCAGATGCCTCTGTGAGCTGGCTGACTGGTGGATGTAATTGTATAAAACAAGGTTCACTTGCAAGGCTGAAATTAGCCCCAAAAGGGCAAAACAAACGTAAAGAATACCCTGTATGTCCGCCATTGTTGTTGTTGTTTTTCTTTTTAATTCGCATGTGCGAGCTGCGATTGGACGTCATCGATCCGTAAAAGTTCAACCACACGAATCCACTTATACAGATATTTTTTTATGTCTCCACTTGTTTTTTCGGATTCAGATTTATCCAGTTTGAGTGTTCCAAACTCCCGTTTTGGTGTGGTAGGGAGGCCTGATCGGACATAAATATGTGCGGTTTGAAATATATCCGCATTCGTGTAGTTGGGGCCTTAGGCAGAACAAAAGTTTGTTAGGGTCCTAGAGAGATAAAATGGTATTCTTATTAAATGCAGACAATTGAATTTCTTTGGCTGTCACAAACTGAGGACAGGTAAAGCAAGGGAGGAAGAAAGGTACCTTGGATCTGATGGGACCATCTCATCTCTTGCTGTCTGGAGTCCTCAGTTAGGTTTAATATGCTATTCTTGGAACATTGAGAATAAGTTAAAGCTGCAGCAAGTCAGTGTGTGTCTGTTCCTCTGTAATCTGAGTGTCTTGGCAGCAGGTGTTTGTTGACAGAACACCATTCTGCTCATTGTGCTCTTTAAACAACACTTAGAAAAGACCCAGGAAACTCCTGAGCTGGATTTCTTTGTCTTTGATCCACCACTAACCAGCTCCCTCAATTCCTCTGATTCTCTTTCTTAAAAAAAAAAAATGCTGAGCTTTCCCTCATTTATATTGCATCCAAAGACATTATCAGGACCATACATGACCTGAAAATATCTTACTGTAAGATGAAGCAGGTCAGCACTCCTCTCCTGTAAAATATACAGCCCATCATTTTGTATCCCTTACCATGTTTCATATTGGAGGAGTGTCTGATTTGAATAAGTGCATTTTTCTGATCATACCACACTATAAGAGAGGTTGGAAAAGTGAGAGGAAACACAATCCGCTCAGCCTGAGTCAAAAGCCGCAGAGAAGCAGCGTTTCCCTCCGCAGATATGGCTTATGCAAACAGCCAAGGTTTTTAAGAATAACAATGGTTTCATCCAGCCAGGCCGGGCTAACTAATGACAGATCCACACCTTAATGCTGAGCAGTTGTTTGGGTGAGGGAAGCCGTGTGTGTGTGTGTGTGTGCGTGTGTGCGTGTGTGTGTGTGTGTGTGTGTGTGTGTGTGTGTGTGTGAGTGTGTGTGTGTGTGTGAGAGGAGTGGTTTTGAGGGAAAGAATGGCAGTTGTCAGCGGGTGGCTCGTGCCGTCGGAAAACTCCCTCCCTCTTTCCCTCCTTCCCTGGACAGAGAGCAGCACCCACGATTCCAGCTGAGATTGACAGAAAAGCTCTGACACAGCGAAACGCTACTCTGAGCACCGAAAGACATCCAACCATAATGCAGCACATTTTTAGAGCTTACTGAATTGTGCTGGAGGCAGGATGGAGTGGTGGTGTGGGGGCGTTTGTGTGTGTCTTTTTAGCTCTTTTTTTGCAGCAGTTACATCTTTTCTCTTGCCCTGCATTGCGCTGTTTCTTCTGTCTGCACAGTGATGTGTGATGTTAGCTGGTGCAAAGCAGAGTGCAATGATCTGTTGAGCTTATAGAGGCTCAAGGGTGTCAGTTGAAGGCAAATCCTGTCTTTGATGTATCTGCATTTAAATCACGAGAATAAGCAAGAAAAAAAAAAAGTGAGAGATTCCTCATGGAGAACTGTAACATACTATACACATGAAAACATAAAAAATAGCAAAAGAAACTTTGTATAAAAAACAGAGTGTCAGCTTGAGAACATTACTATCAAGGGTGTCAGTTTGTTTTGAAAAGTGGGGGGAACGGCTACTTTAAAATGCTTTGACTTATTTCATGTAACCTACTAACGCCCCCCTTGCATTTATTTATTACGCGGGATAATCACATGGTTAAACAAGCTACCAAGTTTTCTAACTCACCACAGATGTGTACAGGAGCATTGGATATTTCTATACTACTGAAAATAAATGGGGTTACAATGGCTTCTATGTGTGTGTGTGTGTGTGTGTGTGTGTGTGTGTGTGTGTGTGTGTGTGTGTGTGTGTGTGTTTGTGCGTGGGGGGGGTGCATGATTATCATGCATGCCCCCTAATAGGAGCTAGGAGTGAATCAGCTGACTATCAACGGGTTGAGGGGGCTACTAGCTATTGGCTGCGGATTGGCGCTTGACGTCGTGTCCTGACAGAACTAACGCTATGCTTAATTTCTGATAAAATCACTGCTATAAGTTACAGAACTGCTTCTATGAAACTGAATACGAGTGTGCTATGTTTTTCAGTTTTAAGGTTTTACAGCATTTTCACTTTCTGCAAAGAAATGTGGAAATGAGCTATGTGAAACGGTGATGATATTTGGCTGTTTTTACTGGCTCGCTTCACCTGAATCCCTCCTGTGAAACCTCCACCCTGCTACATTCACAGCAAAATGGATTAATAGATTGTGTTTATAGGCTGGGAGGGGTTTTTAAAGTTTACTTACTCTAACAGTTTAGCACTACCCAAACAGCTGATTAATATTCAACACAGAGACACAAAGTCTGCAGCAATGTCTTTGCAGTTATTCTCACACCCTCTCCATTTTCATACTGTAAACAAACCAACATCACAACAGCTGGACTCAGTCTGTGCACTGATATTACAGTCAGTCAGTCAGAGTCTGTGATCAGAACCACATCCCTGGTACTGGTCAGCTGTATGAACCAATATCAGGTGTATGCAGAGCCAGAGAGCCTAGCAGACCCTCAACTATGACAGATCCACAACCCTCTTTACGCCCCTGCTAGGTCATTGCATGATAGATCCACAACCATCTTTTCTAACCGCTGTACCACATCCCTTTCTGTGCCCAGAAATGTAATTCAATTAACAAGTTAAAAGCTAAATAAGTGACCACACTCAAATATTTATTATTATCTAATAAAAATAAAAAGCCTTTGAAACCAAATCCCTTTTTGTCTCCTTTTTTTGCGCCCAGAAAGTGACCACAGTCACATATTATTATCGTATCAAAATAAAGTCTTTGAAATTTGTGAAGAAAGTGTTCAGTTTTGGGGACTCGACCCACTTCCTTTCAAGGATTTGAAATTTTTTTTAAAATAAATAAGTGCCCACAGTTACATATTTAGATATTAATCTAGATTTTATCAATTTTACAATTTTTTATTTAACATCTTCAGAATCAGAATCTCATTATTGTCCCGTAAAGGGAAGTTAGTTTTGCAGCATGGCTCACAAAAGACAAGTACGCAATGACAACATAAATTTAAAAAACATAGAACAATTAAAAACATAACAACACAATATCAGAAACACATAGACAAAACCACCTAAAATTCAGTCCACAGCTCATACAAAAAATGGAGAAAAACTTCTCCCAAGTAATTAAAAGTGCAATGTGTGCAAATGAGCAATAATAGAGCAAGTCAACATGAGCAGCCTGAGGGTCAACTGCTATTCCATAAATAAATTGCACTGGGGATAAAAGAGACCTGAAATCTTTTAGTCCTCCTCATAGGGGCCCTAAAACGACGGCCTGAAGGTAAAAGCTCAAACTCGCATCTAAGTGGATGATTGGGACAACCCAGAATGGCATTAGCCTTCCTCAAGACCTGTCTGTTGTAGAGAGACAAAACCCCAGCCTGCAGATTTCCAGAGATCTTACCAGCAGTTTTAACAAGAGAACCAAGACGATTCTTATTGGACAGGTTCAGGTTTCCAAACCATGCCACAATACAAAAAGATAAAACAGATCCAATAAAACTTCTGTAAAAGAGAGTCATCATCTCATTAGAAACATAGAATGTTCTCATTTTCCTCAGAAAAAAACAGTCTCTGTTGGACATTTTTTGAAGTAACATCGACATGTGGTTATCAAGGACCACACCCAGATACTTGTAGCTGTCCACCATCTCACTATCAGCACCACTGATGAGGGTTGGTGGAGGAAAAGAGGGAGACTTCCTAAAATAAATAACCGTGTCTTTTGTTTTAGACACAGTCTATTTAAGAGAAGATTGCTCACACCAATCCACAAAATCATCCAAAGCCGGCCCATGGTCCTGCTCATCCTCCTGCAGAAGACTAACAATAACAGTATCATCAGCAAACTTCAAGATGTATCTGTTACTGTAGCTGCTGCGGCACTCATTAGTGTACAAGATAAAAAGGAGGGGAGACAAGCAGCAACCTTGCGGAGAACCAGTTGAAGAGGAGAGCACACTGGAAAGCATACCATTAACTCTCACACACTGTGATCTGTCAGTTAAAAAGTCAGTTATCCAACCAATCAGGTTAGAATCTAGATTAAAATGATGGAGGGGCCTATCAGCAAGCAGGAGGGGTTGAATGGCGTTAAATGCTGATGAAAAGTCTATAAATAAAAGTCTGGCATGTGTCTTCTGCCCCTCAAGATGCCTGAACAAAAAGTGCAATAATGTGGCCACTGCATCCTCCACACCAGTGTTGTTTTCGTCAACCATGACGTTGACGAAAATATTTTCGTCAACGTCATCGTCAACGAAAACAAAACTCCACGTGTGTGCGCGCACGTGTGTGTCTGTGTGTTGGAGGAGCACAGCAGGCTGATGAGAGCTGTCAGAGCGGACTGAAGCTGCTCCTGTATGTTTAGCGTTTAACTGACAGAGTTTTGCAACTCTGTTCGTCATTTTTGTCTTGTCCCATCAACGTAAACGCACTTTCGTCACATTGTAGTCATTTCCGACTTATGTTAAGCTCGTCAACGTTACGTCTTCGTCGTGGAAGAAAAGGGAAATATTTTCGTCAACGAAAACAACCAGTGTTGTTCTCGTTGACGAAAATATTTCCCTTTTTTGACAGTGGCGTTGACGAAAATATTTGACGAAACATGACGAAAACATCACTGCTCCACACCCCTGCCAGCTCTGTAAGCAAACTGCAATGGGTCCAGGTGTTGTTCCACATGCAGTAACATTTCAGTCTTTACGATCTTCTCAAAAGTCTTCATCACGAGAGAAGTCAGAGCTACAGGCCTAAAGTCATTGAGTGCTTTGGGGGAGCCACACTTAGCTAGAGGAATATTGATTGAATGTTTCCAAAGCTTGGGGACTTGCCGTAGCTCCAGAGACAGAAAAAAGCTATATTGAAAGATGCTGCTCAGCTGATCCGCACAAGTTTTGAGTACTCTGCCACAGATATTATCAGGTCCAGGGCTCTTAGCCTTAGTTTTCTTAAAAAGATTAGCCACATCATTCACATGAATGGGAAATGCTGGAGACATTGGCATGCTGTCATTAAAAACATCAGTCCATTCAATATTTTTTTTAAGTATTGTCTGCCTACCCATAATATTGCGGGTTTATTCTATCCAAATATTATCTTATATTTGTAGTATGGCAGGTTCGTTGTGAGGACCCAGAAGCAGACACTGAGACTGAGATCAACTTAAAGAGAATTTAATGTCCAAACAAAAGGGGTAGATAATGCAACAGAGGATGTCCGGTAGGCTGGTTGGCTGGCTGTCGTGTGGGCTGGAGAGACTGCAGGAAAAACCAGAGGAGATGGAAGTTATTGTACATGCACAGAATCACGGGGAGCAAAGTTCTGAGGATTATACAAACGAAGTTGGCCAGGAGACGCATCTTTACCGCTAGGAAGGGTAGACAATACTCAGGCGCAGAGAGTGAGGGCTGCAGGCTTCTTAAAGTCCCTTGATTGGAGATGTGGAGCAGGTGTGTCGACTCACTCAGCGTCAGCGCCGGGGGAGGGGAGGAAGCTCTGGAAAAGAGTAAAGCCAGACCAGGCAAACAGGGAAATACAGGAAGTCCAGCCAAAATAAAACAGGATGAGGAGGCGTCTCACCACAATATTATCCCAATATGATAGGGATTGGCCTCGCTTTTATATTATTCATTCCTCGGCGATGATTTTGACCCCCTGAATGCAATAGTATGTGTCTGCAGAGCCGAATGAATGTGATATTTTGTGTGTTTTTCTCGTATATTTTCATGTGCAATCTCATGCACATTATTTGTCATCGCACTTTTGTTTATTTAATACAATACTAGTAGCCTACGGGTCAAACAGTACATTGCCGACTTTCAACAAGTTAATGTTAGCTGTAGCTTGACCGAGATTCAACGTGCATTTCAGACTATCATGGAGACTGGATAGGGAAGATGTCATAAATGGAGCCTGTCGCATTGACATTTATTTCTCCATCAAATCCAAGAAAACTGTTTTATTAATGACTAAAAAATTTTGTGATTCATGTTTAAAACTTGATCATGACTTTGCTCCATTCAAGTTGATAACTTTCGAGAAAGAAGCAGTAAGAAAGGCTGGTCACATGTTTCAGTTTGTGGCTCTGTCATGCAATGACCTACTCCATCCAGCAGGGGCGCAAAGAGGGTTGTGGATCTGGTCATGGTCATGGATCATGGTCATGGATCTGCTGGGCTCTCTGGCTCTGCAGACACCCCCTCCCCGTATGACCAGGTAGAATCAAGAACCTGAACACAAGAAGAGCTCTGCCATCGGTGGGCCATTGACATTTAAGTCTAACTTTTTTTTCCCACTCATTTAATCTCTATTGTTCTATTTTAAGGCAAATTTCAAGTGTAAGCAAGGTAAAGAAATTCTTACTTCTGTCTTGGGTAAGGAATGTGTAAAATTTTACTTGATGGAGTTGACTTTTATTTTTTAGCTAAATGCTGCAATGCTCCTAATAATGCTAACTACACAGTGCTAACACTGCAAAAGTGGGGTGAATATTTAATTTTTTAGAGTAGATATGAGAATTATTTTTCAGCCCTGGGGGAGTAACACAGGCATGGTTAGCAGGTAAGCAATAGGAGCAATACGAATAAGATAAGAAAAACAACAGAATCCATTGAAATAAAATAAAGGGAAATTAAATGAAATAAGACGTTTATGCAGCTGTGACACAAAGTATGGAGAACTAAATAGTGATGCGGTGCAGCAAGGACATGTTATGCAGGTTAAAGTAACAGTTATGGGAGAAAGTGAGATTGTATGATGTAATTAAATTAAATTCAAGTCGAATTTACGATATAAGGATTCCACAATGCAACATAAAAAATACAGTATTTGCAGATTTTCATTTACTTTGAGTCAGTTCCCTCCACAAGTCTGTGGCACTTTGATTTGCTGCTGGCTCTTGTGCTGCAGTTGCACACTGACACTATGATCAACTACACTTGTATGCTTAACTCTTAAGGTCCTTACACACCGGCGAATTTGCGAAGCGAAAAAGCGAGACGAAAATTGCGAACATTCGCTGGTCCGAAAAATCGCTTTCGCCTATACACACCAGGCGCGGAGCGAATATGCGTATAAATTTCGCAAAGCGAATTACTTCTTTCGCGCCCCAGAGGAGAGGAGAACAAAGACATGGAGTCAACAACATCCTCAAGCGATGATGAGCTTGTTGTGATGCTTTTGGCAAAAAAAAGACAGAAAGAGTAAACAAAGGAGTGTTTGGGTACATCCCATATTGACTTGGAGGAAGGAGATGGGCGAGTTCCACACCACCATCCAGCAGCTGAAGTTGTGACCCCCAAAATTCTGCCAGTACTTCAGAATGTCCCTCGGGCAATTTAACTACCTTCTCCAGCAGCTGACCCCATGGCTTGAGAGGCAAACAACCAACTACAGAGAGCCAATTGGTCCAGAGGAGCGGCTAGCCACATGTCTGAGGTAAGATTAAAATAATAGGCAATATTCTATATGAATGAGACAAAGTCCCGTTTTCTTGAAAGCTCTGGGCCCCCAGACCCGTTATAATGTATATAAGCTCATCTATAACTCACTCGTCTCCAAGAGGAGCTGGATGGGTTTGCCATAGCGTGATTGATAAATGAATATTTAATACAATTTATACAATTTTATTCAAATTGCCTTTCTGTGTGCTCCAAATGAGCGTCCACAGACCTATCACGTCTTGTGATTTGTCTATGAACTGATAAATCAGTTCATTTATTGAACCTATTCAATAAATCAGCATATATAAAGCTGTCCTTCAAACTCTAGTAGGCTACTACTACTACTACTACTACTAAACAAAGATGATTCCCTCAATAGAGTTTTACGCATAATATGACGAAACCCTATGTAGCTTCTTTGCCCTTATCACACCCAAAAGACAAAACATAACCGTGAGCATAGTATATCTAGATATATAGTAATACATGATATAAAGAATTAACCTCTTATGGCCATCAGTCCGTTTCAACCTGTCTCAGCAACTAGTCAGTTCAGTTGACGCGCTACAGCTCAGATCATGCATAATTGCATATTACGTTTTCTGTACACTACACTGCAGTCACCATGGGTTCATAATTAACTTAAGTGATAAAAACTGTTTAGCACCAGACAATAGAATAGAGAACATGTATTAACACATAATATTAAATATTAGAAAAATCACACAATTTTCTTATTAATTATTATTAATCTAACATGTAATCCTTTCTTTAGTAAGCAACCCCTTCAATTTAAATAATGGAATATGCCTGAAGATTCTGTTTCAAAATTATGCTCCCAGGTACAACCTGCTGGTGGAAAGTATACAACACATCCACAAACAATAGGTAATTATAGGCTAGGCAAAGGTTCCCAAACTTTTTAGGCTGTGCTCACAAAAATAAACATATTTGAACTGAGGGACCTGACAAGCACTTGGAATTGTAGATATTACATTTGGTTTGACTCCGTTCCACTGATACATATTGTGAAAATAGCAGATCTACAAGCTTGTAGATCAGCTATTTTCACAATGTTTGCCTCTTTCTCACTTACTATTTTACAGTGTGGCCAGTTTGGTACTGAAAAGGTGTTAAAAGTCCTTGAATTGCCATGTCATAAATGTGCAGATACCCTGTATACACTTGTACTCTATGGCAGATTATTTATTGTTGAATGACAAGAAAAATGGCATTAAACGTTTCATCTGGGGATTCCACAAAATAATTTGCCAACTTTGGGAACCACTGGGCTACTGCATAAAATGCTATGGACAGGATAAGTACATCTCAAACATAACCTGTAGAGTAACTTAACAATAATCCCTTCAAATCAATTTAAGTGTGTGGCCATATTGGTTTGTACAGAATGGATTAAGTAAGAAAAGATAAGCTAATACTCTTTTTCTCCTGTCTTTGTAGATTTCTATCCACCGGTGATAGCTTTACAACGATTGCCACAAGCTTCCATCTTGGGGTCTCAACAGTGGCTCAGATCGTGAGGGAAACCTGCGACGCCATCTGGGAACAGCTGAAAGACACCCACATGCTGTGTCCAGACAGGGATAGGTGGATGAGCATTGCGGGGAGATTTGAGGAGCAGTGGAATTTCCCCCATTGCATAGGTGCACTTGATGGGAAACATGTTGTGATCAAGGCACCTCCCCACTCTGGATCCATGTTCCACAATTATAAGGGCACCTTTTCTGTAGTTCTGCTTGCCCTGGTGGATGCAGACTACAAGTTCACAGTGGTTGATGTTGAAGGTTATGGAGGAAACAGCGACGGGGGTATCTTTGCCAACTCCAATCTGGCCAAAGCTCTCCAGGCAGGACAGCTTGATGTCCCTCCACCATCTCTCCTACCAGCAGCACCAGAGTTGGGTCCTCTGCCATATGTGGTGGTGGGTGACGAGGCCTTCCCCATGAAGCCCCACCTCCTCCGGCCTTATTCAGGGCGTTGTCTTACCGAGAACACACGGGTCTTCAATTACCGTCTCTCTAGAGCCCGCAGAATAGTGGAGAACACCTTTGGCATCCTCACACAGCGCTGGAGGGTCTACACCGGAAGACTACAAGTTGGCCCTGAAACAGCAGACAGCATAGTGAGGGCAACCTGCATTCTCCACAACATGCTGAGGTCTGCTAAAATCGGTGGCCAGAACCGAGACAATGAGCCGGATGAAGATGAGGTTGGGGTTGAGGACGAGGAAGAGAGCATCCTCAGACCACTGGGGAACCTGCGGGGCAACAGGGCATCCAATGAGTCCCAAAGAACAAGGGATACCTTTCGTGGGTACTTTAACTCACCAGCGGGACAAGTGCCTTGGCAATATGCCCATGTCAACCGTGGTACTCGTCTGGGGCGCTCACTTGCAAGAGCTGTAGTGGAACCATGAGCACATGCAAATTGAATTGACCTTATTTTTTATTTTTTTGCACAACACATTAAATACACAGCAATCATTTCATTTTCATTAATACATCTAATTTAAATAAAATAGTTATTAGTTACGCAAATATTTGATTAAATGTTGAATGTATTGTAATAGTTTGTTGTTGACAGAACTCTATGTATATAGTATTATTGTTGTAAATTATTAAGTCCATGGGTTATTAAGTCATTTGTCATCATTTGTTCTATTGCTGTAATAATAAAAGCCATGTTTCTTCACTTGAAAGTTCTTTAATATATTTCAACATAAAAATTAGCAGTTATAAACAATACAAAACACATCAAGAAAATAATAAATAATCAGTGTAACAAATGAACATCTGCTCCATTCACATTAAAATGCAATGGCTGGCAGATTTAGCTTTTCAGCTGGAAAACACAATTTGGTGACCGTGCACTGAAACTCTCTAAATTAGAGGGAGGTAAATTCAGGGTATGTGTGGTAGTGCTGCTGGTGCTGGCTGTATCCTGGCTGTGGCTGACTGTAAGCTGGTCCAAACTCAGCTTCATGGACCAGGCCCTGTATCTTAAATTTCAGCCAGGACTGCCTCTCGGGGGGGGGGGGAGTCTTCTCATGGCCGGTGCCAGGCTGAGCAGGAAGAGGGTCACCTCATCCTTTTCTTTCTCTCTCTCTCTCTCTCTCTGCTCAGCCCTGGCCTCCTTTCTGAGCAGGTACTCCTGCAGATAGGTCTCCTCAATAGCCTTCGTTTTTGCCTTGCCACGTCGTCTGTGAGTGGGGTGCAACAGGTAAACTAATCTGTTTAAATCAATAGTAATAGACTGACAAAGCAACTACATAATATAGGCTCTATGCAGATATGCCATTTTGACTTGAACCAGAAGCAATCCCTTGCTTACAGTGCCATCAAGCGCCATATAATGTTTAATTGGCTGATAATTATAAAGATCACCGGGTGGCAGGCCGCATGGGAAAATGATGTTAGTAGTCTATTTTATCATTTAAGCCTATTGTAAATATTATTATTTGGCTAAAGTAGTACAATCATTATGACATTATAATGATTTTGATTGATTTTGTGATTGATTATCAACAATAAACCCCAGAGTCTGTGTTCACTGCGCGCCACAGCGGGACAACAGTTGGATCTGTGAAACTTGTATGTATATGATGTCTGCTGTGTGTGCCAGCACGGTGTATTGCAACATGTTGTAAGCTAGCAGCTCTGATATTTTCAATGCGTGACACCATCATACGTCGAACAGGCTGATCTATGACAGTGCACACAGCAAAAACTACACTGACTGTCAGATCATGATACAATTTTAAAATCATTATGGTGTTTTAATGATTCTACTACATTGGTCAAATAACAATATGAATAATAGGCTTAAATAATAAAATAGCCTATAACATAATTTTCCCATACAGCCTGCCACCCCATGGGCTGGGTGTTGGCATTTTCAAACTAATCCTTCCCATTGAAATGGCGTGTCTGCATATGGCCTATTGATAGAATAATTTCTAAGAAGATAATGGATAGTTGCAGTGCCAGGTGCAGGTCTACCTGGGGGCTACAGCAACACTCTCCCGCGCTGTTTCTGGATCCATATTACGGACAGAAGGGTCTAAGAACCCAGCAAGGCCTGATGGCGCAGCTGCCTCCTCTGTCTCCTCACCCTCCTCTTCGACCTCCAGGTTACTCTCCGTCCTATTCAAGAACAAGTAATTAGAGCTGTGGGGACCCTGTATAGCATTAGCCTGTTATAGCGTCACCACGAGGCTGATTGTTAGGGGGAAATATGTAGGGTGCTATTTCTTCCTTGGCTTAGTGGGGATGTGTGTACAAAGTTTCACGGAAACTGGGCGCTGGGTTCACAATCTGAGGCATATTTTTTACAAAACAAGGCACTTCTGCAAATTTTGGAAGCCAATCTTGGCTAAGCAGGATAAAATATGAAAACTGACCAATCTATCTTGATCACATGACTATACAGATACAGTGCACCAATTTGTGTGATTTATGGAAAGAAATTGTAGGAGTATTATCAAAATGTGTTTTGCAAAAATCATACTCCTGGTGACGCTATAATAAAACGATGTGAAAGATTTGGGGGAGAAGTCCTGCCTTGACCTGAAACCTTGTAAAAAAAACGAAGTCGCCCTTTATTTTGTGGTGTGATGCCTCCTCATCCTGTGTTATTTTGGCTGGACTCCCTGTTTTTCCCTATTTGCCTGTTCTGGCTGTGCTCTTTTCCAGGGCTTCCTCCCCTCCCCCGGCGCTGAGGCTGAGTGAGACGACACACCTGCTCCTCGTCCCCAATCAAGGGACTTTAAGAAGCCTGCAGCCCTCAGTCTCAGCGCCTGAGTATTGTCTACCCTGCCCAGCGGTAAAGACGTGTCTCCTGGCCAAAACCTCGTGGTATAACTTTGAGAACTTTACTCCTTGTGACTCTTTGCATGTCCTTTAACTCCGGTCTCCTCTGGTTTCTCCTGCAGTGTCTCCAGCCCACACGACAGCCAGCCTACCAGCCAACCAACCGGACTTCCTTTGTTCCCTTATCTATCCCTTTCTGTTTTTGGACATTAAATTCGTTTTACGTTGAGCTCTGTCTCAGTGTCTGCTTCTGGGTCCTCACTACAAGCCTGCTGCACAACAGAATACTCAGGCCAGGAGAATGGACCCACCAGACCCAGACCGAGTTCAGCTAGCCGTCCAGAAGCTCGGCACGCGGATTGGCCAACATGAGGAGATGCTCCAGAGTCTCCATCAGTCGCTTCATGGCCTCTCCATTCAAATGTCGCAGCTGGCGGAGCAACTACTCCCTCGGTCTCCACCACAACAACCAGGATTCCCCCTCTGTGAGTACGGTCCCCTCTTCACCTCCTCCACCACCCGCTATCCTCAAAGAGCCCTATGTCCCTCCTCCTGAGCCGTATGCTGGGGAGATTGGGGGCTGCAGAGGTTTCCTGCTCCGTTGCGCCTTAGTATTTGATCAACAGCCCATTAGCTACCCCTCAGATCGAGCTAAGGTTGCGTACACCATCAATCTGTTAAGAGGTAGGGCCGCTAAGTGGGCTACAGCCGTCTGGGATAGGGACTCACCTCTGTTCGCTTCTTACCCCCGTTTTTCCGAAGAGCTCCGGAGAATATTTGATTTTCCTGTCGAGGGCCCCGAGTGTACCAAACGGCTATTTTCCCTCACCCAGAGCTCTCGGTCAGTGGCGGAATACTCCATTGAGTTCCGTACTGTGGCGGCCGAGAGTGGGTGGGGGGACCTCGAGTTAAAGGGGATATTCACTCGGGGTCTCTCTGAACAATTGAAGGACGAGCTAGTGACTCGTGATGAGCCCTCCTCCCTGGAGGAGCTAATAGCGCTAGCTATTAGAATTGATAATCGCCTCAGGGAGAGACGGAGGGAGAAGAAAAACCATTCCTTAGTCCCTAGAATAGACTCCCCTCCCTCTGTTGCGGTCAGCAGGTCTCCTCTGCAGCCCTCAGTCTTCCCGGATCCGGCGCCATCTGCAGGTGAACCCATGCAGATCGGCCACACTAAGCTTCACCCGGATGAACGGAGAAGGAGGGTAGAGAAGAGGCTATGCATCTATTGTGGCCAGGCCGGTCACTTTCTAACCAACTGCCCAAACAAGTTAAACGGCCAGGCTCATCCGTGACTGAGGGCACACTGATGAGCCATACCTCCTCCTTTGCCAGCTCTCCCAAACGCATCCTGGTACCTGCTTGTCTCCTGTGGGGAAAGGAGTCCACTTCCCTCCAAACCCTTATTGACTCTGGGGCGGATGATAACTTCATTCATGCTGGACTGGCAGCGCGGCTTCAGCTCCCCTGGAGGAACTCCCGGCTCCCCGTAAGGTCACCGCTCTCGATGGCAGAGTTATAGCCTCCATCACCCACTGCACAGCTCCTCTCACCCTCATCCTCTCCGGAAATCATCGGGAGGACATCCGGCTGTTCCTGCTTCCATCTCCTCACTCTCCCCTGGTGCTGGGACTCCCTTGGCTACAAATCCACAACCCTCAGATTAACTGGTCCACATCTTCAATCTCCGCCTGGAGCCCTCACTGTCACTCCCACTGCCTCCGCTCCGCCAATCCTCACATCCACCGACAGAGGTCAGCATCTCCACCGCCATCTCTCACCTCGGTTCCCCCCGTCTACCATGACCTAGCAATGGTATTCAGCAAGGAGCAGTCTCTCATTCTTCCTCCTCATCGCCCCTATGACTGCGCCATAGACCTGCTCCCTGGAGCCCCTCTTCCCAGTAGTAGACTGTACAACCTCTCTCGGCCCGAACGAGAGGCCATGGAGGACTATATTCAAGACTCCCTGACCTCAGGACTCATCCGACCCTCATCTTCTCCCCTGGCTGCTGGTTTTTTCTTCGTGAAGAAAAAAGATTCCTCTCTCCGTCCCTGCATTGACTTCCGTGGATTAAATGATATCACCATTAAAAACAAATATCCCCTACCACTCATTGATCCCTCCTTCGAACCTCTCTGTCAAGCCACCATCTTCTCAAAACTGGACCTCCGGAATGCCTATCACCTGGTTCGCATCCGGGAGGGGGACGAATGGAAGACGGCCTTTAACACACCCATGGGCCACTTCGAATACCTGGTCATGCCCTTTGGCCTCACCAACGCTCCTGCTGTGTTCCAGACCCTCATTAATGATGTCCTCCGCGACATGATTAACCAGTTCGCCTTCGTCTACTTAGATGATATTCTGATCTTCTCCCGAAACCTGGAGGAACACCAGCAGCATGTCCGACTCATCCTTCAGCGCCTCCTCGAAAACCGCCTTTTCGTGAAGCCCGAAAAGTGCGAGTTCCACGCCTCCTCCGTCAGTTTCCTTGGTTACATCATCGCCCAGGGGGAGCTACGCCCAGACCCAGAAAAAGTCTGCGCTGTCCGTGACTGGCCCACCCCCTCCTCCCGCAAAGACCTCCAGCGATTCCTTGGCTTCGCTAATTTCTATCGACGGTTCATTAAGAACTACAGTAAGGTCGCAGTTCCCCTCACCCGGCTCACATCCCTAAAGGTTCCATTCTCCTGGACCCCTGAAGCAGACGCCACCTTCCATCACCTCAAATCCCTCTTCATCTCCGCCCCGGTGCTCAAACACCCAGATTCCTCGCTTCAGTTCATGGTGGAGGTCGACGCTTCGGACTCTGGAGTAGGGGCCGTCCTCTCACAGAGGGACTCTCAGACCCAGAAGCTTCATCCTTGCGCCTTTTTCTCCCGGAAACTCTCAGCCACGGAACAAAATTATGACGTGGGAAACCGTGAATTACTGGCTGTCGTGTGGGCACTGCAAGAATGGAGACACTGGCTGGAAGGAGCTTCCCAACCGTTTCTAATCTGGACAGACCACAAGAACCTGCAATACCTCCGCTCCGCTCGTCGCCTCAACCCCAGGCAAGCCCGCTGGTCCCTTTTTCTCAGCAGATTCAATTTCACCCTCTCCTATCGTCCCGGCTCCCGCAACCTCAAACCAGACGCCCTCTCTCGGATCTACGCCTTGGATACTCCAGACCCCAGTGAACCAGACACCATCCTCCCCGCCTCCTGTGTCGTCGGCTCCGCCACCTGGGAGATCGATACTATCGTGGACCAGGCCCTCCGGAACCACCCAGACCCCGGAACCGGCCCGCCGGACAGAAAGTTCGTCCCTGAGGTCGCACGCTCTCAGGTCCTACAGTGGGGGCACTCCTCCAAGCTCACCTGCCACCCCGGGTTTCAACGCACCCTCCAATTCCTCCAGCAGCGGTTCTGGTGGCCGGGGATGGTCCGGGACGTACGGGCGTTTGTTGCTGCCTGCTCCGTCTGTGCCCGAAGCAAAGCCTCCCACCAACCTCCGGCTGGCTTGCTGCGTCCTCTGCCTGTGCCTTCACGCCCCTGGTCCCACATAGCCTTAGATTTCGTCACTGGTCTCCCTCCCTCTGAAGGTAACACTGTCATACTCACCATCATTGACAGATTCTCCAAATTTGTTCACTATATCCCTTTACCCAAGCTCCCATCTGCCTTTCAAACTGCTAACCTCCTAGTCACTCATGTATTTCAATTACATGGGATTCCCCGTGACATCGTGTCAGATCGTGGTCCTCAGTTTTCCTCTCAGGTTTGGAGAGCTTTCTGCCAGGCAGTGGGCGCAGCAGCTAGCCTCTCCTCGGGTTACCACCCACAGACCAATGGCCAGACGGAGCGGGCTAATCAGAACCTCGAGTCGGCCCTGCGGTGTGTGGCGGCCCATCACCCAGCGTCCTGGAGTACGCACCTCCCGTGGATCCAATACGCCCATAACTCCCTCACCTCTTCAGCCACAGGTATGTCCCCATTCATGTGCTGTTTTGGGTACCACCCCCTGTTTCCCGAACAGGAGCAACCTGTGGCCGTCCCGTCGGTGAGGGAGCACATTGGGCGTCTACGGGAGGTGTGGAGATCGGCCAGGGCCGCACTCACCCGCACGGCCGAGCGCAACAAACGCCTGGCTGACGTTCACCGCTCTCCAGCACCAGACTATCGTCCTGGTCAGATGGTCTGGTTATCGTCTCGTGACCTTCCCCTGCAGACCGAGTCCCGCAAGCTGTCCCCCCGCTTCATTGGTCCCTTCCCTATCCAGAAAATCATCAACCCTTCAGCGGTGAGATTAAAACTTCCCTCATCTCTCAAAATTCATCCCACATTCCATGTCTCCTTGTTAAAACCTGTTGCCTCATGCACCCTGAGCCCTCCTTCCGTCGCCCCTCCACCCCCCGATTGATTGATGACCACCCTGCCTTCACTGTAAGGAAAATCCTGGACGTGCGGCCTCGGGGGCGAGGCTTCCAATACCTCGTGGACTGGGAGGGTTACGGTCCAGAGGAACGTTCCTGGATCTCCCGCTCCCTCATCCTGGACCACCAACTCCTGGAGGAGTTCTACGCTGCCCACCCCAACAAGCCCGGCAGAACGCCAAGAGGCGTTCGTTAAGGGGGGTACTGTGGTGTGATGCCTCCTCATCCTGTGTTATTTTGGCTGGACTCCCTGTTTTTCCCTATTTGCCTGTTCTGGCTGTGCTCTTTTCCAGGGCTTCCTCCCCTCCCCCGGCGCTGAGGCTGAGTGAGACGACACACCTGCTCCTCGTCCCCAATCAAGGGACTTTAAGAAGCCTGCAGCCCTCAGTCTCAGCGCCTGAGTATTGTCTACCCTGCCCAGCGGTAAAGACGCGTCTCCTGGCCAAAACCTCGTGGTATAACTTTGAGAACTTTACTCCTTGTGACTCTTTGCATGTCCTTTAACTCCGGTCTCCTCTGGTTTCTCCTGCAGTGTCTCCAGCCCACACGACAGCCAGCCTACCAGCCAACCAACCGGACTTCCTTTGTTCCCTTATCTATCCCTTTCTGTTTTTGGACATTAAATTCGTTTTACGTTGAGCTCTGTCTCAGTGTCTGCTTCTGGGTCCTCACTACAAGCCTGCTGCACAACATATTTGATACAAAGAGATGTGAAAAAAAAAAAAAAAAACTAAATGAAGGCAAAAACATGCATATGCATGTTGGTTAGCCCCTTTAACCATAATAGCTGATGACTGTTCCACCTCTAAATCACAACATATTGCAAAATATATTTTGCACATGTTGTAACATCATAAATTGGAACACAAAAAAACACATCAGCAGATTACAAAAGTGTTTTTAATGCACCCCAATAGGGAGAGACCACACATGGACATATGAGATTATCAGATTGTAACATGAGTGGTCCATAATGAGTGAAAGATTATCTATTTATAAAACAAATAAAATATTTAAAGCTGTTTCTGTTATACATTATTATGTTTTAGTACAGAGGGCAATTATAAAGTATCTAGGCATATTTGTCTTATTAGCCAGGGATCCTTTTGAAGACTTTCAAATGCATAGGAGCCCAGTTATGAGCTGGTTATAACATTGAGCCAATTTTATTACAATATGATCAATTATTATATTATGACTTGTTATAGACCCCCCTGGGGGTCCCGACCCACACATTGAAAACTACTGCCCTACAGTACCTTCGAAATTCTGAGGAAAACAACCATCAGGGCGTGCATGGCGTCCCAATGGACCCACTTCTTTTTGGTCTTTTTCTCTGCACCAGTTCTCTCCTCCTCCTGCTTGGCCTTCTTCTCCCGCCTGTAGGTGTCCTTGAGGTTCTTCCACAATTTCTCGGCTTTCCCCTCTATGAAGTAGAAGCAGAGTAGCATTCATACAATGAATAGAGTATAAACGATCCCAATGTCTCGTGATGTTTGTATTACTCCTCCATTGTATTGTGTTTATTATGTGCGTGTAAATTACTTCATACAAATGACCCATTCACATAAACATGTTTGATACATTGATTTCAAGACAAAAGCAAAGCTTTGCCCCGTTGGGTCCCCTATATATCATTTTTGTATTTGAGCATTGTAATCATGACGGTACGTTCGGTATCCCTTTCACTCGCTGGTAAACACAACAAACTCGAAACAGCAAACACATTATAAACCAAGCGTGTTTACATTACGGCCCAATAACACATTTGCATCGTTGACATTGTTAAACAACATCTATGAAACCGTATACCAACTTTTACCTCACTTTGAAAAAGTTATCAGGCTGGTTAGCCAGCTCCTTTGCTGCATGTAGTACTAGCTCGCGAGTTGACCAAATATGTTCGAGGATTGATACATGTGTATATTATGCACTCACCAGGTAGTTGAAGGTCCTCCTCGATCTCCTTCCAGCTGTTCTATATCTTTATTTTATCGTGGAAGTCGCTGTGGTACTTGTCCCACAACGCGGGGTGGTCCTGTACCGCAATTAACAGCCTCTCGCCCATCATTGTTGTCGGTGGTGTGTGTCTTGTGAACTGCAGCCACATCGGTCTGTGACGTCATCGACAACATGACTTTTGATTGGCCAGAGGTCTAGCAGGTCCAAATATTCGCCTGCGAATATCCGAGAAATTCGACACAAGAGCGAAATAATAAAAGTCGCTTTTCGCCCCTCGTAAAAATCGCAGCCGGTGTGGAAGCTTGCATTGACTTCATGCTGTTTTAAAAAAAGGTGAATAATCCGCCTGGCGAATTCTCGCCCGGTGTGTAAGGACCTTTAGGGCTCTATTTTCGTGCCTCGCTCGTTAACTTCATCATGTGTGTTTATTTACTAGATATTTAATTTAATTTATGCGGTTTCAGCTGTGTTGATTCGGTCAGGTTGTGTGTCCAAACGCGTGCCAAACGCGCTCATCTGATCACATATAGATCAGAATATATCTATATAGATCTAAATATATGTGCTGACTCAGATTAATAGTTGTTGATGATTATTTATTGCACTGAAATGTGCCTGACACTGTGGAAACCTGCCGGTGAGGCATTGGTGACGTATGCCGATACGCCGCCGGTCTACCAAAATACCACTAGACCAGCCGCTTCGCCTGCGCTGAAAGCTGACCAGGTTTGAATCGGCGAGCTTTCAGCGCACTTTACACGCCACTGGCGAGCACAAAAATGTCACTGCGCCCGCTGATTCTGTCGACACCTCCCCCTACCACGCCACCACGCCCAGCTTGGCGGATCTCGGCTCGCCTCCGTGCGCCTCAGTCCACGAAAATACCAAACTGGCTGTACGCCGGGCTCCGCCAGTCGAAAATACAACTGCGCGGGCTCCACCACCCTCCGCCGCCTCACCAGCGTACACGAAAATAGAGCCCTTAGTGTTATTTAGATGATGTTTTATAACAGGCATTGACCATGTGACATAAAATACGCAGTACTTTTACCTCATCAAGTTTGTGTTTGGAAGTACCATTTAAAAGCACAATATTGTGGTTACTTTGCATCACTGCAGCAGCGGGATGAAGGGAAACTGCAGCAGCTGCTTAACTGCAGTGTGCCTAAAGGAATAAAATTGCATCGAAAGGTTAGAAAAAAAATATATATTTTAAAGAACATGTTTTTATTGACAGCCCTTTCTGTTGTTTTACTACATCTTACTGAGGCCTCATACACACCACAGTATGATCTACTTTGAATGAACCCTGGTTCTGATCCTTGGATAGTCCTTGGATATGGCGCGGAGTGAAAGCTCCGGAGTATGATATGTGAAAAGGACCTCATGGACTGTTTAAGAAATCACTTTTAATCTTGTTTGTGTTAATGTTTAATGTAAAACTTAACACTAAATCCATTTTTTAAGAAACAACTTAGGAAAAACATTCCCACCTAGAGATAAAAAATTGTATTCTATAAATTTCCCTTTAAAACCAATCAGAAGGGGACGTTACTTGTTAGAGCTTAGAGAGAAGTGAACCTTGCCCCCAGTCTTCCTTCATGCCTTTTTCACATATTTTTCTCATTTAAACCAGTAAACATATGGCGACCTCATACTTACACACTGACTGCAGCATTACGTCATTAGTGAGCATGTGTTTGAATAAGCTCACAGCAGAATCAGATCTCCTTTCTGTGCATTGTGTGTGAACTTGCATAGATGTTACAGTGGTATAGCGGATATGAAACAAGCCAGTTGTAGTAACATGTCCATCCCTGATCTACCACATCTGGTCTCATCTCCCTGCAAGCTTCCACACTGCCAGTCTTCCTTTAGCTTCCTGATCATTTAACTCCAAACTAAGCTTCCCTGAGCAGAGTTTATCTCACAAAGCTCTGTGTGATTGTCTGCAGGAGGCACAGCCCCGCTCCAAATCAGGTTCAGATGGGCAGCAACAAATCCACTGTCAGAAATCACTTCTTCCCTCTACTTTACCTTTTAAATCAACAATTGACTCGTGAGCTTTGATTTGAATTTATCAAATTGTTTGTGAGCACATGGCTGGTGGGGCTTTAAGGAGTATTTCATGGCAAATGACGTGATGGTCAGCAGGAGAAATTACGACCTCATGCATCTACTTTTTCGTTATTGAATCCAGAAGCTAAACATAACTCATTTCCCCTAAAACACGTCAGCTTCATCATCGATTTGCAAGGTTGCCATCTCAGTTGGTGCCCTTAGCTGAATGAGAAAATGTAGTTCCCTTCTTTTAGCTCTATATATTTCACTTGGATCAGGAATCACTGAAATAATCCCCCGAACACTCTGTGCTTTGCACTATGTGACCCTGCATTATGTTATTTCGGACATCAGTCCCTTTTATGCTGATTCAAACTGTCCCTCCATGACTCTGCAAACATGGGGACCTAGTCCAGTCTGTAACTGAGCTGGATTACTTCCTACTGTTTGTCTGTTTGTCAGAGGTCTCAGAGATCGAAAATCAAAAAATCTAATTTTATTTATATAGCGCCAATTCACAACAGTCGTCATCTCAAGACGCTTTTCAAGGAACAAGAGCAGGTCTGGACCACGCTCATTGTTTGATGATCAAGAACCAACCTAAGATGGGTTTTGGCCCATCTCAACTAACATGAGGAGCCAAAGAGCCAAAGAGATGGAGGAGCTCAGGGCCCAGGGTGGATGCAGCTGGGGTCAGGCAGTTCCGCAGCAGACCGTTTGCAGATTTAGTCCAGTGGCAGCTAAAAGACTCAGAGACACTCAGAGAGACAGAAAACTGGTCAGTGACTTATATGGGACATAAAGATCTAAAGAGGAGATAGAGACAGACTCTAGCTCAGTGTGCCAGATAGCCCCGGCAGTCTAGGCCTATAGCAGCATAACTAAGAGCTGGTTCAAATCAGCCCTGACTATAGGCTTTATCAAAGAGGAACGTTTTAAGTCTACTCTTGAAAGTTGAGAGTGTGTCTGCCCCCCGAACCTCGAGCGGTAAATGATTCCAGAGAAGAGGTGCCTGGTAGCTGAAAGCTCTTCCTCCAATACTACTTTTAGAGACATTTGGTACAACGAGCAGACCTGCAGACTGTGAGCGTAACGGTCTAGATGGAAAGTACGGTATAACTAGCTCGTCGAGATATGATGGAGCCTGGCCATTAAGCGCTTTATATGTCACAAGGAGGATTTTAAACTCAATTCTATATTTAATAGGGAGCCAGTGAAGAGAGGCTAAAACAGGAGAGATGTGCTCCCTTCTTCTAGTTCTAGTCAATACCCGAGCTGCTGCATTTTGGACCAGCTGAAGCGTCCTTAATGACTTACTAGAGCAGCCTGATAGGAGAGAATTACAGTAATCCAGCCTAGAGGTAACAAAGGCATGGACTAGTTTTTCTGCATCGCTCTGAGACAATATGCGTCTAATTTTTGAGATATTGCGCAGGTGGAAAAAGGCTGTCCTGGAAATTTGTTGAATGTGGGAGCTAAAAGATAAATCCTGATCAAATAAAACTCCTAGATTTCGCACAGTGGGGCTGGATGCCAGGCTGATACCATCAAATGTAGCTAAATTACTAGAGAATGCCTCTCTAAGGTGTTTAGGACCGAGGACCAGAACTTCAGTTTTGTCTGAGTTGAGCATTAGAAAGTTATTGGTCATCCAGGATTTTATATCTTTGAGGCAGGCTTCTAACCTGGCAACCTGGCCTGCTTCCTCTGGCTTTATGGATAGGTATAGCTGGGTGTCATCTGCATAACAGTGGAAATTAATCGAGTACTTCCTCATAATTTTACCCAGCGGAATCATGTACAGGGTGAAGAGGATCGGTCCGAGCACTGACCCTTGCGGCACTCCATAACAGACCTTGGTGTGTGCAGAGGATTCATTATTAACATGGACAAACTGGGATCGATCTGTTAGGTACGATTTAAACCAGGAGAGAGCTGATCCTGCTATGCCTATAGATTGTTCTAGTCTCTGAAGCAGGATGGAGTGGTCAATTGTGTCAAATGCAGCACTAAGATCTAACAAAACTAGAACAGAGAGAAAACCATTGTCCGAGGCCATGAGTAGGTCATCTGACACCTTTAGCAGAGCAGTCTCTGTGCTGTGATGGGTTCTAAACCCAGACTGGAAATCCTCCAATAAACCGTTGTTATGGAGAAAATCACAGAGTTGATTCGCAACAACTTTCTCTAGGATTTTAGAAATAAAAGGAAGGTTGGATATTGGTCTATAGTTAGCTAGGGAGCTTGAGTCCAGAGTAGGTTTTTTAAGGAGAGGCTTAATCAATGCAGTCTTGAAAGACTGGGGAACATATCCTGTTAATAAAGACGTGTTAATCAATTTAAGCAGGGACGTACTAATCAAAGGAAGAGTTTCCTTCAGCAATTTAGATGGAATTGGGTCTAAGAGACACGTCGATGGTTTGGCTGCTAGCACCACTGACTTTAACTCAGGAAGGTCAATAGGTGCAAAGTTACTAAGTTGCACCAGAGGCCTTAGGGGCTCCTCAACATTTTTAGGGTTATCTGAGAGAGAGACACCTGATGAAGTCAATAGGTTACTAATTTTACCTCTTATTTTTAAGATTTTATCATTGAAGAAGCTCAGGAAGTCGTCGCTGCTAAGGGCTAAAGGGATACATGGTTCAGTGGTGCTCTGACAGTCTGTCAGCCTGGCTACAGTGCTGAAGAGATATCTGGGGTTATTCTTATTTTCCTCAATAAGAGACGAGTAGTAGGTTGTCCGAGCACGTCGTAGGGCTTTCTTATATTTATCGAGACATTCCTGCCAGAGAAAACGAGCTTCAGCTGTTTTAGAGGAGCGCCAAATCCTTTCACATTTTCTTAATAACTGTTTCAGCTCACGGGTTTCAGCATTATACCACGGGGCTAGCCTCTCGCGTGTAAGAGTTTTCTGTCGAAGAGGGGCAACTGAGTCTAGAATTGATTGCAGTGTGCCTGAGATATCATCAACGAACTGGTCGAGTTGCAAGGGACTGATGTTTAAATATGAGCTATCAGTGAAGTTCTTCTCAACCACAGAATTTAGAGCAGAGGGAATTACCTCCTTGAACTTAGTAACAGCATTTTCAGACAACCTTCTAGTTAGCACGGCTTTGTTATGAGGAGAGTAACCTGAAAGCACAAATTCAAAAGTTACTAGACAGTGATCAGATAAAAGAGGATTTAATGAGCTGACTAACAGGGCTTCAGTTTCGAGGCCATAAGCCAGGACAAGATCGAGAGTGTGGTTAAAGCAGTGCGTAGGTCTATGTACACACTGTGTAAACCCAATTGAATCTAGCAAGGACCGAAAAGAAATGCTTAGGCTATCATTTTCCACATCTACGTGAATATTAAAGTCACCGACGACGATGACTTTGTCTGCGAGAAGGACTAATTCGGATAGGAACTCTGAGAACTCTGACAAAAACTCAGAGTATGGGCTCGGAGGGCGATAAACTATAGCAAATACCAGTGGTCTCATGGACTTTGAGGCTGGATGCGGGAGACTGAGAACGAGACTTTCAAAAGAGTTATAATCTAGTTCTGGTCTTGGGTTAATTCTAAGACTGGAATTGTAGATAGCTGCAACTCCACCACCTCGGCCAGAGTCCCGAGGAATGTGAAAGTTTAGGTGGCTGAGAGGAGTGGATTCATTTAAACTGACATATTCATCCTGACGCAGCCATGTTTCGGTTAGGGAGAGTAAATCAATGTGATGATCAGAGATTAGTTCATTTATTAACACAGATTTTGAATTTAGAGACCTTATATTCAGTAGACCACATTTTATCTTACTAGTACTTGGTTCAGCTATGTTAACAGTCTTAATTCTAGTAAGGTTCTTGTTATTTACTCCTTTTTTAATTGATCCGTTAGAATTTGAGAGCCGAGTACGAGGGACAGACACAGTCTCTATATTAAAGTGACAGTAGCTAGGAGGCTGCTCTAACAAAAGTACAGAGGAACGTGTAGAGCTGTGGCTATGCTCCCTGATTTCTATGTCAAGCTGAGAGTAGCTTGGAAGCTGCTCTGAAGGGAGTACAGAGGGACGTTTTACACTGTGGCTCTGCTCCCTGATTTCTATGTCAAGCTGATTGTAGCTAGGAAGCTGCTCTGAAGGGAGTACAGAGGGACGTTTTACACTGTGGCTCTGCTCCCTGATTTCTGTGTCAAGCTGAGAGTAGCTAGGAAGCTGCTCTGAAGGGAGTACAGAGGGACGTTTTACACTGTGGCTCTGCTCCCTGATTTCTATGTCAAGCTGATTGTAGCTTGGAAGCTGCTCTGAAGGGAGTACAGAAGGGCGTTTTACACTGCGGCTCTGCTCCTTTGTCTCTGTGTATAAGTGGTAGTGGCTGGGAGGCTGCTCTAAAAGAGGCGCAGGGGGGCGTGTAAGACTGCGGCCCTGCTCCCTGATCTCTGTTTTGAATTGTCAGTGGTTCGGATTAATAAAATCGGCCAGATTTCTGGATAAACGGGCCGCTCCATCTCGAGTGGGATGAATGCCGTCCCGACTAATCAGACCAGTCTTGCCACAAAATGACTTCCAGTTATCAATGAAGCTCACGCCGTTTTGCGGACACCACCTCGACAGCCAGCAGTTGAAAGATGAGATGCGGCTACACATCTCATCAGTTGTCTGATCGGGCAGGGGACCAGAGAAAACTACGGAGTCAGACATGGTTTTGGCATATTCACACACCGATTCCACGTTCAATTTAGTGACTTCCGACTGGCGGCGTCGGGAGTCATTAACGCCGACATGTATTACAATCTTACGGAATTTACATTTAGCCTTTGCCAGCAGTTTTAAACTACCTTCGATGTCGCCCGCTCTGGCCCCCGGGAGACACTGAACTATGGCCGCTGACTTCGCTAATTTCACATTTCGGACTACAGAGTCTCCAATCACAAGAGCGTCAGGCTCAGCAGGTGTGTTGCTGAGAGGGGCAAATTTGTTTGAAATGTGAATGTGGTGGTCTACCGTGGGCTTCTTAGGTCTACTGCTATGCTTCCCTTTCACAGTGACCCAACCACTACTACATCCCGGCTGCTCGGGATTCGCCGGGGGGGAAGCTAAGCTAGGCCGACCCGCACCGGCTACCGTGTCCTGGCTGGCTATCGCTACACTAGCATCGGTGCGGAGACGCTTTTCTAACTCTGTAATCCTCGTCTCCAGAGCTAAGAATAAACTACACTTAAAGCAGGTATCGTTATCGTCTAAGGAGGACGAGGAGTAACTGAACATCTGACACACTGAGCAGAAGCGAGCAGGAGAAGCAGGAGACCGGGGGGAAGCCATCGTTAGCAAGTGTAGCTAAGAGAAGCTAAGCTAGGAGCTAGTAAAGTAAATGGTCAGAGAGATCGCCCGGAGTGGAGATAAAGACGGTGCTTGGTGAAAACTATCAGAAATACTTACAGACTTTCTAAACAAACAGATGTACTGATAGATTACAGAGAGAAAATAAACCAAAACAGCAAGAGAGCGCTTTCAGGAGGAACGAAACGCTACACACAGTTCAACAGCAAGGAAGGGAATGAGGCAATGCGCACGCTCACCAGTCAGGAGGAGGAGTCCACGGGACAGAGATGTTCTTTACAATGCTGCAGCACCACTGTCCCGTCTGTGGTGTCCCAATCTACTGAACTTAACCAGCTGCTGCAGCCATCCATTCATTCATCTACTTTCTTAACCACTGGGGCTCAAGCCTATTCCAGCTGCTTTTGGGAAAGTGGAGTTCACCTTCACCAACTGTGGTATGATGTGATCTACCAGTCAGTTTGTCAAGCCTGACATCAACATCCAGTGTCATTAACCAGCTGCAGTGTTTAAAAGCATACTACCACTGGACCCTCCAGCAGCAGGAGACCCACAGTTCACAACAGTGGGCAGGTGTATGGTTAGATAGCTAACGCCAGGAGAAAACTGGGGCCTGATGTACAGCTGGTCTTTTCTCGGGTTTTGGGCTAGTTGTCTTATTGGAGAGGATTCCTCTTAATGCAGCAGAACTCTTTTGGCCCATGTAAGCTCTTCCAGCTTTGTGACAGCAGTTTGATGAAGTTCCTTTTCTGTTCCAGTATGACTGTCCTGCTTACCCAGAGTGACTTACATAATCACTTGGTTTAACAAGTGTGGTGGCGAAAAAACCCACTGCCCTGCAGAGAGTCCTGTGTTTCACTAAACACTTTGGAGAGGATTAAAGGAAAGGACTAGGAACAAGGTCTCCCTGACACCGGTGGCTGATCCAACAAATGCTTTCCAGGCTGAGGAGGCACAACCAAAAGTCTTTGAAGAAACACTCTTTGGAGAATGTGGACAGTTTTCAAGGTGGATCCAGACCTCCTCATAAACACTGGAGATGTAATGATGCTAAACAGACTCAGGGGTGTAAAGTGGGTTAATTGATGAGCTCGTTAATCTGTTAGCCCATTTAATTGGACCCATTGGCATGTCAGATTGGGATGTCACTATCGGATCGTGGATTGAAGCATGATTTAAACATTTCTTTTTATTCTAAATTCAGATTTTTCTATTTGAAATTAAGCAGATGGTTGGACAGAAATCCAAATATTGTGGTGACATTTATTAGAATGATGAAATTGTTGTATTTAGTTAAATGCAAACTACAACAATGTGGTATTGGCATGTGCATATCAGCAATTGGCTCTCTTGTCATTGGTGCCAGTGTTAGTGACAAATGAATACTACTGCTTTTACTTCAAACTACAACTTCACGTCAGGTTGAACATATTTGACTTACCACAGCCTAACACATTTGAAGAGGCTTAGACAGTCCGTGATGAAAGATTTATTTTTAGATGTTAGTGATAAGGTTATATTCACCTCACCTTTATCTAAAGCTTTACTTCAACAGACTCTGCCTCTTCTCCTTTCAGTAAACTGCAGAATATGCCACTTTAAAGGTGCAGTGTGTGAAAATATTCTCTGACATCAGGTTCAAAAGTGAAGCACCCCCTTGCTCACCTCCTCCATCAGTGAAATTCCACAAGTCAAGTTGGCCTTCAAGGACAAAAAGCTCCTGTGATGCATGACCAGTATGATCCTCCATTTATCTTCTCAATACTATACATCAGAATTGCTTCTCAATACTTATTCTTTGACGCACTTTGTCTTCCAGCTAGGACATTTTCAGCAGCACCCCACTGGATACAGAAATCTGCAAGGCCAGTACTGGATTGTCTGTGCTGTGCCATTCCAAAAACATGGTGGAGCATGACAGCCAGGCTGGCTTCAGATGAAGGGGACCCGCTCCTACTTTGATAGAAAGGCTTATTCTAAGTTGTGGAGTCCTTTTGTTGTTGTTTTGCTGAATTCCTCACCCTGAAAGCTCATGAAATTCACCTTTAGCTCAGCAGAAAATGCATCTGAAAAACATTTGTGAATTTGGAAAGTCTGACTAGTTCTACCAGCAAATAAATGAATAAATAGTCAAGAGTACACCAAGCAAATAAGCACATGTTCTGCTTTTACGCACCAAAAAAATGAGACTTCCCCAAGACATAATGAAGCACCAAAGTATTTGATGTTGAAAAACAAAAAACATTTAGACATTTGCTGAGCTCATTTCTCTGCATAGAGAAGAAGAGTTATACATGTCTCTGTTCAAACTGAGTTTTGAGTTGGAGCCAGTGACCACACCACTAATGTATTCAGCAGAAGGTTAGTCCTCAGAGTCCCAAATAAAAAGGACGACACTCTCTCTTTTCTATAGGTGTCCTACTTTGTGATTTGAGCAGAAAAGAGGACATGTTTTACACCACCAGCATAGCTCTAAAGCCACTCTGTCAAACTCAGGAACCAGACTAAGCCTGAGTTTGCTCAGCCCTCTTGAACTCTGAGCCACAAGTGGGGCTGCTCATCGCACCACTGAGGCTCATAATTAAAAATCTCCAGTTACTTCCTGTTTACCTCCGCTGACCCCGGCCCGATGCCTTGGCTGTACCCATGCCAGAGAGCCATTTCTGAGGAGCAATGGGAGGACCTTGGCCTGGCTGGCGACCAGATGACGTTGGAGCATGATGGGGGAAGTTGATTTAAAGGTGAGACGTGACCGCTGACTAGGGCTGCACAATATATCGTTTGAGCATCAGTATTGTGATGTACATGTGCACAATAGTCACATTGCAGAGCCTGCGATGTAGGAGGCAATGAACTCATCTAATTTCAAGGGTAGCTGACTGAGATACACTGCATGTGACTCTGCATGTGCTGTGTAGCGATCCACCACTCACATTCGTTCTTTACTCAGTTGCCAATCAGATTACCCTGCCAGCCTTCAATCAAAATCAGAGAGGAGGAAACCACACCCCTGCACATGTCCTGCACATGGAGGGAGTCGCTGGCCCTGCCAGTGTTGTGCTGAGAAACGCATACCCGCCGAGAATTACTTTTGGAACATTACTCATTACTGTTTAGCCCCACAAATAAGAACTGTATGGGTTTTAAATTGTACATTTCCAAGGACTACTCTACTGTGACCGGTGTGGGTTTTGTGAGACGTATGCAATCCTCGGTAGGCCTGTCTTTCTCGGCACAACACTGGTAACAACAACAGTAATTGCAAAATGAGCAACAAACAAGAGAAGACCACCGAACATTCAGACTTGTTGCCACAAAGAAAAGCAACGTCAGTTATCCGGAATTATTTCGGTTACAAGAAGGGTGATGTCGATCAAAACACATGTTCTGTGTTCATCTGTTGCCACACTAATGTCCCAGCACAATAAAAGCAAGCTAAAAATATTTCTAAGACAGACAGAAGCCATTCTACTAACATTCACAAAAGAGGTAAGACCAGTGCAGGTAAATTAGGTAGATTTCAGCAGTGCAGCATAGCATAAAGTGCTATTCAGGTCATCTGGTGAAAATTCCTGTATTTTTTAATATCGCAATATATATTGCAGGGTTGAAAAAAATTGCAATGTTAGTTTTTTCCAATATTGTGCAGCCTTAGCGCTGACAAAGAGCATGTCAGGTAAACACTATACAATCATGATGCTGGATTGGCCTCACTTATGACTCCAGCATGTAGACTGCAGGAGACAGAGACAGGCTGAAAGGGATCCACTATCCTCTCTGGGGTTGAGCTAACACCCAGGAATGCAGGAATGTCAACTGACGTCTTCCTCATCAGGAAGAGGGAGCGGGTTGGGGAGGTGACAGTGTCTTATAGTTTCAGGAAGGAATTGATACTGCAGGGCCATCTGAGGATTCAAATATTCACACTCAGGGGAAGACACTCTCAGGAAGAATGAAGCAGAGCAATATAGAACAAAAGAGAAGGAAAACATGAGGACTTACACATGACACATGATTTAACGGTCTGAAGGGAACACTGTCAGTGAAACCCCCCTCTTGGAGCAGTAGCCTATGTGGTGAGTGAGCGGCAGAGTAGCAGGGGGCCATAGGTACAGTAGGCACTCTGTCTATCTCATAGGCCTTTTCAGCTTCGTGGTTTGGACCGTAGATCAGCAATGTAGGTGGCTGTACGTGAAGATATGGAGACCTATGTGTGCCCAGCTTAAGTATTTAATTTACTGCTGCAATTAGAACACATCCAGTCTGTGTCAAAGAGGACTAGTAGTGGCTAGTCCTGAACTAAGCCCTCACTTGGCATTGTGCAGTACCACATATTAGTCATGCAACTCCAATGTAAGGTCCTAAAAACAAAGTTGAGGCATCCGCTTCTGTTATCTGTCAAAAGAGCTGCCTATCAGCTGGCCAAGTGAGGTGGGATATCTGCTCCTTTAATAGTGGCTGCGCTCACATATATACACCTACAGACGCATATTCCCAAGTGTCCACCATACATACATCAGCGTTGTTTCATATCAAAGACCTTGACTTTGGCAATCTCTCATGTTTGCTTGGAATTAGCACTTTTTAATAAACTCATTTAGTTCTATACATAGTGTTAATGCAGAGGGAAAACACCAGCTAAAACCTTTGACGTCTGTCTGGGTAATATGGGCTTATAGGAAGCTTATACAACTTCCCATAAGACAACACTGAGCCATGCAGGCTTTCGCAGCACAAATGCCCTTTGTAGCATACACAGAGCAGGCTCTCTCCAAGTGTTGAAGTAGAGAAAATAACCCCTTCACCAAAAGGAGGTCAAGTTGTAGCCATTGTGGAAGTACTATGTCCACTGTATGCTGAATAGACAAAGTCTGTAAACTGACTGTTTCTGATCCACTCTGAACCGTCAGGAGGGATGGATGCTGCACTAGCTTGCATTTATAAAACCACAGAGCAAATTTCATAAGAGTGTTCAAGGTATGATGTATTTTTTTAATTTCAACTTGAACTTTTTTACAAAGCCACACTGGCAAACATGCAAATAAACATATTTTCAAACTTGTACACAGTTTGATTAAGTCTTTGAAAGTGTTTTAAAACAGTCTTAAATGGCTGAGAGTAAAGACAGGTCCAAACAAAAATTCATATTTGGTTAATGGTAAAAGAGGAGACTGGGTATTTACTCTTTACCTTTGGTTTGAACATTTCAAATGATGTAGCATGCTGTTTTCTGTTCTGTCTATATAAATAAATGCACTCCTCACCATTGTTCTCTATGATGTCTTGTTTCAGTTTTTTCCCCCTTACTGGGCTTTTAAATAACTGATTAGTGATGGGAATTACAGCTCTTTTTAGTGAGCCAGATCATTCGGCTCAGCTCACCATGACTCTTTCAGCTCCCAAACGGCTCTTCATTTCACCACTTATACATTTTCGAATTCAGCCAAATTTAGTGCTGTTTGGCCTATATCTACGTATGTGTACACATAGCTCTAAAATAATTCAATACATCCTTTGTACTGAAGTATTCATGAGTGAAAATTACTTTTTCTAATATCCGTCTAATGAGCACAAGCACATGGCACACCCCCGGCCCTTGTGTGATTGGTTGCATGCACTTGACAGTCTTGCAAGGGGGGGGGGGGCAAAACATCTGACAGACGGGAGCCACCTCTCATCGTTCACGTTAAAGAGCCCGCTCCAGTACCTTGCGACCAATTCATCACTAAAACTGATAAATGTACTCATTATATGAAGGTTAATAACATGGCTATTACAAAAGCTGAGCTATAAAATGATCAAGATTAAAATGCCACAGTTGTGCATTTCCAAACAGTCTGTTCCAAATATAAAGCCTTTGTTACCAATGCTTGGATATGTGACTCAAATAAACCAAAGAAGGCCTTTATAATCTTGGCTTTCAGATTTATTATTGAAACAAATGCTGCACTGCTGCACACTCACTGATGGCAGAGGCTGACATGTCCAGAGTCCATCAGTTTTTGACAAATTCCATTCACACACTACTGGGCACAGTCAGCGGGGTCATGTGTCTTGTCCACATGGACACATTTTAAAATGTGGGATTTGCATATAGTGAAATGTTGTTCCAAAAGCTTTTGTGATACAGTGTCAGGCTGACTTTAGTCTAAACTGCTGCACCTGCGTGTTTAAGACAAACACACTGAGCTTGGACTGAAAAATGGACTGAAAGATCTTATTTTAGCTCTTTTTGACTGAAAGTGCATTTTACACCTGACTCACTGACTGAGCCATCTAGGAGTTTGAAAGTGAAACGTACCATTAAGAAGTGAGAAAGAGGGACGGGAGATGGGGTTGCAAAACAAAACACACACAAAAAAAATGAATGCATTAACCAAGACCTTCCAAACAAAACACCATTTTTTTAACTTTGCGTGGTTGTAAAAGTTAACTCAAGCATGCATGGTTATGTAACCTCAATTATACATGTATTACATTATTATAGGCAAATGTGTACCATCCACTGTTACAAATACTAGCTCAATATGAGGCAGTCCTGTAGAAATGAGATCAGATAAACTGACTTTATGGATCTCATCAGAGGAGAAATGTGGTTGTTTCAGCAGCACTGTTATAGTCAGAGAGTAAGAACACATTAAGAGTGAGAGTCAAACAAACTGGAAATGTCTGACATATAAAGGCCTTTGATTTGTGATCATAAAGATCCCCTCCTTTTTGCAGTACTAATGTAACATTAAAATAGAGAAATATGAAGTGAGGCTGGGGCCTGCAATGGTCTTTTACATAAAGATGTTTTTCTATTTATTTCCAGTGTTTACTCTGCTTCCTTCTGAAAAGAAGGTATGAAACCTATTAACCCGATGGTTAAGAGGCAGAATCCTGATATTGCTTCAGACCCTTGTGTGGCTTGTCCTCCTCTCCTGCCTGTGTACACTGAAGCTGTGCCAGAGTACCGCTGTGCTGCACTGCGATGTGCTGTTCTATTCTGTGCCGTCCTGTGCTGTGTTTGCCGGCTCCTCACTAGGTGCCAAGTGATTTTTATCACTGCAAAAACAGTCTCCTTCCAACCTTGGCTCTCTTAGGAGCATATGAATACACTTTACACTCACACGAAGGAAAACAGGTAACTTGAGACTAGGCCTGGGGTAAGAGCTGAGCCTGCAGGTAAAAGGACTGCAGTGTGTCAGTGTTGGTGCCGTGTGGCATCCTACTCAATGTGTGTTGGACTTGCTCGCGCCCATAGATACCTTTATGACCGGAGGTGTGTCTGCACAGTGTATGTACTACACTTTCAATGCTTCACATACAGTCACTTTAGCATTAGATGACTGGGTTGAAGTCCAGTGAAGGACAGCATGCTTTGTCTGAATTTTAATTTATACTCTTTTAGGGAACTATATAAGTATATATCATCTGTTGACTCTATCCTGATTTTGGTAGTTAGACATGATGAGCTCAGATATATGGCTTTTTATTGTTTAACAAGTGACAGAAGAAATACTTTTAAAAAGTGACACTTTACAGTCATAAAAAAGTGTGTGTATATCAGTGTGGGTTTAAGCCAAAACCAGATTAAAAATATTAGGTCATCAGCTACCTGGATAAGGTGTATTTCTACACTTTAACATGGAAAGTGAGGCTGATGATTTCTCATCAAGCCCTACCTGAAGGTTCTTAAATGACCAGGGGCCTCATGTATCAACGCTGGCGGCGCCAGAAAACCTTGCGTCCGCCAAGATCGGCACACATGTCCAGATTTATCATCGCGACACGAGCGTTGGTTCCAGCGCTAATCAACACAAAGTGAGGAGGTGGTGTAGAAGTTGGCGTTGAGCCGATACTTGCGTTGACGGCACTTTGGCGACGCTGTGTGGCGGTGTTTGGTGACTCACTATGTGACAAGCGTGCACCACATCCCCGTGGCCGAGCAGCACGTCGCCCCACATGACAAACCAGCAGCAGACGGAGGGATGCGAGCTGATCCCTGCCGGGCCGCCGTCCTCATCGCCACAGTGTGAATGGGTAAGAAGTGAATACACAGTTCAATGAGCCAAATTAATTTATTTTCGCCACCAGACGCTCGAGGACATTTACGAGCCGGTCCAGCCGCTCGTTGATCCCCGCGATCTCACTGATGATTTCTTCCTGCGATCGCAGGACCGCCTCCGTGAGGACCCTTCCACTGCGTCCGGGTGGTCCAGCGGAAGCGGTGGACGTTCCACCGCTTGTCGGCGCACTGGTGCTGATGCTGGTGCTGGGGCCGGGGTGGCCCGAATGCCGCTGGTCCTGGCCGACGACTCCCAGCCGGCGGACGGGCTGCCGCGGGCCGGGGTTCCCAAGCCGGCGACACGGCCGACACATTGATTTCTGTGACACAATAAAAATATTGGTTCATTTCAATTCCTGCTTCTGTGTATCTGTTGCGTTTACATCTCTCTCCACAGTATCATAGGTAATGTAATCCAGTATTTAGAGGTCAGTTATGCACATTACAGTTGTTTATTGCATAAAAAGTTATCGAAAAATGAAGTTAAGGGCGAAGTATAAATCACGTCTAAAAATAGACTGAATCCCGACGTTGAAATGAAGTATAAACTTAGACTAGACGTCTAATATACGTCTTTTGCTCAGTGGGATGGCAAAGCATGTGGACATTTGTGTGACACGCCACTTACCCTATAATAATAATCGCCACCACCCGCTGCTCAAACGGCGTGAGGGTCTCCTCCCCCGGAACCCCACCTGTCTGGCCGGTACTCCTCCGGAGGGCAGCTGTACGCCGCTTGACCTCCACCTTGAGGTCCGACCACTTTTTTTTAATCTCCGCGGGGGTGCGTGTCTCGGAACCCACCGCGTTCACCCTCTCGCAAACTTTCTCCCACTCCAAGCGTTTTCGTTTTGCACTGACGCCACTGGACAGGCTGCCAAACAAAACACGCTGTCGCTCCTCCACCTCCGCCACCAGCACCTCCACCTCGCACGCCGTAAATTTAGTTTTTCTTGTCATTTTGTCTGCGTGCGAGGACAGGGAGACCCTATTTAAATAAATCTGCATATTTATAGGAGGGCGTAACGGGGGCGGGCCCGGTCACTCCGACATCTGCGCTCAATTCCAAGCTGATTGGGATTTATCAAGGAAACACACGTGGCTTTCGGCGCCCACACACCTTGATACATACAGATTTTTTTCAGCGTGACGGACCTTGCGTTCGTTCGTTTCTGGTATGAGTCCCACGCAAGTGTTGATACATGAGGCCCCTGGCCTTGAACACATCATAATCTTACCTATTGTCACCTTACTGAGTTGGCAAAATAGCTTTTAACCTTTTAGTATCTACACTGGATAACTGTTGTTATCAAGACTTGATAAGAACTCTTGGGGAGCTTTCCAGCAGCAGCACAACTTTAAAGAGTTTTTCGGGCTCTGGTGGTTCAGTGACTGGAAAAATTCATTGATAAGAATGCTGATGTGCTGTGGAGATCATATGCCTCCCTTGCAAAAAATTCTTTTATGACATGCATTTTGCTTCCCTTGCCTCCTTATCTTATTAGATGTTGAAACGTTACCAACATTTAGACCTCTCTGCTTATGAAGCTATCCTCTTAAGCAATAAAATAATTTGGCCTTGAATTTCTAAGTACAACACATGTGTGAGAAGACTCCTGAAAACAGTCATAGCTGATAAAATACATTCCCATATACATCCTCTATTTAGATCCACTGATCCACTTTTAAAAAAGGGCACAGCAATGAAAATCTTACTTGATAATACTGGCTAACTCCATTTGATTTCACATTGTTATTAGATTATTCATCAGTGTAACAGTGATCTGATTGATATAATGTGGCTCCATGTAAAATGTTAAATGTAATGTGGCCCTGCACCACTCTGACATGTTTCTTTAATACACTACAGCCTTTCTGTTGTATATCCATTCTTCAGTGAAATCTTGGTAAGGAACAGGAACAACACTTTCAACAACAGGTCCATATATAGACCTGGCATTACCATTGACTTATAAATACTCTTGAACCTTTTATGAGTGGTGTTATTTCAGCAGAATAAAAGAAGTCAGCTGCTAACCAAAGCAGGACTTTCTTCTACTTTTTATCTTTCTTTCACTAATAAAGAAATAGTCTGCATGTCTTTGTTTCTTGATCTTGTGGTTCTCATGTTTGTTTTAATCAAATGGAGCCCTTTGGAGGGACGCCACTTCTGTAACATGGAAACTCTACGTCCTAAAAGCATCAATCTGGAGGAAAAGGACAGCAGGGTTTCTGACCTGTACCCTTTCCTTCTCCCTCATCAACGTCTGTTTATTTAAAATCATTTTTTCTCCTTATTTTTACACACATGTACATTAATCCCCAGTCATACATCTTCACCCCTCCTTCGCTTCATCCCTCCTTCTTTACCAGGGCCGTTTATTTTAGATTCCTGAGGAAAAATCTGCAGTGAAATAAAAATAAAGGTAGCTTCACACTCATAATATTTAGAGTGGAGTGCTATGTATTTTCCTTTTATTAAATGCTGATTAATATGCAGTGTCGTGGAGGCTAATACTGCGGCTTTCATTTCCCCAGTATCCTGTGCTGAGCCGGCTCTGCCTCAGAGGGGGAACAGCCACAAACAGGCTGCAGCAGAGTTTGAAGTCTGGTTTGAATTAAGAGAAAGAAAACTCCTTCTGACCGTTACTCTTTTTCCTTTCTCCTCTTCTGTCAGGATTTCCTTTTTTTCTGATCTTGTGATTATCAGGAGGATGTGTGTTTTGTGGCTGGTGTGAATGAGGATACTGGGAATGTCCAGAGCCTAATTGCTCCATCAAGATTTTTAGATTAATGTGTGTGGATTCCTTTAAATGAACAATTAACATGTTTCATTGTGGCAGATGAGGAAGTGAAGGCAGACATAACAATGCTGTGTCAGCAGACTCTCCAACCACATTCTCAATGTACGAACAGCAGCAAACTCACATCAGCTTCATACATCAAGTGCATTGAAAATATAACCGTGAAACGGAGCTGCAGAAAAGGCTGCCTCTAAGGACACCCACATTTCAGAAGCAAACAAACAGAGAAGTGAACTCTGAACATAAAAAAGGTGGAGCTGCCCCCCCCAAAAATCTATAGATCAATTTCTGGGAGAAGCCCAGTGGCCACAACTCTTAGTTTTTTCTCATCTAACACTTGTTTATCACATAGAGAAGAAAAGGCATGTGGCGTTTGTAAAGCATACGATTGAATGTATAAGGGCTGAGGAGAGTAAAGGGAGTAAAGGGGCAAGGGAACCCCATCTCTCTCCTCTTCCTCAGGCCATAATCATGCCCTTGTTCTTTCTCCACAAGAAACCATACAAGAGACCTGCCAACATATTGTAAGTTTCTGAGCATCATACAAGCAGCATAGAGGATTTCAATACTGGTGTGCATGGAAGTAGAATAGCCAGAAAACAGATGTGCCACAACAAAAACATCTTGTTTGCTCCAGTTTCATGCCATGAACACCTCAAAGATCAGGACCTGGTTGGGAAGTATGACTCACAGCAAGTGTGTAAGTGGCGCAGGTTGGCCTGTCACGTGAAAGGCTGTCTTGGAACAAGCTGGTAAGCATATAGCTGGCTGTTTAAACAGGTCTCTATGAGATACCCTCTCATTTCCTGCTGGAAAAGCTGATCAATCACACCTCTCATCACCTTGGAGCCAGAGAGGAATGGAGATGAAGGGTGATATGTTCAGGAGAGAGTGAAAGGTGAGTGGAGCAGAGGAGCGACAGGATCCTGAGGTCATTTTTAAGGTGCTGGTGCTTTATTGTGGAGCTGCATGACTGAAGCATTGGAACAGAAATAATCAAGATGATTGGTTCATCAAATAGAGTGATTGCACAGATCCACATTAAAGCAATGTGAATAAATGCTTGAGTTACACCTTTATTTTAGAAAATCAGACTTTGTGAGTGTTGCTCTGTAAGTAAATGTTTCATTGCATACAGTGTTGTCTGGTAGAATTAGATTTTTAAGAATCAACCTTGAGAGTTATCACTTCAGGTGTAAAGGTCAAAACAGACGAGGTCCCACTGTGGCAGAAAACAAAAATGAGCACATATATCTCTTCACTGGAGGAATATGGGGGGGAACATAGGAGAATGAAAGAAAAGGAGGAAAAGGAGGAAAGAAATGGATTGGAAGTGCTTCAATACTGCATGGTTCTTAATCCACAGACCTTGCTCTTTTCCTCCATAATTTGTCTGTCTGAGTGTTTTTCAAGAGCTAGATGAATTGGGAGAGTTAACATCCATCTATCAATGCAGAAAGAGGAATGTCCTGCTTTTACTGCTCCTCCCTCCCCCCCTCCCTACTTCCCTGCCCAGCAGATAAAACAACACTTTGTGCCAGCAGCTCTTGATTTCCACTGCTGCAACACCATGTCATTTTTCAGGCGGCCTCTATCAGAAGCATTTAGGCTGAATGCAGAGCAGACCCCAGTAGCCAAATGGCCCCTGCCTTTTCTGACTCAGACCATACTCAGCTCCAGTTTGTTGAGACGTGGGCCTGTGTGTGTGTGTGTGTGTGTGTGTGTGTGTGTGTGTGTGTGTGTGTGTGTGTGTGTGTGTGTGTGTGTGTGTGCGTGCTCCATGGCCCTAATTTTAACAACTCTCCTTTGAAATAACAGGTAACCTTATGACTTTATTCTTATAAATTAATGACTTTATTCTCGTAAATTCACGAATTAAATTTTGAAGTCTTTAAAAAAAATTCTCAATATGGCCCTCATATTCCTTCATTCAAAACATGCAATAATTGGATGAATTTTGTGGGAATGATCTGTGCTTGTATGTATCTATTGTTTTGTGTCTGTGCAAGGTCGCACAATTAAAAAATAAATGCTGCGCTCTGCAGCTTTTCTTCAAGTCAGTTGTGACGCGAGCCTGAGGGCTGGGACATTTGGCGACTCAACCAGGAAGTCTTCCGAATGGTAGTCTGTCCCATTTCACTAAAACCGGACCATCTCACTCAGGGTACTCAAGTCCACATAACGGCAGTGCGCTCAGCCTTATGTGGTCTCTGAAATGAGACACAGCCTCAGAGATGCTGGATACTTTAATGGAAGTCATGAACATCAGTGTCTACTGAGATATTGCTTTACTGATGTTATTCAGAAAGACCTTGATGAGTGTGTGAGACTGTGGAACAGTCACAGGATTCGCCCCTCCAGAACAGCATCATATCCAGGAGGAGTGCCCAATGAGCTGTACTACCTATCTCACAGGTAAGACTTTGGTGATAGATTGATATTATTGGTAGTTTTCTTTCTATCTTAAATGTCAGAAATTGAGATGAGTTCTTCTGTAAATAGGTTTGGTTCCAGAGATTGCGGATTTCAAATTGAACCTGCTCAACTGGATGCCTTTCCTGAGGCTCACCTGACAAGAACACAATGTGGGGACACAAACATGCAGGAGTACTTGGACTTAGCTATGGAAAGCAACCATTTTCAGAAACCAGAGCACTGGCAGCCTGCATGTGAGCTGTATCTGAGACTAAAAGAAATTGATCAGCTGTGAATATAAGAGTGGTTTATTGTAATGGTAGAAAAAAAGTGTCTGTATTTGCACACAGCTTCACTATTTCAGGAAGTATGTAAATAAAAATGAAGCAAAAACAATTAAAGTACAAAAAATCTTTGTCTCATCAAATTCTTGATTCATAAATTCACCCTGGGAGAGTTGTGGATTCAAACAGTCCAATAGCACATGCTCGAACATAACACAACATTTAAAAAAAAAAACAAAAAAAAAAACTCGGTAACACTTTATATTAAGGTCCTTGTAATAAGCATTAGTTAATGGTAATAAGGCCCTTATAAGTGCGTACAAGATGCTTATTAACATTATTATTTGTTTATAAGACTATATATCTATTAATAGTCTCATTATAATAGTTATTTGCAGACTTTAAGAGATTTATAATAACTTATAAGAAACTTGTTAACTGTTTGTTGATGCTTACGAACATTAATAAAATCCTCATGAGTATCTTATAACTGTTTATAATAACATTATAAACACATATATTGACTCAACTAGCCCAACCATGATGGCTTTATCATGCCTTTATTAATCTTTTTGTTTGATTTATTAACATTAATATACACTTTATTGCTCATCTACTGTAAGTTAACTATGCACTTGTTTACAGTTAACTGTGCTTTTTGCAGGTACTGGATCTAAAGTGAGAACAATGTCTTATTAAGGCTAATAAATCTTTTATTGAGCATTATTATGCCTTTAAGAATATTTTTTTCCTGCTTTATCAAAATAAAATGTACTTTACTATGCCCTTGTTATCAGTTAACTATGCACTTATTAACAGTTAACTATGCTTTTTGCAGGTATTGGATCTAAAGTGAGAACAATGCCTTATTAAGTCTCATAAATCTTCTATTATATGGAGGATGACTCCTCTGGTAAGTTTAACTGCAGCTAACTAGTTAGTGCACATTCAAACACGCAGCTAGCTACATAGCTAGCTAGCCAAAGCTTGTAATTTTATGGAGCATTACTGTTGCAGCCTGACAGGGGTGCAGCAGCAGTCTTGAGCTGGTTACTCCTCTGTGTATTAGTGAGGGATGAAGTGCCTGTCCAATTGAAAATAATCAAACTCATATAAACAACCTATTTTCCTATTTGGTTACATTAAAACTCTGTTTTGAATGTGCACTAACTCGTTAGCTGCAGTTAAACTTACCAGAGGAGTCATCCTCCATATCACAACGGCTCCTCTTGTCATCATGATCTTTTCGAGATCCAGAGCGGGTTTGTATTATCCGCGGGGCCGAAGATGTTGTTCTCTTCATTTTGCAAGCTGCACCAAAACGACGTGCACATTGATCGTGTGGTTGAGCCGCTAGCTTAAACCGGAAGTATCAGTTCTACACTGCTCTTTCAAAATAAAAGCATATGAGAAGCGCACAAAGGCAAGAACAGCTACGGATGTAGGCTGAAAAGAAGCGAAAAAAGACGCGACCCGCGAAAAGCAACGGAAGAGGAGAAAAAAAAGTGACTTTACCAAGATGACTCTGCTAAACAAAATCAGAAAACTTATTTTTGAGTTCAACCAGAAAAACTTTAAACTTTACCTTCAAAAATAAGTTTTCTGATTTTGTTTAGCAGTGTCATCTTGGTAAAGTCACTTTTTTTTCTCCTCTTCCCTTGCTTTTCGCGGGTCACGTCTTTTTTCGCTTCTTTTCAGCTACATCCGTAGCTGTTCTTGCCTTTGTGCGCTTCTAACATGCTTTTATTTTGAAAGAGCAGTGTAAAACCGATACTTCCGGTTTAAGCTAGCGGCTCAGCCACACGATCAATGTGCACGTCGTTTTGGTGCCGCGTGCAAAATGAAGGGAACAACATCTTCGGCCCTGCGGATAATACAAACCCGCTCTGGATCTCGAAAAGATCATGATGACAAGAGGAGCCGTTGTGATGTGGAGGATGACTCCTTTGAGTCTGAACTCTAGGATCCATTCAGCCATATGGCTTAAAAGCAGCCAAACCCTGGACTATTTTGAATCCCAAAGTCCATTTGAGACCTAAACTTGCTGTAGGACTCTAGGATTGGCAATCTCAACAAGTTCGAACAAGTGTTGGCCATCGGAAATGGAGACTCATCCTGGAACTCAATTTTTGGAAATGGCTCCAGTTGGAAGGAGGCAGTTAAGACAACCCAGTTGAAAACATCAACACCTCTTCCATAGATACAGCAGCCTCGCCCTCTGCAAAGGAAAAAGATGTATGATTGTAATGTGTAATGATGTATAAGTATGTATAAGTAGTTAGAAAAACATACAAACCTTCACAGTCAATGAAATAATGTGCCCAGTAGGCCAAGATTTGGCTTTCTTTCTGTCTCCTGTTGCTCCCTGCAGGGCTGAGGTCAGGTTTGAATAGTCTTTCCATTTCCAAGGCAGTCAGTCTCTTTACAGAGTGGCATAGGACAGGGGTCAGCAAAATAAGGTGTTGCTGTAGTGCCGCTAAAAACTGAAGGGCTGAAATACCATCTTTGAATCCAATGAAAAGAGAACACAAACAGTAATTCACTGGTGTGTAATGCCAACTCTATTTAAATTGTCGAAAGTAAACTCTGAGTTTTTCATCCCAAAAACTGCAATCCACCTGTGTATTCGAAAAAAAAGTTTTTATGATTTCTCTATGAAGTTCATTCTGTCTTCCATTTTACAATTAAGCTCTTGTTTTCTTTTATCTCAGACAGTAGGTATTTACCTGACATGTCTCGGCTCAAGCTTGCACCTTCTTCAGAGTGTCACGTGGTGTTAGTGCGATGACGTCTTTATCAGCTGGTGTTCCATGAAGGCGTGACTCATCCGTCAGATCCAAGCTGCGGCTCAGCGCACGTCCACCAGAAAGCCCCACTGAAGAAGGTGCAAGCTTGAGCCAAAACATGTCAGATAAACACACCTTAACACCTTCTGTCTGAGCTAAAAGAAAACAAGCTTAGTTTTCACGATTTACACATGGCAAGGTAAGCGTTACAAAATGCACAAATTACACACAACCACAGTCACATGGCCAAATGATGCAGAGTGCAGGGTAGCATGAATACAAATATACATGCCAGGAGGCATAAAAAAAAATCTTACCATTAATAATATGATCCTACCTGTCAATTACAGATGAGTTGCGGTCAATTATATACCAGCGGCGATAGTCTGCCACAATATCCTTCTTCTCCTCCACAAAAGACACACGTCTCATACAGCCTGCTGTCTGTTACATTGTGCTGTGTCCCATGATGCATTCTCTTAGAGCGTCCAATGAAGCAGCATTATCAATCTGAAAAATATAAAAAACAGGCATAGACACCCCAGTAAATAACTGTGTATTGTATGTTCTTGCATACTTATCTAGTGACATACATAGAGCAATAAATAAAACCAATTATGTGCACCAAATGTAGGAGGTAGAAATTCCCCTAAACACCAACAACATAAAACTCAGTGTAACTACACTGCAGCTTTACGCTATTCTCACCTCTCGCAAAGCTTCCCCTACTTCTTCGTCAGTTATTGGACTAAGCGATGGTTTGAATGAAGGCTGGCCAGCAAGATAATACACAAGATCCTCTGACAGGAATTGGGCCCTGGACCTCCATGTACAACTGACACTGCAATCATCTTTCCTGCCAGGAAGTATTCAGCTTCCCGAACAGCTGTGAATGAATTCCTATTTCAAAAATAAAACATACATAACATTGCATACTTTGGGATATTGAGAGAAAAAGCATATGCCATGTGATATATTAATCATCATTAACCAGCTATTAGTGTAGTACATATCTAGCCCTATGCATACCATTTGCATAGTAGACCAGGAACCGGTGTCCTTCTGATCTATCAAAAATGGGCCGGTCTTTCAGGTGTTTCATGAGCAGAGATAAAAATTCTCGCTGTGGACCACCTGTGTCGATTCCATCCTCAAAAACACCAGAATCATCAGTAAATCTGACCAGCATGTCACAGGTTTCAGAATATGTTGAACACTTAAAAGCTCGGACTGCTCCATCCCAAAAATTCGCCCTTGAGATATTGAACCTGCTGACCCTTTTGTGATCAATAGGAAGCGACAGGTTGGCCGCAATGTCAGGCAGTGTGATGTCCATCTCCTCCCTGAAATGACAGCAAAGTTATCTCATCAATAAATATTCCAGATAAGAGCAATATTGCACAATAAAAAGAATTGGAATGCCACAGTCAGAAGTTCATCTTACACAGCTGGATTTTGGAAATTCTCCACCCTAACTGCAACCAGATCCTCCTCCTCTTCCTCGACATCTGGTGCATACAGGGCTGTGTATTTACTGTTGGGGAATCACAATTTCCACATCTTACAAAACACAACATTTTCCTGAGTAATAAAATGTAAATTACATGAGTCACTAACATTTGTACTTACTTGTAGCAAGAAGTCTCAGTTAAGTTTGTTTTAGGGGGATCCATGTCCTCTGCATCAGATATTACTATCTAGACAAGAGATTAAAATGCTTGAAACAAAAACACTAAAAGTAAGAAATTACAGGCTGCCACAGTCTTCTTTAGTACCTGCCCAGGCTGACTTGCTGCTGAATTTCCTGCTGCAGGTCTGAAGCATGTAAAAAAATAGTCTATTAAATTTGTTTAACTCCCTGACAAATGCTAGATGCCAAAATGTACCGACCTTTCATCTTTGGGTTTGTGTTTGGGAGTGCTTTGGTTTTCTGGTTCAAAAACCTAAGAGGAAAAACATACATTTATTAGTACTTTGTAATAGCTTCCATAACTGTTGCCCTACAGTGACATTATATATCTGTGGTGAAATGTTGTCAGTGCTGTGATAGATAAATCAAACATTTTCATGCATACAGATATTATAAAAATATGAAAAAATATTTTGTGTACCACAGTGTCAGCTTGGTTGAATGCGGCTGTGTTCCTTGTTGTAATGATAATTTCAGTGTCAGAGTTTGAGGTATCATCCACTTCTTTAAAAAAAGAATAATTCGACAGATCATGTAGATACTGTGGGTGTATTCTTCAGTAGAGTACCCAAAATATAATAATAATGAAATCCACTAACCTCCTTTGAAATCTTTTTCCAGGCAAATGAAAAAGGTGATCCTGCCATATGGCCTCCCTAGTTCCTTTTTATATTCGGACAGTTTAAATGGTCTTTCTGACCCAGGCACATGGACCACCTCTGAACAGTCAGGATATAAAAGGACATACGGCCCTTCCGGCATTGTCCTTGTTAAATGTTATCATTTTCTGGACAGCTTGTTTCAGTACATCAGGTGCTTCTACCTCTGGGTCAACCAATAATGGGAGTGTTTTCCCTCCCCAAGGTTTTAAACCAGTTACATCAGTTCCATTTAGCACCATCAGTCCAATGTTTATCTAAAATGGGAAAGATAGAGTTACCTATTACATAAACATATAAAACACAAATATAAATGATAATAATAATAATAATGCATCAGATTTCATATAGCGCTTTATCAGAGACCCTCAAAGCGCTTTACATTGGATACATCATTCATTCGCTCACACAGTCACACTTTGGTGGTGGTGGTGGAAACATGGCTGCCATTCTGCACCTACGGCCTCTCCGACCACCACCACACAACACTCACAATCATACACCAGTGGAGGACACACACTGGGAGCAAGGTGGGTTAAGTGTCTTGCCCAAGGACACAACAGACAGACTTGGATTAGGGGGGAATCTAACCGCCAACCTTCCGGTTATTGGACGACCGCTCTACCTCCTGAGCTACTGCCGCCCCATATATACATCAGTGTTTCTCATCAATTTTGGAGAATGTGGTGTTGTTCCATGTCTATTTTGTGTCACCACAGTTTGATAGTGTCAGATAACTACACTCCAAATTATCCAATTACTGTACCCAGTGGTGTTACGCACATATGCCTTCATCAAAGACATTTTTTTCCCTCTTAACTTGATTTGATCTGTGCAATACATCTCTCATGACACAGTAATGTTAACAGATCCAGTCACCACGAGTTAGGCAGTCGGGTATGGATAAGCTACGATGATTTGCAACCTACTTGGACATGTTTGCGTTGTGTAGCTCAATCTTTCCCTCTCAACCCGCAGTTAAAAGACTGGCGATCTTTTGACTTGGAGCTTCTGTACTCCAGGACTGCTTGTATGATTGGCAAGGTTTTTCTGCTAAAATGAACAAAGCTTCCTGTCAAAATAGAAAGATAGCAACCGCTAACCAATTCCTCCATTCACTCCATTTTGTAAAAGTGTTTTCTGTTTTGTTAATTTGTTTTCTGAAATGTAATTTTTTTTTGGATCCTGTATTCTTGGTTTGCACCTCCAGGCCACTGTATATAATAAAGGATAATGATAAAATTTAAATGTTCTATTCTAAAATTGATATTCTTGTTTTGTTTGTCAGTTTTTTTAATTCAGGCTTGACAGTTTTGGCGTGATCATGCTGAGCTAACGTTAAGCTTCTGTAAAGAATGTCATGTTAATGTTTACTTTGGCACTCCCTGTGGACAAAGTGTTTTTTTGTTGACTTTGTGAATCACTGTTTTTTGAACCAAAATCTCATCTTGATATCTCCCAGTTGCAGATACCAGAGTCATGGAGCTGCAGTAAAGTCAGCTCACTCTGCCCAGTATCAGGCTCCAAAAATACAGCCATATTAGCTACAAAGCTCTGCTAGCTGTTAGCTTCTAGCATTATGCTCCAGACATCCTAAAGAAGCTACACAAAACCCCCGCTCAGGTCTCCAGGGGTTATGAGAGTATTACTATGTCAGAATCCAGCTCTGAGTTTCCTGACTGCTGTAATTTGAATGTTGCTCCCTGATATCAAACAATGCTACCTTCTCATCTTGTCCTCCTCTTCACTGTCCTGTTCGGAACAAAACTGTCTCTCTCAGCACCCCCAAAGGCTTGGAGCACTAATGTAGTGTTCTTCGCAGTTGCTTTCTGCATTTGAGTTTTTTTATTTTGTTTTGTTTGTGTACTTGCAGCACTTTTGCTGTTTATGCAGTTGTTGTGACCTTTTGCATCACATTCTTACATTTGCAGCATGTTTTTAAATTTGCAGTGTATTCGAACCATTGTGTTTATTTTGGACTTTTTTGTTTCTCCTATTGAAGAATGTTCAGACCGTTGACTGTCAGCCCCTGTAGATAGAATTTTATTGTCATTTTGACAAACACAACAAAATTAAAAAGCGCCTTGACAGTCAGTGCATTAAAACTGTACTGCATTAACTGTAGTTATTGTCAAACCTGTCATTTATCAAGAACATGTAAAAATGCCTGTAGTGTGTTTGTAAGCACGTAGTATGACACCCTTCTTCTGCCAGTGGTCTTAGACATGAAAAATGGAGAACAGTCACTCTTCTTGTTGATGATCTTGTTTGTACATTTTGATCCTAAAAAGAAGATATTCGATTTCATCACCTACTAAAATCTCCTCCCATGAACTTGAAGCACTTTGGGGTAAACAGGGTTGAAGTGTGAACTCATCATAGCACCTCAATCTAAACAGAGCTCAATGATAATTCAGATGTACCCATAGACTGTATATAAGATGGACAGAGTCTGCCTCCTTGCTGGGTGAAGCCACTCCGAGAACAGCACCCTCTGATGGTGGGCTGCAGTACAGGTCATAAATCCTGCCTCCGCCAGCAAAGCTTATGGGACTGTGGACAAACTTTAGAAATGTATTACACAGAACATAAATTTTTCTACCCCCTGCTTGTGATGTTGACATGTAGTTATTGTAAGACTGGTTTGTGCCCAAGTCCTTTTTTTTTCTGTACAGCTCCGTTTTTAAAAGTTATTAGGGGGTTCATGTTTACTATGATTGACACCTGGTACAGCCTATGGGCGTTCAGGGATTGCGTAGCTCTCCCGGGGGGATACGCTGTTTGAGCCGAGCGTCATCACAGGGACTCTCGGCGACTGCGCGGCCGAATGCGTGCATCGCTACTGCGCAGCTCTAGTTTCAAGGAAGAGGAGAAAAACCTGGAATTACCGAGAGCTTTTTGGCTTCAAATCCGTATACAGGCGGAAGGCGGAACCAGGTTGTCCATCTTATATACAGTCTATGGATGTACCACAGAAAAACCCTAATAACTTCTTTAAGCTGCCAATTGTGATATTTTTAAGAGTTATAATTCATGCATTAGCCAAATGGAAATTGGCAAAGAAGTCTAGATATAAGAGAAACTGTGATCCCTTTTGTTTCACCTGAAAGCGGTGTGACCATTACACCTGTATAGTGCTATAGCCTGAAGATGGTGCAATAATCCAGCTGAAACTCTGTGATGGATATCACCACCATGACCACTGTTCAGTGTGCTGGACTACACAGCATCACAGACCAGACTGTGGGTACAACTTTATACGTTTTGTTTATATCTTGTTCGGTGATAGTCATGCATTCATGTGAGCTGAGCTCAACCAGCACACTTGTAGTTGGCATGATTGCAACCTCTAGGTGATAATGGATTAAGTTGTGCACTTGTTGGGCCCTCTATTAAGGTGAAACTGCACAGTGAGGTGATTCAATCCCTTTTTTATTCTGTCTGCCCCCAAATACAGATGGTCTTTATACAACTACACCCTATAGATTTTAGTAAGAGACGGATGCAACTGGATCCACCGTTCTTCCATATAAACACAAGGGTCTTTTTAAGGAGGTGTCAAAAGTACAAATGTTGTAGTTATAGAGGTGCAGTGCAGCCGTAAACATGCTGATTAACATCTTAATCAATGTTCTATACAGGCTGAATATACTGTATCTACTGTAGCTTCAGCATGACTGCAGGACTGCTCTCTGCATTTGAGCATTGTGACACAAGGTGCAGCCAATTTCTTGTTAGCTCACCTCGTCCAGCTGAAAGACAAGAAAAAAAAAAAAAAGCAGAGAAAGAAGAAGTCTGTGTAATGGATCCCCATTATAACTTCATGTATTATAGCAGACTTGAGTTTTATGAGCTTTTAACAAGTTTCCCAGGGGTTGCAATAATTTCTGCGGTTTATTTTCGGAACATTTACTTTTTCTGGTCCGTAAACGATCGCTATGGGCCTTTCGCTCTCAAGCCCACTTTTGCTCCATCTCAATCCAGTTTCACACTCCTTCTTTGGGGCACTTTACTGTTGTTGGATGGTGCTTTGGTCAGAGCCAACGTCAATCCTCAAATTTCCACAGCCCCTGTTCCAGCTCACCTCAGTAGGGTCAATGCAGCTTGATTGACATTCATTACATAAAACGTTACAATGAACATGGAAAGCATGGCCGAATAGTGACAGACAGCAGCATCTACCAAAAGAGCAAAACACAACACTTGGAGGTTTCTGGCCTGTCAGTGTCTTTGTCAGAGCATACCTTGTCAGCTACAACATGTACCTGAGTGTCATGGTCTGGCATCAGAACACCATTCCCCAGTCCCTCTGTCTGGCTGTTATTTCACAAAGCCTGTAAGATTACCAGAAATTACATCCATATGTGGGAAAACACATAGAGAGTACAAGAGAGAGAGAGCACAGGGAGGGTGTAAAACAGGACGTCCACCCTCATCTGTATCCACTATAGTGTATCCACTATAGTTCTGCTATGACAAGTACTTTCTTTTGATTTAAGCCTGAAAAGACATCATAGTCTCATAGAAACCATTCTTTTAATTACTTCTGAATCTACATGTCATGCTTTCATCATGTCCTGATCATCTTCTGACTCTGAACCCCTTTCCTCTTAGCTTCTTACTCTCATCTCAGCTCCCATGCTTCTTCTCCATCCTCCACACTGCGTCATGTTAGCACTGTGCGAGTCCACAGCAGTTTGTCTGACAGCCAAAGTGTAATGCTACACCTCTGACCTGGGAGAGTAAGCAGTCTGCAGCTTTAGTCAGAGAAACACATCTTAAAGCTGAGCATGGCCAAGCTAAAAGGTGCAATTAACTGAGTCGCAGCCTTCAGTGACAATGCACATATAATTTGCTTTAAGTCACAGCCACTAACTCCCTGTAATTCTTTCACACTCTGCAGTAAAACAGTCTGTGCCATCCCCTGTAGCAGCCTCATCATTCATAAAAAGAGTGCAGGAGCCTCCCCAGCAAAAAAAACCTAGGCCTGCAGCATGAAATAAGCATTAAGGCTTAACCCACACAGAGCTCTGCTCATTATAATATCATGCTTACCTTGGCTTACCTTCTAATATAAGAATCAGAAAGTTCTATTCCCCTCTTTGTGGTTTGTCTCAGCTGCTTTTCTTCCACTTATTGATTAATTTCTTCTAGGATTGTAAATTAAATGTTGCTCATAACTCAAGAGTTTTTCCTTAATAAGATGCATTATTTGGGCAAACATTTCTGCCAAAGACTTAATGTGACTTTAAAGAAAGATGCTTCTACTTACTAATACTCAAGAACCACTGCTCCTCCAATCTAAAAAGTCCAGCATGTTATTTTCCAGATACACTGAGGTTGTTGAATAAGACTGCTTGGTATTTAAACGGTTCATGTCTCATCAGATCAGGGCGTTGACTGTAATGAAGTGACTGTGCAGCAGGCCTGAGGGCTCTCACTGTGCAGATCCCAGAGCACCTCCTTTTTTTGCAGACCTTACAGGATGAAAAAAACACTTTCCTAGTTCATCAGGGGGTATTCCATGAAGCTGGCTTGGCTCAAAGCCTGGCTTATTTCGGTTAGCTTGGCTAATTTTAGTGAGAGTTTGGTTCCACAAACGAGGCTTAGGGCTAGCGTGGCTTGGTAACCATGGTAACTCAGGCAGGCTTATGGTCAAGCTAACCTTAGCTGCGTCTCAGAGAAGGTTCAACAGGCTTCCAGAAGACGCTTTGTGAACCGCATGTCACACAGTAATTTCATCTTTATCTGTAATAAATGATGCTCTTGTTCGTAAAAATAAATTGAAAGCTTTTTAAAACAACAAAGGAATACATAAATCCAGACATGCCCAATACTACGCCAACCTCAAAGAGAAAGAGAAATTCAGTAGCTGAGTGGGTAAAGAGAAGTGCCGGTAAAATGTGTTTTTCACTGCTCTGTGGGTTCAATCCCATCAGCGGTAATTATTTGGAAATACCTGATTTTCTTCCTTTTATTCTGTGACTCTCAATGTACTGTCAACACATAACAGAATAAAGGCACAAATGATCTCATCCAAAACACTGAAGGCAACAACAGCAACAATTTCCCATTAAAAAAACCTTCCTTTCACGAGTGGTCCAATCTGATTATGATGATTATAATGTAAAGGTGATGGCAAATGATGACATGACTACTCTGTGTACAAGCTCATTTATGTCTTCTCCCTTTTTTTAAATCAAGGGCGCTGTGCCACTATCATCCCTGATAAAAAAAATAAAAATAAAAAAAAGACATCTCCATGTTTTTCTTCACTTTTTCTCTAAGTTTGCCTTCTTTGGTTTTAGGTCTTACCTGTAGCTGCTATACTAATCCATTATGGCTATCTATTTGTCAAATCAAGAACATGAATTATGCCTACAGTGAATAAGGCCTATAGTGAATACACACACACACACACACACACACACACACACACACACACACACACACACACACACACACACACACACACACAGAGTAGTGTGAGCAGTTTCAGGGGGAAACAACCATGCAATGCCCGTTCATTGATGAGGAACCTGTGGATGTTGGTGCTGCCATCATCCAAAGGGCTTTAAATCTGCCGGCCCCCAGAAATTTCCGGGACCGCACAAAGAGGTACAGATTCAGTAGGCTGGGAATTGTGTATTTGTGCACACTGCTGGAGCCCCGCATTGTGAGGCAAACCTGCCGGAGCAGAGCCCTGACCACTGTGCAGTCTGTCTGCATTACCCTACTTTTTTTGCCAGTGGGACTTTTCTGTACAGTGTTGGTGATGCAGAGACTCTGTCAAAGGCAACCGTGTGCCAGGAAAACCAGACACTAGATCTCGCTCTAAAGAGGAACCTCAACAGCTTCATCACTTTCCCTGGCCATCTTGAGCCGCAGCGCATCAAAGAAGAGTTTTATTGAATTGCAGGTATGAGATGATCCTCATGTGTAACTTTGCCTGCAGTATGATGTATCTATATTAAGTTATGACTCTCCTTCAGGCTTTCCTAATGTTCTTGGAGTCATGGACTGCACCCACATCTGCATCCGGGCCCCATCTGGACCTGTGGAGGCAGACTTTGTTAATAGAAAATCTTTTCACAGCATAAATGTACAGGTAAATCACATTGTACCACCGTAACAGCATATAAAGCAATGAAACATGGAGCCAGATTAGAAATGTTAAAGTGTAATGATGCTTTAATGTACATCACGTTGAACACAGCTGCATCTGTCATTTCATTTCACTGAGCAATTTTAAAAAAATACCCTTTCAAATGAAGTTCCACACACTGATGATTAAAATCAAATCAAATCAAATTTTATTTATATAGCGCCAATTCACAACAGTCGTCATCTCAAGATGCTTTTCAAAAGACAAGAGCAGGTCTAGATCACGCTCATTGTTCGATGATCAAGAACCAACCTAAGATGGGTTTTGGCCCATCTCAACTAACATGAGTAGCATTGGCAAGGAAAAACTTCCTTTTAACAGGCAGAAACCTTGGGCAGGACCAGCCTCATGTTAGACAGCCACCATGCCGCTGCTGGGTTGGGAAGGAATGTAGAGTGATGGAGGGGGAGAGAGGAGAGAGAGAAGAGGGGAGAGGGCAGGGGGAGAGAGAACAAGATAAGGGGAAGGAGAGAGAGAATTAGTAAGGAGAGGGAGGGGGAGGGAGAGAGAGTAGAGAACGAGGGTGAGAGAGAGACAGGGACAGCAGAACAACAGCAACAACAAAAACAACTCACAAAATGAGTTCAGTTTACAGGGTTAGGATATGAGTGATTATGAACAATGATAAATGAATTAAATGTGATTACAGTCAGCAGGCCTAATAGTAGTCAGCTCTAGTTTTATGTTATTAATGTCAGTGAGGCTGATGTTCATGTCTGCAGTAACAGTCCAGAGGAATCCAAGAGAAGAAGGAGCTCAGGGCCTGAGGTGGACAATCATAGATGATGCGGCTAACAGTCCAGAGGAATCCAAGAGAAGAAGGTGCTCAGGGCCTGAGGTGGACAATCATAGACGATGTGGCTAGAGTCAGGCAGGTCTGCAGCAGCCATCAGTCCGGAGCAACCAAGGAGCAGGGGGTGTTTGCAGCAACGGACCAGAGGAGCCTGAGAGATGGAGGAGCTCAGGGCCCAAGGTGGACAATCAGGGATGATGCAGCTGGGGTCAGGCAGTTCCGCAGCAGACCATCTGCAGCATTAGTCCAGTGGAGGCTAAGAGACTCAGAGAGAGAGAAATCTGGTTAGTGACTTATATGGGACAAAAAGATCTAAAGGGGAGATAGAGACAGACTCTAGCTCAGTGTGCCAGATAACCCCAGCAGTCTAGACCTATAGCAGCATAACTAAGAGCTGGTTCAAATCAGCCCTGACTATAAGCTTTATCAAAGAGGAACGTTTTAAGTCTACTCTTGAAAGTTGAGAGGGTGTCTGCCCCCCGAACCTGGAGCGGTAAATGATTCCAGAGGAGAGGTGCCTGATAGCTGAAAGCTCTTTCTCCAATACTACTTTTAGAGACATTTGGTACAACGAGCAGGATTACCCTCCATGCTGGCAGATGATCTGCAATGGACAATGCCTGATCACAAACATTGAGGCTAAATGGCCAGGCTCTTTCCATGACGCAAGAATATGGAGAGCGTCATCACTGTCACATAGGTTTGCACAAGGTAAGTCAATGTATGTGAAGCAGTTCTACTTTGCAAGTAATGAATATTGCCTGGTCATGGATGTTATCATTTGCAATAAAGGTGGATGTTTTTTCTGCAGGGGATTTTAACGGCATCCTACTTGGGGGAAGAGGTTATCCGTGCCTGCCCTATCTTTTAACCCCATACACCGATCCCGCCACAGATGCTAAGAGGGCCTACAACCGTGCCCACACAAGAACCAGGGCATGAGTAGAAATGCTTTTGGACAATTAAAATCTCGCTTTCAGTGCCTGCAAGGCCTGAGAGTGGCCCCTGACAGGGCCTGTGATATCATTGTTGAATGTGCAGTTTTGCACAACATTGCCACCATTCGTCACGAGAGACTGCCTACTGTGTTGGAGGAAGAGGGATGGGAGAACATGTGTGGATGTGTGGAAGAGTCAGGGACCTTTACAAGGTCACCTATTTCAGTTGAGCACTTTCAAATGCATTCATTTTGAATGTGTTCTTGTAGATCAGTTTGGGGTTATATGGTGTCCTCCTCCTCCTCCCCACAGGCCCTTGTGGCAGATGGTCCTTCACCCTGCAGATTGATGCACATCAAAGTATTTAAAGCATGACAAGACAGACTTGCACTTATAGAATTCAAGATACATCTGACATATGCACACATGGGTCAGGGATGATGTCAGCATCTTGAGTTGGTGGGTCGAGCAAATTTATTGTGTCCCCACACACTAAAAGGCAAAGACAAACTGTTAGAGATACCTGAGAGACTCCCAGCTCTGGAGGATAAGTAGCAGTGTGTACCTTGCACAAGTAGTGCTGGGGTTAATTGGGGGATGTCTTCAGAGGATGTCCCGCCTTCTATCCCGTCAACCAGAGGGTGCCCCTTGTTTGTGTTCAGCACTAGCTCCTTTGCTTGTGTGAGGCTTTCAGGTGCAGGTCCTCCACCTGTTGCGGTGGCCTCTGCCTTTTTTTTTGGTAGCTTACATTGACCCAATTGTCCAGGGACATTGGGTGCAGGTGCAGTGCACGCCCCTTGTAATAACCCCCATAAAAACTGTTGTTCAGGACTGCTTACTTGTGCTTCCTACCCATTCGGCTACTATAATAACCATTGTTCTAGCCCACACGCAACATTTTTGAAACGCTTAAATTGGGGACATTTTCGAGGACAGCTTTTGCCGAGGACAGGTCATCCAATTCGGGGACGTCTGGTTACCTTTTACTGAGATAACTCCTGTTGAGATGCAGAAGAGAATAATAAATATGGGCTAAGAAGAGCTTTACCCATCATACAACATAGGGCAAATGGAATCAAGATGCATTAATCCTTCCAGATTTCCCACAGAGCTGTTTTTATGAGAAATGTGTCTAATTCTCCCACACTAATGAACTTAATCTGTACAGACCCTTGGGTACAGCGATGTAGCTCAATGAGCTGCACATACACGAGATGAAATGTTTTTTTAAAAAGTGTTTACAGTACATATGCAGAAGTGAGGAATAAAATTAGAAAGCCAAGCAGGCTGACTGCATCGAGACATACATCGGTTGTAAAATATTTGTCGGCTATAACTTGCGAATTTAAACGGTCCGCAATACTTTGCCACGCCATCTCACTGGCTTTCACAATGGCAACAGTGTTGCCCTTCTTTTGAATTTTTCCCTTGTACTCTTCGTACAACTCCACGAGTGTTTGCTCTGCCGCTGAGAAAGACTACACTCTGCCCTTTTTTTCCATGATCTCATCATTTCAACAATCAATACGTCGGGGCTTTTTATGTACCACGGAGGCGCGCATAGCCCTGGCTTGGATCACCCTGGCTAAAATAAGCGTTGATGAAAAACAGCTGAGCCTCGTTAGTGGAAGGAGTCGCAGCTAAGATTAAAGTGGCCGCTTATTCAAGCCACGCTTTTCGGCGATAGCCCAGCCTTCTTTAGCCAGCTTCGTGGAATACCGCCCAGGTTTATCAAAATGCTGAAGGGTTTCTGCAGGAGTAAAGCAGAAAGTCCTCAACACTGATAGTTTCCTGTCAGCAACATCTCAGTCACTGTGGATGTTCTCCTCCTCAAATTTCATCACCTTCCCTATCCACCTGAACCATCATTACTTTGCTTCGTGTTCCTTTGGTCTCCTTTGTGATTTGTCTCATCTATATTTTGCTTTGTGGATCAGTGTTGCTAAAGTTTGCATAAAAACTGAGTTTGCTTGAACTCCAGTTCACGTAGATCAGAATTAAGTGGTTCACTTTCATGGCCCATTTTTTAAATATTGAACTGAGGTCCAAAGAAGAAGTTTACGTTCATATGTTCAGCTGCACCTACATCATTTGTCTTAATCACTGACCTTTCCCAAAGCTAGTGCATTGTAAAGTTCCTCTGTAGACTCAAAGACAGACATTTAGTTTAGAAGCCAGAAAATCCAGTGTCAGTGTGTTTGAACAATTAAACATGTACAAATAAATCTGCTGCTCTGCAAACTAAGAAATACATACAGTTTTAATTTTCTGGAAGAATATTTTGACGAATGGTTCCTAAACTTAACCTAAGTACAGAAGGAAAACTGCTTCATAACTGATGATGTGAATGAGACACTTTCCACGTCCTCTGAATTTAACAGGCTCGGAGTTAAGAAACACTGACAAAAAAAGCAAAAAAAAACATTTAAAAAAATAAAAAAATAGAACAAAATAACACAAAAACAGTGAAGTCGTCTCTAATTTCAAAAAGCAGAAAAGCAGATTTATTTTCAAAAAGCAGACTATGCTCAAACAAAATGGGGATTTAGCCTTATCGTTTATAACTCCTTCAAATGCTCAGTAAAAATGGCTTCATCCACAGCACGACCAGAAGCTAAAAGAGAGGCCCATAAATCTGACTTCAGCTGCCTCAGCTTACCCTCTGTAACCTGGGGATTCCACTGGATCTGGAACAGCTCTGCTCCGCACCAGTGGGCGGTTCAAATACGCAAGCATACAGTGCCAGGAGAAGCACACGTGGGATTACCAATATTTCTCACGAGACTGGGCGAGATCTCATGAGAGCTTGCATGTTTCCCTGTGAGACATTGAATAAGATCCACTAATTGGTGTAGACTAATGGCGGTGTATAAACACCCACATCCCACAACCCTGGCTTCCAATTATTAAGTGAACAACAGTGCAACTTATTGACTTTTTTTTATTTTGAAAAATAATAGGATATTTTACTCTGTAGCTGCGTACAGCTTCTGCTGCTGCTCATGCTGCACTGCACTGAATTGATGCACTGTGCTGCGCCATCCGGCGAAAATGGAAGCCTTGCATATCTGATCCGACAGCCGGAGCTGATCTGCAGTGGAGCTGGACAGCGGATGGATTCTGTGGAATTACACACATTGATTATAATGCTTGTATATTTGATCCACCTGCCCTTCCGAATCGGGGCACAAACCCGGATCCTGTGGGTTTTAGCCGTAACTCTTGCTGAGGGGGGGGGGGGGTCTCAGAAAACTGCTGCTGTTCCCTCTCTGCTGAAAGACAAACCTAGGTGTCATGTACTGTACTCATTTTAATGTATGTGGAGGTCTGCGTGTTTGTCTGTCTTCCTCCAGCAGAGCACTCTGGACAAAGACTGCTGTGCCCCTGTCATTCACATCTCTCTCATCTTTAGCCAGACAGAGACTTGAACCTATCAGATATCCAGTTTATTTTCTGAGAGGTGAAAATGAGATAAGAAGAACTGTATTAATCCCTGAGAGGAAATTCAGTTGTCTGGGTTCTCATGTCTGTTTTATGTGATCTAATATTTACAGAAGAGTTGTAAAGTCTGATGGCTGTGGGTACAAAAAAACTATTCCAACTTATTATCCAGTAGTACATCTAGATAATTATATGATGTCACCACTTCGATGTTCACTCCACAGGTGTTCACTGGCTGAAACAGGAACAGCTTCTTCCACACCTCCTCCCCTCTCTGCTCTCCAAACCGATCACACACACAAACACACATGCGATTGTTCTAATATATGTTCAGTACACATGATCAGTTTAAGAAGTTTCCAGAACACACACTGATCTCACAGAACAACACATTGGGCTGTATTTTCGTGCCTCGCCGGCGTCAGGTCCGCCACGCCGACAAGGTGTTCCCAAGCACAATTTGGTATTTTGGTGAGCAGCGCAGCCCGGCGTAAGTAACCCCCCTCCCTAACTCAGCTCCTCCCAGCGGCGTAAGTTGTAGGGAGGGAGGAGAGAGGGCATGGAATGGGTTTAACACAGCCGAGACCTGTTTTCACCAATCACATAAGCTCCTCTCCTTGCCTTTAAATCCGCCACCAGCGAGGCATATTACTATTTTCATGAAGTAGTCAAAGGGATCAAGAGATGTCTGAAGACAGTAATGCCACATGACAGAAGACAGAAGGCAGCCCCTCAACAAGTGTCACTGTAAACGCTGCAGAGGGTGTCCTGCACACTCTCTCATATAAGCACAGATGGATTTGGTGTGTTTGTAAGTTTGGACCCACTAGTAAGACAAACCTCACGTGACAAAGGTGCGCAGAGATCACATCATGAATTCCAAAAATGACATCTAAATTAGAACCATCTGTGCATAAATGACGCATCACTCTCTGTGGCCTGGCTCTTTCTTTCATAGATGTTGGCATATAAAATAAATTTGGCTCACATTCAATATTACAATATTCGTATGTAGGCTTAAAGTAAATAACTCATCTGATCACTGAAACAGATCATCTGTTCAGTCGCCGCAGCAGCAGCTGCAGCAGGACGGGGAGAGGACACGGAGACATGTCGAGGTCAGATGTGCAAGAAATAAAAGGAAGAGGAAGAAAAATAGGGAGGGAGACGAATTACATATATTGTACACTTCATCATGTGTGTCTATTTACTAGATATTTAATTTAACTCAATGCAGTTTCAGCTGTGTTAATTCGGTCAGGTTGTGTGTCCAAACGCGTGCCAAACGCGCTCATCAGATAAGATATAGATCAGAATATATCTATATAGATCTAAATGTATGTGCTGACTCAGATTATTAGTTGTTGATGATTATTTGACACTGTGGAAACCTGCCGGTGAGGCATCGGTGACTTATGCAGATACGCCGCCTGTAATGTTGCTTGAATGTGTGTTGTGCTGCTTGAACGCGTCCTACTGAAGTGTTTTTGCGCTCTAGTGTGAGTTGTTTACATCGCGTTGCCATGGCAACACGTAGCCGGCGAGTCACCGAGAAACCAGAGGTTATTGAGTGCAGATTCGCGAGGTCCGTCAGCTGTTCAGTTCTAAGCTCCTCTCCTTTCCTCCGTTTTCATCCCTCTAGTCCATGCAATGTCTGTAAGTGTTCATACGTTGTTGTATTGTTGTATTAAGATGAAGGTTGTTTAAGTGTAAGTAAGTTGTTAAAACAGCTATGGCGCTAATCGCTAATGCTACACGAAGTTAGTTTCATGTTTTTCGTTGCTAGCGGCATTCTAGCTCGTTTGTGATTATAACGGCTAAAGCTAATGTAGCTTAGCTCAACCGCTTGTCTGTGTGTAAGCCGTAACTCATTGTTTTATATGTTACTGTATCATTTCAGTTTCACAAGATTCCTCAGTAAACTTGAAGAGGTGAATCAACTGCGTCTGAGAGTTTATTGGGGAGTGTTTATACTGCTTGGAAGTAGCCCATGACACGGCCGGTCTACCAAAATACCACTAGACCAGCTGCGCTCTGCCTGCGCTGAAAGCTGACCAGGTTTGAATCGGCGAGCTTTCAGTGCACTTTTTACGCCGGTGGCGAGCACGAAAATGTCACTGCGCCTGCTGATTCTGTCGACACCTCCCCCTGCCATGCCCAGCTTGGCGGATCTTGGTGCGCCTCAGTCCACGAAAATACCAAACTGGCTGTACGCCAGGCTCTGCTGGATGAAAATACAACTGCGCAGGGTCTGCCACCCTCCGTCGCCTCACAGGTGTACACGAAAATAGAGCCCAATGTATTCTTAGTTGACTCAGGAGCAACACATTCCGTGATAAAAACTTCTGAATTCCCTAAAAAACCTAATCTAAGTGGAAGTTGTGTACTCTATTGGATCATCAGGTCAAACAATTAAAGAGAACATTACTGTCCCACTCAAATGTGTGGATGGGTCACGTTTCAGCTTCAAACATGCATTTTTGCTCTCTGAAGTCAGCCCTATTAACCTGATGGGCAGGGACTTGATGTGCAAATTGGACCTTTGTCTAATCTCAACCCCAGAAGGTGTCAAAGTTTGCAGACTATCTTACCTGCCACCAAACTTTTCACACTCCTTTGTCTACTACACCCCGAACCTAACATATGCATATCAATGGAAATTGCAACCATCAACAACCTTTTCTAAGTTTGTCTCAGCCTGGGAAACAATTTCTACAGCTGCAACAGATTTTATGGCACCAGAGGACCTGCATTGCACCTCTCATCTGTCACCTGGACCTGATGAGCCATATGAGGAACGTTGGTTAAAGACGAGGTTTGACAAACTCACACTGACACGCATTTATTGGACACAACATAAATGTGCTATATCAGTCTCCCTCACACCAGCTCAAAGTGACATGTACACCATGGACCATTCGGTCCCATACATCCCACTCACAAAACACAAATCAGATGACTTCTGGGCCCATTTATAATAGCATGTAAACTCGCGGCGATTGGCATGATATATATCTGATCGATCCATTGTTTTTTCACCGACACTGCAGTGCTACTCAAAAAGTTTAAGATCTGTTGTGCACACTCAGAGAATAATCCAGCTGGTACCTGAAAGCACTTCTATAACCTTTTCTTGTTTGTCCACAGAACAAACTGCACCTATCTCAGCCCTGCAAGAAGTCCTAAGACACTGTGGGCTGTTGATAAATATGATGTTGGCCTCATCAAAGATTGTAAACCTGTTGTCATTACTCCAAAAATCAGATTTCAGACCTTGCAAGGCTCAATATCCACACACACACACACACACACACACACACACACACACACACACACACACACACACACACACTCCCTTTTGCCCACTCCCTTTTGCCCATGTGTCGAGGACAGAGTTCCCCTCATATTCAGTCTGAGAGGTGTTCTGTTAAAAATAACCATCTGACTGAACATTAGGGCACATTTTAGAAAAGTCAGACATTTAGCACGGTCGTACTGAATGGGCAACTTGGTATTCAGAGTGCTCCTACATTAGTTTAGGATGTAGGGTTTGGCGTACATTTATTTTTCTATCCTGCAATGAGAGGCATGTGTTAAGGAGCAGCTCCCCCAGCCCACCTGTGTGGTTCTGTTTCTGTCCCATAAATACAAGGAGAAATACAGACTAAGACGGGCTCAGCTTTTGTACCAGATGATTGTTGTTTTTTTTTCTTTTTTGGGTTTCTCGTATTGTGGCTTAATAAAGCTGCAAAAAATAACCGGTGGAGGTAGAAAAAAAATTAGAGATGTTCCAGCCCAACAAAACGGCCTGGTTGTGAATGTATTTCTCTCTGGCTCTGGACTCTGACTGCAGAAGTAAAGTTCAGGGGCCTTATGTATCAATACTTGCGTGGAACTCATACCAGAAACGAGCGCACGCAAGGTCCGTCACGCTGAAAAAAAATCCGTATGTATCAATGAAATCCACGTGTGTTCCCTTGATAAATCCCAATCAGCGTGGAATTGAGCGCAGATGTCGGAGTGACTAGGCCCGTCCCCGTTACGCCCTCCTATAAATATGCAGATTTATTTAAATAGGGTCTCCCTGTCCTCGCACGCAGACAAAATGACAAGAAAAACGAAATTTACGGCGTGCGAGGTGGAGGTGCTGGTGGGGGAGGTGGAGGAGCGACAGCGTGTTTAGTTTGGCAGCCTGTCCAGTGGCGTCAGTGCAAAACAAAAACGCTTGGAGTGGGAGAAAGTTTGCGAGAGGGTGAATGCGGTGGGTTCCGAGACACGCACCCCCGCGGAGATTAAAAAAAAGTGGTCGGACCTCAAGGTGGAGGTCAAGCGGCGTACAGCTGCCCTCCGGAGGAGTACCGGCCAGACAGGTGGGGGTCTGGGGGAGGAGACCCTCACACCGTTTGAGCAGCGGGTGGTGGCGATTATTATTATAGGGTAAGTGGCGTGTCACACAAATGTCCACATGCTTTGTCATCCCACTGAGCAAAAGACGAATATTAGACGTCTAGTCTAAGTTTATACTTCATTTCAACGTCGGGATTCAGTCTATTTTTAGACGTGATTTATACTTCATTTTTCGATAACTTTTTATGAAATAAACAACTGTAATGTGCATAACTGACCTCTAAATACTGGATTACATTACCTATGATACCGTGGAGAGAGATGTAAACGCAACAGATACACAGAAGCAGGAATTGAAATGAACAAATATTTTTATTGTCACAGAAATCAATGTGTCGGCCGTGTCGCCGGCTTGCGGAACCCAAAACAGGTGTCTGGGTTCTGGTTTCATGGCTTTTTGGATCCTTTGCACAAGTCACATTTTCTACTTGATTGAGCTCAGTCCTGGATTAAAAACCTGGATCCTGTGTGAGATTACATTCTGGGACCTGATCTGGTTTGCAGTTGTGGTATGTGCTCTTTAAGGAAATGCAGCATGGGTATGTTTTCTCCAAAGTGCTCTCAGACCTCTGTTTGTAATTCTGCACATTCAGGTCTAAACTGGTAGATAAGTGATGGAGAGCGGCAGGAAAAGACTTGAAGGTGAGTCAGTGGTTCTACACGAAGAACCTTGAGAGGGCCACAAAGAGAGGACAAATTATATGTACATGAGTCAGCAGAAAAACAAAAATTGAACTGATGATGGATAGGATGGTGGGGAGTAAAAAGTAAAGGGTGTGAGTCAGCTACCAGAGAAAGAAAAAGAGCAAGAAAGTGATGAAGTAGCAAGAGGAAACTGGTTTTATTCTCATTTTTACTAGCTGTCCATTCTAGTCTGATGCCTGAATCTTAACTGTTTCTCTTCACCTGCTGCTTACATGTTTTAAAAATACATTTAACATAGTTCTGTCTCTACATTTATTATACATCTAAAAAAAAAAAAAAAAAAAATTAGAACAATTTGAATGTGGCCAAACATAAGCATAAGCATCTTTATTTACTTTATTTTATCTTCATTGTTTTATTGTGCTTCTGTTCTGTTACTTAGTGTATTTTTATCTTGCTGTGCAGCACTTTGGAAACCTTGTGTTTGTTTAAATCGTGCTATACACATTGAGCTGAAGTGGACATGCTGATAATCACATGACTTCTTTTAAACAGCACCAAACTCTTTTTTCACCTCATGAGTATTTCATCCTTTAATTCTTGATAAAGTTTCTCTCTCTCAGACACTAATTTATGCTCACTGTTTGCTGTGTGAAGATAAGTTGTTTGAGACTTACGGCTAAAAACCACAGGATCCCGAACAGCTGCGCTCTGATCCGGAACAGGCAGATCAAATACGCAAGTATTCAATCAATGTGTGTGATTCCACACGGTCCATCTGCCGTCCGGTTCTGCTGCAGATCTGCTCCAGCAGTCAGATCAGATACGCAAGGCTTCTTTTTTGCCGGACGCCGCAGCACAGTGCATCAATTCAGTGCAGCCGGGCACGAGCAGCAGCAGAAGTTATATGAGGCTAGTTGTATATCTGGTAATTTTCAAAATAAAAACGGTCAATATGTTGAACTGTTCTTCACTTGATAATAGAAGAGGCCAGGATTGTGGGATGTGGGTGTTTCTATACACTGCCATTTAGATACACTTAATGGCGGATCTTATTCAGTGTCTTAGGCCGAAACATGCGAGATCTCATGAGATCTCGCTAGTCTCGCAAGAAATATCAGTAATATCGCGAGCGCTTCTCCTCTGCTTGCTGCAGTGGATCGGATCCCGTGGGCGCTGTATGCTTGCATATTTGATTCACCTGCCGTTCTGGATCCTGTGGAATTGCTGGGTTACAGTTCAGTTCCAATGAGTCTGCTTCTGTCCCCTCAGCTGTGGACTTGACTATTCTGAGACAGACATACATGGGTGCTTCTTTTAAAGCTGTTCAAAATATGAGGAGAGAATGGTTTGGGGGAACAATGCAGTTTTAACGTAGAAATAAAAAATACTGAGGATAAATAATTTCCCCTCCTGTCTCCCCTAAAAAGACAGAAACCATCGGATATTTATATTTTGAGCTTATGTAGATGGAGCAGGACTTCAGTTTCAGAGCTTCTAATTATTAATTTAAATGAAAGAACACGAAAAAAGAATCAATGTTCTTCACATCTATGACAGTGTTTATAGTGTTTTTTTAATCTGCAGAGGTTATATAAACCCTTACAGCGGTCAAAATAAGCTCAATTTGGCTGCAAAAATGAGATTGTCATATTCTGTTATGGGTCACTTTGATATTAATCTTGAGTTTCTTACCATCTATGATAACACTCTGAAACATTAAAAATGGACCTCACTGCCTCTGTGATGGCCATCTGATAAATATCTACTTTTCTGATGGCCTCGGGGCCAAATCCAGCCTCAGAGAGGGCTATATGACTGATTGGCTGAGAAGTTACACCAGCATCTTGCTGAACAGCTCAGCATAAGATATTCAGCATCCTGAACAGCTGAACCTACACTGAACAAACACACCGTGACATGATCTTACCTGAAATTATCTAGGCTTGTTTAAAACAGGCTGTCAAAGTGTTACTCCACATGTGACAGTCATACTGGACTCTGTCAGTGCTTCTGTGAGCCTTCCTGCTGATCCTGAAGCTGTTGTAGCTCAGAGTGATGCTGCAGCTGCTGAAGACAACACCAATAACATTGCCTTTGCAGACTCTACAGTCAGAAAGAGTCTGATCATTTTGAAGAGACAGATAGTTAACTTAACCTGATAGTGATGGTAACGCTTTTATCACACCTGGGGCCTCATGTATCAACGCTGGCGGCGCCAGAAAACCTTGCGTTCGCCAAGATCGGCGCACACGTCCAGATTTATCATCGCGACACGAGCGTCGGTTCCAGCGCAAATCCACGCAAAGAAGTGCGTTGACGGCACTTTGGCGGCGCTATGTGGCGGTGTTTGGTGACTCACTATGTGACAAGCGTGCACCACATCCCCGTGGCCGAGCAGCACTTTGCCCCACATGACGAACCAGCAGCAGACGGAGGGATGCGAGCTGATCCCTGCTGGGCCGCCGTCCTCGCGCGGGAGAATCTCATCGCCACAGTGTGAATGGGTAAGAAGTGAATACACAGTTCAATGAGCCAAATTAATTTATTTTCGCCACCAGACGCTTGAGGACATTTACGAGCCGGTCCAGCCGCTCGTTGATCCCCGCGATCCCCTTGATGATTTCTTCCTGCGATTGCAGGACCGCCTTCCACTGCGTCCGGGTGGTCCAGCGGAAGCGCCGCGGCTGGTGGACGCTCCACTGCTTGTCGGCGCGCTGGTGCTGATGCTGGTGCTGATGCTGGTGCTGGGGCCGGGGGCCGGGGTGGCCGCTGGTCCTGGCCGACGACTCCCAGCCGACGGACGGGCTGCCGCGGGCCGGGGTTCCGCAAGCCGGCGACACGGCCGACACATTGATTTCTGTGACACAATAAAAAATATTGGTTCATTTCAATTACTCCTTCTGTGTATCTGTTGCGTTTACATCTCTCTCCACGGTATCATAGGTAATGTAATCCAGTATTTAGAGGTCAGTTATGCACATTACAGCTGTTTATTGCATAAAAAGTTATCGAAAAATGAAGTAAAGGGCGAAGTATAAATCACGTCTAAAAATAGACTGAATCCCGACGTTGAAATGAAGTACAAACTTAGACTAGACGTCTAATATACGTCTTTTGCTCAGTGGGATGGCAAAGCATGTGGACATTTGTGTGACACGCCACTTACCCTATAATAATAATCGCCACCACCCGCTGCTCAAACGGCGTGAGGGTCTCCTCCCCCGGAACCCCACCTGTCTGGCCGGTACTCCTCCAGAGGGCAGCTGTACGCCGCTTGACCTGCACCTTGAGGTCCGACCACTTTTTTTTAATCTCCGCGGGGGTGCGTGTCTCGGAACCCACCGCGTTCACCCTCTCGCAAACTTTCTCCCACTCCAAGCGTTTTTGTTTTGCACTGACGCCACTGGACAGGCTGCCAAACAAAACACGCTGTCGCTCCTCCACCTCCGCCACCAGCACCTCCACCCTGCACGCCGTAAATTTCGTTTTTCTTGTCATTTTGTTTGCGTGCGAGGACAGGGAGACCCTATTTAAATAAATCTGCATATTTATAGGAGGGCGTAACGGGGGCGGGCCCGGTCACTCCGACATCTGCGCTCAATTCCAAGCTGATTGGGATTTATCAAGGAAACACACGTGGCTTTCGGCGCCCGCACACCTTGATACATACAGATTTTTTTCAGCGTGACGGACCTTGCGTGCGCTCGTTTCTGGTATGAGTCCCACGCAAGTGTTGATACATGAGGCCCCAGGTGAGTGGATGTCAGGTATAAATCATTTGCACTGTGATAGCATTACACTCACCTGTAAAACAAACTAACTGCTAGTGTTTAGTCAGGTCAAACACTGAATGTGGGAGAAAGGAGGAGATATTGCTGTGCATGCATGTGTATGTGCTCAGTAACCATATGTTTTGACATCCTCAGAGGCCTGTACTACGAAGCTGGATTTGGTCTTAGCGAGATAACTTCTGGATAACTTCTGGCTTTTCTGTACTACAAAGGTGGATCTCTTTTTATCCGGGTCCGTTGCCCCGGTAACTTACGCGGAACGCTAAACCTGCTCCGGAGCAGGTTATGTTTCAGGATAAGATCTCAGCAGGTATAAAAAAACGCCCGATGACCAATCGGATCTCTTGGAAAATGGCTTGCCCACTTTTGCTGGATCCTGGGGACATCGTTGCACGGATAGTGAGAGGAGCGCTCCGCCGAGAGCGTTATATTCATGATCGTTCAAATCCGTTTGATTTACCTGATGACGTTCTCTATGAACGTTACAGGTTTTCCTCGGACGGCCTCAATATTCAGGTAGCAAGAAGTCTAAGCAATACACTAAAATTTGCCAAGCTCCAGGTTCAAATTTGTTAGTCATCTTTCAGAATTCATTGAAGCAGATTAGAAAACTCTTAACCCCAAATGTGTCTGCAGATGACGTGACCATCAGATGATGGAGAAAAAAAAGGCAGTGTGAGGAAATCACTGTTTACGCGTTGAAGTATGTACAAATAAAATCTTCCAATAAACTTACAAACTACTTTAAAGGATGTTTTTAGATTTATTTTTATTTGCTCCCACGTACTCTTTTCCCCACTGCTGTTGTATCTTAAATAATGAGGTCAGTGATGGTGGTGATCACACACGCTGCATGACAATATATTAGGGGGCCATAAATTTATGAACGCACAAATGTAATTTACACAACCGGGGATTTTTTTTGCCGGCAGTCCCTCCGGCTTTTAGCGGCTGTGTCTGTCTCACTGTTTAAATAAAGCTCTGTTCTTCAGCTGTGAAAAATGACGTGCAGCCTTCTCCATTGTGGAGATTGGTCCGGTAGCACTGACCCGACCCCCTTTACGTGTGCGCGCACAGATCTGAACTGGATTCAGTTATCGAGTTGATATCCTGCTTCGTAGTACAGCTGATCGGGATCGCGGAGATCCGGTAAAGTTGAGCGAGTTGTCGCAGAGTTATCCTGGATTTGTTAATCCAGCTTCGTAGTACAGGCCTCAAGTCTTTCTTCTCTGTTCAGCTTGAGGGTGGGAGCTGGATTATGCTTCACAGACAGAGCTCAGACCCCCCTTGCATTTCCCTGTGGAGACTAGAATGCCCATGAATCAAACCTAGAGTGCGTGGCGCTGACTGAATGCAGTGCACATGCATCCTGTAGGCTTTTGTAGGAGAATCTCTTCATACATTTAGGTTAAGAAATATAGAGTAATTATCTTTAAGTAAGGAGCTACAAATAATCTAGGTTGGCCTGCTCATGCAGCCTCATGACCAAAGAGTTTATCAACTATTGTCAGCATATTCTAAAAATCTCATGTTTTAATTGTCTCATTATCGCCCCCTTTGCACAGTGTGAATCACTGTGAAAGTCAGATCCTGAGTTGGTTTGTTAATACTACTGGTACCAAAATAGTTATTTAACTTTAAAACATTTTCTGTGGCCTTATTGGCCTTTGATAGCTTCCCATTACTTTAACATTAGGTGGCACATCTGTGAGGAGTGTATGCGGATTCAGCACAGCCGTATTTGGATTTATCAGTATTAAACTAACAGAATAGAAATGTTACACCCTAGATCTCAATTAGCACTGCGGTTTTCAGCAGGCCCAACTCTGCTTCCCTCCTCAGTTGCTTGCTTTAGTGGATATTTTACTCAATATGACAGTCAAACATCAGCCTTAGGTCCAGTTATACTGGACTCAAGGACACACCATAATGTTTTCATCCAACCTCTCCTCAGTACATCTTACTATATGATGGGGCAAAACATCTTTCAATAACACCTGGACATTTGGGATTTAAACCTTAATACAGTGGTTCTCAAACTTTTTTTGTCATTCCCCCCTTTGGAGGAAGAAAAAATTTCATTACCCCCTACCCCAACAAAATTGTGACAAAATAGGCCATGTATAACTTTATTGACATAACATTCCTTCTGCTGTATTTCTCAAAACTAGAAAACAAACGTGCATTCATGTTGCATGAACAATAATAATCAAACAATATCAAGTTGAGTAAGTACAAAAAATCCTGTGAATCCAAGAGATGACTTGGCTTTTTGTTGGTTTGGCCTACCGTCATCTAGGCATGCTGTATTGCTGGCTTCAGCTTTTCTTTTCATCCCTGTCAAATATCTCTCCATTCTGTACTTTTATATACAATTTATTATTCTGATCTGAACACAGTTGCTGGTTGTTACGGTGACAGGTGAAAGTTTGGGTTGTCCGCCGCTAAAAAAATTCCGACGTCCAAACATTGGTTCCGCGGCACGGAATCTGCACAACGCGAAACAGAGCAGCTTCAGCTCCTCTCGGAGCTCTTCACAGCGAGAGGAGCGGAGCACCTGCTGGCATAGCACGGCGTCCGTGGTTTTCTCCGCCCTGGTTTCTGAGCTAGTTCCCACCATGAATTAGCACAGCAGAAAGCGTCTTTGTACGCTTTTAGGAGGACATTGTACAGGTGGGGATAGCAGCATACTTAACGTGTTATGCCGCAGAATGCACCCCTGCCGTAGAATGCACCCCCTGCATCTCCTCCACTTGTTAGCTTCTTAAAGTGGAAGAAAATTATCTCATATTTTAAAATATACGACTCAGGGTTTAAATAAAGAAACAGGGTTTAGGGCACTGGATTCCCCCTACTGGTGTGGCGAGTTCAGTATGGCGCATGCGTGACGAGCGCAGTGCCTGCACAGGAGGTGCCGCGCTAGCCGGGTGACTCGCGCCCCCCCAGGGATGGCTCCGTGCCCCCCTAGGGGGGCGGGCCACACACTTTGAGAAACGCTGCCTTAATGTATACTTTATTATAGCAATATGACCTAGCTAATATACCTTTGCAATATTCGGTCAAGATATTTACTTAAAACTATAAACCATAACTGTCTATGTACACACCTTGCGGTGAGCACCAAATTTGGATGTTACTTCTACATAGGGCTTTTTGGTCTATAAGGTCAACAGGGGTTAAAATTAAAACTAACAATTAACTCTTTCCATCATTCACAGAAATCACACTGTAGTAAGCCACCACTTTCACATTGTCTGGGCTGGGGCCCCCCACCACATCACAGGGTTAGATTGTAGTAGTTTTTGTACAATTAGAGCTAATGATTAAGAGAAAAAGATGATCTCCTAGAGTTTTCTCTTCATTTAGCTCTCTGAGTGTGGAGGTGCTTGAGTTTAACTAAACTTCGCACCTGATGTTCCTCTCTGAGATTTCACTGCAACATCATAACTGCCTCATCAACCGTGTGTGTTAATAGACCTTGGGACAGACTCTGAGAGGGTCAGGTTTTTGGTTGACAGGTAAGCAGTGTTGCACATGGCTGCTGGGTTGAGATTATACTTAGAGTCTGAGTGTGGCTTTAGTTTTATCACTGTGGCTTCTGCACAAGCAGTCCTAACCTCACATGGAGCTGGATGTGACCTGTGAAATTCAGCTGGTGTGTGTGTGTGTGTGTGTGTGTGTGTGTGTTTGTGCGTGTGCGTGTTTGCGTGTGTGTGTGTGTGTGTGTGTGTGTGTGTGTGTGTGTTTTCAAACTGAAGCCATGTCTAAAGAGCAACAACCTTTTTTCCTTGTGTCTGGAGGTTTGAATAGAGATGTCTGGAGATGCTATGTTTAGCAATCTCAGACCTGGCAGGAAACAAAAAATAATCTTGATACTGTATTTGGATGTGTGTTTTTCTTTGTTTCTGACACTGCACATTCCTGCTGGATAACAGGTTTTAACTGGTTGTTATTGTGCAGTATTGTGTTTCAAATTCTTTTCCCTGTGTTCAGGACCTGCTGCACCCTCTCCAGACTAAAGAATTTGATTCCAAAACACTGCAAAGTCTTTATGGCAATAAAACTTAGACTGACACCCTCTACTTCAGAAAGATATACTGAAAAGGTTGGGCTTTCCCAGCTTTGGCTGGATGATCACTTTAAAGGAGTAGTTGACTCAAGTAAGTAAAACATTTCACTTTTTAGTGTCACTTTTCTGTCATTTCTCTGTAACAGCAGTTGCATAAAAAATATGTTGTCTTTATTTTAACATTTACTTAGGGAAATCTACAGGTGCATTTCTGTGGAAGCGATTGTGACTCATATCTCAAATTCAAAAGCATTAGCAGAAATGCTTTTTCATTTCAAAGGCATGGCTGCACTATTTGACTCAAAAATAAAAATAAAAAGCAATATTCCAAAATGCAATTTCATTTTCTTCTTCAAGACTGCTCATTTTGCGACTAAATTAAAAAGCAAAGGCCAATCACATTTAAGACTTAATTTTCAAAACATTCACCAGCAAAAAGGTAACAAAATTCAATTTGAAATGTCAAATTTGAAAATTCAAAAGCATTAGCAGAAATGCTTTTTCATTTCAAAGTCATGGCTGCAATATTTGACTCAAAAATAAAAATCAAAGGCAATATTCCAAAATGCATTTTCATTTTCTTCTTCAAGACTGCTCATTTTGTGACTAAATTAAAAAGCAAAACCAAACTCAGAAATGCTTTTTCGTTTTCATGCTCGCCCCGCAAAAAGTGTCTCATAATTCAATCTGAGTTCGCAATCTCAAGTGGCACCGGAAAGTGACGTCACGGACCCCACTCGTTCTGGCCCCTTCTGGCCAATAGGGGGCAGTGAATCCGTGTATCATTCATTCAATTGATATTCAATGTAATTAACACAGCCTATACACCTCGCTTGTTGGTTGTATTCAATGTTTGTGTGGATGTCTCCACAACTATGATCCACACTTCAAATAAGTAGAAACGAAACACTTGGTGTTAACGAAGATATATTACAAATATTTCCTCCTTTAATGTGGAAAAGCGTTCGCTGTTACCATTCGTACTGATTGCAGTCAGCGTGAATGAAATCAAACCGTGGATTGCGGCTGTCTGTTTCAGCGGACTAACGGACTTTATACTCCTCATTGTTCTCATCACTGATCGATAGATTTGGGATATTTTGCAAATAAAGGGTCATAAACACAGTGAGAAACAGACAAAATGGTCATAGAGATGCCTTAAAAATACATGGCACAGAGGCAGAATCACTGCAGTCTCTGTCCGTGTTAACCAGTGACTGTATGCAGATGTCAGCGGTGTGTCAGGTGTGCTGGTCCCTTTACTCACTCACAGCATGGAGACGTGGACTCTCCACATTTCATCTTCATTTTATCTTGCATGGTGGGAATTTGGGGTGTTTGCAAATACTCACGGACCTCTTCATTTGCAGTGCATTCATTCCCAACTCTCCTTCCACTTTGATGGTGCAGGCCGAAAAGTTTTTCAAAATCCTGCTTGAGTCAAACTTTTTTCTCACAGTCAACATTTTTTTACTTTGGCCTCTCTCAGATGCTTGAAACGGGCATCAAGCACACAGGCCACTAGGTCATCCGACTCCAGTTTGAACCGTATTTTTAACTGCTCTCAGACCTTGATTTTGGAGGTGAGCATGGCAGCCAGGTCAGATGATTGAACACACAGGGTGATGTTGATCATGTTGAAAATCAGCACATAGATGACAGACAGTCCCACATGTAGTTCACCACACTTTATTTCAGTAGCCTTGGCCAAGAGCTGCAGTACTGGAATAAGCTCCCACTGTGATGCTATCATGGTGAGTGATCTCTGGACGCTTGGTTTTGTGACTGCTTCATCTGCAAGCACTGCAAATCTTCGCTTGAAAAGCCACTGCAGCATGACCACTGTGGAATTCCACCGGACAGGGCAGTCATGCTGTAGTTTGTTGGCTCTTATGCCAAGATGTTCTTGCCATCTCTTCAGGGCACAGGGGGGCAGTGCGGAGTGGCAAACGTGGCTGACAGCTCTTCGTGCTGCATCAATAGCCTTCACTACATTGGGCAAGACTAAACCAGACTTTATTACCAGCGGCAGAGTGTGGTCAGTGCATCCCAGATCTTTGGAGAACTTTTCACATGGCGAAGTTCTTGTGTCGCGGGTTCAGTTTCTTTAAGTTCTTTTTCGGTTGTGGAGGGAAAGATGATGGCACAGTCGAGAACCGAGTACGGTGATTTCCTTTTATTTACACCATCTCCAAAAAAATACCCACAGGTGAAAACTCTTATGTACAAAAAATATTTACAAAAATTATTTACAAAAAAGACAGAGGAAAAACTATTTACAAACCGCAATTCAAATACCAGGACCAACATACGTCTGCTCAACCAGGAGGCACACCAACAAGTGAGCTGAGCTCCTTTAAATACCCCTTGGCCCCTCCTCCGGACAAACCAATCAAAACACACTAGGGGTTTTTCAAGATATCAGCTATTATATCATAACTAATATTTCTACATACACAAAATAATACAAAGCAATTACTGTTGCTCACACCCTCCACATGGCTGAGCCAATATTAAACCCAAACACAATATTTTTCCTATAAATCAATTTGTTCCCGGACTTTGGTTTCTCCCTGGGTCACCTGACCCGCGGAGGCACGTCACCTAGTGCTACTTAACAGGTGACCCGGAACTGCCTCTGTTCAGTCCATGAAGCGGAGACAGAAGGTGAGTGTGTATGTGTGTGCGTGTACGTGTAAGCGAGACCCGTGTAGGTGTTTGAGTGTGCACCCTCTAACACCAACCACGGGGACGCAAGAGTCCAATTATTGTCTTTAAATGTTCATTTTGACTCCCGTCCGTCTGTCACTCCAGCCGCGAGTGACCACGCTATTCCCCCACGTCGGCGCCGAGCGACGAGGGAGAGCGAGAGGGAGAGAAGGCATCCAGCCGCGAGAGAGAGCGTGCGTCCAGCCGCGAGAGAGAGAGCGGCCAGCCGCGAGGGAGAGAGCGGCCAGCCGCGATGAGGACGGCGTTAGTGGCGCCCCGCCACATTACCCCTCTCCTCCCCGAGGTTGGCGATGTGCGGCAACCTTGACAGATAGTCTGCCACAACATTGCTCTTGCCCGGCCGATGGTGGATCCGGAATCTGAATGGTTGGAGGGAGAGGTACCAGCGGGTGAGACGACTGTTGTGATCCTTCATCGAATGAATCCACGTCAGCGCCCGATGGTCAGTCTCCAAGTCGAACTCCCTCCCCAGCAGGTAGTATCTCATACTCTCCAGGGCCCATTTGATCGCCAGGCCTTCCTTCTCCACCGTGGAGTACCTGGTCTCCCGTGGCAGCAGCTTGCGGCTCAGGTACAGCACTGGTCGCTCCTCCCCAGGTTCACCTTGGGCCAGGACTGCCCCCAGTCCCACAGCTGAAGCGTCCGTCTGGACCAGGAACCGCTGTCTGAAGTCAGGGCTTCTCAAAACTGGCGAAGAGCACAAGCAGGCTTTGAGAGCGTGGAAGGCCGTCTCGCAGTCATTGTTCCAGATGACAGGGTTTCTCTGGTCCTTCGCTGTCAGAGCTGTCAGAGGCGCTGCGATGGTGGCAAACTGTGGGACGAACCTTCTGTACCAGCCGGCCAAACCCAAGAAGGACCTCACCTCCTTCTTGGTTCGAGGGCGTGGGCAGCTGCGGATGGCCTCCACCTTGTCCACCTGCGGCCGGACCTCCCCTCGTCCCAGCCGGTACCCCAGGTACTCTGTCTCCTCCTTAGCCCACTGGCATTTGGCTGGATTCAGTGTCAGGCCTGCCTGCTGGATCTGGCCCAGGACTCGCTCCAGGTGATGCAGGTGCTGCTCCCAGGTGTCACTGAAGATGACCACATCATCCAGGTAGGCAGCACTGCAGTCCTCACACCCCCGTAGAACCTGGTCCATCAGTCTCTGGAAGGTGGCGGGTGCCCCATGCAGGCCAAAGGGCATCATCGTGAACTGGAAGAGGCCGGAAGGTGTCTGGAACGCTGTGTAGGGACGACTGGATGCTTCCAAGGGTACCTGCCAGTAGCCCTTACAGAGGTCCAGGGTGGTGATGAACCTGGCCCGGCCAATCCTCTCCAGCAGCTCGTCGATCCGTGGCATCGGGTAGGCGTCAAACTCCGACATTGCGTTCAGCTTCCTGAAGTCGATGCAGATGCGGAGGGAACCGTCCTTCTTCACCACAATGACCACTGGGCTGCACCACTCGGACTGCGACGGTTCGATCACCCCCAGGCGCTGCATCTCTTCCACCTCCTTCAGGAGCTTGGCCACCAGATGTTGTGGCACCCGGTAACTCCTCTGGCGAACTGGCCCCTTGTCTTTCAGGTGGACCACGTGCTCGATGAGGCCGGTCCTCCCCGGGCTGGCAGCGAAGAGCTTGGAGACCCTCTCGAACACCTGGCACAGCTGGCTGGACTGGACAGCAGAGAGATGGCCCAGAGCAGGTTCAGCATACTGGTGGCGGTCGGCGAGGATACACTCCTCCTCCCCTTCACTGTCCCCCTCCATCACCAATAGGGCCGCCACAGGGCCCTGAGCTGGAGCCTCCTTCCACTCCTTCAGCAGGTTGATGTGGTAGACCTGCTTTGCCCTTTTCTTGTCCGGGTGGTGGATCTCATAGGTCACAGGGCCCATCTTCCGGAGGACGGTGTACGGGCCCTGCCACTTGGCAAGCAGCTTGCTGTTGGAGGATGGGAGGAGGAGTAGGACCTTCTGGCCGGGCTGGAACTCTCTGCGTCTGGCATGTTGGTCGTACCACGCCTTCTGGGCCTGCTGGGCTTCGCACAGGTTGACCTCGGCCTCCTCCCGGTACTTTGCCAGCCGGTCCCTCATCTCCAACACGAATTGGACCACACTGCGGTCACTGGTGCCTGTTGCAGGAGCCTCCCACGTCTTTAGAAGCAGATCCAATGGCCCCTGTACCTCCCAGCCATACAGTAGTTCAAACGGGGAGAACCCCGTGGAGGCTTGGGGAACCTCTCGGTAGGCGAAAAGCAGGAAGGGTAACCACTGGTCCCAGTCTCGCCCGGTGTCAGACACAAATTTCTGCAGCATCTTCTTGAGGGTTTGGTTGAAACGCTCAACCAAGCCATCTGTCTGAGGGTGGTATGGGGTGGTCTTGATTGTGGAGACCCCCAACTGTCGGTGGAAGAGCTGCAGGAGTCTGGAGGTGAAATTAGTCCCCTGGTCTGTGATGATCTCGTCTGGAATACCCACCCTGGAGAACAGCTGGACCAGGCAACGCAACACAGCCGGAGCAGTGACCGTGCGCAGGGGAAAAGCCTCAGGGAAACGAGTGGCATAATCACAGACCACCAGGATGTACTGGTGCCCTCCGCTGCTCCTCACCAATGGGCCAACAATGTCCATGGCTATCCGCCTAAATGGAGTGGAGATCACGGGTAGTGGTTGGAGGTAGGCACGGTCTGATTGGCGGACAAAGCAAGTCTTCTGACAGGTGGGACAGGTTTTACAAAATGTTTGTACATCCGCATACATGGAAGGCCAGAAGAACCTTGCAGATATCCGCAGGTAGGTTTTGTTGCGACCAAGATGACCAGCCCAAGGCAAGGTGTGTGCCAGGTGCATGATCATCTGCCGACATGACACAGGAACCACCAGGCGTCTGACCTCATCTGTCATCGCATAGAGCACATTATTGTCCACAACAAACCAGTCTTTGTCCTTCTTTGCTAGGTCCTGTCCCCAAACCACCTTGGCGAACAGGGGCGTCAGAGTTGTGTCCTCCCTTTGTAAGGCCCCAATGTCCTCTGGCACATTCCATCTGTCCTTTGCCAGCCCCTTTTTTCGGTCTGGCTCCTGGGATTTCAGCCCCTTCTCAAACCGCCGCTGACGGCGGGACTTTCTGGGGCCCTTTGTGCCCCCCTCAAACAAACCACTGTCCAGGGTTGAAAAAAGTTCTGGCTCAGGGCCCTTTTCCTGCCCTGGGCCGGTTGCAATCCCCGCTCTGGCCTGGGCACGGGTGATCACCAGCCCAGACAACCCTTTCCCCAGGTCACTGGCTGTGGGTCCTGCCTCCAGCAGCACGTCCAGTAGCACTGGGAAGTCCCAACCCAGGATCGCAGCCACAGGCAACCTATCCACCACCCCCACAGTCAGCAGATAAGGCTGCTCGTCCACTACCACTGTCACCTCAGCTGTGGGGTAGGAATGGCTGTCCCCGTGTGCGCACAGAATGTCTTCCTGTCTGCTATAATCCACACTGCCCGTTGGCACCAGCTCCCTTCGCACCAGCGTCAGGAAGCTCCCAGAGTCAACCAAAGCAGTCACACATTCCCCATTTATGGTTATTTCCTTGAATCTTGGTTGCCGTCCCCCAGCACTTGCAACCTCCGCTCGGGGAGTGTAGCAGGCACTGCTAAGCTTGGCTTTTCTGATGGGGCACAGAGCAGCCTTGTGTCCTGCTTGCTGGCAGTAAAAACAAATAAGCTCCTTACCAGGGCTGCGCTGGCGAGGTGCGGACCGAGGTTCTCCAGCTGGATGCTGGCTGGCTCTGGCCGCTGGTCTGGGCTGTGATGAAACCTGCCGACTGGGTCCACCCTGGTTGACTGTCGGGCCTCCCCTCCGTGCGTTAAGGTACTGCAGTGCCAGCCTCCCTGCAGCTAGCCCATCCGTCGGCTCATGCTCCTTCACCCAGGTGCGGATGTCAGCCGGGAAGACCCTCAGCAGCTGCTCCAATATGACCTGCTCCCCGATCTGCTCCTTTGTATGCTGCTCTGGCCGGACCCATCGACGGTAGAGACCCTTTAAGCGGTGGTAAGTCTCTGTGGGGTTCTCTCCTGGTGGGACAGCCATGGACCGGAACTGCTGGCGATAAGTCTCCGGGGAGACGTCAAATTTCATCAGGAGCGCTGCCTTCAGGTCCGGGTAGGAGTGAGCCAGGTCCTCATCCATCGCTGTGTAAGCCTCCAGCGCCTTTCCAGTGAGCAGAGGCACCAGGCGACAGGCCCACTCACTGTCTGGCCAACCCCACGTTCTGGCAATGCGCTCGAAGCGGAGCAGGTAATTTTCAATGTCCTCTCCCGCCAGATACTGAGGGATCTTGGGGTCACCCCAGGGTCGGCTCTCAGACCTAGGAGGTTCTGCCAGGCTACTTGCCCTAATCCTTGGTGCCTCCACGGGAGAACTGCGTCGTGGCCGAGGAGCTGGAGTTGGTAACTCAAGACGGAGGCTCATAGTTGATCCAGCAGATGGCGGAGTGGTTCTTGGTGCTGGACTTGGTGTTACCGGCCTCCGTTCTGCCTCAGGCTGCTGCAGTGGGACTGGTAAGGCAGCTCGAAGCCCTCTGAGCTCTGCAAGCAAGCCCTCCTCTCTCCTCTGCTGCCCCTCCAGGAAAGTTCTCATCACTGTAAGCAGCTCCGCCCCAGCACCTGAAGTTCCCGGGTCTGCCTGCCAGGAAGGCCCAGGCTGCTTCCTCCACAGCTTCTTCCACTTTTTGTGACCGCAGTCCGGTCCGTCTTCCTGTGAACCGGATGCGTCCCCTTCGACTGGCCATCCCACTTCTGACACCAAATGTCGCGGGTTCAGTTTCTTTAAGTTCTTTTTCGGTTGTGGAGGGAAAGATGATGGCACAGTCGAGAACCGAGTACGGTGATTTCCTTTTATTTACACCATCTCCAAAAAAATACCCACAGGTGAAAACTCTTATGTACAAAAAATATTTACAAAAATTATTTACAAAAAAGACAGAGGAAAAACTATTTACAAACCGCAATTCAAATACCAGGACCAACATACGTCTGCTCAACCAGGAGGCACACCAACAAGTGAGCTGAGCTCCTTTAAATACCCCTTGGCCCCTCCTCCGGACAAACCAATCAAAACACACTAGGGGTTTTTCAAGATATCAGCTATTATATCATAACTAATATTTCTACATACACAAAATAATACAAAGCAATTACTGTTGCTCACACCCTCCACATGGCTGAGCCAATATTAAACCCAAACACAATATTTTTCCTATAAATCAATTTGTTCCCGGACTTTGGTTTCTCCCTGGGTCACCTGACCCGCGGAGGCACGTCACCTAGTGCTACTTAACAGGTGACCCGGAACTGCCTCTGTTCAGTCCATGAAGCGGAGACAGAAGGTGAGTGTGTATGTGTGTGCGTGTACGTGTAAGCGAGACCCGTGTAGGTGTTTGAGTGTGCACCCTCTAACACCAACCACGGGGACGCAAGAGTCCAATTATTGTCTTTAAATGTTCATTTTGACTCCCGTCCGTCTGTCACTCCAGCCGCGAGTGACCACGCTATTCCCCCACGTCGGCGCCGAGCGACGAGGGAGAGCGAGAGGGAGAGAAGGCGTCCAGCCGCGAGAGAGAGCGTGCGTCCAGCCGCGAGAGAGAGAGCGGCCAGCCGCGAGGGAGAGAGCGGCCAGCCGCGATGAGGACGGCGTTAGTGGCGCCCCGCCACATCTTGTTACTGGCATTATCCTGGACTGTGCAAAACACCCTTATGTCCCATTTCTTAGTTATCTCAGAAAGACAGTTGGCAAAACTGGCAAACCCATGATGTAGTGATCAGTTACTCTGATGTACATGTGTGTGGTGGAGGATGGCCACAGATCAGCTGTTAGCAGCCTTTCATTTCCCTCATGATACTTTTACGCAGGCTGTTGTACTGATATTTAATAGTGCTCAATTACGTGCTGTAAAATGGGATTTAATGGCCAGGCTAAAAAAAATGTAAACCCTTTTTATTTTATTTTTTTTATTTGTGCAGTGTGACAGTGCAAGACATACAACAAACAACAGCATTTGTGGTTTTGTGTGTGTGTGTGTGTGTGTGTGTGTGTGTGTGTGTGTGTGTGTGTGTGTGTGTGTGTGGTGTGTATTATACATGTGAATAATAATGAAAAAAAAATTACAATTGTCAGACAAGCAAATGAAAATTATAATAGAAGAATAATATCAATAATAATAATAATAATAAGAAGAAGAATAATAATAATAACAATAACAATAACAATAACAATAATAATAATAATAATAAGAAGAAGAAGAAGAAGAACAACAACAACAACAACATTCAATTTTAATAAAGACGGTGAATAACAATAATAATAATATGGGTGGAGGGGGGGTCTTGAAATTTGTGGACTACCTCGGGTCCCTTCCCACTCGCACGACAAAAAAAAATGTAAACTCTTTTCTGCAGCCCTCCCTATGTACTGCAGCTAAAGGTCGTATGTCTTTTTTTCAGTCAATGCAGAATTACTCGGCTGCTTCTGTAGGCTGGAGAGCAAGTTGATCAGAACTTAGTAAGGCAGGAATAAGAATTGTTTCTGAAACACAGTAAACCCCAGCAAACCCCCCAACAAAATAATTTCATTTATTTGAACATTGAGTCAACAACCCTCTCCCACTGAAAATACCTGTGAGCTTGTTAAACCACTAAATATTGATAAACTCTTGCAAATTTCCCTCACATAGACGCTCAGATGTATCTACACTTGTTTATACATTTGGCTGGAAGCTGGCCCCCCACTCCATGCAAAATTTCGGGAAAATAATCTGCTTCGTTTGTGCTTCATTTGTGTTGGTTTGTGCCGTTAAAAATTTTGTTTGTGCTGCTATGGTTATTAAGTTATGAAATATTGTTTTATAGGTCATCCAGGGGTCACCCAGCCCCCCCATTTGTTCCGAATGGACCCGAAATGGTACCTCTCGTTAGTGCTTCGTTTGTGCTGATTTGTGCCATCAAAATGTTTGTTCGTTCATGCTGCTGTGGTTTTAAAGTTATTAAACACTTAACTTTTTGGCGATGATGTCACCTAGCCCCCCATTTGCTCCAAATGGACCCAAAATGGTACCATTTGTTAGTGCTTCGTTTATGCTGGTTTGTGCCGTTAAAATGTTTGTTTGTGTTGCTACAGTTATTAAGTTATGACACACTTTTATTTTTGGCGATGATGTCACCCAGCCCCCCATTTGCTTCGAATGGACCCGAAAAAGTATGGTTCATTTGTGCTTTGTTTGTGCTGGTTTGTGCCGAGCAATGTACAACTGCCGAGTAGAGTATGAACCTTGCAGAAACGGGCACTGCTTATATCATACCTGCCAACACTCCCGTTTTCCCAGGACTCTCCCGTATTTAAGACCTTTGTCCTGCCCACCTCCCGTATGTCATTTCTCCTGGGAATCTCCCATAGTTTGCATGGTCCACATTCATTCATGAACAGGATCACTGTATTTGTCCAAAGTTGCCAGGTTTCTTGACAACTGAAGATTGTCCTGTGTTTCTGCTGAGCCTCACAGACACTGGATTGATACTTTTACTTTACAATTTGGGATGATTCAGGTCGGTTTAAGCTGTAAATTATATTTAAGCAGTGTTTGTTGCAAAATGAACACTTCAATGAAACCGAAACAAACGCAAGATTTAATATTTATCTTGATAGTCTTGCACCGTCTTGGAGTGATGCGTTCAGGGCAGCCTCAGATAAAAGAGTGCTGTATTGCATGTACAGATGTTCAGAGTGCCTCATAAGGGAGAGCATTTAAAACATACGAGGACTTTAACACTAATATTAGTGGACTAAATAAGTTCAAGGCATATCATAGCTATATTTTTTTATTACAATTTGTTATTGTTAAAAAAAAACAAAAAGTGTGCAGCTTTTGTTATACTTATTTGAATGAGAAATCTAATTACAAATACTTACAGACATTATAGACATCAGTATTGCCGAGAAATGCATCCACCCATAAAGTTTGATTCTTTGGGACTTTCCCACTTTCCTGGTGTAATATTTCCAAAAATTTGACTTGTTATTGTCTCAATAGCTAATTAACGGGTGGATGCATATTTTGGCAAATAGAAAAACAGCTGATATAAGGTTAGTATTAAGCATCTGCTGACTACACTATAACTTGTTTACCTATTGGTGATGATATGTGCTAAATATTGTGGGCTCAATCAACAGAACATCTGAGAAACACAATTAAATTTATCATCATAATCATAATTCATTATCATCATGGGGTTTGCGTTTTCATCATTGAAATTAAGTCACACCAGTAAAATGTTTGGGCTGATAAAACATCTGATCTCAAAGTCTATTCAACATAAATGACACAAAAGATATATACTTCACTTTTGGATCATTACACAAATGAGAACTGTATGGGTTTTAAACTGTACATTTCCGTGGACCACACTATTACAAGTGGTGCATGTTTCTGTGTGGTGCATTCTTCTCAGCAGGTGTACACAAACCAGCACAAACAAGCACAAATGAACCGTGCCATTTTAGGTCCATTTGAAGCTAATGGGAGGCTGGGTGACATCACCAAAAATAAAAAGTGTGTCATAATTTAATAACCATAGTAACACAAACCATCATTTTAACGGCACAAGCCAGCATAAAGGAAGCACTAACAAACGGTACCATTTCGGGTCCATTTGGAGCAAATGGGGGGCTGGGTGATGTCATTGCCAAAAAGTTAAGTGTTTAATAACTTTAAAACCATAGCAGCACGAACGAACGAACGAACATTTAATGGCACAAACCAGCACAAACGAAGCACTAACGAATGATTCCATTTCAGGTCCATTCGGAACACATGGGGTGCTGGGTGACCCCTGGATGACCCTTTAAAACAATATTTAATAACTTAAAAACCATAGCAGACACCATTTTGGGTCCATTCAGAACAAATGGGGGGCTGGGTGACCTCTGAATGACTTATAAAATAAGATTTAATAACTTAAAAACCATAGCAGCACAAACAAAAATTTTAACGTCACAAACCGCCACAAGCGAAGCACAAACAAAGCACAAACAAAGCACACTATTTTCCCAAAATTTTGCGGGGTAAAAATAGCTAAAAAATGTTTAAAGCCTGCAGATTTTCTGCAGCAGAATGTCACCAACCTGTTTTATCTCACACACACACACACACACACACACACACGCTCACACACACATGCACTCAACCACACTTCATCCCCCCAAACATATTTCCTTAGGTGGTAGTAGTAGTGGCTGCAGTGCTGAGGGGACCACACAGTGAGAGGATTCAGAGAGAAGTGATATGGGAAATATGGTGGTATGATGACTCCATTCTCCCTGGCTGCTGTTTGTGATAAGTCAGCAGTATGTGGTTGAGCAGAAACGTACCCTGAGTGTGTGTATGTAGGTTTATGATGATGGCTCTAAGATCAGCAGACAGTGCTCGGTGGGAGCTGTAAATCTAAAGGAGCATATATAACGTAATTTAACACAGAGTTAAAGGCTGTGTGCAAGCTCTGAACCAAAGCTGTTTTTCACACTCCTCTTCCTGCAGAAAATCCCTCTTGATTTCCACTCAATAAAATACTGTTGATATAACATCAGTAAGTGAAGCCAACTCTTCTTGCACTCTACAGTCAGACGTGGCTTCTCGGTGGCCTGCAGTCATTAATCCATATAGCTAGAGGTCTGCACGGAGATGGGATTATACTTACTAGGCCTGCATGCAAACTGCATAATCTGACAATCTTTCTGCTGTGTGAGGATGTGTGTGCCTGTGTCTATCCAGTTGTAATTGGAGTGCAAGTAAGCACACAGTGTGTCGTTTTGTCTCAATCTGCTTCCCTGCAACTGAGCCAAAAACACCCCCTGTAGACCCCACTTGACCCTGCACCCTTGGCTGCAATTACAAAAGCCATGCAACGTGCACACATAAACACACACACTACCAAACCTGTCCAAATCCATCCCGTGCTAGACAGATACCAGGCGTATGTTTCCAGAGGAGATGTGACCTTAATTGCTTAAGTCTTAAATTATCTTTAATTGTGCTCACTGTGTTTCTTTATGGTAATGGGAGGGGGTGGCCAGGTTCATGTGGAGCGATAGTTTCGGCAGGAAACAGGGCAGTAAAAGGCCATGAAGTTACCTCCAGCTGAGTCCAGTCCACATATATACATACACACACACGCACACACACACACACAAATGCACCACACAAGCATAGAAAGGTATGAAAAAGCACACAGACATGTCGTATTCCTCTCCTGTTGTTCCAGAGTGACTTACATCAACCAATGCATGAGTAACAAATAGACTTTAATTTTTATAGTTTGTTTTTTCCTCCATGAAATACATGTAAATGTGTTACGTGTCAGGTGTCATCTGACTTGTAAGCTAATGATGCCCATGGATGGCAGCACCAACAAGTGTTATCCCAAGCAGCTTAAAAAAAAAGCTGGTCTAGACCAGACTCTATTCACAAAGAACCAGGGCTCTATTTTCGTGCCCGCCGGGGACGCGGCGGAGGGTGGCGGACCCCGTGCAGTGGTATCTTCATCTGGCGGTAGTGGTATTTTCGTGAACTGAGGCGCACCGAGGTCCAGTGACATTTTCGTGCTCGCTGGTGGCGTGAAAAGTGTGCTGAAAGCTCGCCAATTCAAACCTGGTTAGCTTTCAGCGCAGACAGAGCGCAGCTGGTCTAGTGGTATTTTGGTAGACTGGCAGTGTATCAGCATACGTCACCGATGCCTCACCGGCAGGTTTCCACAGTGTCAGGCACATTTCAGTGCAATAAATAATCAACAACAACTAATAATCAGCACATACATTTAGATCTACATAGATGTATTCTGATCTTTATCTGATCTGATGAGCGCATTTGACACGCATTTGGACACTCAACCTGACCGAATTAACACAGCTGAAACTGCATTAAATATCTAGTAAATAAACACACATGATGAAGTTAACTAGATATGTAATTCATCTCCCTCCTTTTCTTTCTTCCTCTTGTTCCTCTTGCTCTTATTTCTCGTGCAGCTCGACCCGGACATGTCTCTGTGTCCTCTCCCCGTCCTGCTGCAGCGGCTGAACAGATGATTTGTTTCAGTTATCGGATGAGTTATTTACTTTAAGCCTACATACGAATATTATAATATTCAGTTTTGTGAGCCAAATTTATTTTATATGCCAACATCTATGAAAGAAAGAGCCAGGCCACGGAGCGTTATGTGTCATTATGCACAGATGGTTCCGATTTGAATGCCATTATGAGAATTTATATTGTGATCTGTGCGCACAACCCACCTTTGTCACGTGAGGTTTGAATATGTGCAACTTTATGTGAGTGTCTTTATTTGTGGAAAAGGACATTTGGCTTACCAGTGGGTCCACCCTTACACATACCAAGTCCATTTTTCCTTATATGAGACAGTGTGCAGGACACCCTCTGCAGCGCTTACAGTGACAATTGTTGAGGAGCTGCCTTCTGTCGCCATCATGTGGCATTACTGTCTTCAGACATCTCTTGATCTCTTTGACTACTTAACGAAAATTGTAATACGCCTCGTCGGCGTACAGGTCTCGGCTGTGTTAAACCCACTCCACGCCCTCTCTACCACTTATGCAGCTAGGAGGAGCTGAGTTAGGGTGGGGGGATACTCACACCGGGCTGTGCCGCTCACCAAAATACCAAATTGTGCTTGGGAATGCCTTGTCAGTGTGGCGGACCTGACTTATTCCGCGCATGCGCTGTGTCGCCGGCAAGACATGAAAATAGAGCCCCCAATGTAAAGATGGGATCAGACTGTAAGATCAGTGCCACTCCCATCCCATCTTCAACCACATGAGTGAAACACTTCACAGCATGTATCAAGTTACAGTGGAGAGAAAGAACTTCCTTTAAAAGGCAGAAACCTCTAGCAGAACCAGACTGATGTTAGACGGTCAACTGCTGAGACTGAGCTGGGTTGAGAGAGGAGAGAGAGGGAGATGAAGAGAGAGATAGAGAGAGAGAAAGAGAGATGGACAGAGGAGGGACTGAAGCAGACAGGTCCATGGTAGTGAAACGTCTGCTGCAGTGATTCAGAGGAACCTACACCATGATAGATCACTGGGACTCCCAGGTGTGTAGATAGGTTGTATTTTTTTTGTATCAGTTAGGATTCAATCAAAACTGTTATTCTAAAATTGTATTTGGGAAACATTAGCTTTCCCTTTAGGAGAGCTGCTGAAGGACAGAGAGTCCTCTTCTACTGGTGCAGATTTAATGATTATTAGGCTACAGTTATACTTACAGTATGGAGTTTAAATGTTCTCCCCATGCATGCTTAGATTCCCCGTGGCCGCTGCTGATAGTTCAGATACATGCCCCTTGGTAACCAGGTTACTCCAAATTGCCAACAAGTATGGGTATGAATCAGTGGCGATTGCTCAAAGACTGCAAGGGAAGCTCAGCTTCCCTTAAAATGTCACCCCCCCAAAAAAAAGAAAAAGTTGTGAAATACGCACTGCTGTGTGTTCATTTCATTAACTAAATACGCGCTAGAAAGCCTTCATCTTTTGTTCAGAATCAGCTTCTTATCACACTGTGATAAGAAGCTGTTAATCACAGGTAACCGGCATAACTTTGTTCTCATTCATCCTCGCAGCGCCTCAGCGCTTCACACAGGCGGATGCTCAGCGTCTGCTGACTTCAATGTGGAAGCTCAAAGTGGGTTGTTCCAGCAGCGAAACTAGACACTCATTGGATAAATGCTGGGCTTTGTCCCGCCCATCGGACGCTCAGCGTCTCTGGAGTTCTATGATGAGAGGGCGGTCCCAACATTCTCGCAGACGCTAAGCTTCAGCATCCATGATTGGATGTGCTGTCTGAGGCGAAATCCTTTTTTGATTGACAGCTAAATAAGCGATTCAGCGATCTTGAAGAATAAAACATCTACCAGAGCATTTTCCAAGTTATTCATTCCATTGTTCTTAACTGCTCCGGAGACTTTACCGATCCTCAGCGACTTTTGTCTTTGTTAAAAATGACTGCCGATGTGTTTGGCGACTCTGTTCTGTTACATACAAATAAACAAACACAAGTATGATGTAGGCCAGAAAAATGAGCTTCCCCTCCTTGAAAGACCAGCAGCCGCCACTGGTATGAATGTGTATAGCTGCTTGTCTACATGTTAGCTCTGTGATCAGCTGGGGATATGTGGCCCCCGTGACTCTGTGACCCTTGATTGGATAGATGGAAAAGCTAATGGATTGATGAGCAGATGATTTCAAACAATCTTACTGGTTGAAACAGGGAAGTCAGGGAAGCTGTAACAGACAATTATTAGGGCCAAAAAAAAGGCAGAACATGCAGAAAAGAGGCTCATATTTTGCAGCCTCTGCTGTTCAACTCATCTGACCTCGCGGGGTCATAAATGCCAGAGTTTGGTGTCACTTCCATTTATATTATTCATTAAGCAAGATTTAAAGTTTTCAGTTTCTAAAGTTTGCCAATGTGCTCTTCAAGAAGCTGCCGTTATGTTGCTCTTAGAAAGATTTTACACAACACAACATCACCAATGAGATTATTTCTTTCTCCTAAACAGGCCTGATTCAGAGACATGTCTGTAAAAGTGAACCTGCGTTAAATTAAAATCAAGTTCAGCAGGAACTGATGCTAAGAACAGTCCACTTGTGGTCTGGGTCCTATAAGAAGCCCCACAACTCTTTACCCTCCAGGGAACAGCAGGCAGTAATGTATAAAGGTTCCGTAGCAGTGTAGGATCAGCTCAGAGTGGTTGTCCCACACCTCTGCATATCACACAGATGAATGTATCACAACAACAGCAGCTGCTGCACCCACAACCCCTTAGTGTAAACACGTCAACCAGCCAGCCCTCCCTGCTCTCTCCATACTTCATCATGTCTTTGATTTCTCAGGACAGAGAGACGCTAAGTGATGACAGGGAGAGGTCAGAGCTTGACCGCCATTAAACTGTCAGAGGTCAGGCGAGGAGCTGATGTGTGTCCTGAAGGAAACTTGGCTCAGGAAACACAAATAGCACATTGAACCTCCTGGCTAAAGTTGTCATTGTTGCAGATCGTAAAGATGAGCCTTCATTACTGGTGACTGACAGCTTTTGGCAATGTAAATATTGCACAGCAGGAACACACTTTCAATGTCAACTATAGATTATTGATAACACTGCACTTTTATAGCACTTTATTAGAGAACTTTGCACATTAAATTTGCACATTTCTTATTGAACATTGTTATTGATGGATTGATTGAGTAATTATTAGCAGTATTTGTGGGAAGAAGAAAATTAAAAAAAAAATTGGTTGTTTGGCAAGGGCTGGCTCTGGAGTGCTGCTCAACCTATAAGAGAGAGGAGAGTGAGAGAGCTCTGTGATACTGTGACCAAACATCCTGTCCTGGCTCATTGTTTTTCATCAGGCCACTAAATTGGGCCATGAGGATAAGAAAGAAAACTTAAGAGATAGATTTTTTTGTTAGTTTTTTTAAGTTTGAAAGAGTTATTTATTAAAGTGGGATTGCTAATATACCAGAGGTAATTTTTTGTTATTTATTTTTTTAATGCAGAAGAGACATTATTTCTATCATTATTTCATTGGTTATTTTTGATAACTTGTCATGATAAAGTCTATCTGAATGTATCTGAATTTGTGTCTTTGGTTATCGATAGTACTTTGGCTAATGTTACACAATGTGGTGAACACCAAGCTGCTAACAATACATTACATTCATAGCACCATTCTAAGAAAATAATAAAGTACTTGGTCCAGTGCATGTAACAGCAACACATCCTGCTTGTAATGAACAGAGCCACTTACTTATCCAGCAGTATAAAGGCAACATGGGTGTTGGGCTTCAGCCCAATCTTCTCCTTCAGGGCTCTCTATCGAGAAAAAGTGACTCCGATGTAAATCTGCGTTAGTCTTCTCATTTTGTCACTCTCTTTCTTTGCCAACAGACCTCCTTAACGGGAAGGCTTTTTCTTTTCAGTAGGATCCACTTCTGAACCTCTTGGTCACTTCTTCGGGTTCTCCGCCATGTTGCTTCTAACAGTGATCTCCTCCCCCCTCCCTTCTTGTTGTCAGGTAAAACCAAGTAGAACGCATCGTTACGTGTGCACCAGCATGGGAATGTCGCCCCTCGACACCAAATACGAAAAGAACAAATACTGAAAAATACTGCGGGTTGTTAGAGGAGCTGAATGGCTTAAACAGCGTTATATCGTCTCCTCTTGTAGTGGCTTGGGTGAAATGGGTATTTACAGACACATAGATCTGAAACACTATAGCTTTAAATTTTACTTATTGTTAATAATTTAGGTGTAAATTGTGGCATACATTTAGGAAGAGATTTATTGTATACAGTATAGTAAGGATAACTAGAAAAATTGCATTTCCTTGCAGAAAATGCATGGAAATGCTGAGTGCTGAAAGCTGAAAAAGCAATGCAAAACTGCTAATAAAAAAAGGAGAGGGACATAAATGTAAAAGCTGTTGAAGGGGTGGAAAAAAAAGTAAAATTTGGATAATTTGGAAATCATTGGAAGGACAAATAGTTTGGAAAAGCTCTATGAATTGAAATTTTATTCATGCTGATAAAGGCCAGAAGAATGACTTAAATTGCTGACATCATACACTCTAGCTTCTCCAATACACACCCATTATAAAGCCTAAAAAATTGCTGAAAACCATGATTTGCTTAAAGCTTAATTGTGGGAAAACTTAATTATAGGAAAAATGTCAAATATATCAGAAAATTGAATTCAACATTAATAGTTGACAAGTTAATGAACATTTTAAAGCAAAAATTAGGTCTCTGGGTGAAAGTATGCTGAAGTTATAAGGCTTAGAAGATGGAAGAATAAAAGGAAGAATTGGAAGATTTCCCCATTCATTTCTCCGGGAAAAAAGTTTGGCACAAAAAGTGAAAAAAATAAAAAGTACAAAGGGTAGAAAGGAAAAAAAATACAAGCAATCATGTCCTGAAGGAGCGGAATAGTTTAAAGTTTGAACGGTTGAAATAGCACAAAATTTGAAGGAGGAGAAGAGGTCCAAAGAAACATATACAGGAGATGGTAAGTGTAATACTTTTTAAGATTGCATTTCCTTGCAGAAAATGCGTGGAAATGCTGAGTGCTGAAAGCTGAAAAAGCAATGCAAAACTGCTTAAAAAAATGAGGAAGGTTTAAATGTAAAATTGGTTAAAGGGCTGAAGAAGAAGAAGTTGGATGAAAGTTAAAACTGTTGAAGTCCAAACAGTATAAATGTGCTTCATAAATTAAAATGCATTCATGCTGAAAGAGGCGAGAAAAACTGGCTGAAATTGCAAAAAAATTGCATAAGGAAGAAAATTACCTCAAAACACAGAAAAGTGAGAAATGGCATAAGTTTAAGTTGTAGTACTAGAAGAAGTACGATAATAGGTAGTTGCAGTAATGATATTAGTAGTAATGTAAAAAGTAGTAGTAGTTTTATAATAGAAGAAGTGGAAGTCAAAGCAGTAGAGCTCGTGGTAGAAGTAACAGTGGCAGTAAAAGTAAGAGACGCAGTAAAAAAATATTTAGAATCAAGAGTAGCGGAGGCAGAAGTGAAGATGCAAGTTGAAGTGATATTAGTAGTCATTGTAGTAGTAAAACTGGGAATCTGTTTGAAGAATTAAAAAATGCATAAATAATGAGAATGATTTTAAATTGGGAAAATGTTTAAATAATTAAAAATCCTCAAGTTTGAAATATTAGAACGAATAATGTATTAATAATGGGATTACATTTAAAGTGGGGAAAATTTAAATACATACAAATCCTGAATACATTTTTGGAGCCCTGAATGGTTTCTGTAGGTCAAAGTTTGTGGTAGGAGATGGGGTGCTCTGGAGAAGGGTTTTAAATGTAACACTCAGTGCTCTGTGTACTTAGGCTGTGTCCGAAATGGCCTACTACTCCTACTACTCCGACTAACCCCGCCTCTGAATTGAGTAGGCAGTGCGTTCACACTGTACAGTATGCGAATTTTGTGTATGCGAGAAATGCCCGGGTGTATACTCAATCGGCTTCAATTTCTGAGTGTGCAACGGAGCTTGCTTCACGTACTGCTTCTGCCCTACAATGCATTGCGCACCTCAGCTGGTAATATGGCCCTCCTTCCCGAGGCTGAAAAGAAATAGATGGCATGTGATTGCAATAATAATGATATATATATAAATAGATAAACAATATTTAGTCAGTATCGGTACACAGTTTTCATCATTTTATCATATTTTGATCTTTTTACCAGATTTATTTGTATTTTAAATTAGGATTATAGGTAATGTTTTTAACTATTCGTATAAATTGACTTTATTTATTTAAGTGTCTATTAAAGATGTATTTATTACATCAAGTTTGAGCATCTTCTCATCTCTGAATGCATCATCAAAGTGGTCGCTCATATTAAGCACAGACCTCTGATTAATAAAAATTATCTTTGGTAGAGAGCACATGGTTCAGAATATACAAACGGGGGAGTTTCCAGTTGACAATCTATGTGAGCGTTACTAATTCTTACTTGTGATTGAAAATCTGATGGTTTCTGAAATAATCATTGTACATTAAAAGAATGTAGTCGGGAAATGATGTATTTGCCGAGGAATAACCGAACAAGGTCATAATAATTATGTTGTGTGTTGGTCATTTTGCAGCCCTCTGCTGCTCATCACACGGCCAGCAGGTGGTGTATAGCATTATCACCATGGATACACGGATGTTTGTATGATTTTTTTCATCACTGCCGCCTGGTTTGTGTCGTGTAGATGTTGATTATGAAAACACTTCGCAATAATTTGGAAACGTGAAGGGGGAGCTGCTGCTGCCCGGTGTTTACGGTAAATAGACGCAAACACCGACCAAGTGGACGCTTCGGTCTCCGAAAACGCCGAGACAAATTTACAAACAGCCACTATTTCAAACAACTGGGCTCATAATCGTGATGTAAACACTTACTTTCTCGCTAGAAAAAAATATTATTATTGAATGAATTTATGTAATTTGTCCGGGATGCAGTCGTTCTGTGTAGCTTGTGGTAGGACTATTTAAATTTTCCCGGCGCTGCATCCGGCCGGCACGAAATGCATTCTGGGGTATTTAGTATGTATGTATGTAAATGCTCGGGCAGCCGCGGCATACTCAAATCCTCTTTGAGTAGTCAGTAGGCAGTAGCTACTGCTTGAGTAGGTAAGTAGATAGTAGGCAGTATGCCATTTCGGACACAGCCTTAGCCTGGCTCCATGTGTCTCATATGGCCGTTAGAAGCAGCTTTCCAGTCAGCTGTGTGTCTCCAGGTGCACTAATTGGTTGCCATGGTGAAGGAGGATGTGTCACTGCAGCAGGAGAGAGGAGGCTTAAAGCTGTGGAAATAGCTCTCCAACTTTGCCCTGATTGTCAACCTCTGTATATATACATGATATAGAGCTTGTGATAACCACAAGACTCTGCTGAACACATTAATGCAATTAATTATCGCAATCCTTAAAACACCCCAAAGTGTCCTCAATAAGCTGAATTTTTCAAGCCCAGAATGGTTTCTGTAGCTTATAGTTTGTGGGTGGAGATAGGTGGTGTAGAAGACACATAACTAGAAAAATTGCATTTATTTGCAGAAAATGCGTGGAAATGCTGAGTGCTGAAAGCTGAAAAAGCAATCCTAAACTGCTTAAAAAAATTGAAGAAGGTTTAAATGTAAAATTAGTTAAAGAGGTGAAGAAGAAGAAAAAGAAGTGGAAGTTGGATGAAAGTGAAAACTGTTGACGTCCAAACAGTATAAATGTGCTTCATAAATTAAAATGCATTCATGCTGAAAGAGGCGAGAAAAACTGGCTGAAATTGCAAAAAAATTGCATAAGGAAGAAAATTACCTCAAAACACAGAAAAGTGAGAAATGGCATAAGTTTAAGTTGTAGTACTAGAAGAAGTACGATAATAGGTAGTTGCAGTAATGATATTAGTAGTAATGTAAAAAGTAGTAGTAGTTTTATAATAGAAGAAGTGGAAGTCAAAGCAGTAGAGCTCGTGGTAGAAGTAACAGTGGCAGTAAAAGTAAGAGACGCAGTAAAAAAATATTTAGAGAAGCAAGAGCAGTGGAGGTAGAAGTGAAGAAACAAGTTAAAGTGATATTAGTAGTAATTGTAGTAGTAAATCTGGGAATTTGTTTGAAGAATTAAATAATGCATAAATAATGAGAATAATTTTAAAATGGGAAAAAATTTGAATAATTAAAAATCCTCAAGTATTAGACAAGTTTGAAGTATTAGAAAGGTTTGAATCAGTTTGAATGAGTTTAAATTTGTCTGAAGAATTGAATAATTTATCAATAACGGTTTACATTTAAAGTGGGGAAAATTTAAATGAATAAAAATCCTGAATACACCCTATAATGTCCTCAATGAGCTGAATTTTTGGAGCCCTGAATGGTTTCTGTAGCTCGAAGTTTGTAAAAGAATAAATAAATAAATAAATAAAAATGGTGAATGAACTGTTGAAGAAGTGAAGTGTAAGAAGGGGATGTTGTATTCATGTTTAAACTGTAACAGAAATGAAAGAAATAATGAAAAAGAGGAACAAAAAAGTTGTTTGAATGTAAAAACATTTGAAGAGGTTAAGTAGAAGTTGTATAAATGTTCAAATTTTTAAAGAACTAAACTTGAACATTGCAGAACATATGGTACATTTTTTAAAGCTGGCTGAAAAGGCTGTCATATTGAAAGAAGTAGAATTAAATGTAAATGAGAAATGAACACATTACACAAATGTATTTAATTTAAAATTTGCATCAACTTGAAAATTCAAACTGAGTTTTCACATGAGTAAAACCAACAAAGCAAAATGGAGAAATATATTATTGTCAATCCTTTAACATTTTGTGTGCAATGAAATGATTAATCAAAAAACATAAAAAAAACCATCAAAACATAAACAGATAAAGAAACAATATTCCATAGTGCCTTAACTCAAAGTATGAACTATTTGTTTGTGAACAGGTGTTGTAAGCAGAAAAATTTACATGGGTGACCAATTTGTCTCTGAAGTTTGAGGTTTTAAGATTGGAGTTGCTGTGATTGTTGATGGAAAAAGGTATCACATTTTCAGTTGTTTCTAATATTGTTTAGCCCAATCATTAAAGGCTATTCGCACGGTGGTTAGACTGAGGCTAACACCCCATTATTTACTGGATTCAAACTCCAGCAGCCCTGGACCCACATTCACCTCTTTTCTTGTGTTTTCAGATTACTAAGCCTGAACAAAAGTTGGCTTGTAAAATTTGTCATGGCCCATTAAGCCAAGTCTTGTACTGTGGGCTTTAAAGGCAGACCTTGAAATTTGTTTTCAAAGTCTGATACAGGACTGTTATATGTGTTTTTATGGGTTTATATTAGCCTAAGGCTAAGTTTGTACATGTGAAAAACCTTTATTATACCTATACATTAAAAAAAATATGAAAATGGTGAATTGGGAGTTATAAAAAAAATAGTTACTACAATCGGTCAGTAGTAGAACATAAATGTGAAACACAAAAAGTATAGAATGGAACATGAGGAATAGTATGCAAAAATAACTCAGCAGTTTACTGTACAGTGTAGTACAGAAGTATTTTACAGAAGTTAAAATAAAAAAATTTAAATCAAATTTGAATTTGAAATAATGTGGAGGGTAAGATAAAGAATGCAAATGCAAAAAATGCAAAGTCATCCAGGCTTGTGGAAATATACAGGCAAAGAAAGATGAAAGGTTACTAACTTAAATATGACATTATAGTATTTTTTATAGTACATATTTGTCCACCTTACCACCCAAAAGGCTTTTCACATTAGTTAAACCAAGGCTAATACTGTCATCAGCTCACTGTAGTGGACTGACAATCTGGTCAGCATTTTAGTTTCCAGAGTTTTCTTATACAAACATTCAGACTACTTGGTCTTACTGAAATGCTGGGTTGTCTTCACGTTGATAGTTTCTGCTCAATGAATCATCTGCTTTGGAGAATTACATTTTACGGATTGGCATAAAAATTTCGATCTTCTATGAAATCACTTGACACAGCTTGTTTAACCAAGCCCTGTGTTTTGAGCATTGTGAAGACAAACCTTCAGCAGGGATTGTATCACACTGTAATGCTTGGATCACTGCTGTCCAAAACATTAGCCCAAGACTAAGCACCCGTGAAAAACCTTAAGTGTACCTACCAGCTGAAATCCAAGGTACATAATTTAGAAAAAAAACAAAAACATGTCCTCTCTTGTAGGTAAATTGGAGGGATATGGCAAGCATATTAAAACATGAGAAAATCAGGTGCCTGCAACAACTGAAGTAACTGGTATTTTTTCCCTTCATCGTTGTCAGTCATCTTTCGATATGAGGACAGATACACAGTAAAAGGTAAAAAAAAAAACACTAAAATAAAATAAAATAAGTCAAAGAAACACAAAGGAAAGTTAAAATATCAACAGATACAACTGATCACACAATGTAGAAAATACGATTCAAAACAATATAAGGGTAAACGTTGTTCTGTCCTGAAGACAATCAGTCAGTTCCTCAAGTGAGTACTGTGTTCTGTTTGGGCACTTTTGTCCAGAACCAAAAGCAGAGCCTGGTACAATTCAGAGTGAATGTTTAAAGTGAGGTAATGTTTTGACCTTTGACCTGTGGTTGTAGAATCGCTGTGTGCAGTTATCAGTGTTTGAGTTGACAGCATCACTGGAATCAGAGGCAGGAGGAGGAGAGGCCTGAAAAAACAAACTAAATCCCCTTCACTTTAACTCTGTAATCAATACAAAAATCCTGTGCTAACAGGAATATTGTGCTTTTGTTTGTTGGTCAAAAAGGATTGTTGTTATGGGGCAAGAAAATACACTGTTACCTCAGAGAAAGTTTAAAGCTGTAGTGAGGATGAACTGATCCTCTGAATGTGATGGAATTTGCTGCAGCTTGCTTCACAGGACTGCAGGACTTGTAGGATCACCATCAGTAGGACACTGCTGAGCTGCACTGGCTACACCATGGATGAACAGACATTGATTTCAAGTAGGAGAATGTAGCTGGTTCAAAACAGGAAATAAACAGAAACATTTGTGTTAAAAATCTATTAAACTAAAAATGTTGAATAAATACACATACAATCACAATGAATACCTTCAGCACTGCAGCAGAGCTAAATATTTCTGTCCAGAGTTACTTCACCAGGTCTGCATGCTGCAAAGCTTCCACACACAGAGAGGCTCAAGCCTTAGGGTGGCTGCATGATGTCCACCTTTAGTGCGGTCAGCTGCCTGAGTGTCTGAGCTGTTCTTCCTCTCTTGAATGGCTTGAAGAAGACCTGAGGGAAATCAATGATGTTAAAGACGATGATACCAGCAGAGCTGTACAATGAAGTCACAAGCAATAATACAGCAGCTAATGTTACTAAGAATAAATAAATGAACACAAGCTCACTAAGACATTACCTCAGGTTTTGTTTAGGAGGGGCATATCTCTGGGAGGTTCTGCAGAGAAGAGCCCAGGGAGTGACAGTTGCTACAGCATCAGTTCTGCTCCAGCCTGGTGTCTGGTGGTCATTGAGAACTGTTCCAGAACATCTTGAGCACGAGCAGGTAAAACATACGTTTGTGTAGTCCATGAGAGAAGGGTCCTGGTGGGTGCTGCAGACTCTGTTCAGCAGTCTTGGTGTGATGGTTGTTGAGAGCAGCACAGAGATGGTGTCGAGGATGCCATCTCTTCCTTACCTTTGATCAAGGACTGGGTTTAGCAGCAGGTAGACTGAGTCTTTGAGTTGTCCAAAGTGCCGTGTTTACTTTTGGTTGACAGTTTGACAACTTCTTCAGCTTGCAGTGAGCTAGTCAGGACAGTACTAATGGAGGTGAGGTTTAGAGATGGCAGAGACAACTGAAAAAAAAAAAAAAAAAAAAGGAAACTTGGGTTTGCTCTAGTTTACCCATAGGTGATGTGTTTACTTTTGGTTGACAGTTTGAGAATTGTTGGGTCTAAAACCTGCAACATTTACCTGATAACATATAAAGAAGAGAAAGACAATGGTATATACTCGAGGAGAATGGACAGAGATAGCATCAGGTACCATCTCGAAACCACCCTGAATGGTATTTCCGCCCAGTCTCTTTATTTAGGGTTGTCCCTGGTTACACAATGTTTCTAAAGGGTGGGGGAAAAATATGTGCAGCAACGTAAGCATTCTCATAAAACATAATGAACAACTGTGAATATGTGAAGGTCAAGGCGATATTGCTGCATCTAACGAGCTCCTTCTGATAAGAGCGGATCCTCCTCAATACTTACTATATACTATAAGAGAAACGAGGTCACAGAATAATGAAGAAACACTCATGTGCTGTGTAATATAGCTATTGGAGAGAGAAGTTAAAAAACACTCTTATATGATGTGTAACGAGGTTAAAACAGTTTATACTTGTAGTAAACTCTTTTATAAGAATATGAGGATTAATGATAACTTCTATATACATTTATGCACATTATTCTAACATTTCCCTCCTGTTTATCATTACTTTACTCAAATTCTCATAATCCCTCTAGTTCAGCCACTTCTCTCGATTTTCAGCTGCGAGTTCATGTTTATGACTACAAAGAATTTACACACGGAGGTACAAGATGTTGCTTTAGTCAGAATCACACTCATCATCAGGATTGGGGCACAGGTCAGGCCATTGAGTGTCATCAAGTCTGTCCTCCTCGTCCTGCTGATGGAGCAGCGGGTACAATTCCTGCATCTGCTGCTCCACAGGGGACAACGCTGTGGTGATAAGGCGGTTAAGAAGAGAACGAATACAGGGAATAAAACAACATCCACACAAGGTCAAAATAGCTGCAAAAACAGCAACAGAGATTAGGACTGAATCTACAAGATTTTTTGTATTTTCCAAAGACATTCATCCAATTGTCCCAAAAGAATTTATCTCTTCCTGAGTGGTCTTTCATTTTGCCATTAAGCGTTTTAAGGCCCTCTATGGCTCGAGTGAGGCTGCCATCGGCAGCAGTGTTATTAGGAATGAACGTGCAACACGTTTCTCCAAACATGGCACATACACCTCCTTTTTCTGCAAGCAGCATGTCGGTTTTGGAAAGCCATCAGGGATATTGCAGATAACTGCGAGTGACCGGCCTGAAAACCAGCCTCAGTCCAATTACCTAGCTTTTGAACATTGAAATGGATGTAGTTGATTCTGATTCAATCTATATTTTTGTTCATTGTACACCAAGGACAGACGAGAGACTCAAAGCCTGCAGCATCTTGATTTACTAGTTTATACTCATCTGGTACCTCACGAGGAACTATCTATATTAGTTGGGTCTGACTCTGTTTGCTAGTTTCTTTTACTCTGGAGTGGCTCAACAAAGGAATAAGACTAACTGCAGAGGTTAAATTTGCCACACTGGTCTGGAAAGTTACAACAGTTAGGATTAAGGTCACTAAGGCCCTATTATCAGTCTGCTGTCATTCAGGTACAGCTACAGAAAACACGAACAGGTTTGTTATGGCTTGGGAATTCCTAGTACAGACATAGAAGTTAGACTGATTCTTCATTTTTGCTAGATATTTTGCATATCTGTACCACATGTTCACTTCAAATGAGTTGTTTTTTTTTTTTTATTATTTTATTGAGTGGGATTGCGAAGCATTCCCACTATATTTTATTCATAACTTTCTTAATATTATTCTTCCACCATTCTTTTTTTTTTTATTATTTATACTCTGTCACTTTCATTAGCCATTCTATCTCCACATCTGGTCTGTTGTTGTCACTTCTCTTTCCTTCCTTCAGTTCATCTGAAGTTGTAAATAATGTTTTCACTAGGTAAATTAACAGTATCAGGTTTAGCAGAAGTAAGATACTTAACTTCCCCATTTTCCTAAGTTCCTAAGGAATTCAACACCATCTAATCTTCACTGACATTGAGACGAACGCCCACTATAAGGACGCCCCCCTTTGAAGTCAGACTTTCCTAACTAAAACCCATATAGGTTATTTTTGCAATGGGAAAGATGTATCCAACTACTTCTTTGTGCTATTTTTTACTGCTGTGGGTGTCATTAGCAGTACCTTTTTTTTTATTCCTTCCACTTCCTTCAACGTATTCAAAACCATTCAAACTTCAGGAGATTCCAGTTTATATTCAAAATTTTCCTAACATTCATACTTTCTGAGATATTCCAGGTTTTCCAACCAATTTTTTAATTAGAAATGCGGAATTTTCAAATTTGCCCTTTTCTCACATTTTCTTACACAACTTTAAAAGCCTTCAACTCCTCTAAACATTCAGATTATGATCATTTTAATTTTAAATCATTTCATTCTTCATTCAGTATTCAATTTTTTCCAAACTAATTCCAACTCAATTAAACTGATTTAAACCTTTCTGAATCTTCAAATCTCATATCTTTCACATATTTTTGAACTTAAGCCATTTACAATAGCAGCTTAGCGATGGCAATTTCAGCTGGAGCAATCCATCTCGCAATTTCTTCAGAAATTGTATTTTCTAGTTATTATTTATTTATTTTATTTACAAAATGAGTTCCATTGTCACTGTAGATTCGTTTTGGAATGCCAAATCAAGAAATTATTTCTCTACACAGGATTTTTGCTACTGTTAATGCATCTGGATGGGTGACAGGAAATAATTCTATCCATTTAGTGAAAGGATCTATTAACACTGAATAGTATTTCTTTCTCTCACACTGATTTAATTCTATGAAGTCCATGTGTATGGCTTCAAATGATGCATTGGTTGGTGGAAATTTGGCCTCTTTTTGGTTTTATACTGCCTTGAGCATTATGTCTAGCACAAACTGAACAAATCAAACAGTTAATTTTTTTTCAATAATTTACGAATCAATAGGGGGTAAAGTGTTGATTAACTACTATACTCATCCCTCCTGTCGAGACATGGCAAGGCCCATGACTCGCTATTACTACCTCTAAAGCTCTGTTTGCTGATCTGACAAAAATCTTTTGTTTGGAAAACCTAATCTGTGGTAGTTTATGTCTAAGAGCTGTTTTTTTTTTTGCACCAGAGTCACACAAAAAGGTTACAGGTAAACCATGAATCATTAACTATATCTGCGGTTTTATGTCTGCATAATGTATTCCTTCTCCAACAGACTGTTGCAGCTCCGCTGTCGAAGGGACAGATACAGGAAAACTTTCCTGCCACAAGCTATTGCACTGTTCAATAACTCACATACAGTATGTCGGACAGGGACTCACACCTGTCTGCTGTATAGTCCATTTTTAAAAACTCCTACCACATCACATTACCGAGCACCTTAAATTGTCTGTATATCTATCATCCCATCTGTAATATTTCGTATTTCATATTTATCACTCATTTCATATTTATTACTAATTTCAATTGCCCTTGTTCATATTTCACTTTTATCTCTTAGGATGTTTAGTATATTTAGCCTGTATTTATTGTATATACTTAGTATTTTTAGTATTTTCTTTTTGCTGCTGTAATAAGAGAATTTCCCAGTTTGGGATCAAGAAAGTATATCCATCTATCTATCTATAAAAAATATATATATATTTATTTATTTATCTCCTCAAAATTTAGCACTTCTTCCTCCTCTGTCTCTTCTCTGTTCACACTTTCTCTTCATTTCTGTCGAATAACACTGGCTGTCTCTCCCTCTTCTAGTCATGCTTAATACTTTTCTCTACAGCTCTTCACCTAGTGACCAAAAGCTCTGCAATTCTCTGATGTTGTGGTTCATGACCTTGGTCAGGGTACTATTCTTCACCTCTTTGCTCTTGTGATTCATAACCTTTGTCAAAACTTCTACTTCCTCTATCGTTTTCTCTATTGAAATTCTTTCCTCTGAACCTGCTTCTTTCTTGTCCTCTCTGTCATAGCCATCAAATGGTTTATCATCTCTCCTATTATCCCATAGTCATTGTATTTATCTCATGTAGTGTGAAATTCATTGTCACATTTGGAGTTGATCTTACGTTAAATAGCATTATAGGGAGGGCTTTAATTCCAAGTTAGCTTTGGTGTTCTCTGCACTTTACTATGGTTACTTCTTTAAGTTCCAATAAGGTATAATATCAATCAGTTGGTTCAAATGTTTAACAGGGATGCCAGCTGAGGTCAGAAAACGTCTTCTTCTCCAGAGACACGTCTACATGTACAACTTATACTTCATAGGCTGTAACAGTTAAGTCACAGTTTTGTCTTTTGATAGCTACATGCTTCTGCATAGGGAGGGATTCTTTGGCTGCTGTGTCTCTGGAGGAGTCAAGGTCATAACTGGCATTTGATGAATCATTTTATCATTTGTGCAGAGAACAGAGACTGTACAGAGAATTTAACTTGCTAAAAATTTGCAGTCTGCATTAACCTTTCTGCCTTTTTAACTGCCTTTTCTACCGTTCATTTCTGCATTATTATCAGTATTATTATTATTATTATTATTATTATTATTATTATTATTATAATTATTAAAGTTGTCTCTACTTATAGCTTTTTTTGTTTATGGAGACATGTAGTTTATTTAATTGGCTTGTTCTTAGGCTGCCGTCAAACCCAAATTTGATTACCCATAATTCGAGAAATTGTAACTTTTCAGGCATTTTCTCAAAGATTCTCCAGTCTTGACATCTTAATTCTTCTAATTTAGCCTTACTGGCTTCCGTCCCCATTTTTATGTGTTTTGGTCCAGCTTAGGTGATACCTAGGGTGTCCTATTAAGCTGAGTTCTTTCAATGGGGTAGTGATAAAAATTCCTTATGTGGTAATTCTCACTTCTACTCTTGCGAGTGGAGAATTCTTGCCTTTGCTTCCACAATAAGGTCACTACTTACAATCCCACTGTTTTGGTATGAATAGGATATATCTAGTGATATATCTCTATTCCAATCACTCTCACACTTTCACAATCACACTTTTAACACGTGTTTTGCTCTGCAGAATTTTCTCAATCAGGCCTTTGTCCACAGCACAACACCGGACCCGCGCGTGTTCCTCGGAATTTAAACTACATCTAGTAGTAGGACTCCGGCATCCTTCCACGGAATTTAAACTATTTCTAGTAGGACTCCGGCATCCTTTTTCCACGGATTTATGTACGTAGGACCCGCGCGTCCTTTTTGGTCTTTTATAGATTCCCAATGAATCTCAATCATTCCACGTTCCATTTTATAAAAGACCAACTCACCACTTGTCTTTCCCCTTGGCTTCGGATTTCCGTCAACCGTCGGATCCCAGCAGGCGGATCGAGTCCAGTTCCTCAAAGAGGTCTTTAAGACTTATCCTAGAGATTCTGCCGTGGCCACGGTCTTATCTGTCGTCCACCTCACCTGCTGGAATCGTCAGGTCTATTGGAATCCGGCTCGATGGACCAAAGAAATGTTGGGTCTAAAACCTGCAACATTTACCTGATAACATATAAAGAAGAGAAAGACAATGGTATATACTCGAGGAGAATGGACAGAGATAGCATCAGGTACCATCTCGAAACCACCCTGAATGGTATTTCCGCCCAGTCTCTTTATTTAGGGTTGTCCCTGGTTACACAATGTTTCTAAAGGGTGGGGGAAAAATATGTGCAGCAACGTAAGCATTCTCATAAAACGTAATAATGAACAACTGTGAATATGTGAAGGTCAAGGCGATATTGCTGCATCTAACGAGCTCCTTCTGATAAGAGCGGATCCTCCTCAATACTGAGGATACATCACACACACACACCTGCTTATAAGAGAAACGAGGTCACAGAATAATGAAGAAACACTCATGTGCTGTGTAATATAGCTATTGGAGAGAGAAGTTAAAAAACACTTATATGATGTGTAGCAAGAGGTTAAAACAGTTTATACTTGTAAACTCTTTTATAAGAATATGAGGAATAATGATAACTTCTATATACATTTATGCACATTATTCTAACAAGAATCTTTTCAAATTACAGTTAGCTAGTCAGGACAGTACTAATGGAGGTAAGGCCAAAGATGACAAATACAACAGAAAAAACAAAAATAAATGAATAAACAAAACATACCCAAACAAATGAAACTTAGATTAGCTGTAGTGTACTTACAGGTGATGTATTTACTTTTGGTTGACAGTTTGAGAATTTTTTCAGCTTACAGTGAGGTAGTCAGGACAGTAGGACAGTACTAATGGAGGTCGGGTAAAAGATGGCAGAAAAAAAACTGAAAAAAAGAAGGAAACTTAGGTTTGCTCTAGTTAACCTACAGGTGATGTGTTTATGTTTGGTTGACAGTTTGATCATTTTTTCAGTTTACAGTGAGCTAGTTAGGGCAGTACTTTTTGAGGTCAGGTCAAAGATGGAGGATACAACTGAATAAAAAAAAAAACATACCCAAACAAAAGGAAACTTAGGTTTGCTCTAGTGTACTTAAAGCCACCCACACTAAGAGAGTAGGGTTATTTTGGGTGGAGAAAAGGGGGGTTTCAGCTGGTAGGTAATAGAACATCAGAAAGTGTGTGTTCACACACTTTCTGATGGAGGTTTTTAATTTTAGCTGCTGTATACTTTATTGTACACAGCAGCTGAGAGTTTTGGCCTGTGCATTTATCAATTTTCACCCACCCTCCCTATGTCCAGTCAAGTCAAGTTAAATGGATTAACTTGACTTGACTGGACTTGATAAATGCACAGGCCAAAAAATAAAATAAAAAAATAGTTGAAAATTGTGCAACTTGAAAAATGTTGAAATTAAGCCATACTTGCATTAGAAAAGTAATTCTTATTGAAGTCGCCACAGACAATGATAGGATGACAGTCCATGATCTCAAGTGAGTCCAGAAGGCTTCCCAGATTGGACAGGAATGATGGCACACTGTAGTCTGGAGGTCTGTACACAGCTGCAATCAGAGCACTAACAGGAGATTCAACCTTCAAAGCCACAAACTCAAGGTCAGTCACATTATTCAGGTACTGTTTCTCCACAACCTGCAAATGGTTTTTCACATAAACAGCGACTCCGCCACCTCCTTTACTGGCCATCTGTGGAAAGTTAGTGCAGGACAAATGTCTGTTGCATTTGAACATGGTGTAGCCCTCAAACTGGAGACTGTCTGCTACAAAGGAGCCCCGTAGATGAGTTTCTGTCAGACACAAAACATCTGCAAGACACAGTTAATGATGGCTTTTGATATCATTCACATGAGCAGGTAATCCTTCAGTGTTGTGATGAATGATGCTCACAGTGTCCTGTCTGCTGAGAGAATGCTGGATATGGAGAAAAGGTATGAGGTGATTAAAATTAGCTTGCATCATGGTCTCCAAAGATACAGTTACTGTAGGGTTAGCATGAATTTTACTCTCATCCAAATCAAGCATGTACAGTCCGCTGAGAGAGGTCACTCGACTGATAGCTACGTAGGCCATGCCGGGCTCAAAAATGTGCTTCAGAGAGACAACAGCAGATTTTCTGGTCATACCTTGAACCTTGTGTATCGTGCATGCAAAGGCAAGTTTCACAGGAAACTGTCTGCGTACCACTCCTTTCTGTTGCAGAGCCTCCTCAGATCGCTCGATGTGCACAAGATTGTCTCCTCGAGTACGATAGCTCCTGCCAGCTGTTTCATCATCCATCCTGAGACCAAGCATAGTGACAAGAGCAGAACCATTGTTTTCAGAGCTTATGAGACAGCCTATTGTAGCAAATGATCCGTTCACCAATCCTTGAGACACATCAATGTTTCTGATGAGCATGACTCTAGCACCTACTGCAACATCTAGTGTGTCAGGTAGATCATTTCTGCTTCCATGACATGGTGCACCTTGTCTTTTCATGTGTCCAGTGTGTGGGTCTTTTTTAAAGTCATCTGCATCAATGGTGGTGATATCAGAATGGAGCAGAGACAGTGTAGCAGAGTTGTGTGCTGCGACTTGTTTGTTGGTAGCAAAAATGTGCAGGACATCAGAGGGACACAGTTGTGGTTCAGTGACACACTGTGACAGCAGAGCTCTGTCAGCTTCAGAAAGCTCATCTGACCTTGTTTTCACACAGTCCGTTCAGCATCTCAGCAAAAGTTTTGTCATCCTTTTGTCGCATGATCTCATCTAAAGTGATCACCTGGAAGTTGTCTCTCCAGAGGTCAAGCTCACTTGGATCATAGACACAGAGTGGTTTGGACTGTCGCACATGTGGTAGCTGGTAAAAGTCTTCCACAGCAAAGACTGGCATTCCTCAAACGGGTCTGTGGCTGTCTTTCATCTGTTTCAGTCTCATATCCACATAGGCAAAAAGAGGCTTCGACACCATGGAGATTTCATCAATGATGATGATTTCAACATTTAGAAGCACCTGATTTCATCAAGTTGGTTCCCAAGACCTTGAAAAGGAGGTTTCAGACTTCTGGGCAGCTTGAGGAGAGAGTGCAGTGTTTTTCCAGAGATGTTAAAGGCTGCAGTTCCTGTGAAAGCAGTCAACAGCACAGTCAGGTTTGAGATGTCAGCTTCCTCTGCACGTCTAGGTGGTATTCTCAGTATCTTTGATACATTTGTCGTAACTGTGTGGGATCGATTGTAGGGGGCTCTCTCATGACTCTGGCCTCTGTAGCAGCATTAGCTTGTCTACTGTAATCAGGTACATCCTCTTGGACATTTTCACACTGTCTGGCATCCAGTTCATCGATGCACTCTAACCTTACAAGTTCAGATTCAGGTGCCAAATTACACCATTCATCGACCACACCTCTGTTCTGTTCAAAGTCCTCGAGAGCAGAGTCAATTTCCTCACTGTTTTTTTCATATCTCTCTCTGTTTCTTTTCAGAATGAGTTTCACATGCAGGGGTCGGTCAGAATACGGCAGCTGAACTACATCTCTATGACTCATACGTGGGTAGATATGGTCTTTTCAGCTCATTGTCTAATCTGTATGGAAGATACAGTCTAAGCAATGTGCCTTAAAAACTGCTCAGGGTATTTATCTTTCGATATGCGGCGATACCTGATGACAGCAGCGTTGTCATTTTCTCGTCTCTGTATAAAGCCTAGTTCATTCAGCAAAGGTACCACCTTTTTGCCCTTGGTCTGTTGTCCATACACCAGTCTACAGGTAGAAGCAAAATCTGCCATGCACATCTCTTCAAACTCTGCTGTTTCAGGTCTGGATTTGCTCTTGTCTGTTAAGGATGTCATCCACACATTCAAGCTGTCTGGTGTTGTGTTCTCAAGGCTTGACACAGGCAGACTCATTTTCACTGGGTTGTCATCAGTTGGGACAAAAACCACACTGCGTGAACTCTTTTTCATGTTCAGTGAAGTCACTCGGGCAACAGCTTCTTGTGCTGATACTTCTTGCTTTTGGAATACGCCTGCATGACCGCTTTCATTTCATCACATTAATTAACACATTCTCTGTCGGAGTTCTGAATGAGTGTTTGCAGGTACTGGCTCACAGAGTTCTCACTTTTACACATGTACGTACATATGTAATGGATTAGACTGTAGTAGCTGAGAATGAACAGCACATCAGTGTTTGCATCCCAAGCTTTGAGCAGGTCAGGGTTGTAGGTGTTTACCCAGCAGTCTTTAGGCTCACGCTTCAGAATGATGTTGCTGGACTGACTCATCACATGCATGTGTTTCTCATACTCATCAGCGGTTAGGTCACAGACAGACAGACAGGAGCTGTTGAAAACTCATGGATTCAGTTTGTGTCTCGTTCAGCAGCTGATTCAGTGGTGCAAGTTTCTCTTTGGCTCTCTTAAGTCTCTCTGACTCCTCATCATCATCCACAGGTCTTGTTATCATTGTCTGTCTGGAGGGTGGTTTTGGGAATCCAAATCGGCATCCTGAACTTGCACTTTTGAAACATGTCTTTGAGTGGTTCTTACTGTATATTTGCACTTCTTTGACCTTTTTGTGCAGTTCCGGCTCTTTATTTGGGTCAGGGAGCTGAGCAGAGATGAATTTGGACACAAAGTCACACACAGTTTTATCAGAGTCTCTCTCAAACACAGGTGCACCTTCTACCCACAAAAGACCATGTATATGAGGACTTCCTCTGTGTTGAAACTCGAGGCGCCAAAAGAAGTCATAAACTCTGCCCAGGGGTTGTGCAGGAGACATGATCAGATCTCTGTACAGTGCTTCAACACGCTTGTCAAACATGCGCATCGTTGTCACAGGATTGCTTCTCAGAATGTCACACTTTGTGGACCAGTCAAGCTCTTCAAAATTCACCTCCTCACCTTGTTGTGATTTTATTGCTACAATCACCTCAGGCTAATGCATTTCTGCTGCAGAAAATGTGACAAAGAAAGTAGGACTGCCCAACTGTCTGATCATAGCAAACAGATCTTTTGTAGTTTTGTCCCAGTAGGCTGGCGGTCCTCTGAGCGGCTGCATAAATCTGATAGCATCTCTGTTTCTCACCAGTCTCTCCACTTCATATTTGTCTCTCAACATTCTGGATGTTATTTTACATCTGTGTCTGGTTGAAGGTTTGCCTTTGCATAACTGTATTGACATGCTGGAGGTAGCCAAGTGTATTTCAGTCACAAACTGTGCAAAGATCAGGTAGTTGGTATCTCTAGCAAAGCGATCATCAAAACCAAAGAGCCTTGCCTTAAAATAACTACTGGGTGATAATTTCATGGGTCTGTTTTGATCCAGTGTATTCTCACCAGTGGGAAACTGAACAGGAAACGCCATGGCCTCTAGTTTGGGAGTTTTGAAAAAACTGACTGGATTTTGTCTCTCTGCTGTGTATGTAGTCACTGAAACACAATATCTCCTCAGAAACATCACGTGGCTGAGGACACGACTCTAAAACAACACCACCATTATGCCTGTCTGCGTCCTGTTGTTGTGTCTGATCATCATTGTCCTGGGTCTGACTTTTATTACACGGCTCTGTGTTTTCATCCTCATTTTCAACATTAGTTTCAGCCTCATACATGGCAGCAGCCTCAATTCTATCAATCTCCATCAAATTCTCATCATCATAGCCGTCATCATTCATTATAATATTGTTACTGTCATCATCATTATCATCCTCATCGCCATTATCAGGAAGTGTGGGGTCACATAACTCCTTCTCATCTCTAATAGTGATGTCTTCATACTGGGGGTGTGTCTCTTTCAGTTTATGCAGAGCCTGCACTAGCTTGGACCAGGTAACAGTCTGAAACAGATGGTGACCTCTGTAACTCAAACGTCTCTTCAGTTTTACTCTCAGCAACTGAGACTCATTTCTCAATCTGGGTAGAGCCTGAATTGTCTCCTGGACTTCAGAGGGAACACATACAACTTTACCATGTATAGCTCTCTGTCTGCCTTCGGGAAGAGGAATGATTTTGGTAAATGTTATGCACTTTGCTATCAGATGTCTCTCCAGTATGTTGAGGTCACACAGCTCAGGTGGTATGTCAGCAAGCTCCAAGTTATTTGCTATGGCAAGTTTGGGCATGACTCAATTTTTCAGATGGTCATGACAGGTGTGACAAATCCACTCAGTCTTTATCTCGTCAGGAACAGTGCACTTATTTCTGTAGTCATCATTACATGCATGGACATACTGACCTTTGAGACAAGCTGAAAACATGATTGGATTTTTCACATACTTGGATCTCTTGCACTATTGCACCTGGTTTGGAAATGAGGCTTTGTGACAAACCGTGCAAACATAGGTGAGACCAGCTTTAATGTGTGATCGGAAAATATTTATGGCACTTATAATAAGTGGGTTTTCACTCTCTCTGTCAGTCTCACATGTTTGTTTACTTATGTTTGTATTTCTTTGATATTTTCAATGCACATCTGATTTTATACATATTCCTGTATGGAAGATTTGTCTTATACCTGTCTCACATCATTTGTCTCATCAGCTGTCTGTGTCTGTGACAGAATGTTTCATCGTTTGTATATCGATGATTGAAGTAGGATCGCTGTCTTTGGCAGAAAATAATGTCCTCTGAGTATTTCTTCCTGAAATATTCTTATCGTCTGCCTTTAAAATCAACATTTTCTCTGTATTTTTTCCTGAAATATTCTTTTTGTCTGCCTTTAAAATCAACATTTTCTCTGTATTTTCTTGTGATATATTCTTTTTGCTTTAGTCTGAAGTCTGTGCTTCACCTGTATTTAGTTGTCTTTTCTTTGTCTGTATTTCATGATTGTCAGAATATTTATTACTTGAGTAAGACTTTTTCTTCGTCTTATATGTTTCATCTCTCTCTTTCCTGTTTTTATCCTCTTTCTTTTGTGATGTCTTTCTAGATCTCATTAGTCTCCTCTTAAATTTCTTTTTTTGCTGTTTGCTTAATTTTGACAGTTTACTAGAAATGTCATAGAGGACATTGTCACTAGTGACAGGGATATTTATTAATGGTTGAGTCAGATTTGATTGTGTCTTCTGAGATTCCTCTAATGTGACAGGATTATTGCTGATTGGACCTTGTTGATGAGCTTGTGTTTCTATCAAAATTGAAACTTTCTGTGATGTGTCATCACTTACAGGAGTGTTCATCTCCAGAACGAGAGATTCAGGACCAGTTAATGTGACAGAACACTGGCTGAAGTCGATCAGTGGCTCTGCTTCAGTTTCTATGTCACATTCAGTGTTTTCATGGACATCAGTGTTCATCTGTGGAGCACTTGTGTCATCATTCACATCATAAAACACAACTGGCTTAAGCTCATAGTTACAGGACGCTGCTGTGCCCAGTATGTGGTGATACCTGATGAGCCTGTCAATCATGTCACTGAGGCGTGTGAATGTTACCATGACAGCGGTACCGGGAGTAGGTGTGGCCTGAAGCAGAGGCAAACCGTTAGCTGTCCGAGCATGTGGGTCAAAGAATCCGTACCTGCCATCTCTGGTTCTGAAAACTGCAATGCACAGCGAAGTCATCAGCAGCAAAGCATACTGCACATCTGATTGTAAGCAGCTCAGTCCCAACCTTGAGGTCCAGAAAGGTATCAACAGCTCTGGGAAATGGATCTCCAAACATACCGTATCTAGACAGCTGTGACGTAAACAGTCTGCATGTGTCTGCGTGCAGGAACCAGGTCAGGGAGCTCATCGGTTGTCAGATGGGTGTGATCACAAACAGTTGTCTCTGTACATCACATTACCTTTATCCAAAACACAGTCCAGGTCTGCTCTGGTGATGTTTTTGTTCTCATACAGGAATGCTAGAAATGTTAGTGAGTTACAGGTGCACTGCTGGTTTCTGGATCGGCCGTATTTCAGAGACGCTTGGCGACGTGACGCACAGATACTTTGTTCACCTGACGGATTAACAGTGTTAATATTTCTTGCCCGAGGAGAGGCTGATACAGACTGATAATTACTGTGTTTTCCCTTCTTAACAGCGTCTGCATTGGATACCTGGGTTGAAAATGGCTTGTCAGTTTGGGATACGTAGTTCACCTGATGAGAGTTGGACGGACCGGCAGTACATGACACGCGAAGAAGTTTTCTCTTAAACATGTCTGCATATGTTACCTGTTTTACACCTGGATTATTAGTTTCACCTCTGTGGTTTACCTGTTAAGAGTTAGACGGACCTGCTGCAGGTGACTCACTTACACGTCTCCTCTTTAGCACATCTGCATGACATACCTGTGGTTGAGATGACGCACTTTCACCTCCCTGTTTCACAGCATCAGATACTTCAGATTTCTTTACCTCTCCACTGCTCTGAAGAACACCATCTGCTTGTCCAGTACTTACACGGTCAATGTCATGAAACCTCTGCTAGCGCTGGCTTGCAGCCTGTGACTTCTTACTCTTCCGTGGCATTGTAGCTATCCTTGCACAACAATGTGTCGATGCAAAAATTTAAAGTTAATGATAAGCACCGGTATAGACAAAAATAATTTATTTCTTAAAGAGAGGACGCTATTTAACAGTTCTTATACTCTCAAAAAAAAAAAAAATTATAACTGTGTGTATACCAGAATAGAATAGAAGAATAGAATATTCCTTTATTGATCCCCCATGGGGGAAATTTCTTTGTCACAGCAGCATCACAGACAAAGAGTACAAAAATGCAGTAATAAAAATAAGGATCCTAATATTAAGAACTTAAATAAATGTAATAATTAAGAAAAATTTAGAAAAGGGAAAAAGGGAGAAGAAAAAATAAAACTTTCTACAATATACACAATTTAAATGCCAGAAAAAGTGGTGGTGTAAATCCAGTTTTGTTACAGATCGTTGTAAAGTCTTATTGCAGAAGGAAGGAATGACCTGCGGTTGCGCTCCATCTTGCAAGGTGGGAGTCTCAGTCTGCTGCTGAAGGAGCTGCTTAAAGCCCCCACAGTCTGGTGCAGTGGGTGAGAGGGATTGTCCATGATGGATACAAGCTTTGTTAACATCCTCCTCTCGCCCACCTCCTCCAGGGAGTCCAGAGAACAGTCCAGGACAGAACTGGCCCGCCTGACCAGTCTATTCAGTCTCTTCCTGTCCCTCTCAGTGCTCCCTGCCCCCCAGCAGACCACTGCATAGAAAAGTGCAGATGCTACCACAGAGTCATGGAAAGTCCTGAGCAGAGTCCTGCACACTCCAAAAGACCTCAGTCTCCTCAGCAGATGAAGACGACTTTGGCCCTTCTTGTACAGAACGTCTGTGTTTGTTGACCAGTCCAGTTTGTTGTTGAGGTGGACACCCAGGAATCTGTAGGACTCCACCATCTCAATGTCCAGACCCTGGATGTTCACTGGAACAGTCTGAGGTGTCCTCCTCCTGCGGAAATCCACAACCATCTCCTTTGTCTTACTGGTGTTGAGCTGGAGGTGGTTTGTGCCACACCAGTTGACAAAGTCAGTGATGACAGTCCTGTATTCCCGCTCATCCCCTGACGATACACATCCGACGATGGCTGTGTCATCAGAGAACTTCTGGAGGTGACAGCTCTCAGAGTTGTAGCTGAAGTCTGAGGTGTACAGGGTGAAGAGGAAGGGGGATAGCACTGTCCCCTGTGGAGCCCCCGTGCTGCAGACCACCATGTCCGACACACAGTTCCGAAGCCTCACAAACTGTGGTCTGTCGGTGAGGTAGTCCACGGTCCATGCGGCTAGGTGACAGTCCACTCCCGCCCTCTCGAGCTTCCCCCTGAGCAGTGAAGGCTGGATGGTGTTGAAAGCACTGGAGAAGCCAAAAAACATGACCCTCACAGTGCTGCCGGTATTCTCCAAGTGGGCCATGGACCTCTGCAGCAGGTAGATGACAGCGTCATCCACCCCGATGTTCGGCTGCTACGCAAACTGGTCTGAAGTGGTTGGGCTCCCTGGGGTGTGCTGTCTTGGGGACAGGACTCACGCAGGAAGTCTTCCACAGTGTTGGGACCCTCTGCAGACTCAGGCTCAAGCTGAAGATGTGCAGTAGCACCTCACAGAGCTGGTCTGCACAGTCCTTCAGGAGTCTGGAGCTGATGCCGTCAGGGCCCGTGGCTTTCCTTGGCTTCATCTTCCTCAGCTCACTTCTCACCTGGTCAGCTGTTATGGAGAGGCTGGTGCCATGGGACTGAGGTGGTGTGAAGAAGAAGAAGCAGCAGACGGGTCGTTGGTTTGATGAGTCAGGGGAGGAGAGGGAGCAGAGTCAAATCTATTGAAGAACAGATTCAGCTCGTTGGCCCACTCCCTGTCTCCTGCCTCAGGTCCCCTCTCATGGCCCCTGCTATGACCTGAGATGGATTTCAGGCCTCTCCAGACCTCCCTTGCGTTGTTCTGTTGCAAAAGGTTTTCCATCTTGGTCTTGTAGCTGGCCTTTCCCTCTCTGATCTTCTTCTTCAACTCCTTCTGCACCCTCCTCAGCTCCTCCTTGTCCCCAGATTTAAAGACCCTCCTCTTCTCCTTCAGGAGGACTTTCAGTTCCGGGGTCACCCAGGGTTTGCTGTTGGAGAAACACCGTACTTTCCTGGTGGGTACGGTGTTCTCAACACAGAAGTTAATATAGTCCGTGATGCAGTCAGTCATGGTGTCGATGTCATCACCATGTGGGCCGCACAGTACATCCCAGTCTATGGTCTCAAAACAGTCCTGCAGCGCCTCAGTGGCCTCCTCAGACCACCTCTTAACATACCTGATGGTGGGGGGTTGTTTCTTCACCATAGGTATGTAAATGGGCTGCAGTCTCACCAGGTTGTGATCTGAGCGGCCCAGCGGGAGGAGGGGGGAGGAGGTGTATGCATCCTTGGTGTTTGCATAAAGTAAGTCCAAAGTTTTATTGTCTCTTATTGGGCAGTTTACATACTGGCTGAAGGTAGGGAGAGTGGAGGACAGCGATGCATGATTAAAGTCTCCAGAGATGATGATCAGAGACTGAGGGTGTGATGTCTGTAGCTTGGACACTTCATTATGGAGGAGTTCACAGGCTGCAGCAGCATCAGGAGGGTTTGAATAAGGAGTTGTAGACGTTTTAGTGGTAGTAGTAGTAGTGGTGGTAGTAGTAGTAAGATGAATAGTGGTAGAAGTGATAGTAGTAGTCATATTAGCTGTAGTACTTGTAAATTAGTAGTTACAGTAGTTTTAGAATAGAAGAAGATATGGGAGGGATAAAAAACTGGGAAAAAGGATAGAATGGAGATCGTCTCTGTCACATTGTACTGACATGTGTGTAACTGCTTTCAATAAAGAAAGTTATTTAAAGGGGCCATGGCATGAAAAACTGACTTTGTTAACAGGAGGGGGGTGCATATCAGGGATAGAAAACCGCTACAATCCCCCCAAGTTTGAAAAAATTCCATCCAGTTGTCGTTTAGTTATCTCCGTATTTAGGAACTGTGTGCTCAGAGACGGCCGTTCTGAAAACTCCACTGACATGACGTCATGTCAATGCTGGCGGGTTGATGGTACTGCCCATGGAGCCGCCCACTGCCCTGCCCACAAAATTATCAAAACAGCGCCATTATTCCCATCCGCTCGCTCGCAGAGCTCCGGTTAGAACCATGGCGGAAGTACGATCTGAAAAAGAGGCAGCGTTTGCTCTGTTGTTGGCTGCACAAACAAACACAAAACTCTTTTGAAAACTCCCTCGTCGGAGGATTTGAGGACTCAATGGGTGGATTTTATTAATAATGGGAATGTAACAGTCTGCTCTGCCCTCTCCTGCTCTGCTGCTCAGCCACACCCCTCATCAGCTAACTGCTTCCACCTGCTGCTCTCACCTGCTCATCATCTCCAATTAGGCCAGTATATATGCAGCTTCTTTCCCCTCACCCTTTGCCAGATTGTCTTTGCTCTCATGCCTGACTCTCCAGCGTTTATCCTCGGACTGCTTACCTGGTATCGACCTGATCTGCCCCTGACCTTTGCTTCTCGCCTCAGCCCCGGTAAACCTACCTGCCTTCTGTCCTTGACTACGAGCTTTGCCTGCCTGCAGCTGAATGTCACTCAGCCTGTTCCTGCTCTGTTGAGATCCCCCTTCTCGTCAGCTTCACCTCGCCAACTCACCTCCTCTGCCGACGTTGGTTCTGCCAGCTCCTCTGCAAGCTCTGGATCCTCACCCAGTCCTCACCTGAACCACTCTCCAAGAAATCTTCCACCAGCTATGAGTTGAGCGTTTTCCCCTTCACTACACTCGTAGAGCAAATTAAGACTGTGGACAATTCCCTGCTCACGAGTTCAAAACTCTTGCCTGACCTGTGGTCCACTGCTAAGCCGCTCGCCTATCACCCGGAAGACCCGAGTTCGAATCCTGCCATACCCACCTGCTATACTCTGCTGCTTCATTGGATTTGGTGTTTAATAAAGACTGTTGTTAAAGTGAACCTGCTTGTTGTGCTGCAATTGGGTCCAGTCAATACCCGTTACAGTACAATCTGGCCACACTATGGACCCAGCACACAATCCCTCACCACTGAATCGCCTTGAGACAATTGAGGGCGTTCTGCAGCAACATGAGGCCATGATGACTGCGGCTGCCGCTGAAGCTAGACGAGCTGCTGAGACTCGGGGACAATCACTAGCAGCTTTAGCTGCACAGATGCAACAGCTAGCAGCTCAACTAACCCAGCTCCCCTCATCTGCTGGATTTGCCTCTTCTTCGGAAGCTTCACCTTCTGCTCCTGCACCTGTACCCGCCTCTTCTCTACCCAGCGCCACGGGTGGGAACCCCAGAGCGTTATGACGGAGATCGAGAGACTTGCGGCCCCTTCCTCACCAACTGTTCTCTCCTGTTTGCCCTACAGCCCCGCACCTTCGCCACAGAACCGACAAAGGTAGCATTTGTCATTAACCACCTGACAGGCAGAGCTAGACTATGGGGAACAGCTGAGTGGGAGAGGCGGTCTCGAGCCTGTGCTTCATTTGACCTGTTTGCTGCTGAGCTTCGGAAGGTTTTTGGGTTTGAGAATTCTGGTTCTGATTCGGCAAGGGGACTGATGGGACTGAAGCAAGGCGAACGAACAGTGGCTGACTATTCCATTGATTTCCGCACCAGAGCCAGCCAAAGTGGTTGGAACAGTGCAGCTCTCCGTGATGCCTTTCTCCATGGGTTGGCAGATTACATTAAAGATGAACTGGTTTCACATGACACCTCCCTCACCTTGGACGGGGTGATTGACTTGGCCGTCCGCATTGATCTTCGTGTTCAGACTCGTCGACGAGAGAAGCGTCAAGGAGGAACCCAACATTCTCGTCTACCTCGCTCCCGTGGGGGTGCTGCTGCACCCAACTCCACCCCATTGGGTCAGCAGTTTGAGGATCCAGAGCCCATGCAGTTGGGCCGCACCTCTCTCTCCCTGGAAGAGAGAGAGCGTTGACGCAAGTCTAATCTCTGCCTCTATTGTGGGGCAGTGGGACACTACATCTCCGGCTGTCCAGCAAAAGCCAGAGCTCATCAGTAGTTGGGGAGACCCTGGTGAGCTCAACTACCCTGTCACCTCCCCAAAGCCAGCGACCCCTGCTCCAAGGCCGCCTCCTCCTTCCAGACGGCCCCCACACCTTGGCTATCTTTATTGACTCCGGGGCTGATGCCAGCATCATTGACGAGGAGGTGGTCCTTCAGCTGGGGCTTGAGCGGGTTCCTTTGCCTCACCCGGTTCCTGCTCGAGCCTTAGATGGACATGTCCTGGGCACCGTCACGCATCAGACCTCTCCTGTTCATCTGCTACTGTCTGGTAATCATCATGAAACCGTCCAGTTTCACATCCTGAGCTCTTCCTGCCTGCCACTTATCCTGGGATATCCATGGCTCCGTCTTCACAATCCGCACATCGACTCGGCAACTGGGACCATCCGGGAGTGGAGTTCCTCCTGTCATCAGAGGTGCCTGCAGCAAGCCTCAGTTACGCTTCATCCCTCCGGGTGTAGCTCCAGTTGGTCACCTGACCTCAGTGGGGTGCCACCCGAGTACCATGACTTCCGCCAGGTCTTCAGTAAAGCCAGAGCCACCTCTCTGCCTCCACACCGACCCTATGACTGCGCCATTGATCTCCTGCCTGGTTCATCACCTCCCAAGGGTCGCCTATACTCCCTGTCTGAACCTGAAAGAAGGGCCATGGAGACGTACATAAATGACTCCTTGGCCGCAGGCATCATTCGTCCCTCTTCATCCCCTGCTGGAGCAGGGTTTTTCTTTGTTGAGAAGAAGGACAAGACATTGAGACCTTGCATTGATTATAGAGGACTGAATGAGATCACGGTAAAGAACCGTTACCCACTGCCACTCATCTCCAGTGCCTTTGAACTGCTCCAGGGGGCCACCATTTTCTCCAAACTCGACCTACGCAACGCCTACCACCTTGTCCGCATCAGAGAAGGAGATGAATGGAAGACGGCATTCAACACCCCTACTGGACACTACGAGTACCTCGTAATGCCGTTTGGCCTCACCAATGCCCCTGCCGTCTTCCAGGCTCTGATTAATGATGTTCTGCGAGACATGATCAACCAGTATGTCTTTGTTTACCTCGATGATATACTCATCTTCTCCAGGTCCAAAGAGCAACACATTCATCATGTCCAATCCGTCCTTCAGCGCCTCTTGGAGAACTCCCTGTATGTAAAAGCAGAAAAGTGTGAGTTCCATGTTCCTTCAGCATCTTTTCTGGGATACATTGTGGCACAAGGCAGCATCCAGATGGACCCAGCCAAGGTCTCAGCTGTTACCTCCTGGCCTGTTCCGGAGAACCGCAAGCAGCTTCAGCGCTTCCTTGTGTTCGCCAACTTCTACCGTCGCTTCATCCGCAACTACAGCTCAGTAGCAGCCCCTCTCACCATTCTGACCTCCCCCAAAGTGCCCTTCCAGTGGTCTTCTGCAGCTGCAGCGGCCTTCCAGTTCCTCAAGGATCGGTTCACCTCATCGCCCATCCTCCTGATGCCTGACTCTGAACGCCAGTTTGTGGTCGAGGTAGATGCCTCTGACGTTGGGGTGGGGGCCGTCTTGTCTCAACGCTCATGCACTGACCAGAAGCTCCATCCCTGTGCCTTCTTCTCCCGACGCCTGTCCTCTGCAGAAAGGAATTACGACATTGGTAATAGGGAATTCTTGGCAGTAAAGATGGCCTTAGAAGAGTGGCGCCATTGGTTGGAGGGCACGAAGGAACCTTTTCTCGTATGGACTGACCACAAGAATCTGGAGTACATACGCTCTGCAAAGAGACTGAACTCTCGCCAGGCCCGCTGGTCCCTCTTTTTCGCCCGTTTTAACTTCACCCTCTCTTACCGTCCTGGTTCCCGCAATGTCAAGCCTGACGCCCTGTCCCGACAGTTCCAGAGGACAGAGGATTCTGTTGTTGGAGCTGAGACCATCCTACCTACTTCCTGCCTTGTAGCCCTGTTGACCTGGGACATTGAGGAGAAGGTGAAGGCAGCCACAGAAGGACAGCCGGGCCCCAGCTCCTGCCCGTCTAACTGTCTCTTTGTTCCACCAGCCTTGAGGTCAGAGGTGTTACAATGGGCCCACTCCTCCAAACTCTCCTGCCACCCTGGGATTCAACGGACACAGCATGCCCTCCTCCGACGTTTCTGGTGGCCCACTGTGCAAGAGGACGTCCGGGAATTCGTCAAGGCCTGTCCAACCTGCAGCCAACATAAGACCTCCCGTCGGCCTCCTGCTGGGCTACTACAACCTCTTCCTGTTCCTCACCGCCCATGGTCTCACATATCTTTGGACTTTGTAACTGGTCTTCCCACCTCTGATGGTCACACTGTCATCCTGACAATCGTGGACCGCTTCAGCAAGATGGTCCACTTCGTGCCTCTGCCCAAGCTTCCCACTGCTAAACAGACTGCCCAGTTGGTTCTGCTCCATGTTTTCCGTCTTCATGGTCTCCCTGTTGATGTGGTGTCGGACCGTGGTCCCCAGTTTTCTTCCGTGTTTTGGAGGGAGTTCTGCAGTCTACTGGGTGCTACCGCCAGTCTGTCCTCTGGATTCCATCCTCAGACCAATGGACAGACTGAGCGCATGAATCAAGAACTGGAAACAGCCCTGCGGTGCGTGGCCTCGCAGAACCCCTCTTCTTGGGCGTCACAACTTTTGTGGGTGGAATATGCCCACAACTCCCTCGTCTGCTCTGCTATTGGCCTCTCTCCATTCCAGTGTGCTTACGGCTATCAACCACCACTTTTTCCAGCCCAGGAAAGGGAGCTCTCCTGTCCATCAGTCCAAGCCTTCATCCGTCGCTGCCGCAGAACATGGCTCCAGGCTCGCTCCACCCTCCTCCGTTCCGTGGGTCGTTACACTGCCAATGCCAATCGCCGCCGTACGGCTGCACCTACCTACCAAGCGGGTCAGAAGGTGTGGCTCTCCACCCAAGACTTACCTCTCCGGGTGGAATCCAAAAAGATGGCTCCGAGGTTCATTGGGCCTTTCACCATTCAGAGGGTCATCAACCCTGTGACAGTCCGGTTGAAACTCCCATGGTCCATGAGAGTACACCCTACCTTCCATGTCTCCAAGGTTAAGCCAGTCCACAACAGCCCCTTGGTCCCTGCGGCACCACTACCTCCCCCTCCACGAATGGTCGACGGCGGTCCGGTGTATGTAGTGCGCCGCTTAATTCGTTCTCGGCAGCGGGGTAGGGGTCTCCAGTACCTTGTGGACTGGGAGGGTTACGGTCCTGAGGAGAGATCTTGGGTTCCTGCTCGCCACATCTTGGACCCCAACCTCGTGGCCAACTTTCATCGGCAACATCCTGACCAGCCAGCCAATGAGTCAGCCCGTCGAGAAACCCTCCTCCAGACCCCCTCCACCCACCCTGCTGAAGAGATGACAAGGTCTTGCTCCCAGGAGTTTTAGGCCCACCCCCCCCACCCCCAGTTTAACCTTTGGGATGTCGGGAGCCATCCCTTGAGGGGGGGGTTCTGTAACAGTCTGCTCTGCCCTCTCCTGCTCTGCTGCTCAGCCACACCCCTCATCAGCTAACTGCTTCCACCTGCTGCTCTCACCTGCTCATCATCTCCAATTAGGCCAGTATATATGCAGCTTCTTTCCCCTCACCCTTTGCCAGATTGTCTTTGCTCTCATGCCTGACTCTCCAGCGTTTATCCTCGGACTGCTTACCTGGTATCGACCTGATCTGCCCCTGACCTTTGCTTCTCGCCTCAGCCCCGGTAAACCTACCTGCCTTCTGTCCTTGACTACGAGCTTTGCCTGCCTGGTTCCTGCTATTCGTCTGCCTGCAGCTGAATGTCACTCAGCCTGTTCCTGCTCTGTTGAGATCCCCCTTCTCATCAGCTTCACCTCGCCAACTCACCTCCTCTGCCGACGTTGGTTCTGCCAGCTCCTCTGCAAGCTCTGGATCCTCACCCAGTCCTCACCTGAACCACTCTCCAAGAAATCTTCCACCAGCTATGAGTTGAGCGTTTTCCCCTTCACTACACTCGTAGAGCAAATTAAGACTGTGGACAATTCCCTGCTCACGAGTTCAAAACTCTTGCCTGACCTGTGGTCCACTGCTAAGCCGCTCGCCTATCACCCGGAAGACCCGAGTTCGAATCCTGCCATACCCACCTGCTATACTCTGCTGCTTCATTGGATTTGGTGTTTAATAAAGACTGTTGTTAAAGTGAACCTGCTTGTTGTGCTGCAATTGGGTCCAGTCAATACCCGTTACAGGGAATGTACCCGCGGCACTTCCAAAATATCTGTATGTATGTGCGCACCAATTCACTTTGGACTGTTTTATCAACGAGGGACAGTTCAACGCTGGATTTGCAAGATGTCTGAAGATAAAGAATGGATCCGTACCAACTATCCGTGATCCTACTACAAACGTGGCATCTGTAAGTGTGAACGTTTTATTTTAACTTACTGTTTAGCTTAAATTCCCCCCGGTGCCTCAGCATGGCCACCACGCTTTGATAAACACACCAGATCCACGCCGGTTTACCGGATCCTCCTGTATTTTAGCCGCTCGCTTCTTCCCCGACAACTCCAGCGTCGGGGGACAAAATCCCCCTCCAGAGCAGCATGTAGCTTTAGCATTTACCCGTGCAGTTCTTTTGGCTCAAATACAGGACGTCCCGGCTAATGCTGGACGGCCATCCTATTAATTAGTAAAGGCTTAAGAGAAGTTTTAGAGCACCAAAATCTTACATTGTAGCAGAGCTCTGGTTGTAATTTTTTCTACATTCACATTTTCCTCCTTAAGGCCCTCCTGGGGGCTTTGAATAATACATAGGATGTGTCGACGAGGTCGCTTCAAGTCGCATTTGGTCTGAACGCGGCTGAGAGTTTCTTCCGGAGCCTCTCCCTCTGGGTCAGGCTCTGGCTCAAACTGGTAGGGTTGTACGAGCGATCTACTTGCAGCCATGACCGAGCCAGTGTAAACATTAGCACATGGCTATCGGAGCACAGCCACAGCCCCTTCCAGTGATGAGCAGGATTTTCTGGGAGAAAGACTACATTACGGTCAATGGGAGGAATCTCTGCCTTTTTGGACAGTTGGTCACCTGCTGGCCAAGGGGTACGATTTAATGATTTGAAACCTCTTTTGTGAGAAGCAGGACTTATTTTCCTCCATTTTGATGTATTTTTTATGGCTGTGGAGTGAAATTTGTGGGTGTGGGAGAGATATATTCGAGCTAGGTTTTTTCGATAAAAGAGGAGCTCTCCACTCTAGCTATGACATCACCCCACTCTAGCTCTTCCAATACACACCTATTACGTATAAAGCCTGAAATTTGCTGAAACCCACGAGTTGCTTAAAGTTAAATTGTGGAAAAACTGTAAAAGATATTTAAAAAGTGAATACAAGTTTAATAGTCGACAAGTTAATTAACATTTTAAAGCAAAAATGAGGTCTGTAGGTGAAAGTATACTGAAGTTATAAGGCTTAGAAGGTAGAAGAATAAAAGGAAGAATCGGAAAATTTCCCCATTTAATTCAATGTTAAAATTTTGGCACAAAAATTAAAAAAAAAAAAAAAAAAAAAAAAAGTAGAAGGGGTAGAAAGAAATAAATAGGCCTCCTTAAGCGTGGCCCTCCTGGGGGCTTTGAATAATACATAGGATGTGTCGACTAGGTCGCTTCAAGTCGCATTTGGTCTGAACGCGGCTGAGAGTTTCTTCCGGAGCCTCTCCCTCTGGGTCAGGCTCTGGCTCAAACTGGTAGGGTTGTACGAGCGATCTACTTGCAGCCATGACCGAGCCAGTGTAAACATTAGCACATGGCTATCGGAGCACAGCCACAGCCCCTTCCAGAGAGATGGGTGTAAAGTGGACGTGGCTTAGGTGCAGCTCATTTCATAAAAGAGAAATGGCCCAAAACGGAGGATTTTGATCAGAGCTGTTTTTAGCTGATAAAAAGAGCACTAAAATAATTGATCCAAATCGAATTTTGACTGAAGGACGTCACAGACATGCTTTTAACACACCAGGGGACTATTTTAAGTTGTGTGAAATTGGCATGCCATGGGACCTTTAAAAAAAATGGAAGGAGATGTAGAGGGATAGAAGTTGCAGTTGTAGAGCTAGTCATAGTAGCAGTAGTAGCTGTAGAAGTGGTAGTAGTACTGGAAGTAGAAATGGTAGTCATAGAAGAAGCAAAAGTGGAAGTACAAGTAAAAGTGATGCTACTATTAGAAGTAGTATGTGTGTGCGAGTAGCTCTTATAGACACAAAGCCAGTAATGCACACACATGGTCAAAGTTAAAATAAGAAGTGGCATAAGTTTTAGTGGGAGTATGAATCACTAATTGGTTGCCATGGTGAAGATAGATGCATCACTACAGTACACTTCAGTAGTGTCACTACATGTAGGTCTTATAGAAAGAGACTGAAGCAGACACATGGTCAAAGAAAGTGTGAGCATGTAGGTCTAATAGACAGAGAGAGACACACGCACCCATATATTTACTGTGTGTTCATGCAGGTCTCATGGACAGAGAGACACTCACGCACACACATTGTCAGAGTGTGTGTCTCATAAATCAAAGCATTCTAAACAGCTGCTCAAGGACACCAAAGGCAGCTTCTTTGAATGAGAGAACTTCTTCACATAGCACGATTTCCTTAAATCCCAGAATGAAAATAAGAACATCGTAGGAATCCTTTCATGCCTGTACTGTAAAAAATGTGGCCACAACAGCGAGTTACACAGGTCTCAGCCTGAGTGATGAGCAGGATTTTCTGGGAGAAAGACTACATTACGGTCAATGGGAGGAATCTCTGCCTTTTTGGACAGTTGGTCACCTGCTGGCCAAGGGGTACGATTTAATGATTTGAAACCTCTTTTGTGAGAAGCAGGACTTATTTTCCTCCATTTTGATGTATTTTTTATGGCTGTGGAGTGAAATTTGTGGGTGTGGGAGAGATATATTCGAGCTAGGTTTTTTCGATAAAAGAGGAGCTCTCCACTCCAGCTATGACATCACCCCACTCTAGCTCTTCCAATACACACCTATTACGTATAAAGCCTGAAATTTGCTGAAACCCACGAGTTGCTTAAAGTTAAATTGTGGAAAACTGTAAAAGATATTTAAAAAGTGAATACAAGTTTAATAGTCGACAAGTTAATTAACATTTTAAAGCAAAAATGAGGTCTGTAGGTGAAAGTATACTGAAGTTATAAGGCTTAGAAGGTAGAAGAATAAAAGGAAGAATCGGAAAATTTCCCCATTGACTTCAATGTTAAAATTTTGGCACAAAAAGTAAAAAAAAAAAAAAAAAAAAAGTAGAAGGGGTAGAAAGAAAAAAATAGACGCAATAATGTCCTGAAGGAGTGGAAAAGTTTAAATTTTGAATTGTTGAAATAGCTTTAAGTTTGAAGGATGAGAAGAGGGCCAAAAATCGGCGGAAGAATAATAAGTTTAACAAAGAACAGGATAACAATAAGTGGAAATGCTTAATCAGCATTTCCACTTAATGATAAAGAAAGCAGTAAATGGTGTTTATGCTTATCTTGATTGGATCAAGTCTTCCTCACATGTATAAATCTGGGGAAGACAGTCAGCCTCACAGTATCTAAGGCCCCTTTAACACCTGTCTGTGTTGCTGGTTTGAATCCCTGCCTGTCACCTAATGTTGCTTTTACCTGTTTCATTTGTATTGTATCACGGACTATAAAAACTTGTGTTGAGAACACCGTACCCACCAGGAAAGTACGGTGTTTCTCCAACAGCAAACCCTGGGTGACCCCGGAACTTAAAATCCTCCTGAAGTAGAAGAGGAGGGTCTTTAAATCCGGGGACAAGGAGGAGCTGAGGAGGGTGCAGAAGGAGCTGAAGAAGAATATCAGAGAGGGGAAGGGCAGAGCTACAAGACCAAGATGGAAAACCTTCTGCAACAGAACAACGTGAGGGAGGTCTGAAGAGGCCTGAAATCCATCTCAGGTCACAGCAGGGGCCACGAGAGGGGACCTGAAGCAGGAGACAGGGAGTGGGCTGAATCTGTTTTTCAATAGATATCAAACCAACCCGACTCATCAAACCAACGACCCGTCTGCTTCTTCTTCTTCACACCATCTCAGTTCTCTGGCACCGGCATCACCCCCACACACACACACACACACACACACACACACACTCATCCGCCACCACCCCCTCCAGCACCGCCCCCAGCTTCTCCATAACAGCTGACCAGGTGAGAAGTGAGCTGAGGAAGATGAAGCCAAGGAAGGCCACGGGTCCTGACGGCATCAGCTCCAGACTCCTGAATAACTGTGCAGACCAGCTCTGTGAGGTGCTACTGCACATCTTCAGCTTGAGCCTGAGTCTGGAGAGGGTCCCAGCACTGTGGAAGACTTCCTGCATGATTCCTGTCCCCAAGACAGCACACCCCAGGGAGCCCAACCACTTCAGACCTGTGGCCCTCACTTCTTACCTGATGAAGACTCTGGAGAGGATCATGCTGAGGAACCTCCGCCTCCTGGTGAACTCTCATCTGGATCCTCTGCAACATCGGGGTGGATGACGCTGTCATCTGCCTGCTGCAGAGGTCCATGGCCCACTTGAAGAACACTGTCAGCACTGTGAGGGTCATGTTTTTTACATTCTCCAGGGCTTTCAACACCATCCAGCCTTCACTGCTCAGGGGGAAGCTTGAGAGGGCGGGAGTGGACTGTCACCTAGCCGCATGGACCGTGGACTACCTCACAGACAGACCACAGTTTGTGGGGCTTCAGAACTGTGTGTCGGACATGGTGGTCTGCAGCACGGGGGCTCCACAGGGGACAGTGCTCTCCCCCTTCCTCTTCACCCTGTACACCTCAGACTTCAGCTACAACTCTGAGAGCTGTCACCTCCAGAAGTTCTCTGATGACACAGCCATCGTCAGATGTGTATCATCAGGGGATGAGCGGGGGATACAGGACTGTCATCACTGACTTTGTCAACTGGTGTGGCACAAACCACCTCCAGCTCAACGCCAGTAAGACAAAGGAGATGGTTGTGGATTTCCGCAGGAGGAGGACACCTCAGACTGTTCCAGTGAACATCCAGGGTCTGGACATTGAGATGGTGGAGTCCTACAGATTCCTGGGTGTCCACCTCAACAATAAACTGGACTGGTCAACAAACACAGACGCTCTGTACAAGAAGGGCCAAAGTCGTCTTCATCTGCTGAGGAGACTGAGGTCCTTTGGAGTGTGCAGGACTCTGCTCAGGACTTTGTATGACTCTGTGGTAGCATCTGCACTTTTCTATGCAGTGGTCTGCTGGGGGGCAGGGAGCACCGAGAGGGACAGGAAGAGACTGAACAGACTGGTCAGGCGGGCCAGTTCTGTCCTGGACTGTTCTTTGGACTCCCTGGAGGAGGTGGGTGAGAGGAGGATGTTAGCAAAGCTTGTATCCATCATGGACAATCCCTCTCACCCACTGCACCAGACTGTGGGGGCCTTAAGCAGCTCCTTCATCAGCAGACTGAGACTCCCACCTTGCAAGACGGGGCACTACCACAGGTCATTCCTCCCTTCTGCAATAAGACTTTACAACGAACTGCAATAAAACTGGACTCACACCACCACTTTTTTCTGGTACTTAAATTGTGTATATTGTATATAGTTTTTATTTTTTCTTCTCCCTTTTCCCTTTTCTAATTTCTTTTCTTAATTAGAACATTTATTTAAGTTCTTAATATACGATCTTTATTTTTATAACTGCATTTTAGCACTTTGTCTGTGATGCTGCTGTGACAAAAAAATTTCCCCCATGGGGGATCAATAAAGGAATATTCTAATCTATTCTATTCTATCCATAAATTCCTGATTTCTGGTGCACTTGAGCAACCACCTGGCATCTTTTTCATCAGTGGTTACTGCATCGTCCAGCCGCTTAAGAGGATCATGCTAACACAGACCTATACACTTCTAGAAATCTGGAATGAAACATGAAGAGATGACAAGCTAAACATGGCCTCTTCTTCATCATGCCATGTGAGCCTGTTTTTTACCTGATGTGTCCATCAGATCCACCAGCATGTTCCAGCGGAGAGAAACTGGTGTTCTGCCATTATTATTTTTCCAAAATAAACCACTGGAACTGTTGTGCATCTCCGCTGACACTGATCCTCTGCATTTTGACACCAGACTCCAACAGAGCTCTCATCGCTCTGCTTAATTTAGTCCTTTAAGTTCCTCTGTACATTTCTGCTTGTTTTAAAATACTAAACTTGGTGTACAGATACTGCATTTATGGACAGTCTTGATATAGTTATATTTTAGAAGTTGTTCTCTGTTATGCAAGATATCACCAGTTGAAAAGCCCACCAGAACTAAAACATGTGTTTTGATGCTGATGTGTAATTATGGTGCATTTTTTAGGCAAATATAACTTTTAATAGCTTTAATCTGCTAAAGAATGCTCATTACTCAAATGTTTATCCATGTTTATGCTGTATAATTCATTTACTTATGGTGGAAGCTTTCCAGCAGTTTTAATAAAAAACACAACATACCTGGAGGCCATAAATTCAAGAGCGATGGGAGGAAAACCAACGTCAGGGGAATATTTGCTGAAATAGTTTATATTGACAAACATATGGGTGGGAGAGGCACTTAATGCAAAATATAGCACATTGCCAGGTACATATCTGCGGCTTTCCAATGTATGTTTGCGGAGTATATATGTATGTGTGTGTATGTGCATGCATGTGCACGCATGTTGATACACTTGTAGCTGGAGATTTTGAAGTCTTGGCATTAGTCCTAATGTGTGGTCTCTATAGGTAAACATGTCAGTGCTGGAACTGCTAAACATGCGCACACACACACACTGACAAAGTCATGTACTCAGCACAGTGGACCCCGTGCAGTGGTTTTTTCGTCTGGCAGAGCCCGGTGTACAGCCAGTTTGGCGCACCGAGATCCGCCAAGCTGGGCATGGTGGTGTGGCAGGGGGAGGTGTCGACAGATTTAGCTGCCGCAGTGACATTTTCGTGCTTACCGGTGGCGTGTCAAGTGCGCTGAAAGCTCGCCGATTCATACCTGGTCAGCCTTCAGCGCAGGCGGAGCACAGCTGGTCTAGTGGTATTTTGGTAGACCGGCGGCGTATCGGCATACGTCACCAATGCCTCACCAGTAGGTTTCCACAGTGTCAGACACATTTCAGTGCAATAAAATAATCATCAACTAATAATCTGAGTCAGCACATACCTTTAGATTTATATAGATATATTCTGATCTATATCTGATCTGATGAGATCAGATATAGATAGTTTGGCATGCGTTTGGACACACAACCTGACCGAATCAACACAGCTGAAACCGCATTAAATTAAATTAAATATCTAGTAAATAGACACACATGATGAAGTCAACAAGATATGTAATTCGTCTCCCTCCTTTGCTTTCTTCCTCTTATTTCTCGTGCAGCTCGACCTGGACATGTCTCCATGTCCTCTCCTCGTCCTGCTGCAGCTGCTGCTGCGGCAGCTGAACAGATGATTTGTTTCAGTGATCAGGGGCCTTATGTATCAATACTTGCGTGGAACTCATACCAGAAATGAGCGCACGCAAGGTCCGTCACGCTGAAAAAAATCCGTATCTATCAATGTGTGCGGGCGCCGAAATCCACGTGTGTTTCCTTGATAAATCCCAATCAGCGTGGAATTGAGCGCAGATGTCGGAGTGACTGGGCCCGTCCCCGTTACGCCCTCCTATAAATATGCAGATTTATTTAAATAGGGTCTCCCTGTCCTCGCACGCAGACAAAATGAAAAACTAAATTTACGGCGTGCGAGGTGGAGGTGCTGGTGGCGGAGGTGGAGGAGCGACAGCGTGTTTTGTTTGGCAGCCTGTCCAGTGGCGTCAGTGCAAAACAAAAACGCTTGGAGTGGGAGAAAGTTTGCGAGAGGGTGAATGCGGTGGGTTCCGAGACACGCACCCCTGCGAAGATTAAAAAAAAGTGGTCGGACCTCAAGGTGGAGGTCATGCGGCGTACAGCTGCCCTCCGGAGGAGTACTGGCCAGACAGGTGGGGGTCCGGGGGAGGAGACCCTCACACCGTTTGAACAGCGGGTGGTGGCGATTATTATTATAGGGTAAGTGGCGTGTCACACAAATGTCCACATGCTTTGTCATCCCACTGAGCAAAGGCGTATATTAGACGTCTAGTCTAAGTTTATACTTCATTTCAACGTCGGGATTCAGTCTATTTTTAGACGTGATTTATACTTCGCCCTTAACTTCATTTTTCGATAACTTTTTATGCAATAAACAACTGTAATGTGCATAACTGACCTCGAAATACAGGATAACATTACCTATGATACTGTGGAGAGAGATGTAAACGCAACAGATACACAGAAGCAGGAATTGAAATGAACAAATATTTTTATTGTGTCACAGAAATCAATGTGTCGGCCGTGTCGCCGGCTTGCGGAACCCCGGCCCGCGGCAGCCAGTCCGCCGGAGTCGTCGGCCAGGACCAGCGGCATTCGGGCCACCCCGGCCCCCGGCCCCAGCACCAGCATCAGCACCAGCGCGCCGACAAGCGGTGGAGCGTCCACCAGCCGCGGCGCTTCCGCTGGACCACCCGGACGCAGTGGAAGGGTCCTCGCGGAGGGGGTCCTGCAATCGCAGGAAGAAATCATCAGGGGGATCGCGGGGATCAACGAGCGGCTGGACCGGCTCGTAAATGTCCTCGAGCGTCTGGTGGAGAAAATAAATTAATTTGGCTCATTGAACTGTGTATTCACTTCTTACGCATTCACACTGTGGCGATGAGATTCTCCCGCGCGAGGACGGCGGCCCGGCAGGGATCAGCTCGCATCCCTCCGTCTGCTGCTGGTTCGTCATGTGGGGCGACGTGCTGCTCGGCCACGGGGATGTGGTGCACGCTTGTCACATAGTGAGTCACCAAACACCGCCACACAGCGTCGCCAAAGTGCAAATCACAGTCAACGCAGGTATCGGCTCAATGCCAATTTCTACACCACCTCCTGACTTTGCGTTGATTAGCGCTGGATTCGACGATCGTTTCGCGATGATAAATCTGGACGTGTGCGCCGATTTTGGCGTACGCAAGGTTTTCTTGCGCCGCAAGCGTTGATACACTAGGCCCCAGATGCGTTATCTACTTTAAGCCTACATACGAATATTATAACATTCAGTTTTGTGAGCCAAATTTATTTTATATGCCAACATCTATAAAAGAAAGAGCCAGGCCAAGGAACGCGATGCGTCCTTTACGCACAGATGGTTCCAATTTTAATGCCATTATTGGAATTTATGACGTGAACTCTGCGCACAACCTTTGATAGCTGATAACACTTAAATGTTAAACACTTTTGTATTGAATTGTAAAAGGTGACAATGCTTGTGTTTCAGAACATATAAAACATAAACATTAAGTTCTCGCTACATCTATTTGCCTTTCTTTATATTGGTTTAGCTCACCAGTGAGACACCAAGACTGTGTCATATATGTAAAGATAAATCATAACCATGCCCTAAGTAATAAAATCTTCATAGATGTATGTGCCTATGTGAAAGAAACTGGAAGTCTCACTTTAAGATCCTAATTATGTTCACTTCATCTTACTGGTGCACAACAAAATGAGGAAGCTCAAATGCAAACCAAAATTGTGATGACATTACATTTTGTCTCTTTGAAATTCAAAAGGACATGTGATTGTACGTGTTCTGTATGCATTTTCCTGCAGGAGATGCAAAAGCAGATGCAGCATGTTTTTCAATGTTTAGTTTATGATCCACTCCAAAAGACAAATGCATCAGTGTCATTATTACACCACTATTACTAAAATGTCAGTAGTACTGAATCTCAGTTGTTGACCCTTTGTGAACAGACTTACCTTAGTTTATTTGCTTTAAGCTCTAATTTAGGATCAATATGCAAAAGTATTTGTTTTGTTTGTTTGTTTTTTGTAACATTTTCCTTTCTCTGTTCATAGTTTATCAGTTGTTTTGGAAAACACCTTATTAGAAAGGCAGCCATACAGTACTCTTCATGTTCATGTGCTGACCAGCTGTTTATCTGGTACTCTCCTCATAGCTGCTGTCACTGTTTGCCGTCCAGTTCCTGAACGTAGCGAGACATCTGCTAGGTCAGATCCCAGCCATAGTCCACAGCTCCAACCCTCCAGTCAAAGCCTTCAGCCTTCGAGGGACGAGGCAGAGCTTTGCACCCATCGAGGTCAGAGATCAAAACATATGATAATAAGGCTATAAGGACTTGTATGCATTCTGCGTATGGAGTGCACACAGCAACACAAAAGCCACTTATGTAAGGGCAGTTACTTAACCCTTGTGTAACCGTCGCAAATTACACCCTTTGGTAACGCTCAGTTTTTTGACTGCTGTAAAAACATATTGGATTCATATTTTTTCCAGATTTTTTTTCATATATCTCTTAAGTAACTTCTGCTCTATTCAAAACTAGTATATTTTTCATGAAGCATCAAAATTTTAACCCTTTAAGGGCCAATTTAAAACAAAAAGTCACTAAAATTGGGAAAAAATAGGAGAAAATGACTGATATTTAATAGAAAACATAATCCTAAACTGGAAATCTCTTGCAGGGTAATAAAGCCTTGAATATGTAAAGGATTGGTAATATCATTGACTTTGATGCCCTTTAAGTTTTTTATGTAGGATCAGATTTCTAAAAAACATCCTATCTTAACGCTCAGTGGCTAAAAATAGCCACTTACTTTGACTGCTGTAAAAACATATTGGATTCATATTTTTTCCAGATTTTTTTTCACACATCTCTTAATTAATTTCTGCCCTGATCGAAAGTAGTACATTTTTAATCTCAAAACATTTTTTTAACCCTTTGAGAGTCCATTCATAACATAACACCACTGATATGGTACAGAAAATAAACAAAAATGACCTATTTCATAATCAGAAATAGGCAATTCTTTATGTGTTGCATAATCTTGGCCTTGTTAAGGATTAGGAACCTCAGAAACCTTGATGCATTTTTGTCTAACATCTGATTGTCATAAAAAAATTACACTTAAACTATTCATGTCTTTTCAATACTCGCATTTTCTTTGCGTACCAGCAGGTGGCAGTAATGAAAAAATGTAACCAATGTAACATTAGAACCAAACCATATTTTATTGCTCAAAATGCAATAACACAAAAGCCACAAATATAAAACAACAGAGTATCAAACCAGAAAAAACTAACTTTTGGGGGTGAAGCAATGGAAAGGATTGAAAGAGCCTAAGAGAGTGAAGGAAAGAGAAAAAACATGTAAAAGTGTGCGTATGTTGTGTGTGTGTTGTGTGTGTGTGTGTGTGTGTCTGTGTGTGTGTGTGTGTGTGTGTGTGTGTGTGTGTGTGTGTGTGTGTGTGTGTGTGTGTGTGTATGCGTGTGTGTGTGCGTGTGTGTGTGTGTGTGTGTTCAATGTTTGAGGCAAGACGTGCAGGTGATCACCCTGTGCTCATGGCAGATGTGTTTCCCACAGCACACACAGGTTCTGCCAGTTCTCTTTTTGCAGAACCTGCATGTGCCCCTCAACCCTGTGGAGCTGGTGGATGGCTCTTCTGCTGGCTCGAGCTCTGTTTCAGAAGGGGGAGCGGCAGATTCAGCACCCTGCATATCTCTCACCAGTGAAGCAGAGGTTGATGCACGAGGCATTGTTTCTCGCCTCAGAATTGCTGGGGACACCAAAGCCATTCCCAGATCCTCAAGGAAAAGCCTCCTCCTGAATCGCCTTCCCTGGTTCCAGGAGGGATCCACATCTGAGAAGATGACGTAGGCGTTGTATGCCGAAATGTCCAGCATATTAAGAAATACCACCAATGGCCATCGCATGCATTTTCTCCGGCAGCTGTAAGTGCCGACGAGCTGTAAAAATAAAATAAGAAATCAATCACACAAGATCTCATGATACATATATAATTCTGTTCTAAAGCTGCACATATCAGTGAAAACATTCATACAAATATTATCAAAATACATCACCCAAATGTATCGCTCACAAGACAACTGATCAAAAATAAAAATGAAACACACCTTGTCAAGATTATCAACGCCGCCCTTGCAGCGGTTGTAGTCGGTGATGACTTCAGGCTTCCTCTTCGGGCCCTCTGCAATCACTGGCTGTCTGTGTTTAGTGCTGATCAGGACAACATTTCTTCCCCTCTTCGGCACATAGCTCACCGCCATTGTGGTTCTAGTGAAGGCAAAAACCGAGGAGAGGACATCTCTGCCTTTGGTGTCCAGGAGTTTCGGTGGGAGCTCGGGTTTATTTTTTCTGATTGTCCCAACCAAGGCTATTTTTTTCTTTAGAAGCTCCTGTCCAAGTTGGAAGCTCGTGAAAAAATTGTCGCAGGTCACAGTGATGCCTTTGACATCCTCCAGTAACTCCAAAACAACTCTTCTTCCCTGCCCCACCTCCCTAGCATCTCCACTCCTTCCTGTGTAAATGGAGCATCTCCACACATAGGATGTGCAGGCATCTGTGGCCATCCAGATTTTGAGGCCGTATTTGGCAGGCTTTTTCGGCATATACTGCCTAAATTTGCACCTTCCTTTGAAGGGAACCAGCTGCTCATCAATGGTGACATCTGAGCCCGTATTATAGAGGAGAGAGAGGCGGACTCTCCACATGTCCCACAGGGACCTGATGGGGGCCAGTCTGTCGTCCCTGAATCGGGCCCGGCGCTGCTCCTTGTCATCGAATCTCACTGCGTTCATTATTTGGTGGAACCTATTCCTCGTCATAGTCGCTCCGAAAATTGCTCGACCATTTTTTGGACCCCACAGCGAGGCAGTAGATTCACCTTTTGAACGAAATAGTCCAGACAAAATAAGGAGTCCCAAAAAAGCCTGGAATTCTGTGGCGTCTAACTCTTTCCACTCCTTCAGATTTCTGTGCCCATACAGGTTGGTGTTTTCAACCACAAGGTCAATGATTACAGGGGTGAAAAAAAGGCCAAATGCAGATTTGATATCATGGACCCTCACAGTGGCATAGTAAGTAGGTCCCCCCTTCTTCCTGCCCATCTCAGGTGGATGGAAGAGTGTCTCCTGGTTGGTGGGAGACCGAACTACACCATTTCTCCCCGTCCATGTGGTACTCACCGGGGTAGCTTCTGTCCCCTCCTCCATTTCTGAGGAACTTGATGGTTAGGATGACGGCTGCGGAAGAAAATCCGGATCGGACTCCGAAGTAGTGGTGGTCGACTCGGTATCTGAGGATGATTGATCCTGTGGGGGATCAATGACCATAGAAAGGGCCTCTGAGGTGCTGAAGCTTTTCCTCATCCTTTCGCTTGCTCTTCTCATGAGAAAATGATCACTAGAATCTGCAAGTTGTGGATTGCAGGGGTGGAGCCAGGGGTGGGGCCCCCGAAGATCAAAAGGCCAGATAGCAGGTGCATAAAGAACTCCAGACATCAAAGCTCACTTTTGTTTTTGTTTATTTTTTCCACCTCTCTGTACTTCTGAGATCTGAAGAGCATAGTTGACTTTTGTGGCCAGGTCAGTGCTGGGTCATGATCTGCAGGCTCCTCTCTCTCTCACATGCACACACTCACATGCACGTATGCACACACGCACGCAAACACACATTTTTTGGGGCTTCCAATTTTGTCTGGCCTGTTTTGTTCGAGGGGTGAATCTACTGCCTGTTCTGTGGGATGAACACAGAGAGATCTCCTGCCGGTCTTGCTTCAAACATTGTACAGACACACACACACACACACACACACACACACACACACACACACACACACACACACACACACACACACACACACACAGCTGAGTTCTGGCTCAGTACATTACTACCAAGCTGGTACCGAAAGAGAATGTGAGTATAGAAAAGACATGAATAGTGCAAGTGTTTTTATGAGGGTTTTATGAAAGTTTCTATGAAAATCAGACATTACACAAAAATGCGTCATAGTTTCTGAGGTTCCTAATCCTTCACAAGGCCAAGACTATGCAACATGTAAAAGAATCACCTGTTTCTGATAATGTTTTATGATGAAAATAAGTCATTTTTGTGTATTTTTCTTCCATATCAGTGACATTATGCTTTGAATGGACCCTCAAAGGGTTAAAAAAATGTTTTAAGATGAAAAATTTACTAGTTTTGATCAAAGCAGAAGTTAATTAAGAGATATATGAAAAAAAATCTGGAAAAAATATGAATCCAATATGTTTTTACAGCAGTCAAAGTAAGTGGCTTTTTTTAGCCACTGAGCGTTACCAAAGGCCGAGCGCCTATTTTTGACCTGGTGAAAATTTTGAAGTCATATTTTCAAAGTGTCCATCAAAATAAGCATCCACACAAAAAATCATCCCATTTGCTGCAGTAAAAAAAAAGTTACATGGAAATTGGTGGCTAAATTCTGCCCCTCGTGGCTCTTTTTAGCCACACCGTTACATAAGGGTTAAATCTCTTAAATCCTTGCCATCAGATGTAATCAGATGATTTTCATGGGTTTGTCAAATGAGAAAACACAAGCAACTATCAGTAAAGGAGGAATTTCCTGTGTAATCTAATGTGCTTGTGTATCTATAAAATGAAATAATATTAGTCTTTATTATTCACTTATTTAAAGGATACAAACCTTATCATTTCTTTTTAAAGCTTACTCTTTTTTTCAGAGGAAAATTGGCATATTTTTGTGGTGAAGCATATTCATTATCTGCAACATTCCAGGGCTTGGTGTTCCCAGAGATGCAGTAGTGTTTGTATTTTTATTTGTTAACACAGAAGCTCCAACACATATTTGTGTAAGTGTAAATGTGTATTGTGTGAGGTAAGAAAAGGCCTTAGTTTAAAATACAGTCTTCGAACAACTTTATGTTTTTGTCCATCATAAAAAATATATACATTAACTGCATGAATATTGTATTTTTCTGTGGAAACAAAGCATTAATATGTTGTCTCTCTCCTTGCTTTAATTTGTTCTAATTCAGGTCCCCACAAAGACACACCCACCTTAGCAGATGATGAGTCACCACTCCCATTCATCTGTCATAATGTAAGTTTACATGTTTGATGTTTTAAATTTCCTCTACATCTGTGATAACTTTCATCTTTGATTTTTGTGGCTTTATTTTGCTTAACATAGGACTCTGTGGGACCGGATAATATTGAAGGCTTCGCAGCAGTCCAGGGCTTGGCAGAATTATTATTCCAGCTGAAGGGCCATAGTCTTTCTCTATCAAGAGAGGAGGCTGCCCACATAGTTTCTCTCTGGGAGTGTTTGTCAGATTATGACAAAGGTCACACTGTGTACACTCCACGCCACCAGATCACCCTCCTGAAAGGGAGGTTCAGGGCGACAAAAAAAATTGTTGTACCTGGTGTACAGAGTACAAAACGGTACGTAGTTTTTGTTGAGCAAGAATAACAATGATACATGCTATCGCATGATTAATGTACTAACACTAATAATGCTCAATATCTTTGCAGATGGTTTGCAGCTTGGAGGAGCGCAGCGCAGTGGCTTGACTGCAATCGTGTCTGTAAGTCACTGTTCATCAAACTTTGTGAGGAGTACAGTGGACCCAGACGCATTGATGGAGTCAGGCATGAGCACTGGAGCCTTGTGCCAGGGCATACCTCCACATCCGGCAAGTGATTCTGAACAATGCTGTGGTGATGGAGGGGACTACTATTCAGCTTCCCTTTTTTTTGTTCTTACTAACTCCAAAAGGTCTGAAACATGCTCCGAAAAAGGTCTTGCACATTGATTTTACCACAAACCCCAAAACCCTAACCCTCGCCCCGTTACCCAATACCCGGGTGTCACACAAAGGAAGCCCTAAAAAACAATTGACATTTTTCCTTTTTTTTTTGGAAGATGCCCATGTGTTTGTTGTGCCCCCTACTATTGCAGGAACAGCCCAGCTGAAGCAGACTCAACAGCCCAGTGGCTCCATTTCTTAGGCCGCCTTTCCTTGCAGCTCTGGAGCCACCACTCCAGGCTGCCGAGCCAGCTTGACAGCTTCTCCTGCATGTACCAAAACCACTCCACGCTGCAGCACAAACTCTGCAGCCTGCACCTCATCCTACTGTGCCTGCAGCTGGACCTCTCCTGCTTGCACCCCATCCTCCTTTGCCTGCAGCCCGACCTCTCCTGCTTGCACCCCATCCACCTGTGCTTGCAGCCTGACCTTTTCTGCCTGCACCCAGACCTCCTCTGCCTGCAGCCCGAACTCTCTTGCCTGCACCCAGACCTCTTCTGCCTGCAGCCCACCCTCCTCTGCCAACTCCACAACCTATGGTTTCTGTTAGACCTGCAGGAGCCTTGCCTTACACTACCCAGCTCTTCCATAAAAGGAAACAACAAGAGGAAGAGCAAACTGGCTAAACAAAAAGGTCTTACACAAGTAAGACCAGCACCATCACCTGTAAACAGTGCCAGAGGGGAACCTGCCACCCACCAGCAGTACTTTGGTAATTGGCACTGTCAGGCCACAGCCACCATGACTCTGGCTGAGTGGAGGGCTACACTTGAAGCTTAGGGGTACGGCAAAAAGAGAGATAAAAAATAGTAATGTAATGTATATGATATGATATGATATGATATTATATAATGTTACATTATATCATGTATATTGTACTATTACATTATATTATATCATATTATTTTGTACTATATTACATTATATTAGGCTACTCTGTTCTGAGACATTCTGTTACTGTTATTGTTTATGTGTATATATTAATTTGTTTACAATGAGCACCTACTGATTGCACTGAGTTTATCACTTGATAATATTAGGTCTATTCTATTCTGTTCTGTTCCATGACATTAGAGACCTGTTACTCTTGATATTTATATATTTATTTGTTTACCATGAACAAGTACTGATTGCACTGTTATTACTGCACTGTTTTACTTGTTTGTAATAAATGTTTATTGACATGACTCAGTACAACTAAGTGTCATTTTTCATTCAAATGCAATAATATTGCACATCACTAGGACAAACAGCAAGTTATTGTAATTCACTAACAACAGATGTGTCAGACTGCTTCACACATCACAATCAGGCTATATAAAATTCATTAGTGAAGTGCTAAAGGGTAGGCCTTGCTTTGTCACAAGGGTAAGCTTTTACCTTTTTTAATTACAGTACTTGTAATAGTCAATACTTGTAATAAATATTATGAATAATATTAATAAATAATAAATTGATGCCATTTTTAAGCAGAACAGAAAATATTAACATCTGGTAGACACCATTATTAGCAGGGGTGGAAGTAATTTATTGCAAATACTGAAGTTACTGTGATTAAGTAGTTTTTGGGGTACTTGTACGTTTATGAGTAGACTGATGAGATATGATATGATATATTACTTCATTGGTCAGCTTAAGCTGAAATTTGTCTTGTGACAACAGCAGCATGTATGCAACAAAAAAGAAATACATATACACACATTTGACATGGACACCAGAGACAGAGAAACAACAACAAAAAAATAATTACATACATAAAGACATGAAGACAGGAGCCAAAGTCCACCACCCTGCTTACCCCTGGCCCAACTCCTGATTAAGCCTTAAGGTCGACTGGTAGACAAAGGACCTTTTTAGTCTGACCTTATTGTATGCTGGAACACCATATCTCCTTCCTGAGGGCAGCAGCCTATATTCTCCATACAACACATGGCTAGTGTTTGAGGTAATATTTCTAACCAACCTTAGGACATTGCTTTCATACATAGCTGTATATCGCCTATGGAGTGGTTGTCCAACAATTTCAGTTGTTGCAGCAGTTTGGCTTTTAGGGCTGCAGACAAACATCCATACCGTGTGCTACTACGGTACTGAAGAACACTCATAATAACAGAAGTAAAAAAACAAAAGAAGGATCTGTCTACTTGCACCAAAAGATCTTAAACGGCGAAGGAAGTAGATTCTCTGCTTTGTTTTCTTACACACTGATTCAATCTGGTCTTTCCATGACAAGAGACAGTCAAATACTACTCCGAGATATTTATACAAACATACCTGGTTGATCTGTTCACCGTGAATAGTAATGGGAGATCTATGTATCACTGGTGGTGTACCAAAAACAATCTCTTCTGTCTTTTTTGTGTTAATGGTGAGAGCGTTGTTATCACTCCATTCAACCACGCTATTTACTCTGTGTTGATGCAGTTGAGGATCGCTGGAACTATCTAACAGGGAAATTAAAACTGTATCACCTGAGTACTTTAGAATGTACTGGTCTGGTCCGGCAGTGCGACGTTCAGACAGACATTCCTGTATTTATGAGCAGTTTGCGAAATTTGTTATTACACATGTTGGAGAGGCGGGAATTGAACTGGCATCTGCCGATGCATACAGCTGGGGTTCCAATCCCACATGAGACACATGCAACAAGGCTTTGTTGCAACTCTACTACTCCAGTAACCCTGACCAGGCTGAGGGATATATGGTTGCTTCGATACCACAGTCAATGCTAACACAGAAACAGCTAGTAGCTCTCACAACCATGGCAAAGACTTACTTTTTACAGTGTACACTGACTCTTTTTTCACAGCTTTACCATCCTCCGAGACATGTTCTTTGTCTATAAAGTCACTGAGGGGATACAAAGCTGTCCTTACATTCCTTACATTCAGCTCTCATACTTTATGGGTTTGTAGAGTTGTTTAACATTAAAATCAGCATTATAGCACCTGTGCATCATCTGAAATATTGACCAAACTGCCCCTCTTTTAGCGCAACCACACTTGTATTACATCTACTCACAATGTGCTTTGTATTTAGAGCTGACAAAAACAATAATCCCACCTAGGTGAAAACAAAACCTCTTAGCATCAGACTGTGCGACAGTTTGGAAGCTGACCATACCTTCACATATTTCTGCTGAGTTGCTAGGCAGCATGCCCTGGGAGTGCCATCCCAGTGCAAAAAGTAGCTAACAGCGAAACTGTGATGTGCCTGACTGGGTTTGTTTTTCTGCAATGCCTTAAAGTGTGTCTGACAGGAAAACAATAAAACAGCTAGAATTGACTCTTCACTCTTCACAATTATCACACACATATTTGGCCACGCACACATTTCATGCTGCAGGCCCATGTGTTTCAATCATGCAGTCATTAAATATCTTCGTAAACCTCCACAGTAAACCCTGCTTAATAGCTTGCCAGTCTACTCCATGCATAAGTGTTGTGTCATTGTATCTTTGGCAAAGCCCTCAGTGTCTTTCTGCCGAAGTTTGACCCCCTTGCAAAAAGATTACACGTCAACATTTATAGTTATTATTTCTGTAAATCTGTCACCGGTTTAAAGTGTGATCTGCCAAGAGACTGCAGACATGACTTAGCTTTAAGCTAACTCTGGATAATGCATCAAATATCACCATTTATTGTCCATGGTCCTTCCAAACATTCAGTCAAAGGAACTAAACTGCATTGGTCATTTCATTATACAGTAGAATGAACTATAAATAAATATATTTGACAAACAGTAATTGGAGTAACAGTGGTTTGAATGATAGTGTTCAAATCAAAATCAAATCAAATCCAATTTTATTTATATAACGCCAATTCACAACAGTCGTCATCCGAAGAAGCTTTCCAAAGAAAAAGAGCAAGTCTAGACCACACTCATTGTTCAATGAATTATCAAGATCCAAGCTAAAGATCGGACAGATTTGACCCATCTCATCTAAAATGAGTGACAGTGGCCATGATAAAAACTTCCTTTTAACAGGCAGAAACCCTGGGAAGGACTGGACTCATGTCAGACAGCCACCAAGCCGCTGCTGGGTTGGGGAGAAATGCAGAGAGATAGGGAGGGAGAGAGAGAGAGAGAGAGAGAGAGAGAGAGAGAGAGAGAGAGAGAGAGAGAGAGAGAGAAAGGAGTAGGAGAGAGGGCAGGAGGAGAAAGAGAGAACAAGGGAGAAGGAAGGAGATAAAGAACTAGTAAGGGAGAGGGAGGGAAAAAGAAAAGAGAACTAGGGTGAGAGAGAGAGACGGGACAGCAACAACATTAAAAACAACAGCAACAACAACAACAGCTCATGCAGAGTTGTGGTTGGAGAGCAAGTAATAATGAAACAATATGAATTTAGTTTACAGGATCAGGATATCAGTAATTACAGACTATGTTAAATTAACTTAATGTGATAACAGTCAGTGGGCCTAATAGTGGTTAACTCTCATTTTATGTTATTGATGTCAGTTAGGCTGACATACATGACTGCGGCAACAGTCCAGAGGAACCTAAGAGATGGAGGAGCTCAGGGTCTGAGGTGGACAATCATAGATGATGCAGCTGGGGTCAGGCAGTTCCACAGCAGACTGTCTGCAGCATCAGTCCAGAGGAACCTAGGAGACTCAGGGACACTGGTTCTGGTTAGTGACTTAAATGGGACACAAAGATCTGAAGGAGAGAGAGGGAGGGAGGGACAGGAGCTCAGTGTGCCAGATAACCCCGGCAGTCTAAACCTATAGCAGCATAACTAAGAGCTGGTTCAAATCAGCCCTAAATATAAGCTTTATGAAAGAGGAACATTTTAGGTTTACTCTTGAAAGTTGAGAGGGTGTCTGCCCCCCGAACCTTGAGCGGTAAATGATCCCAGAGTAGAGGTTCCTGATAGCTGAAAGCTTTACCTCCAATCCTCTTTTTAGAGACATTTGTTACAACGAGCAGACCTGCAGACTGTGAGCATAATGGTGTAAGCAAAAAGTAAGGTATTACGAGCTCTTTGAGACATGATGGAGCCTGGCCATTAAGTGCTTTATATGTCATAAGAAGCATTTTAAACTCAATTCTAGATTTAATAGGGAGCCAATGAAGAGAGGCTAAGACAGGAGAGATGTGCTACCTTCTTCTAGTTCTAGTCAGTACCCGAGCTGAAGCATTTTGGACCAGCTGTAGAGTCCTTAAAGACTTATTAGTGCAGCCTGATAGGAGAGAGTTAAAGTAATTCAGCCTAGAGGTAACAAAGGCATGGACTCCTTTTCTTTTGCATCACTCTGAGACAGGATAGGGCTCATTTTTTAAATATTGCGAAGATATTTGTTGAATGTGGGAACTAAAGGACAAAGGCTGATCAAATAAAACTCCCAGATTTTGTACAGTGGAGCTGGAGGCCAGACTGATGCCACCTAGCATAGTTATGTTTTTATATAATACCTCTCTAAGGGGTTTTGGACCAAGGTCAAGAACTTCAGTGTTGTCTAAGTTGAGCATCAGAAAGTTAGTGGTCATCCAGGATTTTATATCTTTGAGACAAGCTTTTAATTTGGTTATCTGACTTGTTTCTTCTGGCTTTATGGATAAGTATAACTAAGCGTCATCCGCATAACAGTGGAAATTAATCAAGTATTTCCTCATAATTTTACCCAGAGGAAGCATGTGCAAAGAAAAGAGGATTGGTCGAAACACTGACCCTTGTGTGACCCCATAGCAGACTTACGTGTGCGCAGAGGATTTATTATTGACATGGACAACCTGAGATTGATCTAATAGATAAAATTTAAACCAGGATAGAACAGTTCCTGCTATGCTGATAGATTGTTCCACTCTCTGCCACAGGATGTGGTGGTCGATAATGTGAAACTCAGCACTAAGATCCAACAGGACAAGAACAGACAGAAGACAACTGTCCGAAGCCATGAGTAGGTCATTTGTAATCTTCAGCAGTGTGGTCTCCGTGCTGTGGTGGACTCTAAGGCCCTAACTCAGCTCCTCCCAGCGGCGTAAGTCGTAGCAATGGAGGAGAGAGGGCCTGGAGTGGGTTTAACACAGCCGAGACCTGTTTTCACCAATCACATAAGCTCCTCTCCTCGCCTTTAAATCCGCCACCGGTGAGGCATATTCCAATTTTAGTGAAGTAGTCAAAGAGATCAAGAGATGTGTGGAGACAGCAATGCCACACAACGGCGACAGAATGCAGCACCTCAACAAGTGTCACTGTAAGCGCTGCATTGGGCGTCCTCTACACTCTCCCATATAAGCACAGATGGATTTGGTGTGTGTAAGTTTGGACCCACTGGTGAGACAAACACCCTTTTCAACAAATAAAGACAATTGCATGAAGTTGCATATATTCAAACCTCACGTGACAAAGGTGGGTTGTGCACTGAGATCACATAATAAATTCCAAAAATGGCATTAAAATCGGAACCATCTGTGTGTAATGACGCATTGCGCTCCGTGGCCTGGCTCTTTCTTTCATAGATGTTGGCATATAAAATAAATTTGGCTCACAAAACTGAATATCATAATATTCGTATGTAGGCTTAAAGTAAATAACTCATCTGATCACTGAAACAAATCATCTGTTCAGATGCTGCAGCAGCATCTGAAGACACAAAGACATGTCCAGGTCGAGCTGCGTGATAAATAAGAGGAAGAGAAAAATAGAAAAGGAGGCAGATGAATTACATATTTTGTTAACTTCATCATGTGTGTTTATTTACTAGATATTTAATTTATATTAAATGCGGTTTCAGCTGTGTTGATTCGGTCAGGTTGTGTGTCCAAACGCGTGCCAAATGCACTCATCAGATCAGATATAGATCAGAATATATCAATATAGATCTAAATGTATTTGCTGACTCAGATTATTAGTTGTTGATGATTATTTATTGCACTGAAATGTGCCTGACACTGTGGAAACCTGCCAGTGAGGCATCGGTGACGTCTGCCGATATGCAGCTGGTGTACCAAAATACCACTAGACCAGCTGCGCTCCGTCTGCGCTGAAAGCTGTCCAGGTTTGAATTAGCGAGCTTTCAGTGCATTTTATACGCCGGTGGCGAGCACAAGAATGTCACTGCGCCCGCTGATTCTGTCGACACCTCCCCCTGCCACGCCACCATGCCCAGCTTGGCGGATCTTGGTGCGCCTCAGTCCACAAAAATACCAAACTGGCTGTACACCGGGCTCCGCCAGACGAAAATACAACTGCGCGGGGTCCGCCACCCTCCGCCACGTCCCCGGCGTACACGAAAATAAAGCCCTAAATCTTGACTTGAAATCCTCCAATAAACTGTTGTTATGAAGAAAAACACAAAGTTGATTCGAAACAACTTTCTCTAGGACTTTAGAAATAAAAGGAAGGTTAGATATTGGTCTATAGTTATCTAAGGTGCCTGAGTTAAGAGTAGTTTTTTAAGGAGAGCTTTAATCAGCGCAGTCTTAAGAGACTGGGGAACATATCCTCTCAGTAAAGACGTATCGATCAAGTTAAATATAAATGTACTAATTAAAGAAAGAGTTTCCTTCAGCAGTTTAGATGGAATTGGGTCTAAATGTTGATGGTTTGGCTGCCAACACCACTGAATTTAACTCAGAGAGGTCAATAGGTCCAAAGTTACTAAGGTGCACCAGAGGCCTTTGGGACTCCTCAACAATTTCAGGGTAATCTAAGAGAAAGACACCTGTTGAAAGCAAGAGATTACTGAATTTACTTCCTATTTTAAAGATTTTTGCTATTCAATGGATATATCTCACCAGCCAGGGGCGGATCTAGAAAAATATTTATAGGGTATTTCAGGCAGGAATTTCTTAGGGGTGGCAACCTACATCAGATGCATATAAACTGAAGCAGTTATCGTAGTTTGATGAGAAATAGACTATTTACACTGAAGTATTCCTGCTTGCAAGACAAGTGGACTGCAATAAGGTCAGCATAAATACACAATGGAAATAAATGGGTCATGGCACTTCAACAAGGCACTGGACATTGCTTTTATTGATTGCATCAACATTAAAATCACAATAAACCTAAATAGAGGTCCCATATGTATACATTTAGCTTCCAGTCAGAAAAACTACAAAAATATTTTGTAACTATGTTTATACAGGTTGTTTCTGTACAGTAACATACACAAAATAAGAGCTATCAAAAAACAAGAACAGCAAAATCACTGCTTCATGTTCAGCAGAATTTACACTATTTAGACTGGTGTCACATTTTCAACTCTTTATTTTGAAGGTTTTATCTATCAGATTTGCTCAGTAACCAAAACAGAGATATACAGAAATTTAAAGAGCAGATTCAGTTGAGGGAGGAGAGGGTCAGCTAAGATTTCAGTACTTTTCCAAAAAACAAAACAAAACATCAGAAATATGCAAAAAGGCAATTAATACATAACATATTCATACAAAATATCTTCGAGCAGCCTGGAGTTTTCATATAAGTCTGTATGATAGTGATATCAGTGAGCATATGAAGATGCTGATAATAGTTGACCATGTAGATTCTCAAAACAGGCAACTGGACTGTGTAGAGTTGAGAAGACGTTGAAGTTTACAGGAAACCCACACACACGGATCAATATCTACTTTTTGATTCCCACCATCCTCTACAGCACAAACTGGGTGTCATCAGAACACTCAACCACCGGGCTGAGAATATTCCCACGAAGAAAGAAGGTAAAGAAAAGGAACAGAAGCACATCAAAAATGCCCTGACAACCTGTGGATACCCTAAGTGGGCCTTTGTAAAGAACAGAAAGAGAAAAAACACTGAACACGAAAGGGAGGAGAGAGGCAAGAGCACTGTAATCCCTTACGTTGCAGGCCTGTTGGAAAAACTCAAGAGGATCTTTGGCAAACACCATATTCCTGTTCATTTCAAGCCTGGTAACACACTGAGGCAGAAGCTAGTCCGTCCCAAGGACAAAACACTGAGACATAAACAGAGTTCAAGTTTCAAGTTTCTTTAATCGCCACACGGCTAGGCCGGTGGAATTTTTCACAGTGCAGGTGGTAGCTGCGACAATACACCACGTTAATGTGGTGTATGCGGTCCAGTGCAGCGAGGAATTCTCGGACCTGTACATTGGGGAAACTAAACAACCGCTTCACAAGCGCGTAGCTCAACACAGGAGAGCCACTTTCTCAGGTCAGGACTCAGCTGTCCACCTTCACTTAAAGGACACGGGTCACTCTTCCGAGGACAGCAATGTACAGGTGTTGGCTCGCGAAGACAGATGGTTTGACAGAGGAGTTAGAGAAGCCATCTTTACCAGGCTGGAGAAACCTTCTCTGAACAGAGGGGGTGGACTCAGGCACAATCTCTCTGGCACTTACAATGCAGTTCTCAGCTCTCTCCCCAGGAAGCTCCACAAACACTCACACCTGGAACCACATTACCCAGGTGGCATGAGTCATGTGGTCACATGACAGGAGTCGCTAACGACCCTTTCAGATTAACGACTTGGGGGGGACACACACACACACCCAGAGATGGTTTTCTGCGACCCATTCTTTTCAACTCCTCCCAGTCGTTGTCTGTCCCCTTCTCCAGTAAGATAAATATCTGCTCCTCACACTAGCAATTTTAGAACTGAAGAAGCTTCTCGGATAAGAGGCAAACGTCTTCTCAACTCTTCACAGTCCAGTTGCCTGTTTTAAGTCTTCAAGACTTATAATAGTTGAATGCGCCGATTTCCATGCTGCTCAGCAAAATGCTTTATGAATTTATCAAGCTCCAATGCTTTTGTGCGTTTAGATTCAATGCTGAGTACAGCCAAACTTGATAGTCTCCTTTCTGTCATAGTAGACCGCAAATAAGTCTTTATCAGCCTTAGAGATGAAAAACTCCGTTCACAGGAAGCACTGGTTACAGGCAAAACAACAGCTATTTTACACAGCCTGAACAACTCATAAAATACATCCTGGTATGGGTCCAAAAACTGTGTGAACGCCATTAGAGTGGTAGGACTCTCCTCTCCCCCCTTTTTTCGGTCTAGTACTCTCTTCGTCTGATGTAACTCGTGTTTTAGATCCTCTATATTTGAGTCATATGCATTAGCTAATAACAGGACAGCCTCCTCTCTCAAAAAAGATGGACTGGACGGGTTTAGTGCCTGGACACCCTGCATGATGTTACAGTTTGTGTTAGAAAATCTTCTTCCCATTTCTCCAATCATTGAATCCAGAACTGGATAATACACAGATTCACAGAAAGTGTGTTTGCTGTCCGGAACTACATACTGTCCCAAAGTGGAGTTGATGACACTATCCTGAAGCACCTTTGTTGTCTGTCTTGGCCTCTTTGGTTTTTTGTGAGTTGTATCAATGTTACTTTGTTCACATAAATCAAGTATTTCAATCCACATTTCATCAAAAGAAGTTTGACTACGATATTTCACCAGTGTCTCTTTGAGTGCTTCAATAAGCTCAACAGCCTTAGTGTAGTCCACTGTTTTAGACTGGAGCATATCAGACAAATATTTGGAGTCACTCAGGACTTTTCTGAAAAGAACAAGAGAGCCAGCAAAATTGAGATCTATCTGAGCCAGTATCCCTCTTGCTTCAACTGCTCTTTGTGGATGGTTCTCAGATGCAATCTCTTCAAGCACCTGTACTATTGCAGGCAACCTGTCCATAACATTGCGACATGCTATGTGCCTACATGCCCAACGTGTATCGCTTAGCTGTTGGAGCTCCCTTGGTGCACCATCAAACATTTCTTGCTGCACTTCCAGCCATTTGTTATGTACATAGGACCCAGAAATGAATACATACAGTCGTTCCAACAATGAAAAGAAGTTGCCTGCATCTGCCACACTTTTTACAGTATCCACTATAACTAAGTTTAAGCAGTGTGCGCTACAGTGAACATAGAAGGCATGTTTGGCTACTTCTTTTATTTTTGCTTGGACACCTGCATGTGCCCCGCGCATCACTGCCGCGCCATCATAGCCCTGACCCACAAGGTTTTTCTTGTACTCCAGCCCATGCCTCACAAGGAAGTTAATAATCTTATCACTTAAGGCAGCAGCATCCAAGTGTTCTGCCACTTCAAAAAACTCTCATGAACCACACCATTGTAATAATATCGCAAAACAAACGACATTTGCTCCTTTTTCTGCATATCTTTAGTTTCATCAACAATAACCGAAAACTGCTTGCTCATTTTAACTTCCTGTATGATTTCTTCTTTAACCATTGCAGCCAGGCATTCAAGTATTTCATTTTGTATGGTTTTACTCGTGTATTTTGCATTTTTAGCTTGTTGTTCAAGTCTTTTTTTAATGATGGGGTTATGGTTACCCAGCAGGTCTAGCATAGACAGAAAAACACCCTTTTTTTCTGAGTCTTGAGACTCCCTGTGACCTCGCTGTGCAGTGTTTTCTGTGGCTGTTAAAACTAAAATCTCTGCAAGTGTTTTAATGTAGTACTGATTTTCAGCCACCTGCCTCTTTTTTTGTTCATCCATTACCCCAAACATTGAGCTGTTTTTATCTGTGTTTCTTTTATTTTCTGCCCATGCAAACATTGCATTGATATGGCCTTCAGATCTTGCATGAGAAGCAAAACCACTGTCTTTCATTGTTGCTTTTTTCCAATTTCGATATCCGTCAAATGAAGTAAACACAGTCTTGGGAGTGTCTGGAAGGGAAAAATGACGACAGGCAAAACAGTATGCTGCGTCCTTGGACTGAGAGTACTCTAACCAGGGGTTAGCTTGGTACCACTCACTCCGGAAGCTTCTCCTGGCTCCTCCCTGGCTCCTCCTTGGAAAACTTTCCCTTTTTGGCTGTTTTGGCGGTTCGCATCTGGACTTTGATAAATCTAGAAGATGGAGGGGAGAAGGTTCACAACTATACGGAATCTGCACTAATTTAACAAAATAACTTAAAACAAATCATTATATTCATCAGACTGTGTAAACACACATACATAGAACATTTTAGCCAGGGAGAATATTTTTGGATTGTTCGATTTTTGGAATTTAAACTGAGCAATAGATCTAAAATACATTGTACACAAAGTATTAATATTCTGTTACCATCTGACTACACTTTAACATTTAAAAGTTTTCCCAAGTACTTACATTTAAGCAAAGATGAATATTTATTTGAAGAAGTCTAAACAATAGCTGTTAAATCGAATGACAGCAAAATGTTAATTTCGGTAATTGTCCTTTTTCATATGTAACTTGGTCAATTATGCAGAAACAATTTCCATACCATGTGGACCAGCAGCTCTACTGGAGGTTGCTGGTGATGGCTCAGGCACTGTCCTTTCCCTTTCCTGTCTCTTTGCCATCTCTATTTGGTTCTCTCCTTCCTCCACATGTTCTCCCACCTCCTCCTGTCGATGGTAATCTTGGTCAGATTTTCTTTGCTCGCCTCTCTCTTCCGCCAGCTCGTCTTTATCTTCACCCTCTACTTCCACCTCATGCTTGTCTCTCTCTCCTTCAACGTCCTCTCTCTCTCCTTCCATCTTTTCTTCATCCTCTCTCTCGCCTTCCACCTCATGCTTGTCTCTCTCTCCTTCAACGTCTTCTTTCTCTCCTTCCACCTTTTTCTTCATCCTCTATCTCACCTTCCACCTCATGCTTGTCTCTCTCTCCTTCAACGTCTCCTCTCACTCCTTCCACCTCATTTTGTACTCTGGCCCTCTTGAAAAAACTGTACAGGGTCCCTTTTCTCTTCATTTCTGTAAGAATCAAAGTAAATTTGCAAGGTTTCCCTTTACAGAAACTGAATCAATATTCAGTGTGTTTATAAGCTATAATGTGTGGATCACTGTCTGTGTTTATATGCTAGCAAGACATATTGGGGCTAATTTCGGTTCGAATCTGTGGGTTTTTAGCAGAAACACGGCCACTTTGGACTGATTTTTCTTCCTGTGATCGTCTTTACAGCTTGTAGCATAGCTTACACTCACACATGTTGAGTAGCAGAGAATTGAGTCCAGAGTGTAGTCACATTGTGCTTTCCTTATCATTTCGTTATTTGATAGATATAAGAAAATGGCTTTTACCTCTTTCCTCGTGCCTTCCTCCTCGGCTCCCGACTGTCTCTCTCTCGCCTCGAGCCCATAGACTGTATGTTCGCGCCTCCCCCGTCAAAGAAGTCTCGTGTTGTTCTTGCGCTCTCGCGCTCTCTCATGCTGCATTCACTGTCGTCGGACATCGGAACTTAGCGCTCGTAACGGTTACATTTTTCTATCGGTTCATTGCTGCCGGTTGGGGTGGCAGCAGGGGTGGCAAGGGTTAATTTTAGGGTGGCACCTGCCACCCCATGCCACCCCAGTAAATCCGCCCCTGTCACCAGCTGTAGGAATCAAAAATCAATCACTGCACACTTTATCAATTCTGTGAAAATCAAAACTTTTCCAAAATAAATGACTATATGGTCCTTGAAAAAGAAATATTGTTTGTTAAAAAATGGAAATGTTTGCCCTGTGAATTATTGTGTTCACTCTTACTTTGATTCCAGCTCTTTTGTTTTTTTTTTTTTTTTTTTTTTTTGATTAATCATATTGATCAGACAAAGCATATCTGCTTCTGCTGTACAAGCATGCACAGAAACATTTTATATGTTTAACTCCACTTTTCCTTTGGAGAGTAAACCATTATATCCAGTTCATTTAAATTTATAAGAATCAACTGAATGGAAATCTTTTTTTCTTTTCCCCCCTCCTCTTTCTGGTTGTGGTGGTGGTGGTGGTGGTGGTGGTGGTGGTGGTGTGTGTGTGTGTGTGTGTGTGTGTGTGTGTGTGTGTGTGTGTGTGTGTGATGGGGGTGGGGGGGTGGGGGTTATGGCTAGAAAAACAGAATTTGTGGTTTTGACGGTCAAGGTTTGATGCAAACGGCTTTGGAACCTTTTATGCAACCTGGCGTCCAGGAGACTAAAGAAAATATTTTGCTTTCCACCCTTTTGAGTCTTTTTAGCCTCTGCGAGGGGAAAAGGAGAGAGAGGGGCTAGAAAAAAGAAAACTGGTGGAGAGAAAAAAGTCTCTCCAAGGTCAAATGTCCTGAGTGGGATGACTGCCAGATCTGCTCCATAACCACTCTGCACACACACAATCATACAGGGAACACACAGATGGACAGACAAAGGACAGAATGAGGGACACACACGCACACACACACACACACACACACACACACACACACACACACACACACACACACACACACACACACACACACACACACAAACTCATGTCCAACTTTTACACACAGAGAGGAAGGGAGTATATAGTGTGTAAAGGTGTTTTTAATGAAATTGTTAAAAATCACTCGGCATGTGGAACTACCCTCAGCACCTTTAATCAGGGGTGTGGGACACTGATTGGTCACCTATATTTCATGAGGACCATGGAAAGTGTGTGTGTATGTGTTTGTACATGTTCCTGTGTGCCTGTGTGTAAAGGGAATTCAACTGAAGGCAAACAAATGTATCTTTCCTCTTAATAAATGTCTTTTTGTTTGCAAACGAACATGTTGTGCTTCCACAGTGCTTTAGCCTCAATGAGAAATCTAATCTGTGATTAACCATGATGTCATACACAGACATATACGTGCATGTATGTATAGAAGCGTGCACAGACTTGCACACTCATGGTCCACAGCCCCCTGAGTGCAAATAGGATGCAGTTTGGAAGGGCTTAATGCAAAGTTGATTACCACAGATAGTAGCTTGATTACATGCATGCAGGGGTAAGTCTGCTGAGAAACGGAGACAAGGTGGAGTGAAGCTGAGACACTGGTAGTCTTGAACCACTCAGTCTTTAGAAAGAAAGGCCAAGGGTTTCCTTATTGTGACGTTCTGGCACTGCTGACTCCCTTTAATGAACTGTATGCCGTGAGCAGCTAGATTAACACAGGGTGGCAGATCTTTCTTAAAAATTGTCCCCCACAAATTAGTGAACAATAAAATACACACTTGTACACCTACTCTTGTCCATACTATAAGTTTATTTAATGTTTATTGAGCGGCACCTCAATAAAAAAAAGTTAAACACAGGGTGATACATACCTTCTTAAAGTCCAGTCTCAGTGTTTGCAGGTTTACGTGACAGGTTTAGGAGTAGTTGTATACTCCCACATGATGCTTTTGCAAAAGCACTTTTATACTTGGGTTTCTAACAGCCACTGTCATGAATCTCTTCCACTAATGTAGTTTGGTTCAAAAACTCACTTCTGATCAGTTCTGTTGCTCGGGATTGGGACACTGTTCCTAAATCAGGTCCATGGTTAAGGACCAGGAATTAAGTATCTGCCCTGTCACAATCAATGGACCATTAACGGACCAAGTCAAAATCAGAGGTATAAATTCATTGCCTTTTCATCGTGTACAGTTTTTCATTCGCTTATGGGCACTTACATACTGCTATTTCCAGACGGGTGTTCATGCTTCTGTTACGCCTTGTCTTGAGGAGGAGTTAGGGGGGAATATGTGTAGCACCAGAGCCTGCAGTGGGTAACAGTAATATGTATTTATGTGCATGTCTGAGTGTGTGTGAGCTCCAGCTTTGTGTTACCAAGCCGTGCTTCTTGAACTTCAATAGGGATGTATTACGATGTATAAGTATGCACTGGAACCCCAATATGCTGAATATGCTGCTTATTCAGGCAGCAGTGTGAAAGCATAGAGATGTGGTGATAGTGGGACACCTTCCCAGGGCTGTTGGGGTGTGTAAGAGGCTCGTGATCAAAAAAAGATAACATGCAGGATTATCCTAAAATAGAGTCATGATAACAGGAACATGAACTTTCACATTGCTTGGGCAAAGTTTCTTCTCATTTAAGTCAGGACACCGTTGTTGTTATGCAGCCACATTGGTGCTTATGTGTGCTTACATTGGTGTTTACATCCCTTCTAGCTGATGACTACAGGATAAATGAAGCCAGTAAACTGCCAAGCTTGTGGAAACATTTATGAAAATTAAAGTACTCCATATTTGGTAATTATTATAGATCTGTCATGTATTTTTTTTTATCTTAAACATCATCCATTCACAGGGATACAGAGTAAAGTTTTCTCCAGCTGCTGATGGGGGGCTCTTAAAGACAACGTAGGAACCGGCTGGAGCTGCAAACAGATGAGGTTTGAGGTTTGCATCTGTGTGAGTGCAAGTGTGTGTTGATACATGACTTTATAATTGGCAGCCACTCTCAGGGGAGCATTAGAGTCCTGCTAGTAACCTAGGCGGTGACCTCATCAGTGACATCACAGCTGATGTAGCTCCACTTGAGCTTCAGGGCAAAGAAACAGAAAGCTTTGATTGAGTCCATGCGAAGAGCACATGTGTGTGTCAGCACACCTCCTGTGAATGGGCTGCTGTCCAAAGTGTGTGTGTGTGTGTGTGTGTGTGTGTGTGTGTGTGTGTGTGTGTGTGTGTGTGTGTGTGTGTGTGTGTGTGTGTGCGTGTTAATAATAATAATAATAATAATAATAATAATGCAGTAGTCACATCTGCCCTGGGGTAGAATGACGTAAAGGTGGCTGTTTAGAGTATCTCCAAAGTGACATTGAACAATTAAGCCGATGTGCAAGGTATGTCAGCGGTCGATGACCTCAAAAATAGGCAAAACAACAAATCTGTTTCATCATTTGAAGAAGTACTTCCCAAGTGATTAAGCAGAAAGTATGAAAAGTCTTAGAAAAGTCAAGAAAAGCAGAGTCTGCACAGCCTGCCACTGCTGACAGTACAAGTAGAATTAGCAGTTTACCTACAACCAGTGATGCAGCCACAAGACCAAAGCAGCAATCAGTCATATCATCTACATTTACATCACCGAATGTTTACATTTTAAGTTGTCTTCATTATCCCCAATGGGGCTATTTGTTTATCTTGGGTCTTGCCCAAACCTGCAAAAACACTCTTGACTGTAAACTAGTTAACTGTTTGATTTTTAATGTATCTACATTTGTTGTATTGTTGAAAGTGGTTTTTATCATTTTTTTTATGTTTATCTTATTTAATTTGCTTTGTTATTTACTTTGTATGTTAATAAAATGTTAAACTAATCTGTAGTTTCTTTAGTTTTTAGTACAGATACTTTAAAACTGGCAGTTTAAAAAAATTGTGATAATAATTGAGATCAGATAATATGACAAAAATCGCCCAGTCCTATTAGTAACAGATGTCTGTGCTAAGAGGTCAGGTGGCTCTAAAGGGTCCATAACAAGACTCTTGAAGAAGGAAGGATTTCGGTTTCGCAGCAGTGGTTATTGGTATCTTCTTTAAAGACGTCCTGAGTACATCAGTCGGTAAGTTTACACATTGTTCAGAAAATTCTTTTAATGCCTTTAATACGACTGAAACTGGATTCTAAGAAAACCTGTAAACACATCAGTCCGATTGAAATCACACTAAACTGAAATTCTCTTGGACCTGCGTAACTGGATAATGGGGATATATATTTCCCCTACATCCAACTGAAACTGGCCTAATCATTTTGAGCATGCTCTACTGTTTGCACACTCGGCTGTGAGGTGGGGGTTGAATCGCAGGGATGTGTTGCTAGGGAGTCGAGGAAACAAAACCTTGACAGATGAAGAAAGGTTGTAGAAAAAGATGAAACTTTACTCTTGTGCAAAGAAAGAGCACAGAGCTGTAAAGTGACTGTGTTTTCAGTATTCTACCCACATATCTTTAGCCCTTTGCAAACGGGTTTTGGCAACTGTTTGATAAAAAAATGCATCAACCCGGAAACAACCTGATAGTACCAGGCTAAAAAGAGGGCATGTCGCCATCTCAATAATTCAATTTTTTCCCTTCGAATGTTTTCTGGGAGGACATTCATCCACTGAAATCATCCAACAGAGCTTTTACTGTAGCTTGACCTACACTACAGGCCAAAAGTTTGGAAGCAAGATCAGATTTGTACAAAAAAAGATCATAGTTTCATATATATATAATTTGCAACACAAGAATCATGACTGTTGTGTAAAGAGTAACTTATCAGAAGATATTTTGACTGTAATTATTAGGTATTTGAGTTATTGTTGCTTAGACTTTGCTTTCTTTAAAGTAACCTCCCCTGGCTTTAACAACAGCTTGGCATATACCAGGCATTCGTTCCACAAGTTTTTCTAAGGTATGTTCCAGGGATTGCATTCCAAGCTTTCTTAAGTTCATTAAAAAGAGACTGCTGATTCGTGGGGCACGTTTTTCTGACCGATCGATCCAATTCATCCCGCACAAGCTCAATTGAGAAAGGTCTGGAGACTGAGGGGGCCAAACCATCTTTTGAAGAACACCTTCCTCTTCTTTTTTGTCTAGGTAACCCTGACAGAGCTTGGCAGAGTGCTTAGGGTCATTGTCTTGCTGCAAAACAAACTTATGAGCCACAAGTCTGAGTCCAGATGGAGCAGCATGGTGCTGGAGGATGGAGTGGTACTGTTCCTTCTTCATGATACCCTTTACTTCAAACAAATCTCCTACTCCATCACCTGCAAAACATCCCCATACCATGGAACTACCACCTCTATGCTGAATTGTGGGTGTAACACATGGTGCGTTCAGACGTTCACCAGTTTGTCTGTGGACATAGACTCTGCGTTTTGAACCAACTAGAGCAAACTTGTTTCTAGTCATCATAAGTCCAATTTTTGTGAGCTTTTGCCCACTTGTATCTCTTTGTCTTGTTCTGTGGACGAAGAAGTGATTTTTTGCAAACACAACCCCTCAGGCCAGCCTTTCTCATACGTCATTTCATGGTTGTCAGAGATATGGGTTTCGACCTGGTCATGTTGATTTCCTTCCTTATTTTTGGTGCTGTCTTTTGCCGATCTCTCTTACTGGTGACAATGCTATGTTTATCCTCTGCTTTTGTAGCAACTCTCTTTCATCCAGGTCTTTTTCTATCATCATAACTTCCAGGTTCCTCTAGTCTCTTCAGAGTGTACTGGACTCCTTTGTTAAACACCTTTAGGCGTTTTGAAATTTCTCTGTGTATCCTTCTTTCCTCAATGTACAAAGATGTACTTTTGTTTCTTTACTCAGTTGCTTCTTTTTAGCCATTTTTGCGGTAGTTTGAACACAGTTGAGATTTATTAGGATTTATGTATGCAGACTCTCAAAAGCCATAAAGTTGAACTGAATAATCCAACTGTGATTTTTTTTGCTTTTGCACTGAAGTTGTGACTCTTGCAAATGTTTCCAACCCTAAAACTAAGTCCTTATTATCTTTTGCAGACATACATTTAGCAATGGTCTGTTAACATCAATGTATATCTAAAGGTAAATGGAGTAAAATGGTGCATTTCCATGAAAGCAACATCTGATCATGGAGTAAATACATAAAACTCATGTTGGATTAAAAAAAAAAAGCATTGTGAACAAAAACTTGAAGGTACTCCCAACTGTTCGGCCTGTAATTGCCTTGCTTCCAAACTTTTGGCCTGTAGTGTAGCTGTGAAGTTAACATTTTGTGTGTTGTAGCAGAGTCAGCAAAGTTAGGACCAGCTCATCAGACTAGAATCCCAGCTGAATGGGAGTTGAATCCTCACTACCTGAATGGGAGTTGAGACCTGGATAGTTGTTTTGTGATTAAGTTACAAGTTACAGCGCTTGATCATGATCAATGTGCTCCTCTTAATAAGGAGACACACTCAGTGGTATCACTACAAGTGTTCAATGGACTCAAAATATCTGCAGCCCACCTGCTGTTAGATAGACTTTGAACTCATACCACCCAGTAGATTAGTCACTTTAGTTGCTAACATTATCGTTAGCCTGCTAACAAAAACGCACACAACAGTTCAAGTAATTTAAGCATCTTAGGGCTCTATTTTCGTGTACGCCGGTGAGGCGGCGGAGGGTGGCAGACCCCGCGCAGTTGTATTTTCATCCAGCGGAGCCCGGCGTACAAGGAGGTGTCGACAGAATCAGCGGGTGCATTGACTTTTTGTGCTCGCCACCGGCGTATAAAGTGCACTGAAAGCTCGCCTATTCAAACCTGGACAGCTTTCAGCGCAGACGGAGCGCAGCTGGTCTAGAGGTATTTTGGTAGACCGGCGGCATATCGGCAGACGTCACTGATGCCTCACCGGCAGGTTTCCACAGTGTCAGGCACATTTCAGTGCAATAAATAATCATCAACAACCAATATTCTGAATCAGCACATACATTTAGACCTATATTGATATATTCTGCTCTTTATCTGATCTGATGAGTGCGTTTGGCACGCGTTTGGACACACAACCTGACCGAATCAACACAGCTGAAACCACATTAAATTAAATTAAATATTTAGTAAATAGACACACATGATGAAGTTAACAGTATATGTAATTCGTCTCCCTCCTTTTCTTTTCTCCTCTTCCTCTTATTTCTCGCGCAGCTCGACCTGGACATGTCTCCGTGTCCTCTCCCCGTCCTGCTGCAGCTGCTGCTGTGGCGGCTGAACAGATGATTTATTTTAGTGATCAGATGAGTTATTTACTTTAAGCCTACATACGAATATTATGATATTCAGTTTTGTGAGCCAAATTTATTTTATATGCCAACATCTATAAAAGAAAGAGCCAGGCCACGGAGCGCAATGCGTCATTACGCACAGATGGTTCCGATTTTAATGCCATTTTGGGAATTTATGATGTGATCTCTGCGCTCAACCCACCTTTGTCACGTGAGGTTTGAATATATGCAACTTTATGCGATTGTCTTTATTTGTGGAAAAAGGTGTTTGTCTTACCAGTGGGTCCAAACTTACACACACCAAATCCATCTGTGCTTATATGAGAGAGTGTGGAGGATGCCCAATGCAGCACTTACAGTGACACTTGTTGAGGGGCTGCATTCTGTCACCATCATGTGGCATTACTGTCTTCAGACATCTCTTTATCTCTTTGACTACTTCACTAAAATTGGAATATGCCTCGCCGGTGGGGGATTTAAAGGCAAGGAGAGGAGCTTATGTGATTGGTGAATACAGGTCTCAGCTGTGTTAAACCCACTCCACGCCCTCTCTCCTCCCTTGCTATGACTTACGCCGCTGGGAGCAGCTGAGTTAGGGAGGGGGGATACTTTGCCGGGCTGCGCCGCTCACCAATACCAAATTGTGCTTGGGAACGCCTTGTCGGCGCTGCGGACCTCACTTACGCCACGCATGCGCCACGTCGCCGGCAAGGCACGAAAATAGAGCCCATAGCTTCTATTCTTGATGCATCCTGGACAGATGTCTGGGCAGCTCGTTGTTTGCTTTGGTGTGTCTGTTATAGGCCTGGGTGATTTGGAAAAAAAAATGATCACGATTTATTTTGTCATATCGTCCGATCTCGATTATCACAATTTTTTTTTAAACTGCCAGTTTTAAAGTATCTGTACTAAAAACTAAAAAGACTAGAGATTAGTTTAACATTTTATTAACATAAAAAGTACATAAAGCAAATTGAATAAGATACACTTAGAAAAATCTAAAAAACATTTTAATTCAACAGTGCAACAAATGTAGATAAATACTAAGTAATACAGAGAACTAGTTTACAGTCCTGAGTGTTTTTGAAGGTATGCAAGACCCAAAATCTCCCCCTCAGAGGTAATGAAGGTGCTTTAAAACGTAAACATTAGGTGATGTAAATGTAGATGATACGCATACCTGCGAACATTTGGGTTATAAAATCCAGGAGTTGTTTGCGGTGCACACTGGGCAGTTTTGGGGTGACCTCGTATGGTGGATATGAGCTAATTATGAGAGTATTTGTAATTAAATTGCTCATACAAATAAGTGTAAGTGAAGCTGCACACTTTTGTTTTGTTTTAACAATAAAAAATGGTAAAAAAAACCCAAAAAAGATAAAAGGTATGATATGCCTTAAACTTATTTAGTCTACTACTATTAGTGTTAAAGTCCTCATGTTTTACATGCTCTCCCGTATGAGGCTCTCTGAACATCTGTGCATGAAATACAGCACTCTTTTATCCGAGGCTGCCCTGAACGCATCACTCTCGCATATCCCGCGTTTGTTTTCCTTTCATTGAAGTGTTCATTTTCCAACAAACACTGCTTAAATATAGTTTACAGCTGAAACCGACCTGAATCATCCCAAATTGTAAAGTAAAAGTATCAATCCACTGTCTGTGAGGCTCAGCAGAAACACAGGACTATCTCCGGTTGTCTGGAAACCTGGAAACTTTGGACAAATATAGTGATCTGATTCATGAATGAATGCTGACCATGCTACGAGAAATTCCCAGGAGAAATGACAATACGGGGGTGGGTGGGAGATAGGTCTGAAATAGGGGAAAGTCCCAGGTTAAACAGGAGTGTTGGCAGGTATGGATATGATTGAACGCTGTTTTGGTCTGTGGCTGCACCACTAGTTGTGGCTAAACTGCTAATGCTACTCGTACCATCATCAGTGGCAGGCTGTACAGACTCCGCTCGCATTTTCATGCTTCCCGCATAATCACTCGGAAGGAACAGATTTGCTATTGTGGCGACACAAGATATATTTTACCAGTTTGGATACCAACCGAACTTTGTTTGTCCAACAACGCCACCTTGGGAGAGGGCCCAAGGACCCGTATCTAAAGGTCAATTACCACCTAGTTATCTGAGGCACTCAGGTTCATTCAACCAGGGAGGCAGGAGATGAGAATCAATAATAACGTACAAAATTTATTAATAAAAGGTTGACATAATTAATAAGATGCAAATATGATAACGGAGCCCAACTGAAACAGGGATACAGGCTGAGGCGCACGGGCTAGAGGAGGGGTCAAAACTGGTGACGTCCAAAGAAAAGAGAACACCCCACTCACAGCAAACATAAGGTGCACACAAATAAATCTTCAAACGGGGAGTCAAATAAAACGCACACACTCAGGGATCACCACCACCTTGGAGGACCACCACCACCACCGTTGGCCGTCAGCTCTGTAGGGGGAAAAGAAACACAATTAGGGAAAGGGACTCATAAAGAAAACACACCAAAACATAACCAAATCAATAACTAATCAATTTAACTGGGTAATAATGTTCAAAATGAATCAGAAATCAAACAAAGGAAACATTAACGACTCTCTGGCCAGAGATAAACTCAGAAAACCAAAAATTAATTCATTTAAACCACTAACAAAAAGGAACTCAAACTAAACATTACCCATTAAAGTATAATAAGTACATTTCCAAAAATAAACAAATCACTTAAACAAAACAAATAAAAACAACCAAACCAAGAAATTACCCCAAAAAGAACAAAACGAAATGAATGAGCGACCTTCACAGAGTGCCTTTAAAAAGTCAAACACACATCCTCACACACAGTCCGAACCGGGGACTCGCAGTCGCGTCCACCCGGGTAACACACTCGCTCCACACCTCGCACGGCTGCTGGGGGGACAAAGTCAACAAAGGGGAGTCGGCGTGAGGCAGCCGACTGCACCCCAAAGCAGGCCGGCAAACAGCGGAAGCAGCGGAGGCGTTCAGTAACGGCAGCAAAGCGGTAGCGAAGCAGCAGCAGCAGCAGCAGCAGCAGCAGCAGCACAGCGGCAGTAACCAGGTAGCCGGGGGCTAACCAGCCATAATGAGATAGGGCCTTTCGTACTTAGCTTTCAGTGTCTGCAAAGTCCGGTTCATCCGCCGTGAGTTTTAGTCCCGTCCAAGAGGGAGAGGGGTGAAGAAAGCCTGCACAGCAGGCAGAGACAGCCACGCGCTGCACGAGGAGACAGACAACTATGAGGGAAGGAGCGGAAAGGGGCTTAGCACCTGGCTAACAACAACAAACAAAGGTAGCTCGCCATGACTCACCTAGGCTTGGATGACAGCGGTGAATGCGCCCGACAGTCTCGTCCCCAGACGCCAAATGCCGGATCTATCAATCAACAACGGTTTAGATTAAATAAAACCCAGACGAGGGTGCACAAATCACATGCCAAGATGAGCCTACCTGTGCTCCGAGGTGAGCAGCATGGGCGACGACCCGGAAGTGGGCGGGCCGAAGAGGCAGGAAGCGAGAGGTCAGGGGGAGAAATGCAGCCTACTTTTATACCCTCTGTCTGCACCATGATTGGCTAAGAGCTTGAAAGAGGCAAACAGAGCCGAGCTTGAGGCCATGGTGCCTCATACCACTACACTATGTTGCCGGTTTATCGGCTTAATTGCTCGACGTCACTTTGGAGAGACGTCGAATAACTTCTCAACTATAACATCTTCTGAGGATGACTCAAAGTCATGGCTGACATCTATCTTGCTGCCCTCAGCTCTGCGTTTAGCTTTACATTCGGTCATTCTGTTGATTTCTCCGGTAACTTACAGAAGTGAGCAGGAAAAGCTCGACTCTGATTGGCTGTTGTGACGCACGTTTCCATCATGTTTGATCGAGTAAATATGCTCACAGCTGATCACCGTGATTGAACTGAAATTTATTGCAATCATCAATCACAATCATATAATCGCCCAGTCCTAGTCTGTTACATATCAAACATGCCAAACTGCTCTGTCCTAAACTGGACTCAGCATTGAGAGACCTTTTAGGGCAGAGTTAGGGGCAGTGGTAGATTTCTCTCCAGGTTTGATCATTCACCATGCTTGGTGTCAGGAGTCTGTGTTGATTTGTTTTGGCAAAAGAGTTTAAGACAGATTCAGTTAGTGGAGAAGAGAAGTTCATCATCGTCGTCATCATCATAAAGAGTAAATCTATTTTTGAGGCTGGTGTTGAATTTGATTTTTTCCTCTCCCTCTTTTGTCAGCTGGATTACCTGGGCGACTGATGTACAAACAGCCCAACACTGCTCAAAAGATTTGAACTCCTTCTTTGTCTGTGTCTGCAAATTAGACAAGGCCAGAAAACAGTTATCTCCAAAAACTTCACAAAAAAGTAAAGACGTGGGTATAAGGCTGACTTAAGGGTCAAGAAATCAAGAACACTTCAATAAAACCTTCTTCAAGCCTAAAGTCCAAAAACCTGAGGAGGATCCCAAACCAGACTGACTTACCCTGGGACAACATCACAGTCCTCAGTGAATATTTGGTGCTGTTTGAAACTTAGTATGACTTTTACAGTGTGTAGAGAGAAAAATGGTTTTCAACATGAAAGTCAAATTATTCTCTGCATTTTGATTTTAAATATGGAAGCTTTGTGATAATGGAGGAGACTCATACATATTACACTTTAGTAGTGAGGTTTGAGTGTGTCACTGGTGCACAGATCAGGGTATATGTGTTGGGTTGGTGCAGAGCTCTGATGCACCTTGAGGGGATGAGCTCCCTCTGCAGGAAGCCCTCTATCCCCTGATGTGTCCCAGTGCCCCTGTAGACCCCTCAGGTCTTTATAATGCCCCTGATGATCCATCCAGCAGCCCTTTGAATTGTATGAATCATGGTGAGCAGTGAAACTACTGCAGGGTGGGGTCATGCACTCTAGGGCCAGAGATCAAATGTCAGCCCTCCAGCAGTGAACTGCTGGTTAAACTGTGACTTCCTCTCTCTCTGATCCTGACGTCTCAGCTGGACATCAAGAGAAGTCTGAAAGATGAGAGCCTGACTCTGAAGAGATCCCTGATCACTGTCTCTGATTTTGTCTGGTATTATTAAGCAAAAACAAAAACAGTTGACTACGTATTTGGTCCAACAGTTAACTCTGAAACTCTGGCTGTCCACCTTTATTGTTTATTTGATGAAAACAAAGATACCCTTACTGTCTCCAAGTTCCTTCAAAAGAGAATTTTAATGGTCAAAATGACAGAAGAAATCATCATTCGATCTGCTTTGTAAATTAAGTTTTTAATCACCATAAAATGCCTTTTTTTTATTTTAGCACAGCCTGTGGTTGGGAGAAGGCAGGTTGCGAAAAGAGAAGAAAAAAATGGGTAAGATCATGAAATGGTAGGAAGTGTGCACAAATGCATGTTTAAAATGATCTAATGTGAGTGTGTGGTACAGCTAAAGAGCTCAGCCTAGCACAAAGAAAGGAGGTGGTGAGTCTGCTGATAGGAGGCAACACAAAGCTAAAGCTGACTCCTTTTCTTTTGCTTGTTTGTTTAATAAATTAATTTCTAAAAGTGTGAATCAAGTGTGCTGGACTTTCCCTTGAGTTTTTCAGAAGCCTCTCCAGTCTTCTTCTAGTTTTGAGTATGCATAAGGAGGGGCCTCCTTCAGTTAGGTTTCCCCCTGGATTTGAACATGCTGCCAGCTTGTTATAATCCTCCAAGACATATGACCTGTTTTTGTAGAACTTGGCCCTGACTTTTTATCCTGCCTTGTTTGCTGAGTGACAGTGAAATAATGATCCTTACTCAAGTTGTTTTTCATCCTCACTGTATTTTCCTAACATTTCCATGTGGCCATTTGCATCCCAGCACTTAACAAAGTGTGCTTTTTGACGTTTGTTTGTTTCCTTGGTTTTTGATACTGAACAGCACAGGCCTTTGAAATCATTCAATCTTTATCTACTCGACTCTGTGTGTTCAGGTCTTTGTTTTTCTCCCCCTCACCTCCCCACACCTCATTTCTCTTTGCCTTGGCATGCTGCCCTCAGTTCTTGTGGGTCCATATACTTTGGTTTTAGAGGCAGCGTGCTCTTTTTGGTCATTAATACCCAGATGAAATGGTCTGTGACTCTTCCTGGCCTGGTGAGAAGGCAGAGATGTATCAGTAGAGCTTCTCCTGTTCCAAGTAGACTTCCCCGGAAGCCGCAGGGTTGTAACCAGAGATTTTAAAACAGCTAAAGCCCTGTTTACAGTTTGTTAAAGGATAGAGGCAGAGAGATACTTAAGAAAAAAGATAGGAGAAGAAACAACAAAGCTACCTGAGTAAATGTGGTCGCTTTAGTTGAGCTAGTTTGCTGCGTGCATCAGTGGTTCACTCATGCTGCCTCAGACACACCGTGGTTTCAGAGATTTACACTTAGCATAATTATGGACTCCAAAGATGACATATTTACACCAGCTTTGCATCTGAAGAAACCTTGGTCATATTTGGCAGTGGAGCCGTGGCAATAACTGGTGTTTCCCAATGAAAAATAATAATAAATTAGCATCCACCTTAAGCAAACTTCAACAAACCTTTGGGACAACAAATCAACTGACCACTGCCTCCATCTGTGGGCCACCTAGGAGCAGCAGCCCCCTGCAGCCCCTTCTCCTCTACCATGACCAGTCATCACCAGACAACACTCATCTTGTTTTTTTTTTTGGTTGAAGCTCGAAGGGTCTTGTTCCCCACCGTCACTCAGGCCCTGTGTGTCACTCTGTGTCAAAAAAAAATCCCAAGTGAGGAGAATGTCCTTGATTTGTCATTGTCATTCAGGATCAAAATAGCATCCTGTATCATGACCAAATCAAATAGTGGTGGCACCACCCACAGTATGCACACACCGACCTCCCTCCGTAAACATGGGCGGCTTTTAGCCAGGTCTCCGGTGGTCCGACTGTGGTCCCACCTCGCACCAGGGCCATGCTGGCATCTGTTTGAAATCCAAACCTGTCCAAGGAGTGAGATGCTACGCCCTTCAGTCCTGGCTGCCAACCAGGAACTGTAAATGTGGCTCCCAACCTGAGGTGAATAAACAGAGGAGAGGGTGGACCGTCTGAGGGGCCAAGATATGAGTGTGTGCAAGATTTTGAGTCTGCAAATTAAAGTGCATACAAATCAGCAGGGTGGCATGTGCATAGTAAGGATAGAGTAGTAAATATGTGTACAGAGAGGAGGGGGGAAGTTGTGAAGCTTAAAACTGAAGAGTTTTGCTGGTTGTTAAACAGTATATCTCACATGGTGCTTAAAAAATCAGGGTGCATCATAAGAGAGAAATTGAACAGGATAGTTGTCAGCTGGTCTGCTCTCTCGGATAATGAAAGAGCTATTCAGGGCTGTGGGTGGCAACAGGTCTGGGGCTTTTTTCGTATTCCTCTCATTATCCATAGATTCCTTGATCAAGATTGGTGTGCTATTACTTCTCCTTATTGTATATGAATTTTTGCAATGTTAGTCGGGGAAAAAAATAGCATTGAAGTCAATGGGACAAGCCCAAAAAAAAAGGGGGGGGAAGTTATTGGAGCTTTTCAAATGTCTATCCTCCGGCTGTTTGTTTTTTTTTTTTAAATAAATAAATACTTGAAAAAGGAATGTTTAGTGTAGGTGTGCTCCTTCTATATAATATCACAATGCCACTAGTATTAAATATTTCAAATCTCTGAAGAATCTCATCATAATGTACACACTGCCGCAGTGGCCCTTTCAAAATTTCCCAGAGAAAATTTTCGAGTCAAACCTGCCTCTCTCCTTACAAGATGAGAATACTAACTGGGTATAAATCATGCACTTTCAAAACCTGGAGTATCAGGTGTAAATATCCGAATTCATCAAAATCTCATTTTTGAATGTATTTGTTTTAAAGGAGGAAGTCCCAACTTTCACTGTTTGAATGATGTTGGAGTTGTAGTGGTTTATACACACAGTACAGGCCAAAAGTTTGGACACACCTTCTCATTCAGTATCTTTTCTTTATTTTTTATATGACTATTTACATTGTAGATTATCACTGAAGGCATCAAAACAATGAATGAACACATGTAGAATTCTGTAATTATAAAAAGTGTAAAATAACTGAAAACATGTTTTATATTCTATTTTCTTTAAAGTAGCCACCCTTTGCTCTTGACAAGGCACACCAGTGAAACAAAAAACATTTCAGGTGACTATCTCATGAAGCTCATTGAGAGAACAGCAAAAGTTTGCAGCGCTATCAAAAAACAAAGGGTGGCTACTTTGAGGAATCTAAAATATAATACGTTTTCAGTTATTTCACACTTTTTTCTTAAGCACACGATTTCACATGTGTTCATTCATAGTTTTGATGCCCTCAGTGAGAATCTACAATTTAAATAGTAATGAGAATAAAGAAAATGCATTGAATGAGAAGGTGTGTCCAAACTTTTGGCCTGTACTGTATGTATGTGGGGTTATGAGAGCATGTGTGAATATTTCCATCCATGCATGTGTGGACATGGCTGTCCATGCATTTTTAGCAGGCAAACACCTGTGACAGACAAAGATGGCCTTATATCCGTGCTGTGATATGGCACTGTAATTCAGCACAGGCCCAGCTGCACAGTATTCACTTAGCCCTCATATTCAAGCTCTGAACCCAGGAGACAAGACCAGTGGTTGTCATGACATCACAATGTGTCAACCCTCATCCCTGTGGAAAGTCACATAATCATCCTCCACTGCCCGTTAATCTTTCTAATCTGTGGTGAAGCTGTGGTAGTGTGATTCATTCTGGGACAGGGAAAGGTGAACAGCTCATACGCTTCATTCAGGACTTCTGTCCTATATGTGATATTTTCCCTCTTTCTCAATATGGATTTGGGTTGAACAATAACAAAGGAGCTATCACTGTGAATATCAGGCCTGAGTCCCCACCCCTCTCCATCACTGACCTCCACACACACAGAGAGAGAGAGTAGAAGTGTGCATGAATAGTTACTGAGCTTTTATAAGTACACTATGAAAAGTTTCCATTGTCAATACTTTGCAGTATTAGGGAGAGAAACAGGTTCAACCTGCAGGGGTTCAAGACAGAAATATGCTTTAATTTATCAAACAGGAAAGGAAGGACAGTTTTGTCCAACCCTAAGACCAGCAGCTAACCCTAATCTTTCAAAGAAACTCACCAGAACACACATATTGACTAAAGCAAAGAGTCTTTGATTTAAAAGATAAAAATAATAATCCAAATGTTCTGTATTAAGAGGAATATGATTTGACATTAAAATGAAAGTAAACTGCATAAAAATCAGTTGAGAAATGAGTATTATTTTTTTCTGTGTTCATCTGATGCCTTTAATAAAAATGTTGCCCCTGCTAAGATGGCTGCCACGTAGGCATGTCGCATAGCGGGCTGCTACAGTGCACTAGCGTATCTAGTCTTCTATATATAGATAATTTCTATTATTATCATCATTATTATTATTATTATTATTATAACCTAAACTTTTTTCAGACCCAATAAGTCCATATCATACAAAAAGACCTGCAGTGAGGGAAATATGATCCACCGTAAACACGATGCCTGATTAAGGAGGTCATCTATTATGGAGTCATCAGGGTTCTCACCAAACTCTTCAAGTGCAGGTATATCTAGACTCATGCTGCTTTTGAACCATGTCTTCTTCCCAGTGAAATATGGATAGCTAGTGATATCTCTACCACTCAGGCTGTGGATGAAGGGCATGGCACAACATTGTGAAAGTCCCAATGCCGCTACCATTGCATGTATTGGCAGGTACGCATTCTGGAAACAGGATAGTAAATATAAAAAGACAATATTAATAATGATAATAAAATCATGATGAAATAGTAATTATGGTTATATTAATGATAAAATGGTCTATGGTTTAACAATAGGACTTAAGGAAAAGTTAAACTTCTCTATGATGCAGTAATCCACCAGTTAAGCAGAGGTGGGCACAGGTAACCCAAAACTTTTTTATTTTTATTTTTTACTTTTAGAGCCTGATCTACTAAAAGTTTGCATGTGTAAAAACATGTGAGCAAATGAGCAATGAGCAAAACAGCATGCGCTATCGATTTAGTGCATTTGCCTTCATGAATATGCAGAATGTGTGAGAAGCAAATATAATCATTTAGCAACTGCATTTGCTGTTTTTGCGTCTATATTAAGTACGCATAAAGGCAGGTGCAAACTGACACAGCGTTATGCGCAAATGGCTGCGGTCATTGTGGGGAAAGGGAGCCAAAAGGTCAATGACAGATGACAGAGAGAAAGTCTTCAGACATGTATCAACATGTTTGGACTATCAGAAATCAAATAGTTGAGTAATAGTAACAGTAATGCCATTTTTGAGCTGCTGGTTGACCTGGGGGCTGATTCAGAGTCAGTTACAGTTACAAAAGCTCTCACCAACAGCTAACCAATACATTTCTGTTGGTAAGTGCAGCACTATGAAGAAAGATTCAGATTACAGTCTACACGTCTGTGTCAGTTCTCATTCATCCAGGTCATTGTTATCTCAGGTGAAACATCAAGCAAGTCCAGTTGTCCTCTCAACATAGAACTGGACTGCAGTCTACAGGTTTTACTCTCAACATTCCTCCACCTAGTCATTTTAATGCTCGCTCAACCAAATATAAAGTCAAACGCACAAGGCACACTGATGGAAAGCTCCAGCAAAAAGGTAAATTAACACACTTCATCACCAAATTAATGTTGGAACACAGCAAGCAGCATGGATTAAAAAAGCTTACATTATAATCCGATCCAAGGGCCCATTTTTCCTTTAAACTGCATTATTTGACCTTTTCATGTGTCACCTGGAGCTCAGCGGCTCAGGGCTGCACCCTGGCACTTTGTTAATGGAGACAGAGAGAGTGACGGAAAGTGAGTGTTTTAGTGAGAAAGCAAAACACAGACAATAAAATTGGGTGTTTGAGAGTGATAAAATAGAGAGTGAGAGCGCCCGATCCATTTAAGTGAACAATTTCTGTTTGGAAACTTCAACCTGGCAGCAAATCTGTCCCAATCATCAAGCTCTAACGTAATCACATTATGAGGCCAGGGCATAATGAATATAGTGTTTAGGTGTGCAGATCCAGTCCTGGCCCTCAGTCCTCCAGAGGGAAGTGTACATTTCTGTGGCATCCTGTATTTATTTGAAATACCCTCTGTCTGGTCTCGTAATACAGACACAGGCAAGTGGGCATAGAAACCCTTTTCTATTGCTCCATTTTCATAATGTGGTCTTGAGTTAATGCTCCCCTCTATATGTTTTCAAGAAATAAGGCAATAAAAGCAGCTCTGCTCTGCCTTCACTCGGTTTGTCTCAAGTTTTAGAGGGGGAAAAAAGCATACAATTTTAGTCCATTTTTAGGTTTACGTTTATGATTTATCTCCATTTAGTTTTAGAGGTAAAGTTAAATGGCTTTGGTCTTGAGTCTTGGCAAGCATGTGCCCACAGTACCCAGTGCACACATGCTGTGGATGGATGGATGGTTCTAGTTAACCATACCATTGGACAGTTTTGTTTTTATCTGTGTAAGTCAACAATGTTAATTAGACCAGTGGAGAGACACTTTCTTTATGTAAAGTGTGACATTAAAGACTTGCAAAAATCAGAAGAGCATATAGGAGTGGCCAGAGTGTTGAGGGGACGGAATAGGTTATTTATTCGTGAGAATAGTGCCCTTGAGTTCTCTGCTCATGAGCTGATTACACCAGAATAGTGAAAAGGTTTTGCTGTTGAGAGAGAGCATCCTTATATTGAAGAATGTGATCGTTGTACATTTCTTTGTGTAAATCAAGTCCAGTTTTCATGCAGAGGCGTTCAAGAAGATAACCTTTTGTCTTCAGTTGGTGCAGAGCAGGTGTGAACCAAGGGGTGGAATGGGAAGAGGAGACAGACTGGGCTTTTAGTGGTGTTGTGGAGACTTTGAAGACCAGTATTGTATTGAGAAACCAGTTCATCTAGTGGTAAGACTTTCATGGCGGGATGTGAAGTCTCTTCTTTATTGTCATGATATGTTTGGGTGTTTAGTTTCCCCTGGTTTTGGTTATGTAGCGATTTGAATTTATAATAAATGTCTGAAGATAAATAATCTCAAATTATGACATTTATGCACTCGTTGAAATGGGCACCACCCACCCTTAATGGTGGGAAAATAAAGAAAAACAAAAGTTTAATTCAGAAATCAAACATTAAGTCAATCTTGAATTAATTAGTCTCATATCTTAAGCCGAAATTCTCATTTCAGGGACTCCACTTCGGGAAGAACACGAACAGACAGGAATTTAGAAAAATAATGATCTGTTTATTACAAGAAAAATGATGGTACAACATACATGCAATAAATGATGATAAGATAATGAGGATAAATAATAGGTGAAAAAATAAAGATTCTGAGTCAGGCTAGGAGCACTAAAGTTAATGATAGTAGGTGAATATGCTCTAACATATTAACCTACACTAACTTTAATGTCAACATAAATTTGGATGTGGATTTGGATGAATCTAGGATACTGGAATAAGTTAATATCTGAGTCATGACCACATGAGACCACATCAGCCCTGTTTGGAGCTCTGGAGGTTTGCATACTTAAGTGAGACTGGTCCTTGGAGAAGATGGTTCAGAAGGTCCGGGGCTACCGGCTGTTTGAGCGGTTCCGCTCACATGACAACCGAAGTCAGCCGAAAGATACGCCAGGAGTTGCAGCACTCAGGCCCAAAGCAAATGACGACGTCTGTGGATCCTGTGGATGCTCGTTCGATCTCACTCAAAACTCTGGCACAGAGGATGACTTTGGGCCTGCTGGGTGGCATTCAGAGGTGACTTTGAAATCTCGCAGATGACTCAGAAAAAGAGGCTCGATGGCCAGTCTAAACTATTTAAAAATGGCTTTGCGAAATTAAAGAAAAATCCATTAAAAGCTTAATCTTGAATTGCTATGCCCACAAAAAGTTGAAGTTTTAAAACTTGAACTAAGACGATGTTAAAGAAAAATCAACGTGACTAAACACGTGGCGTAAAACTTAGAAGGCTAAGAAAAAGTAAGACTAAGTAGTAAGAACTAAGAGAAAAAAAAAGAAGTGGATTACAGAAGAGCATGAGAAGTGTAGGAGTGTAAGAGTGGGAAGAGAGAGTAAGCACCCCCAACTTTACTGGTTTTAATCTCCTTCACACTGGGAGTGTCTCTGGCATGTGTGTGTGAGAATAAAGAGGAGGGGTCGTGGGGTATCCAACTGCAGAGGAGTCCTCTTGGATCCCTGATTAATTGATCTAACTTATACTTTTGGCTGGTAAAAGAGTCAGATCTGATACTCACTCACTATGATTAATATAAATGAATGCTTGGTTTCATGACAAATGATTTAATACTAAACACATATGAATGAAATGTAGAATCACAGCAAACATTCTCGTTGAACATGCTAAATTACACTGAAATAAAACAGATACTAACACATAGAAACCATGAACAACAAAAGAGTAAATACATGTGAATGAACTTCATCATGAGAAATAATGGATTCAATATACTCACATTCTGATTATTCAATGTCATTATAACCACCTAATGGTTACAAAGTCTAAATAAATGATTAAGAATAAGAATAACTTTATGATCCCCAAAGGGAAATTCAATTGTCTGTTGTCTCACATAATATGTCTATAAAAGTTATCTATTATTTACATAACAGTTATAAAGCCTGATGGCTGTTGGTACAAAAGATCTTGCCTTCCTTAATGCAAAATCATCAATAATCTCGTCATAAGAAATCTGCTCCCCTATTAACCCATTAAGACCTGAACCCTGTCTGAGACACGCCTCTGAAATCCTGAGGGCAATTTTGAGAAGGGCCCTCAGATCTTGAGGTTTTCGTAACTGTTGAGGTTTACAAAAACGCTGATATCTCAGCCTCTGTCGCAGATAGAAACATAATTCAAAAAGTATTTGAGAGCTTACAGGTGTGGCTTTCAAGAAAGCTATCTATTATTTCCTTCACCACACTGTTGAAAAACTTGAACAAACAAACTTAAATGAAATAAAGCGGCTGTATAGATAAAAGTAAAGACTCTGCACTGGAGAATAACAAACAATTTGCTTTCTGTAAAACAAGTGGCAGTCATGATAAAGTGTCCATCAACACAAATGTAAATATAAAAAATAAAGTGTTGAAAGGGTATGCAGCTGCCCTAGTATAGTGCCAGTACAAGACCAGCACTTAAAACTAGAAAAATGGATAAATAAATACGTGGCTGACAGTGTGTCAGAATAGAAAAGAAAAGAATAATCCTTTATTGGTCCCCCATGGGGGAAATTTTTTTGTCACAGCAGCATCACAGAGTGCAAAAGAGTGCAAAAATGCAGTTATAAAAATAAAGATCGTAATATTAAGAACTTAAATAAATGTAATAATTAAGAAAAAAAAATAGGAAAAGGAAAAAGGGAAGAAGAAAAATAAAACTATACGTATACAATATACACAATTTAAATGCCAGAAAAAAAAGTGGTGGTGTGAGTCCAGTTTTATTACAGTTCGTTGTATGCAGTCTTAATGCAGAAGGGAGGAATGACCTGCGGTAGCGCTCCTTCTTGCAAGGTGGGAGTCTCAGTCTGCTGCTGAAGGAGCTGCTTAAGGCCCCCACAGTCTGGTGCAGTGGGTGAGAGGGATTGTCCATGATGGATACAAGCTTTGCTAACATCCTCCTCTCACCCACCTCCTCCAGGGAGTCCAAAGAGCAGTCCAGGACAGAACTGGCCCTCCTAACCAGTCTGTTCAGTCTCTTCCTGTCCCTCTCGGTGCTCCCTGCCCCCCAGCAGACCACTGTATAGAAAAGTGCAGATGCTACCACAGAGTCATACAAAGTCCTGAGCAGAGTCCTACACACTCAAAAAGACCTCAGTCTCCTCAGCAGGTGGACATGACTTTAGCCCTTCTTGTACAGGACGTCTGTGTTGGTTGACCAGTCCAGTTTATTGTTGAGGTGGACACCCAGGAATCTATAGGACTCCACCATCTCGATGTCCAGACCCTGGATGTTCACTGGAACAGTCTGAGGTGTCCTCCTCCTGCGGAAATCCACAACCATCTCCTTTGTCTTACTGGCGTTGAGCTGGAGGTGGTTTGTGCCACACCAGTTGACAAAGTCAGTGATGACAGTCCTGTATTCCTGTTCATCCCCTGACGATACACATCCGACGATGGCTGTGTCATCAGAGAACTTCTGGAGGTGACAGCTCCCAGAGTGGTAGCTGAAGTCCGAGGTGTACAGGGTGAAGAGGAAGGGGAAGGGGAGAGCACTGTTCCCTGTGGAGCCCCCGTGCTGCAGACCACCATGTCCGACACACAGTTCTGAAGCCACACAAACTGTGGTCTGTCGGTGAGGTAGTCCATGGTCCATGTGGCTGGGTGCTAGTCCACTCCTGCCCTCTCAAGCTTCCCCCTGAGCAGTGAAGGCTGGATGGTGTTGAAAGCACTGGAGAAGTCAAAAACTAAACCCTCACAGTGCTGCCGGTGTTCTCCAAGTGAGCCATGGACCTTTGCAGCAGGTAGATGACAGCGTCGTCCACCCCGATGTTCGGCTGCTACGCAAACTGCAGAGGGTCCAGATGAGAGCTCACCAGGAGGCGAAAGTTCCTCAGCACAATCCTCTCCAGAGTCTTCATCAGGTGAGAAGTGAGGGCCACAGGTCTGAAGTGGTTGGGCTCCCTGGGGTGCGCTGTCTTGGGGACAGGAATCACGCAGGAAGTCTTCCACAGTGTTGGGACCCTCTCCGGACTCAGGCTCAAGCTGAAGATGTGCAGTAGCACCTCACAGAGCTGGTCTGCACAGTCTTTCAGGAGTCTGGGGCTGATGCCGTCCGGACCTGTGGCTTTCCTTGGCTTCATCTTCCTCAGCTCATTTCTCACCTGGTCAACTGTTATGGAGAGGCTGGGGGCGGTGCTGGAGGGGGTGGTGGAGGATGAGTGGAGGGGGGTTGATGATGCTCGTGCCATGGAACTGAGGTGGTGTGAAAAAGAAGCAGCATGGTGTCGATGTCATCACCATGTGGGCCGCACAGTACATCCCAGTCTGTGGTCTCGAAACAGTCCTGCAGCGCCTTAGTGGCCTCCTCAGACCACCTCTTAAAATACCTGATGGTGGGGGGTTGTTCCTTCACCATAGGTATGTAAATGGGCTGCAGTCTCACCAGGTTGTGATCTGAGTGGACCAGCGGGGGGAAGAGGTGTATGCATCCTTGGTGTTTGTTGGTGTTTGTAAGTCCAAAGTTTTATTGTCTCTTGTTGGGCATTCCACATACAGGCTGAAGGTAGGGAGAGTGGAGGACAGTGATGCATGATTAAAGTCTCCAGAGATGATGATCAGAGACTGAGGGTGTGATGTTTGTAGCTTGGACACTTCACTGTGAAGGAGTTCACAGGCTGCAGCAGCATCAGCCGAGGGGGGAATGTAAACAGTTAACGCGATGACGTGCAAAAACTCCCTCGGCAGGTAATATGGCCGCAAACTCACAGCCAGCAGCTCAATGTCCATCAGAGCAGCGCTGCTCTTTAACACTAACGTGCCCACCATCTCTCATTCACATACACCACTATCCCACCTCCTTTCTTCTTACCACTCTCCCTCACGCTCTGGTCCGCTCTGACGAAATGAAATCCATCCAAAGTTATGAGCTGGTCCGGAGTGAGTTCGTTCAGCCATGACTCCGTGAACATCATGAGGCTGCACTCCCGGTACTCCCACTGCAGCCGAGTCAGCGCTGTGAGCTCTTCCATCTTGTTGGGAAGAGCCTCACGTTTCCCATGATGATGGACGGGACAGTTGGCTTAAATCGTCTCCGCTTTGCCCGATGTTGAACTCCGGCTCTGCATCCTCTCCTTCTCCTGCGGAGCTTGGCGGGGATGTCCGGTCTGTCCCACAAAGGTGGCTGGGCTTGGCGCAGCGCCAACAGCTCTTCACAGCCGTAAACAATGGAGCTGCTGAACGGGTCACCAGACGCGGACATAAAAACTCCAAAAAGTAAAAGAAAACAAAGTGCCAGAGTCATGAAATGCACATCCATGGTTATAATATGCAAAACACAACACTGCGTAATAAAAAGAAAGACAAATAAGGTGCAAAAAACAACAATAAAAAGGCAAAAACGTAAACTCTGTGAAGAGCTGCTGTGACTTGCTGCCACTCTCAGGGCGCTCAGTCACCATGTTCATGTCTGTGCTCACCCAAAGTCATGCAACACTCACAGAAAACGCTGACAGTGTGAACCAAAGCATTCAATATGAAGAGGTTGTTCACACTGCTGGATGTTTCTCCTCCAAAGCTGCTCTCTGCCTCCGTCATTGTTTACTTTACTCTTGAAGCATGTAGCAAGATCAGAGCATGAATCCGAGCGCTTTATTTGCCTATCAGAGGTGGATGGGTACGGTGATTTGATTCGCCACGACTCCAGAAATGATTAAAAAACTACAGAATGTCACAAAATGACGTATCCGCACTCCCGGCTTGAAGGGTAGAAATTCGCAGCTGCGCTCTCGGCTTGGAAGGCTGATATGCTGTCCCGGTTTAAATGGGTTAAGTGATTGATGCTGATGACGGCAAGGCCATTGAGCCATTCCTGAGACATGGTTGACCTTTGGTACGACTTTATCAACTTCAGTTTTGAGAAGCTCCTCTCTGCTTGAGCCACTGTGACTGGCAGAGTGAGAGCAATCCTGAGAGCAAGAACTGTCCCCTGTGACCCCCTCCCCGCTTCGTCTCATACAGTCTGTCAGCCTCTGTGCGGCACCTTCTCAGCAAGCAGGGGCGCCTGCAGCAGCAGGGGGCACCAATTTGACAAGAGTTAATACATAAACAACTTTGCGGTGCATATTTATTATGATCTTTTTTCTTTCTTTTTGGGAAGTGCTCGTGCCCCCCCCCCCCCCATGAGTCATGACACAAATGCCGCCCCGGGTGGCTGCCCGGTTCGCCCGTGCCTAGAACTGCTACTGTATATATATATATATATATATATATATGTATGTATATATTCTTGTTGAGGTAACATGGGAGAACTACATCAGTTATGTGTGTCGCCGGCAGCCACTCCGAGTCGCTTTTCACTTCCAGTGGTGACAGGAAGTCAAACCACTGTTGTAGTTCTTTGTGTTGCTAGCGCGGTCAAGATTGTTGGCTCTCACTGAGAGATGACTACAAAAATGGACGCATCTGGTTGTTTAACACGGCTGAAAATTATCATCTACTAATGTTGTTCCCGCTCCTGCCCGCTCCCGTTGCTTTTTTTTCCCGTCCCGATCACAGGATTAATTAAAAAATGACTCCCATCCCCTGGGATTTCTGCAGGAATCATGTGACCCACGGGAATTCCGAAAAAAATTTAATCCTCTAGATGGATGGTTTTGAATGCACTTGAAAAATCGAAGAACATGATCCTCACATAACCCCCAGGTTCCTCCAGATGAGAGAGGGCACGATGAAGCATGAAGAGGACAGCATCATCCACTCCAATGTGTTCTTTGTATGCAAACTGCAGGGAGTCCAGTTTGTCTTTGACCTCAGACCTCTGAAGGCGTAGAATCAGCCGCTCCAGGGTTCTCATGATGTGTGAAGTGAGGGCCACTGGTCTGTAGTCATTGAGTTCAGCAGGACATTTTGTTTTTGGTACTGGCACAATGCAGGATGTTTTCCACAGAGTAGGTACCCGCCCCAGCTGTGGACTCAGGTTGAAGATCTTGTGGAGAGGTTGACATAGTTCTGCAGCACAGTCTATAAGCAGCCTTGGACACATACCATCTGGACCAGCTGCCTTCCCAGGACAAAGTCTTCCAAGCTCCATCCTTACCCCTGTTTTGGTGACAGACAAGGACTGGTGTTCTAGGAGGGAGGCAGTTGAAGTGGTTGAGACATTTGAATGAGATGGAGGAGGAAAGGGAGAAGTTGTAGTGGAGATTTATTGCAGAGAGTAAGGTGGAGTACCAGTGGAAGTGGGAGTGACAGCAGTGTCAAATCTGTTGAAGAACAGGTTGAGTTCATCAGCTCTTTCCACATCACCCACCACTGGCTCTTTTCTTTTGACTGCTGTGTCCAGAGATGGTACTGATTCCTCTCCACACTTCACGGATGTTGCTGTGTTGTAGATTCTTCTCTATCTTCTTTTTGTACTCCAGCTTTGCCATCTTCAGTCTTCTCTTCAACTCTTGTTGCACTTGTTTAAGTTGCTCTTTGTCACCATCTTTAAAAGCTTTCTTTTTCTGGTTAAGGATTGCTTCTATGTCTCTTGTGATCCAGGGTTTGTTGTTGGGGAAACAGCAAACAGTTTTTGTGGGTATAACTATCTCTGCAGAAGTTGACATAATCAGTAAAGCAGTCAACCTGTTTATCAATGTTCATACTATCCACATCTGTTTCCAGCAGCACATTCCAGTCTGTGGATTTAAAACAGTCCCTTAGAGCTTCACTGGCTTGAGGTGTCCATCTTCTGATTTTGACTTTGGTCACAGGCTGCCTCAGTACACAAGGTCTGTAACAGGTTTGCAGATAGACCAAGTTATGATCTGACTTGCCCAGTGGTGGTAAGGCAGTGGCTCTGTAGGCTTCTTTGACGTTGGCATACAGCAGATCCAGGGTTTTGTTCTCTCTGGTAGGACAGTTCACAAACTGTGTGAATCCAGTCAGGTTAGAGGAGAGGGTGACATGGTTGAAGTCTCCTGATATTATTATTAGTGCCTCAGGGTGTTGAGTCTGTAGCCTGACAACACTATTTTGCAAAACATCGCAACATTCTACAGTTGATTTGTGTGGAATGTAAACTATTGTTATGATATGACTAAATTCTCTTGGAACATAATATGGCCAAAGAGCAACTGCCAACAGTTCATTATCTGGACAACACAACTGCTCCTTGACAGTTATGTGTGAAGGGTTACACCTTCTCTGGCTGACAAATAAAGCCAGACCTCCTCCTTTCTTCTTGCCACTAGCTTGAGCATCTCTATCTGACATTATGAGAGTGAAGCCAGGTAGATCCACACTGGAGTCCAAGTTGTTTTGATTCAACCAGGTTTCAGTAAAACACAGGAAACTGCACTCATGGTATGCTTTCTCAGTCTTCACCAATCTCTCCAGAGAGTTGACGTTTCCCATGATGATTGATGGAAGAAAGGGTTTATATTGCCACCTCCTAGCATTCAGCTTTGCCTTCACCTTTTCATCAGCACGGCAACCACAGTAACACCTCCTGATGTCCTCTGGAATTGTATGTTGTTGTCCAGGTTTGCTATTCCTCAATGAAAGGAGCTCTTCTCTTGAGTAAGCTCTTCGCCCAGCAGAAGTATCCATCAGCAGCCAACAAAACTACAACAAAAATATGAAAAAAATCTAGCAAAAATTACAGACAATACAGAGAGACCAGACTTGCAGCAACCTCTCGGATCAAGTGCATCATTTGAAATTTAATTAGTTAGTCTGAAAAGCTGTTGGTCTAAAGAAACTAAAGAATAAAGATTTATTCTGTCAGAGTGATAACTTGGCTTCTGGAGCACATAGAAAAATAGGACACATCTCATTTTAACACACATTTCATGATTAGACAGATTAGTACATTGCTGAATGCATAAGATGTCATTATCAGTCATTTGTACTCTTTTACCAAAGGTATGCAGTTTTTATCAGTACATGGTTGAGCAGGGTTTTACGACCGAGGTCTGGAGGTCAGTGTCCTGTTCCTCAGACCTTTCCTTGGGGTCCGTTAAGACAGTAAATCCCAAATGGGAGACCTGGATTGAGGCATGAATGATTATCTAGATGGTCAGCGATGGAGTCAGTTTGAAAGGTAATAAAATCTCTGTCTCTGCTCTCTGAATTGACCAATCATGAAGAGTGAGAGGTTTAGGTCAACCTCCGATCGGGTCAATTAGATAACCTGAAAGTGCAAACAAGTCTGAAAAGATTTATATTGTCCTGTGTCCTGGGACCAGATAAGGGACCTTTCCTGCGAGAAATGTGTGGGTTGACACAGTTGACACAGTTGTCTTGATTGCTACAGTTATCTGAGTTTATTTTCTGTGTGCTTTCTAGTGTTTCTGTTCCCTGGTGTTTCTGTTCCCCAGTGTTTCTGTTCCCTAGTGTTTCTGTCCCCAAGTGTTTCTGTGCGCTTCCTAGTGTTTCTGTTCCCTAGTGCTCCGGTTCCCCTGTAGTCTTGCCTTGTGAGTTTTCAATTTGTGTCCAACCCCAGTTCCCTCATGTTCTCGGTGTTTTATTCCTTATGTCCTTATTCCTTATGTGTTCAGTGTTTCCTGTTTTATTTTGAAGTAGTTTATTCCCTGTGTTTCTAGTCTTGTGGTACTTCCTCAGTTTTCCTCCTCTGGGATAGTCTGCACCTGTGTCTCACCTGCCTCTCGCTGCTCATTTCCGTGTGTGTGTAAAACAGTCCTTGTCTTTCCCTCTTTCTTTGTTGGTTCATTGTGAAGTTGTGTTGTGTATGGTTTGTATAAGTGTCAACGGTGTCTTCATGTGGTTTTTTCCCCAGGGCCTTTGTTGGATTTTGGATATTTTATTTCTTGTGGATTTTGCCTCTTGTGTTTTTGTCTTTGAGAGTTTTTCTGTTGGACATTCTAAGTAGGTTTTTGTTGCTTTTTGTTTAGTTTATTTTGAATAAATCTTTTTGTTGTCCTGATTTTGGGGCAGGGGCACCACCCAAGGTTTTTACTCCTTTTGATTTACTATTAACTAACACTGAACAACCTTACACCCAATAACCACAAAGGTGGGCTGGGCCTTTTGTAGTCCTCTATACCCCCCAAAAGTAGTCTAGTCAAATCTAAATGAACCCACATAAAAATGGAATGCATCCCAGGTACCATCAGACAGAGTCTATTCTGAGTTATTGAGTTCCTGCTTGAGAGGAAAGGCCAACCTTGGACTAAGATGGTGAAAGGAAAATTAAACAAGGTTTCTCCTGTTCCACCGCTGCAGGACGGTGTGTCTCTGTGGGCTCAGGCTGATGTAAAATTGGGTTCTCTCTCTCCTGTCATCCCTTCTCCTCTGTATACGTAAAAAAAAGTTTGTGTTTGTGTGGACATTTATACCAACTTGTTTTTGTGTACAGTTGGGTGGGCTCTTGCTTTTAGGTGTACGTCTGTATGTCTTAACGCAGACTTACCTCATCTGGCTCTTCTCGATACATGTATGAGTGATACTGTGTATGAGTCTGTGAGTGGCACGATCCCTGAATTTCCCGACTGGGATTAATAAAGTGTCTGTCTGTCTGTCTGTCTACCAAAAGCAGCTTTGGTTCATTTGTAAAAGATATACGAACAGGAAAACGCTTCAACAGTCCTTGCTTTGAAAATGACAGTTTTCACATTTGCAAATTTGTATACTTCTCTGAAAATTTCACCCAATCTTTTTGATGTCGAAGATTGTGGGTATGAACTCAGATCAGGATCAATTACATGTTTACCGAGCTTCACTATACAACAGTACAGCAGTGTGGGGGAGACATAGGCTATATGTCACACTCTAAAGTTTATAATCCACCACCAATAAGGATTAAAGAAGATGACAATCACTAAAGACGTATTCAACTGTTTCTGCACTGTTGTGGTCAGAGGAGTATTCAGGAGTTTTTCTTATTAATGAAGAGAAAGAAAAAAATGAGTTTTTTACCTACCTGTGAACTTAGCTGCAGCCTTTTAGCAAAAATGTCTGTTTTTTTGCCTCACTGTAGTCTTTTTTGGTCCTCTTTTATGCTTCCTACACTCTGTGACACCATGTTTTTGGATGTTTGACAATCACTTTACCCTTAGGACACCAGATGACATTTTGCTATTTTTGGTCCACCTGATTTTTTTTTTTTTTTGGTTTTGTTTTTGTAAAAATCAATGTAGCAACTCCATACACAACAAATATATACACATATTATCTAAACATCTGTGTTGAATGTGGGAATGTGGGTTAGAGATAAGGTTTGATAGACACATGGAGCACAGTTTGGCCAAACTTTCCTAATGTCTTAAGCTGGAATATTTTCTTTTACTGGTTTAGGATCCATGCAGTTGCATATTTTAAGTTATTTGGGTTTGTATAAACAGGACTTTATGTCATATTTTACAATCATTACTTAATAATTTCCTCAAAGTAATAATCACCATATTAATAATTTTGCACTGTTGAAGAGGTAGTTCTTGTGCTTCAGCGTCTTGGTCTGATTGCATTTCTACGAAGAAATGATCATAGATGTTCTTCCTTGAGTTGCTGCAGTCGGTGATGGGCTTGTCCGAGGTCTCCATATAAACAAGCGGCTGCTGGGACCCTGTATGTACTGTTGATGAAATTAGGTTTTACTAAAGTTGGTATAGCTAGAGAAGCATGCGGTCGGCAGCATTCATCTCTCGAGGGGGTTACTAACTCAGTGTTACGGTGTGTTTGACCCTGACTTAATTTTATGCTGAATATCCCTTTAGATTTATTACCTTATTACCACCTCCAAAATATTTTTTCACTGCCAACACGACATTGAGCTGCAGCCTTTTTGTGTTTTTTTGAACCTGATATTTATTTATTTTTGTTCAGTCCACTATATGAGTTGCTGCCCCCAGCATTCTGCATGCAATCACCCAATTATCAAAATAGATTAATAAACTGAAATAACATCTGCTCCAACTTCATATTTTAAGTAATTGGAATAAGGGACAGTTTTCAGTGTCTCAGCACTTTTCTCACCAGTTTTTTTTTTTTTTTTTTTTTTGCACCTCGTGACGTGGTGGGCAACTTTGCACAAGGCTAACAGTGTTTTTTTTTTTTTTTTTTTTTTTTTACTGATGCTGGGGCTCACAGCTCCTGTATCTCCTGTTTGTGATATTTACAGTGGATCCAGAAATTATTCATACCAGTTCCCTTTCCACATTTTATGTTACAGCCTTATTCCAAAATGGATTGAATTCCTTTTTTCCCTCAAAAATTCGACACAAAATACCCCATAATGACAAACTTAAAAACTTTTTTTTGCAAATTTATTAAAAATAAGACACTCAAATTTTGCATATACATAAGAATTCCCACCCTTTGCTATAAAACTCAAAATTGAGCTCAGGTGCATCCTTTTTTCCACTGATCAGCCTTGAAATGTTCCTCCAACTTGATTGCAGTCCATCTGTGGCAAATTCAGCTGATTGGACATGATTTAGAAAGCCACACCTGTCTATATAAGATCCCACAGCTGACAGAGCATGTCAGAGCACAAACCAAGCCATAAAGTCGAAAGAATTGTCTGTAGACCTCCGAAACAGTGTTGTATCGGCGCACAGATCTGGGGAAGGTTACAGAAAAATATCTGCTGCATTGAAGATCCCAAAAAGCACAGTGGTCTCCATCATTAAGATATGGAAGACATATGGTACCACCAGGACTCTTCCTGGAGCTGGCTGCCCAGCCAAAATGAGCAAGCGGGGGAGAAGGGCCTTGGTCAGGGAGGTGACCAAGAACCCGATGGTCACTCTGACAGAGCTCCAGCGTTCCTCTGAGGAGATGGAGAACCCTACAGAAGGACCACCATCTCTGCAGCACTCCACCAGTCAGGGATTTATGGTAGAGTGGCCAGACAGAAGCCACTCCTTAGTAAAAAGCACATGACAGCCTGCTTGGACTTTGCTAGAAGGCACCTGAAGGACTCACAGACCAGGAGAAACAAAATTCTCTGGTCTGTTGAAGCGAAGATCGAACTCTTTGGCCTGAATGCCAAGAGTCATGTCTGGAGGAAACCAGGCACCGCTCACCACCTCGCCAATAACATCCCTACAGTGAAGCATGGTGGTAGCAGCATCATGCTGTGGGGATGTTTTTCAGTGGCAGGAAATGGGAGACTTGTCAGGATTGAGGGAAAAATGAATGCAGCTAAGTACATCGAAATCCTTGATGAAAACCTGCTCCAGAGTGCTCGAGACCTTTGACTGGGGCGACGCTTCATCTTCCAGCATGACAATGACCCTAAGCACAAGGCCAAGAAGACAAAGGAGTGGCTTCAGGACAAGTCTCTGAATGTCCTTGAGTGGCCCAGCCAGAGCCCAAAATTGGACCGCATTGAACATCTTTGGAAAGACCTGAAAGTTGCTGTGCACTGACGCTTCCTATCCAACCTCACTGAGCTTGAGAGGCTGTGCAAGGAAGAATGAGGAAAAACTCCCCAAATCTAGTTATGCCAAGCTTGTTGCATCATACACAAGAAGACTGAAGGCTGTAATCTCTGCCAAAGGTGCTTCGACCAAGTATTGAGTAAAGGGTGTGAATACTTATGTATATGCAACATTTGAGTGTTCTTATTTTCAATAAATTTGCAAAATGTTCTAAAAAAAGTTTTTCACTTTGTCATTATGGGGTATTTTGTGTAGAATTTTTTAGGGGAAAAGGGAATTTAATCCATTTTGGAATAAGGCTGTAACAAAACACAATGTGAAAAAGTGAAGTGGTATGAATACTTCATGGATGCACTGTATCAAGTTTTTGCTTAAAAAGTGGCTTATGACATTAGGTACTGTTTTAATTTGTTAAGTTTCATGCTGTCTGCTGTTAGAGTTTTTAGGCATAAAACACACCCGTCTTTCCTGATTTCGGACTGTATTTACAGTAAATGCAAGGGCCATGTAAGCTTTGTCATATTTTCTGGTCTTTTTATTCTGGTTACCGTCACTTGCTCTCCTTGCCTCAGACACCTCCTCCATTTTTCTCTTCATTCCCTGTTAGAAACTTTTCCATCTGGCCTCCTCTGTCAGAAGTGCACACTCTCTGTTCGTGTGGAGCACGCACTGACTGTGTACAGTGCACGACTCAGACTCAGTAGTCGACCGTGAGTGGGAAAGTAGCTTGCTAATATAATTGTTTCGATACCATGCATGATGGATATATAGATCGAGGCAGTGGAACCAATCGAGTACAGGCTGTACAGGGCAGCAAATGTCATCAGGATCGCTGATTGGCTGTCAGTGGTCCAGAACCTGCCGTCCTGCTTACACATGTTTTTATATTTGAATCTCCAAGCCAAATTGTGTTTACTACTTTTCACTGGCCTTAATTTGGGCTCATTTCATTTACTACCTTTAACTGCCCCGCGAACACCCTGTTCTATTTATAAGCCCCTTTCTCAACACTTAAGGTAACTTTACAGTAAAAACAGTAAATATTACAACAAGATAAAGGCAAACACAATTTAAAATAGGACAAAATAAATTACAAAGAGTGGGCTATTCTGAACAGGTGGGTTTTGAGTCTGGAAGATGTGTAAGAATTAACAGTCTGGAGTTACATTTACACAATTTCACTCACATCTGGAGTCAATTTCACTTATAATTTCAAATTAGTCATATTCAGAGTACAACTAGGTTTTCGGAGATGTTCATTAACTGTTTGGATTGTAATAGTGGTGTTTCAGCCGAGCAGTGAGTGTGTATTTGTGCACTACTCACACATTCAGGCAGTCTGCAATACCATGCTTTTTGCCACGCTTCCTCTCATTGTTGTATAACTGTGCCTCTAGCTAATACTGAGGCATCAAGTATGTACAAGCTGCATGTTATGGACATGATCCATGTCATGCATACTCAGTGAAAATGCTTACATCCCCCAGTGTGAACACACCACAGACGGCATATACTCAGTGGTAAAACCAGACTTTGGCTTGATTTTGGTGTCATTCAGAGCTAATCCAGTGAGTTGAATCCCGTGCTGAGCTGTCACTAAAACCTGCCTCTGCAGCTCATTTGGATTAACCCTCACTGTAAAATATCCCACCATGTTGTTCTCCTATCCCCACTCAGCACACTGTTGCCCACCTCTGCAGTTCTCAAGGACAATCGAACTGTGTTTTCCACCCTTCTCCATCTGTGCAGCATTCAAGTCCTCCAAACTATTGTGCCCTTCCTATGAAAAGCACAGATTCTGTTACTGAAAAAGCAATGCCACTCCCTGGTTAGAGATCTACTGGCTGTCTTCTGAGGCCTCCCTTAGCAAGATAATGCCTTTGAGAGATACCCAAATCTGCGATGCATGGAGGTACGTTTTTCTTCATAAGACTGACTTATCTCTAAATATGTATCTGGGGTTTGACTAAGAAAACTCAGTAGCAAAAACAGTATATTTTCATTGTTAAACCTAATTTGGGCATAGAGTTGTGCAAGCCTTTCTTTTTGTATGCTTTTCCTTTTTTCCTTTTTTGTCTTTGCCCTTTGCCACAGAGAGAATGGAGGTAATGGTGTTCACTAATTTGGCCCTGGGCTGTGCAGTCAAAGCCATATGCCAGAGTGAATCTGTAAAGCTAACATTAGGCAGCAGATATCTGAGGCGGCTGCAGCCTTTGACATCCTGTATTACACCTAATTGCCACCAGACGTTAAATCGAAGTCTGTGCAAAAATCCCCCACAACCACCTGCTCTTTGCTGTGTTTACCTTACGAAGCGGGAATAATGCAGGAGAGAGCAGGGCCATGGGCTCCTCTCTGTTATTTTCTGACACCTGAGCTGAGGACAGGGGGGACTGGAATGTTAGGAGAAATTTGAATGTGAGTTATGTTAGGATAGTTAAGGGCTATCCCCTAGTGCATTGCGTTGCAGGGCTACAGTGTATACTTTTCTGATTTATGTGTTATTGTAAGAGTAATGAGAGTGGGAGAAAACAGGGCAGGGTAATGTGGAGGCATAACCATAATTAGCTGAATTATAAGTTTCACACTTATTTCTCATGACACCGGGAAACGTTGAATGAATCTTACAGTAACTAGTTCAATGTGCTCTGTGCCTCTGGCCATGACGTGGCCAGAGTTCATCCTGCTTATTACATACCTTAGAGCCAAATACTCATGTCTGTTTTATTGTTCTTTATTCCCCTGGCATGTAGTAGACTGCAGACTTTCCCAGAGTGTACTGATAGATTATTTCAAAGTGCTGTATCCTCTCACACCGCTGTGTCAACCTCTCACTTTCTTTTAAACTACAAAGATTTCCTGTGAGTTCACGACCAAAGAGAGAGAGGGCTACGTGTGGAAATAATAACACAGTTTCAAAACCACTGAGTTTACAGACTCCATGGCTCTTGTTTGGAGGAAGACCATGAAGTTTTGTTGCAGAACTAATTAAATTTCTCTGTCTGGTAGGCTCGTAAACAAAGTGTCATCTCCAAGAGGTGACCTAAGCCATCAGATCTGGCTGCTGGTTGTGTGTATTCTGGTTAAAATGGTTACTTACAGTGGCAACAAAGAAAGAAAACAAAGGCCTAAACATTGACTCAGTGTTTTCTTTTCCAAATGAACAAACTGGAATGACAATCTTTTTATTTAGAGGATTGGTGTCTAAAGGACAGGAGACACCTGCCTGAGACACATGTCTGTTTGGTACCTTAGCATTTATTATCAACAGCTGGTCAACTTCCCTGTTCTTATTTAAATGATCGAAAGCACACAGAGCACAAAGTGAACAAGGCCAAGCCAAAACACATCTGTCACACTGTCTGGGTGCAGGGTAAAGCACAGAGGAAAAGGAGGTTATTTTAGGTCCTTGGATTGTTATTGAATTTCCCTTTGGGGATCAATAAAGTTCTTCTTGTTCTTATTCTGTTTAAAAGGGAATTTTGGCTGTAAAATAAATCAATGACAAACAGTAGAGAGTTAAACTCACATCATATTGGTGCAAGGTGATCTAAATACAGCAGAAAAACAAGGACACTGGAGGAGAGTTTACTAATAACACCAAAAAACTCTCAAAAGACAACGGTCCTTAGCATCACTTTAATATTTTGTTCAAGGAAAACTACAGGATGAGTCTAAAGGTTCTTTCACGCTGGGACCTTTTTTGTCATGCGATTATTTTGGACGTCAATATTTTTTTTCGAATGTTTTCCCATCCTGCAATATTGCAGCATTTATTTTTTTGGGATCACAGTCACTTTTTCGCATACTGTGTGTCCACTTCTGACCAATCAGATTGCGTATTGTTACGTCTGATTCACTGGTATATCCAACATGGCTGACCGGCTGATTGTTTACGTGTTGGAGAACAGAGTGACACAAACATTACAAAGATAACGACCCAAAAGACAACTTGTAGAGAGTCATAGCGTCAGATCTCAGATATGACGATAATTTGTGTGCTTCAGTTTGCTAAACGTTTGCTAAACCTTTGTTTTAACTTTCATCTGTGCTAAGTAACTTGAGCTCGTGGGCTAACCTGTTCAGATACAACATACCATTTGTATTTTCACTGTCTCAAACTCAATCACGTTGCTGTCACAGCACCATTAGGTCTCGGTTGTTACCTTACGTTTATGGATTATAGTTTAATGTGCTTATCTGGTACTGGCCCCGACTCAGTACATGCTCTCATAACAGACAGCCATCTCAACACTAGTGTCTAATCACAACTGAAAAACAGTCAGTCTGGTGTTGTGTCAGTCTTCTCGCTTCCACCCGGAACATGTCTTTTTCCCCCGGGAAAGTTGCAAAATTGCATCAGGCTTGATGTGTATAGGCAGTTTTGTGATTTCGCGTTCTATATTTGCGTCGGCCCCGGTGTGTAAGGACCTTAAGAGTCGACAAACGCTCTCTGAGACCACGAAATCTGACCTTATTCCTGTTCAAAGCTGCACCTTTCTTCCCCACCACCACATCTATCAGCGTTGTTCATGTACCAACTGCAACTTTACATATAAATGCACCATTGTCCTTTTGGTTTTATGCATATGGGAGAAACAGAGAGCATCAAAATCTCTGGTTGTTTTGTTACATTAAAATCTCTTCTTCGTATGACATAAATCAAACTGATAAATGTCAGTCCCTGTGAGAGCCATGATGCACCTGTGGGCAGGTAGGGTCCTATTTACACAGGAGATCCCAGCACCCTGTGGAAAATTGTAACAGACACATGTCCATGTAGGGCACAGCAGGAACTGTATGAATCCTTTAAAACTCAGGACACACAGTATCTGGCAGGCTATAATGAAGACATACCATGTACTTGACATTTAAGAAGGGCATGCTGGTATTCACCTGTTTTTGCAGCTGGATTACACGGCTGCATTCTTAATGCCATAATGGATAGTTCATTCTTTATTTATGGCACCATGGTCAGTGATATCAAAAACACCCCTTTGTTCAGTGTGATAGTGTGTGTCTGTGTCTGCATGTTTTAGAGACAGTGTGCATCAAAAGGCCTCACACAGGGGCCCACACGATAGGAGCTCAGTGACAGTCCTGGTCTAGAGTATTTGGCCCATGCAGGGCTGAGGTGAATTAGGTGCATGAGGATACTATGGCGAGCAGTGATGTGCAGTCAGGAAAGGCAGGAGAGGCTGTGCCTCACCTGTCATCATGGAAAGAAAAAAATTAAAGATAAAAAAATTATTTTAATTTTATTTATCTAGATTATATTAATTGAGTGTTTTGCTCTATAAATGTATTTTTCATTTAACTTCCCCAGTTTTAGATTATATTTTTATTCAAAAACTTTTCACATTTACTGTTCAAGTACCGAGAAGAGACGAGGCTCACCATGGATTGAGCAATGACTTGGCTAACTGTACTGGTATGCTATGCAGTGAGACCATGTTGCTTTTTCTCTGTTTGTTATTATTAAAATGTTTAATATGAACTGAATCTCCACAGTTTAGCTGATGTATACAATGGATGGTGTTTTTTGTCGACAATCGTATGTGTGTAATGTGTTTCTTGTGCTGAGCAATCATAAAAAGGCTGCGTAAAGGCATTAAGTGAGGCACACAGTTCTCCTGCCTCATGATCCCAGTGATTCTTCTTGCGATTCCTCGACTGCAGAGTAAGTGACAGCAAGCTACAATCTACAGTTAGCAAGTCAGGTGCAGACGTCCATTTATTTTTTTCTCGCCTCTGGCCTTACTTTCAAAATAGAGGATTACATATCTAAAATAAAACAGTTTTCCAAACTGAACTTTCAATCAAAATAGAAGGTAATAATTAAAGGAAGATCATTAAGGCTTAGTATTATATATAAATAAAGGTAAGACCATAATAACATTTGTTCTTGTTTTATTTAATGTGCTTTTTTGTATGCTAGTGTGTATGTGTGAAGGAAGCTGACATGAGACTTTAATCATAACCTGTTAACTGCTGCCAATCAAATAGTTTATAAGCTACTGTTACTACTACTAACTCTGTTACAGTTCATATGTTTGACAATCTAATCGTGATGAAGTCAGTGCCTCACAGGCCATGTCCACTGCATGTCACTGGTGGTGACAGTTTCATGATGTAAAGGGATAAGAAAAAAAAACTGAAGTCTAAGTGCTCTGTCCCAATCAAAAGTCTAAATCCCTGTATATCTAAAAACACTGATGCCTCCTTAGAGTGGGTGTGCTGCTGTGTGGCTGTTTGTGTGTAGCAAGTAGAAGACTCCAACTGTAAGCTCGTATCTGAAAATCTCACTAAGGCCTCTTTATTACAAAAAATAAAAATAAAATAAAATAAACAGGTTTTAGTAGGTCTACAGTCGCTTTCTACTTCATCAAGATAAAGTCAAAATATTATTCAACCTCTACCTGGGTGACAATTTACCTGTGTGTGTTTTTGTGTGAGAGGGGTGCAGAGGTGAAGGAGATTTACAGCCCTAATCAAAAGCTTGCTCAGAATTGGAAATGTAGCGTGAATGAGATCATGAAACTGTCCCCGCTCTGATGCTTTCATTTATCACACAATACAGGAGTCATAAAAGAGCAGCAGTTCAAATCAAATCAACAGGGACAGACTGTTTACAGGCTCTACTGTTCAGTGTAACCTGCTGCAGGACCATCAACATCTCTATGGCAGAAAAGCAAACAAATGTTTCTTGGGATATTTTCTTTTTCGCCTCAGATGTTACACAAATCTGTTGCTGCTCAGTTGATGTATCGCACCGCCAAACCATCATCAATATGGATAATTATGCTTTTTGTGAACCTGGAGCTGTTTCACTGTAAATATTTTTGCTGGGAATTCTGCTGCAGTAGTTCAGCAGAATCCAGGCCTTCCTGATATGAACCGAAGCATGTCCTGTGTGTCAGTGTGTATCTGTGCTGAGAGGAAGCATTGCCCCACTACACTCTGGCACTTCATTAAACAAATCACTGCAACATACTGCAACACAGCATATGGGGGGTGGGGGGGTGGGGGTTTGTTTGGTTATTAACAACCCTTAATTATCTATCGACCAAATCATCACACATTATTTTCTGACCATGACCATAAACTGTATATATATACATGTATCCGAGAACAGCACCCTCTGTTGATGGGCTGCGTCATAAATCCCGTCATCACCAGCAAAGCCTATGGGGCTGTGGACAAACTTTTGAAATTTATTACACAGAACATAAATTTTCTCCCCCCTGCTTGCAGTGTTGACATGTAGGTAAAACTAAGGTAAAGCACTCTTATCATGAGATCTTTCACTGCTGTTGTTGCACAGAGCATTATTGTATTGTTTTGCTGATTATTAATATTGTTCAAAGTTCTTGGTGTGTAGTATTATTGGGTAATATTTTTATTGCATGTTATTATCGTGGAAATTGCACAAGTGATAATTTAGTTATCTTGTTCTCTATTAATATTTGTGGCTCATGAAGAAACAGCCTGATTGCCAAAAGAAAAAGAAAAAATAGGAAAGAAGAATATTTATTAAAAAAAAAAAAAAAAAAACATCATCACAAAAGTTTCTACACACACACACACACACACACACACACACACACACTCACACACACACACACACACACACACACACACACACACACACACACACACACACATAAACAGCAAATCACAATTTACTAGCAATGACCACGCCACAATGATGTACGTTTGAATATGAATTTGAGAATGTGTATGCCTTGTCTGTTGTGTGTATGTTGTGATGGATGGTGAGGCTAATGAGGAGTGTTAAATGTCTGGTTGGTCTGGGAGGTTCTGTTGAGGCCTGGCAGGGAGAGACTCAGGATGGGGGTTCTGTCTCAGGTGTTGTTCTACCCGAGCTTAGTCCAACCCCCAAAGAGTTATATTGGAAAGAAGCTTAATTGAATGTTTGCTTGACACACATCGTTGAGATTATTTTGGATGTAGGAATGGTGTGCCTGAGATGACTGTTGTCCAAGGGTCTGAATGGTTCAATCTGATATGCTGAGTCTGGCTGCTGTGGATGCTGTGCCAATATGGAATGAAAGGGCTGAGTAGTGCTCTGAAGTTATGCCTGATATGAGAAGGACTTGATGCGGATGTTTATGGAACCAGATTCATGTAGCCGTGTTTTTTTGTTTTTGGTAAGGAAAAGAAGGTCATGAGGTGATGCTTGAGCAGCATGCCTTTTTGGCGTGGGGACATAGACAGCGGGTTGAATGTCTAAGGGCTAAGGAGTGGTTGGCTATTGGAGTGCTGCTGGTGACGAGCGGTTAAAGACTGTGGTGTTATGTGAGGCAGATGGGCGTGAACGAGGTGAAGGAGTTCTTGAAGACTCCAAAAACAGACTCAACTCTGCACAGTCCAGTTGCCTGTTTTTGGAGTCTTCGAGAAAACCAAGATCTGGATGAATGAGAATCTTCATGGACGAGGTGCAGGAGCGCTGATGATGCATGCTGTGGCTGGGTGGGAGGTGGCTACTCATAGCTCATGGAGAGGGAGGTGCGGGCGGCAGGATTTGGCAATAAAGGGCGGAGACGAGTATGCCCCAGTATGTATTCTGGTTAAACTGCTAGATGCAGCCAGCTGCCTGGTTTACGAAGTGTCTGTGGTAACTGTGAAGGCTGGTGCCACCAAAATGCAGGGCCCTGCCCAGGATTATGGGAGAATGATCGTTGGACCTGGATGGAAGTAGGTCACCAAGTTGAACTGGGCCAAAATTGGTTTGCAATTCCTTAGGTTGTCTTTGGTCGATTGTGGATGGATGGAGTAGCTGCGCTAGGTCTACGTAATTACCAGTGAGAATTTGTTGGGATAGTGCTAGTGAGATGTAAGAAGGATGGTTAATGGATGAGGCTGGTTGGATAGGTGGAGCAAGCAGCTGTGGCTAATATGTAATTGTGTACAGGAGGTGGAAATACATTTGGGTATTAGGGAAAAGGAAAGGGGACAGAGGGTGGGAAAGGGGACAGAGGGTTGACAGAATAGATTAGCAGGAAATGGAGGAGGTTGAGGAAAGCCAGTTTTAGGAGTTGGTAGAGGGCTCTTTGGAGAGCTAAGGAACTGGCTATGGTGGGAAGAGAGGGAACAGAAGCTGTATTACTGTATGTGGCTGAGGAAAGGGAAAAGGAGGGGGATGTTGGGATGAAAGGATGTATGTGCGAGGGAATTTTGTGCAGCCTGCAAACACAGGAAAGTGAAGAAGCTATGATAGCTTAGGATGAGTCAGACACAGTTGGATTGGTGGAGCAGCTGTGGCTTGTGTGTAATTATGTACAGGAGGTGGAAATACATTTGGGTGTTAGGAAAGGGAGAGGGTGGGAATTTGGGGTAGGATTTATAGGATAGATCAGCAGGAAATGGAGGAGGTTGAGGATAGCCAGTGTTATGAACATAGACTGTATATACTATGGACAACCTGGTTCCGCCTTTCGCCAGTATACAGATTTGAAGCCAAATTGCTCTCTGTATTTTCATGATTTTTCTCCATTTCCTGAAACAAACATTGCGCAGTAGCTTGTGCGCACACCACCACTTGTGCATGAGCATTGTACGCATACCCCGGGTGAGCTACGCAATCTTCGTATGCCCATGTCATGTGTGACGTCACACATGACATTTCTGGTATTGATTGGCTCTGGCGGGGAAGCAGGAAGCACTGGATTTTCGGCCGCTGTAGCAAGTGTTGTGTAGGAATTGTAGAGCAGGAATAGCCTTGCTTTGCTGTCGCTGCGGTGAGATGGGATGCCTCTTGTCTTAAGGGACTGATGGAGGAGGGCAACAGTCCGTTGCTGATGTCATCCTCGGGTCATGAACACGGAGTCGGCCGTCTCGGCGAGGCTACGCCGCAGCGTGTTAGGTGATAACGATAATGACTGCTGCTCTCCGGGTGAAGGATAACTGGCTTGGAATGGTTCTTCGTACAGATCCTCCTCTGAGTCATGTAGCTGGAGTTCCATGGTGAGTGGCTGATTTTACTTATTTCTATAAGGCGAGCAAGCGGTAAGGCTTAGTGCATGGTCTGTGTTCCTCAAAGAATTGGATGTGTATATGTTGGCTAGTCAGGTGATTGGAGGTGTGGTGAAGGCGTGGTCCTGCTCCTGAACCTAAGTTAATACATGAACCCATTTAATCCCAAATTTTTCCCAGACACAAAAATATCTAAATCATGTGTCATTAGTATCCCTTTGAAATAATCAATCATAATTTTTAGAAATTTTCATGGAAAAGTGTGATAAAGTGTGTTTTATGATCGGTCACAATTGTGACCGGTGGGATACTGTGTTGTATCAACCATTGGACAGACTGAATATAGGTATGACCTGTGCGGTGTGTGTGTGCATGTGTGTGTACATGCATTTGTATGCACATCCTTATATCTAAGGCTAGTTATTATCACTTTCAAAAGTTCCAGCATAGCCTCTTAATGCTCTCTCATTGTAGTGTGAATATTTTACATACAAGCCTTATACTATCAATTAGCAATATGAATACTGGGAGCACCGTTATGAATATTAAGGTTAAGACAAAAAAGAACAACAATCATCAATGTATTTCAACACTGTAACTTTAGTGCAACATTCATTTGAAAACTTTTATTTTTAGTGCAGTAAACATTGAACACACTGAACATAAAGGTAAACATTTAGGGCTCTATTTTCGTGCCTCGCCGGCGACGTGGCGCAGGTGCGGCATAAGTCAGGTCTGCCGTGCCAATAAGGCGTTCCCAAGCACAATTCGGTGTTTTGGTGAGCGGTGTAGCCCTGTGTAAGTATCCCCCTAACTCAGCTCCTCCCAGTGGCGTAAGTCATAGGGAGGGAAGAGAGAGGGCGTAGAGTGGGTTTAACAGAGCCAAGACCTGTATTGACCAATAACATAAGCTCCTCTCCTCGCCTTTAAATCCGCCACCGGTGAGGCATATTACAATTTTCGTGAAGTAGTCAAAGAGATCAAGAGATGTCTGAAGACAGCAATGCCACATGATGGCGACAGAAGGCAGTCCCTCAACAAGTGTCGCTGTAAGCACTGCAGAGGGCGTCCTGCACACTGTCTCATATAAGCGCAGATGGATTTGATGTGTGTAATGTCAGTCCACGAAAATACCAAACTGGCTGTATGCCGTGCTTCGCCATTTGAAAATACCACTGCGTGGGGTCCGTGCAACTAAAAAAAACAACTAAAAAAAGGACACTGCAAACATTACATCAGTTAAACTGCTTGATGATGCACTGAATAAAAGAGAGTAAATGTTTTGGAAACAATCAGCGTAAAATCCTACAACAAAATTTAACAGTAAAATGTGAGTTTGGTCTTTGCAGAGGGGCTCCACACATGTGCAGTTAGACTTCAGTTGGGGCCCACTCAGTCTAAAGCATAGACTGTATATAAGATGGACACCCTGGTTCCACCTTCCGCCTGTATACGGATTTGAAGCCAAAAAGCTCTAGGTAATTCCGGGTTTTTCTCCACTTCCTTGAAACCAGAGCTGCGCAGTAGCGATGCGTGCATTCGGCTGCGCAGTCGCCGAGAGTCCCTGTGATGACGCTCGGCTCAAACAGCGTATCCCCCCCGGGAGAGCTACGCAATCCCTGAACGCCCATAGGCTGTACCAGGTGTCAATCATAGAAAACATGAACCCCCTAATAACTTTAAAAACGGAGCTGTACAGAAAAAAAAGGACTTGGGCACAAACCAGTCTTCCAATAACTACATGTCAACATCACAAGCAGGGGGGAGAAAAAGGTATGTTCTGTGTAATAAATTTCTAAAGTTTGTCCACAGTCCCATAAGCTTTGCTGGTGGAGGCGGGATTTATGACCTGTACTGCAGCCCACCATCAGAGGGTGCTGTTCTCGGAGTGGCTTCACCCAGCGAGGAGGCAGACTCTGTCCATCTTATATACAGTCTATGGTCTAAAGATTGCCTCTTGAATCTCAGCTGCTATCAAGTAACCTCATTAAAAAGTGTTTGGTCCCACCAGGTTTCAGAGTCACCTTTATTGTCATTGTACACAGTACAACGAAATTTGAGCGCCACTCCCTTTGGTGCATAGCAAAAGTAATGGTAACACTTTACAATAACTATACACTATTAAGCATTAGTTAAGCATAATTTAAGCATTAGTTAATCCTTAATTCCTCATGAACTCATCATGAATTCATTATTAGTAATGCATTACAAAGCATTAGCAAAGACAGTTAAAAATGCGCAACTAATATATTACTAAGAATAAGTTAAACATTAGTAAAGTGCTCAATTCATCGCTAACTCATCATTTGTAAATAATTAGTTAATACATTACTAAGCATTAGAAAACAGAAATAGACATATATAGCATATACAGTTATAGATCTGTATAGCATTTTTTATGCATTACTAAGCACTTAATAAACCCGGTTATAAATGTTTTGTTGCTCATTGATAACCATTGATAATTGTTCATACTTTATAAAGGGTTAGCAACTGTGTTAGTATATGTTTTACAAACACTAATTTATACTCAATGAATAACTTATTAATGCTTATTAATGCAGTTACTACTCATTAGTTACCCACTATTTAAGTATATTCTGTGAGCCCATCTAAAGTGAGGACTATCCATGCTTTAAAAAGCATTTATAAAGCATTTATAAATGACACAGAAGCAAAGATATACAAAGTGTCAGTTTTATTGGTCCCAAACAATAAAAGCTCTTTTAAATACACACTTTAAACTTAAACAATCTATAAAATTTAAAGTAAACTTGACAAACATCTTCAAATAAAAACAGTCTGTGATCGTATAAAATAGAAAAATAAAATAAAAGCTCTTTTAAATATACACTTTGAAAACCTTAACATCTCAAGTAAACTGGTGAACTATCCCTTTAGGGCACACACACACCAGAAGTCGGTGGCTGCCTGATTCTGGGATTCCGCCTGTGCATTTCAATGGGAAATGAGTGCGTTCCTCCTCCTGCGTACTTTAAAAGTTGCAGGAGGAGGAATCCGGTGGTTTCCCATTGAAATACATTGACGGAATCCCAGAATTAGGCAGCCACCTACTTCTGGTGTGTGTGTGCCCTTAAAGTGCACAAAGTGCTTTACAGTAAAACAAATATACAATTTTCAAATATTTCTAGAAAACAGTATGTAAAAAATCAACTGACACACCCTAGCTCACAGGCTACATGGTGTACAGCTCCAAGGCTATATGGTGGAAAAATAAAACATTCTTATCCGACAAATAAAACTGGCCAATTAAATACACAATTGTAAACAAAGCAATCACACTCCAAAGAAATACAACTTGTGGATCACAGTACACAAGTACACGAGTGGATCACAGTGCTATTCCAGTAGGTAACCGGTCAAGTGAGGACAACTGAGTACACCAATGCAACATTTTTCAAATATTATTATTTTTTTTAATATTGGACAAAATATCAAATTTTATGTTGGTGTGCCCACTTGACTGGTATTCTCACTGTGCACCCTAGCCCAAGCTCACTTCTTTGTGAGGGGCAGCAGCCTGTTGTTGTTTTAAAGTGTTTTCACATTCTCCTTTATAGCAGAATCCTGTTCAATTGCCAGAGAGCACTCAGAAGCCAACACTGCTAGTTTTACACGACCAGTTTTGTGAGCATCTAAGATGTCCTTGTACCTGTTCGGTGCAGCGATAAAAAGCTCAGTGATGGGTGCAGTGGCCACCACTGTGTTACGATCGACACCGACGGTCGAGAACGCAGCACCCATGGTGGTCCCTCCTTTACGGAATACCTTTAGTATTTTTTTATACCTGAGCACTGCCTGCTTCGGATTCAGGGCTGCAATACAGAGAACATAAAATTAGTGTTATCCACATTAAAAGATGTACACACACACATATTATGTGAATACATGTTAACAATAAACATTATTTATTTTTTGTCTTCATAGATTTGCTCAGGGGCTGTGGCTGTGGCAGATCGACATGCTAGATGACACCATTGCGGGCAGCTCAGCAACCCTGAGCAAAATGGCCAAACGATTAAGGAGAGTGTGTGTAAAGGCATTAAAAAAAATGAGAAGACGTACTGGTCAGAGGATGGGCGGCAGACAAGAGTTTGTCGCCATCGATGAGAGCCATTTTTGGCACAAATGAAAGGTGTGTATTACTAATATTTACTTCCCATGATAATGAAATAAAGTCAACCGATGTTTTGTATTTGTTCACACTGTACCTAATTTGTTTTGTTTCTGCATCAGTACGGGAGAGGAAGAATGGCTGGTGCCTGGGACCGGAAAAAATGGGTCTTTTGTAAAAGGAGAACTCTCGAAGGCCAATTGTACCTCTGGTAGAGCGGAGAAACCGAGCACATCTGGGGCCTCATGTATCAACGCTGGCGGCGCCAGAAAACCTTGCGTTCGCCAAGATCGGCGCACACGTCCAGATTTATCATCGCGACACGAGCGTCGGTTCCAGCGCAATTCCACGCAAAGTGAGGAGGTGGTGTAGAAGTTGGCGTTGAGCCGATACTTGCGTTGACGGCACTTTGGCGACGCTGTGTGGCAGTGTTTGGTGACTCACTATGTGACAAGCGTGCACCACATCCCTGTGGCCGAGCAGCCCGTCGTCCCACATGACGAACCAGCAGCAGACGGAGGGATGCGAGCTGATCCCTGCCGGGCCGCCGTCCTCGTGCGGGAGAATCTCATCGCCACAATGTGAATGGGTAAGAAGTGAATACACACTTCAATGAGCCAAATTAATTTATTTTCTCCACCAGACGCTCGAGGACATTTACAAGCTGTTCCAGCAGCTCGTTGATCCCCGCAATCCCCCTGATGATTTCTTCCTGCGATTGCAGGACCGCCTCCGTGAGGACCCTTCCACTGGGTCCGGGTGGTCCAGCCGGCTGGTGGACGCTCCACCGCTTGTCGGTGCGCTGGTGCTGGGGCCGGGGGCCGGTGTGGCCCGAATGCCGCTGGTCCTGGCCGACGACTCCGTGCCGGCGGACGGGCTGCCGCGGGCCGGGGTTTCACAAGCCGGCGACACGGCCGACACATTGATTTCTGTGACACAATAAAAATATTGGTTCATTTCAATTCCTGCTTCTGTGTATCTGTTGCGTTTACATCTATGGCAAAACATGTGGACATTTGTGTGACACGCCACTTACCCTCCGGCAGGCTGTCTGAGTCGCCGTGGGTAGCGGCGACAATCCCCCCCACAGAGGCGCCCCCCATAATCGCCACCACCCGCTGCTCAAACGGCGTGAGGGTCTCCTCCCCCGGACCACCACCTGTCTGGCCGGTACTCCTCCGGAGGGCAGCTGTACGCTGCTTGACCTCCACCTTGAGGTCCGACCACTTTTTTAAAATCTCTGCGGGGGTTCGTGTCTCGGAACCCACTGCGTTCACCCTCTCGCAAACTTTCTCCCACTCCAAGCGTTTTCGTTTTGCACTGACGCCACTGGACAGGCTGCCAAACAAAACACGCTGTCGCTCCTCCACCTCGCATGCCGTAAATTTCGTTTTTCTTGTCATTTTGTCTGTGTGCGAGGACAGGGAAACCCTATTTAAATAAATCTGCATATTTATAGGTGGGCGTAACGGGGGCGGGCCTGGTCACTCCGACATCTGCGCTCAATTCCAAGCTGATTGGGATTTATCAAGGAAACACACGTGGCTTTCGGCGCCCGCACACCTTGATACATACGAATTTTTTTCAGCGTGACGGACCTTGCGTGAGCTCGTTTCCTGTATTAGTCCCACGCAAGTGTTGATACATGAGGCCCCAGGTGCCTCTGATCACCCAACATGTGCGGGGTGGGTCCAACATCATCAGTGATGAGTGGCGTGCTCCCTGCATTAGGGTATGTGCACCACACGGTAAACCATAGCAGGTCCTACGTTGATCCCCTTACTGGAGCCCATACCCAACATATCAAAAGGGCCTGGAGAACTTACAAAGAGAAGATTTGGAGGCTCAGGGGAAACCGAACAGAAACCTTGCTTCAAGACCACCTTGCAGTCATTGAGTGGACTGGATGGCTTGCCAAAAAGCACCGTCATGGTGCATTTGGTAGGTTAATTCATGACATTTCAAGAAAATACAGGTAGTGTGTTGTTTTTTGGCAAGCCATTCAGTCCACATAGTCATTGTGTGCGTGCGTGTGTGTGGGAGAGGGAGGAAGAGAGAGAGAAATTAAAAGAGCTTGTGTTTTATTTTTCTATATTATGTGATCACAGACTGTTGTTATTTGAAGATGTTTGTCAAAGAATCTTTGAAGGTGTTCAGTGTTTAGTAGGTCATCCAAAAGTTAGTTTACATCCTGGGGTTGTACACCATGTAGCCTGTGAGCTGGGGTGTGTCAGTTCACCTTTTTTTTTTTTTCCTTTTTACACACTTATCTTTGGAACATTTGAAAATTGTGTCTTTGTTTTACTGTAAAACACTTGTTGCACTTTAAAGGGCTAGTTCGCGCCAAAAATAACATCTTTTTCCTATGGCTTACTCAAACCACACAGCCTTTTTCATTCTTTTATTTTGGTCACATTCCTTGGCCAACAATTTGATGATAGCCAAATTTTCCTCCAGTGTTTAACTATGGAGACTTATGGAGACTCAAGGGCCTTGGGTCTCCAAAGGGATCCCACCACTTCCCATCAAATTATTAGCTTAGGACAGTGAAGGCTTTGTGGGTTGACAGAAAATAAGTCAAGTTTACTTTAAATTTTATAAAATGTTTTTGTTTGACGTGTGTATTTAAAAGAGCTTTTATTGTTTGGGACCAATAAAACTGACACTTTGTATATCTTTGCTTCTGTGTCATTTATAAATGCTTTATAAATGCTTTTTAAAGCATAGATAGTCCTCACTTTAGATGGGCTCACAGAAAATACTTAACTAATGGGTAACTAATGAGTAGTAACTGCATTAATAAGCATTAATAAGTTATTCATTGCATATAAATCAGTGTTTGTAAAACATACATAGTTGCTAACCCTTTATAAAGTATGAACAATTATCAATGGTTATCAATGAGCAACAAAACATTTATAACCGGGTTTATTAAGTGCTTAGTAATGCATAAATAATGCTATACAGATCTATAACTATGTATGCTATATATGTCTATAACGGTCTTTTCTAATGCTTAGTAATGTATTAACAAATTATTTACAAATGATGAGTTAACGATGAATTAAGCACTTTACTAATGTTTAACTAATGGTTATTAATGTATTAGTTGAGCATTTTTAACTGTATTTTCTAATGCTTTGTAATGCATTACTAATGATGAATTCATGATGAGTTCATGAGGAATTAAGGATTAACTAATGCTTAAATTATGCTTAAATTATGCTTAACCAATGCTTAACTAATGCTTAATAGTGTATAGTTATTGTAAAGTGTTTCCAAAGTAATAAAAGAAAGCCATTTTAAAACACAAGATACGGTAAGAATAAGAAGAAACAAAAGTAAAAATGCAGTAATGTATATATCTGTACATTATGAAATATAACAAACAGGAATGAATGATCTAAATGATATGAAACCCGATAATTGCACAAGTGAAACCCAGTGTTATTGCACGGATAAAGATATATTTTATTGCACTTAGATCAATGTAATCAGTAATATATGTTGGTTGAGGGGGACAGGTTCAACTGGACTTGTTGTTGACTGCAGTGATAGCTCTCGGGAAGAAGCTATCCCTGAGTCTGTTGGTCCTTGTTTTGTGTGATCTGTACCTTCGGCCCGACGGTAACAGGTCAAACAGGTGGTTTCCGGGGTGGTATGAGTCCTTGATGATGTTGCCAGCTCTGCTCAGGTAGCGAGATTTGGCAATGTCCTCCAGGCTGGGCAGAGGGCAGCCTGTGATCTTCTGGGCTGTGCAGATGACCCTCTGTAGTGCTCTTCTGTCGGCTGCAGAGCAGCCCGCATACCAAACTGTGATGCAGTATGCCAGGATGCTCTCTATGGTGCCTCTGTAGAAGGTCACCAGTAACTTCTCCTCCAGGTTATTTCTCCTGAGCACTCTCAGGAAGTGGAGTCGCTGCTGGGCCTTCCTCACCACAGCAGAAGTATTTGTGGTCCAGGAGAGGTCCTCTGATATCTGCACACCCAGGAATCATATAGTGTGGACCCTTTCCACACAGTCCCCGTGGATGTAGAGTGGGGCTGGGTCCACTCTGCCCTTCCTGAAGTCTATGATGATTTCTTTAGTTTTTGTGGTGTTCAGTTGGAGGTTGTTTACTGAACACCACGCAGACAGTCTGTTGACCTCATCCCTGTAGTTGGACTCATCTTCCACTGAGATGAGTCCGACCACGGTGGTGTCGTCCGCAAACTTTATGAAAGTGTTTGAGAGATGGGTCAGGGAGCAGACCTCAGCTGGCACATGTTCAGGTGGAAGTTTGCCTCTACCTGCAGTTTAAATATTGAACACAGAGATATGCTGGAGCTCTGCTCCATCTACAGTTGAAACCTGAAGTTTACATACACTACAATAGGACACATAGCTTTTTTTTTCTCACTGACTGAAGCTAAATTAGACTTAACCTCTTCTGTTTCAGGTCAGTTAGGATTACCAAAATTATTACTTTTTGCTAAAGGCCACAATAATGAGAGAGAGTATATTTTAGAAATTTTTTTTATTACTTTCTTCAAGGTTAAAAGTTTACATACATTTCCTTAGTGTTTAGTAGCATTGCCTTTGAACTGTATGACTTGGGTAAAATGTTTTGAGTATTCTTCCACAAGCTTCCTTCAGTACTCTACTGGAATTCTGGCCCATTCTTCCTGACAGAACTGGTGTAACTGAGTCAGGTTTGTAACTGAGTCAGGTTTTTCAGCCGCCTTGCTCACACACACCTTTTTCAGATCTGCACACAAATTTTTTATGGGATTCAGATTAGGGCTTTGTGATGGCCACTCCAAGACATTTACTTCATTGTCCTCAAGCCACTTTTTAACTGTTTTGGCAGTATGCTTAGGGTCATTGTCCATTTGGAAGACCCATTTGCACCCTAGTTTTAGCCTCCTGGCTGATGTCTTGAGATGTTGCTTTAATATTTCCAGGTAATGTTCTTTCTTCATGATGCCATCTATTTTATGAAGAGCTCCAGTTCCTGCTGCAGCAAAACAACCCCTATAACATGATACTGCCACCCCCGTGCTTCACAGTTGGGATGGTGTTTTTAGGTCTACAAGCTTCCCCCTTTTTCCTCCAAATGTTACGGTGGTCTTTATGGCTAAACAGCTCCACTTTAGTTTCATCAGACTACAGGACATATCTCCAGAAGTTAAGGTCCTTGTCTTGGTGTCTTTTTGCAAACTGTAATCTGTCTTTTCTATGTTTCTTGAGGAGTAATGGCTTCCTTCTTGCTGAGTAGCCGTTCAGCCCATGTCGGTGCAGGACTTATTTTACTGTGGATCGATCAATCAAATCAAATTTAATTTATGTAGCGCCAATTCACAACAGTTGTCATCCCAAGACCCTTTCCAAAGAAAAAGAGCTGGTCTAGACCACACTCATTGTTTGATGAATTATCAAGACCCAACCTAAGATGGGATTTGGCCTTTGTCATCTAACATGAGTAACAGTGGCAAGGAAAAACTTCCTTTGAAAAGGCAGAAACCTTGGGTAGGACAGACAGCCACCAGGTTGCTGGTGGGTTGGGGAGGAATACAGAGAGATAGGGGGAGAGAGAGAGAGAGAGAGAGAGAGAGAGAGAGAGAGAGAGAGAGAGAGAGAGAGAGATAGAGGGAAGGAGAGAGAGAATGAGTAAAGGAGAGGGAGGGAGAGAGAGTAGGGAACCATGGTGAGAGAGAGACAGTCAGGCAGATCTGCAGCAGCCAACCGTCTGTAGCATCAGTCCAGAGCAACCTAGGAGACTGGGGGGCTCAGAGACATACAGATCTGGTTAGCAATTAGATGAGAGAAAATGGCTTCAATGTACAGGATAATGAAATAACTAATTATGGACTATGTTAAATTAATTTAAGGTGATTAAAGTTGACATTCAATGGCAGTTTACTCTAGTTTTATTTTATTGATGTCAGTTAGGCTGACGTACGTGTCTGCAGCAATGGTCTAGAGGAGCCTAAGAGATGGAGGAGCTCAGGGTCTGAGGTGGACAATCATAGACGATGCAGCTGGGGTCAGGCAGTTCCACAGCAGACTTTCTGCAGCATCAGTCCAGAGGAACCTAAGAGAGAGACACTCAGAGAGAGAGAAATGTGGTTAGTGACTTATATGGGACATAACGATCTGAAGGAGAGAGAGGGACAGACAGGAGCTCAGTGTGCCAGATAACCCCTGCAGTCTAAACCTATAGCAGCATAACTAAGAGCTGGTTCAAATCAGCCCCAATGATAAGCTTTATCAAAGAGGAAGTCTACTCTTAAAAGTTGAGAGGGTGTCTGCCCCACCAAACCTTGAGTGGTAAATGATTCCAGAGGAGAGGTGCCTGATAGCTGAAAGCTCTTCCTCCAATACTACTTTTAGAGACATTTGTTACAACGAGCAGACCTGCAGACTATGAGCGTAACGGTCTAGATGGAAAGTAAGGTATTACAAGCTCTTTGAGATATGAGGGAGCCTGGCCATTAAGCGCTTTATATGTCATAAGGAGGATTTCAAACTCAATTCTAGATTTTAATAGGGAGCCAATGAAGAGAGGCTAAGACAGGAGAGATGTGCTCCCTTTTTCTGGTTCTAGTCAATACCCGAGCTGTAGCGTTTTGGACCAGCTAAAGAGTCCTTTAAGACTTATTTGAGCAGCCTGATAGGAGAGAGTTCTGCATCACTCTGAGACAGTATGCATCAAATTTTTGAGATATTGCGCAGTTGGAAAAAAGCTATCCTAGAGATTTGTTGAATGTGGGAGCTAAAGGACAAATCCTGATCAAATAAAACTCCCAAATTTCGTACAGTGGGGCTGGAAGCCAGACTTATGCCATCTAGCATAGCTATGTTTTTAGAGAATGCCTCTTTAAGGTGTTCAGGACAAGAACTTCAGCGTTGTCTGAGTTGAGCATCAGAAAGTTATTGGTCATCTAGGATTTTATATCTTTGAGACAAGCTTTTAATTTGCAAACCTGATTTGTTTCTTCTGGCTTCATGGATAAGTATAACTGGGAGTCATCCACATAACAGTGGAAATTAATCGAGTACTTCCTCATAATTTTACCCAGAGGAAGCATGTACAAGGTAAAGAGGATTGGACCAAGCACTGACCCTTGCGGGACCCTGTAGCAGACCTTGGTGTGCGCAGAGGATTCATTATTGACATGGACAAACTGAGATCGATCCGTTAGATAAGATTTAAACCAGGAAAGAGCAGTTTCTGCTATGCTGATAGATTGTTCTAGTCTCTGGAGCAGGATGCGGTGGTCGATCATGTCAAACGCAGCACTAAGATCCAATAGGACAAGAACAGAGAGAAAACCCAGTGTCCAAAGCCTTGAGTAGGTCATTTGGATATTGGTCTATAGTTAGCTAGGGAACCTGAGTCAAGAGTAGGCCTTTTAAGGAGAGATTTAATCAGCGCACTCTTAAAAGACTGGGGAACATATCCTGTTAATAAAGACGTATTGATCAAGTTAAGCAAGGACACACTAATTAGAGGAAGAGTTTCCTTCAGCAGTTCAGATGGAATTGGGTCTAAAAGGCATATTGATGGTTTGGCTGCCAAAACCACTGAAATTAACCCGGGGAGGTCAATAGGTGCAAAGTTACTAAGGCGCACCAGAGGCCTTAGGGGCTCTTCAACAATTTCAGAGTTATCTAAGAGAGAGACACCTGTTGAAGGCAGGAGATTACTAATTTTACCTCTTATTTTTAAGATTTTTTTATTAAAGAAGCTCAAGAAGTCATTGCTGCTGAGGGCTTAAGGGATACACGGCTCAATGGTGCGCTGACAGTCCGTCAGCCTGGCTACAGTACTGAAGAGATACCTGGGGTTATTCTTATTTTCTTCAATAAGAGACCAGTAGTAAGTTGCCCGAGCATGTTGCAAGGCCTTCTTATATTTGTCAAGACAATCCCACCAGAGAAAACGAGCTTCAGCTGTTTTGGGAGAGTTCCAAATCCTTTCTCATCTTCATAATAACTGTTTCAGCTCACAAGTGAATAATAACACTTTCTTACCAGCTTCAGCCATCATCTTCACAAGGTCTTTAGCTTTTGTTCTGGGGTTGATTTTCACGTCGGACTAAAACACGTTCATCTCTGAGACACAGAGCCCATCTCCTTCCTGAGTGGAGCGATGGCTGGAGAGTCCCATGCTGTTTATACTTGCGTATAATTGTTTGCACAGATGAACTCGGCACCTTCAAGCATCTGGACATTGCACCCAAGGATGAACCAGACTTGTGGAGCTCCATGATTCTCTCCCTGATTTCTTGGCTGATTTCTTTTGACCCATGATTTCAAACAAGGAAGCAGAGTGTTTGAGGTGTTGCCTTAAAATACATCCCCAGGTATGCCTTCAATTAACTCACATGTTGTCAGTTAACCTATCAGGAGCTTCAAAAGTCTTGACATCATCATCTGGGCTTGTGTATCTAAACTTTTGACCTCAAAGTAAGTACTATAAAATTCTCTAAGAAATTCTCTCTCTCTCATTATTGTGACATTTAGCAAAGTTAAATAATTTAGGTAATCCTAACAGACCTGAAACAGGATAGGTTTAGTCTGATTTAACTTCAGACAGTGAGAAAAAAAGTGTCATGTAGACTTCTGGTTTCAACTGTAACTACATCTGATACAGTCTCGAGTGAGCCTCAAGCAACCTGCAGCCAAACCTGTGTTGGATTTCAGTGAACAGTGACACAGAATATGCTTTAGAAAGTCACTCACAAGGACTCGGTTACCCTATCACATGACCAGGTACACTAAAGCCCCCCCGAACATTACCACTCCCTCTCAGCCTTCGCTCCCCATGCCCACCCAAGTCCAGGCTTCCACCGCAGTGGAAAGAGGTCTGGTCCCACCATGGAGATGATGGATTGATGCCTCACTTACGGGAAAGGCCGGGGCCTTCAGATAAACAAGCACAGGGCTGTATTAAATAAGAGAGAGAAAGAAAACGTTCTACCTTTTAGCTGCAGCGAAGGTTAGGGACACAGGAATGTGGTTCATGCTGTATGTGTTAAAAGCTGAAGCTGACAGGCTGGGTTATATCAAGTCTGTGTTCAGTAGTTTGACTCAGGTCAATTCTCATCTCTAAATGAAGTCAGTGTGACCTGTTTTTTGTGTCCTAATTGCTTTTCCAAATTAGCAGATTACATTAAGATTGTATCTGCACCTTGAACATCTGCCTTGACACAGTTCCTCCATCATAAAGCCAGCTTTTAGGAACTCCTGTGAATCCTCAACAGAGGAGACATTTTTTCCCTATACTTTCCTTCTGTAGACATGTGAAGCAATGATCCATTAGAAGCCAAATCAACAGGGAAATTGGGCTAGATCTTTGCCCTTCCCAATGTGGTATAAAAGCCATTTTACTCATTACCCTGCCATAAGTAGCATTCAACAACATAACTCCCGACTGGTCCTGATGGGAGTAATTTGATCGTCCAACAATCTGATCCTGGCAAATTAAATTCTGTGTCATTTCTTTGCCAAAAAAAAAGGGACAAGGCCCTCAATTCAGCAGTGTCACACAGTGACACAGACAAAATGCGTTGATTTAAGTGACCATAAATGATGATTAACCAAAGCTCTGCAGCAGTCTGGTTCTGCCAAAGTCAGGAAAGTCGATGTTACCTAAAGAAAAACGGCTGTTGAGTTTTAGCTGTATAAAGAAGAGGAAATTAATTAAATACAGGGCGGGTGGTTTGGCGCCATGGAAAGAATACACAATTTAGAGTCCTGTGCCAAGGAGCCAAATGGACAAAATGAAGGTGATCAGTCATATTTTGCTGCTTTTTGACATTAAGCATATGTTTTTTTTCTAAGAGGTCAGCTAAGCAATTTGGACAAATTGGAGAAAATTGCAGAGGTAAACACAAGGAGAGGTGTGTTTCTTTTACTTTTTTTCTTTCTACGACTCATTTTCAGACACTGTTATGTTAAGGCAATCCCTAACCTGAGTTTTCTGTGACGGTAACAGTGAGACAAAATGACTCCATTAGGGCCATCAGGGGCAGGACTGGGTTTTGGTCTTTGACTACAACTGCATTTACCAAGACCAACTCAAACTGTAAGTCTGAGACCCAGAAAATACTTAGTCAACTGATAAAAATGTAATGCGTTTAAAAAAAAAAAGAAGGAAAAATCAGGGTAAAAAAGTATCTACCCACGAAATGTAAACCTGCTGTGTGGAGCTACAAACCCTCTCTGGTGCACATATATTAAAATTTGCCCAAAATTGGCTGTAATACTGTGTTGTTTTCCCCACATACAGATACTGTAGTGCAGCTAAGTTTTTCGGATCAGCTTCAAAACTGAACTTTCCACAGCTAAAGTACTGTGGTGGGTTTCATTCCTTCGATGCCGTGGTTCCACAATGTCCAAGGTCTTGGACATCATTCCCTGTTCACAGGATGGATATACTCCATTTCTCCTGTGCAACAAAGAACTTGGAATGGGGGAAGCTTTGATTTGCATAAGGCCAGTCCAAAAGAGATTGACCTAGAGGTTTTTTTTTTTTTAAGTTGTTGTATTTGATTCTTTCAAGTATAAGTGAGTACTGGCAGAGACTCCAACATATTGAACCCCCAAAATTAAGTATGACTGAACAAAATCCACCAAGCTCTAGCTTAAAAAATGTTTGGTGGCTTGATGGTGCATGTTTATGATATTATTGTGTCCCGTTTGTTCTAGCATCTGCCCAGTGTGACCCTCACTCCTCAACTGCACCAATGCTGGAATGAGTCAACTGTGCAGAAACCTTTACTTTCTCTAAGATTGATGGCCACATCGACCACTGCCGGGCCATCCCCCTGAACCCTTTGCCCCCAGTAGCCATATAGTAGTTGATTCCTTGTGTTTCTAGTCTGGTTTTACTTCACTAGTTTTCCCTTCTTTGTTAATCACCCATGAGTTTCACCTGTGTCTCGTCTGCCTTGCCGTTGCTCGTTTCCCAGTGTGTATATAGTCCCTGTCTTCCCCTTTGTTGTGACACTCAAGGCACACCTATTATGCAAAAAAGGCTAGCCTTTAAAACATGTGTTTTTACTCCTATTATGAAAAATATCTATAAATGTGCATAATTATTTACTGATGCCAAATTAAATGTAACAAAGACAACTATATTACTCATGAAACATTTATTAACAAAATATTTTAATTATTGATTTTAAACTTTATCAAATTAGGCTTCATCAAAGCAACAACACATTAATTTAAACAAGACAGTTCACAAAACTGAAAATGAGGCAAACGAAACTCAGCAGAAAAAAAAGTTTTCATTCCTGCCCTAAAGCTTGGCCTTTAACTCGTTGAGAATCTCAAATATGTCTGGCAGTCTCAACACTGGTGGTTGGTTATTTGCTCTGCACAAGAAAGCGCTCCATTTTCCCTCTCTCTGTTTTAACGTTGTTTTAGAATTCCCATCTGCACACTGCGCAAACAGTGAAATCTGTGGTTCTCTTCGAGAAATTTTTGTTTTAAGAATTGTTTTTAGGTATTTTGCTCATTTGACAGACACAATCTTCGGTGCACCTGGTTAGTAGATCAGCCCCAAGACCTCTAACTTGTTATATTTTTATCATTCACATATAACAAAGCTGCCTTCTCTATCTCTACTTTTAAAAGCGATGGTTCTTTGCAAAATACCTCTTCTCTTAAGTATTTAGTCTTTCAGACTGTTTTTTTTTTTCGCAGACCATCTTGGATAGATCATCTGGCCAACACCAGAAAGTGATGATGAGAATGGCAACCGCAGCATGGAGGAGACATGCCTAGTCACAGGCTTTTTGAGAGACTACATTGAAAATGGTCAGATTGTAAACATTATCGCAAAAAAACATGAAAATAGACCTTTTTTTCCAAGAGTTGTTGCGAATAATTCACCTTTACTTCAAAGTTATGGCAACATGTTGGTGAAAAACCATTTTGCATTGAAGCAGTGATATGAAGGTTTAGGTAAACTTCAAAAAGTTATGATGTACAGTATCCTGATTCACAGGCTTAAAGTTCCTTATTACTGTTTTTGTAGGGTTCAGGTGGGAACTAAAGAAAAAGAACTTCTGATGTTTTGGAGAGGCTTTTTCAAGGTCCTTTACTAATGTACTTTTCAACCCAACAATAAATCAATCTGTATTATAGTAAGCAATATCAGATTTATTTTATATAAATTGTTCTTTCTGGCAATTATCATTTCTTTAAGTCCCCATCTTTTTGGCCATTCAGTGATGATAAGTTTGAGCTCCCTCTGTGCTTCAGTTGTTTCTGCCCTCTTTTCCCAACAGTGGGAGAAGTTCCCCACCACCTTCCTGCACAGCCTTATTGCTTTTGACTCTATGTCATCTTTTAATGTATGTATGCATGTCCTGTAATACAAAATGATACAAAACAGAGTAATTTATGAAAGTTGACATGTGATTCGAGGTCTTCAACTTAGGAAATAAACACATGTTCACACTCTCTCCCTCCCTCCAACTCTCACATTGTGTCTCTCTCTCTCTCTCTCTTCACACAAAAAAATCACACACACACGCATGCGCCCTCATATATGCCATGATACTAATTTACGTACTGATGTCGAGATGTAACCAGTGCCCAAAACACTGCTGGTGTTTTAGACATTCAACTGTCTTTTATGGCTTTGTGGTGTTTTTTTAAGTGTTGATGAAGGTTCGTAGTGTTACCTCCTGATGTAGCAACAGTAGCATGGCAGGTTCTGCACACGTTGCTGGTGTTATCTTTTTTAGACAATATAAATCCATATGACTACCATGCTGCTGCCGCTCTTTAGTACAAAACTTTCTGCAGTGTCAGCTTCTGTCGAGCATTAGCCCAATAAGCCCATAGTGCAAGAATGCGCAGCGTTGACTTCTCCCCTTCCTGCCTGCTCTGGTTTGCTCTGCTCGCAAGTCACGTGACCAGCCAAAATCGCAGCCTTTGCAGTTAGAAAATTGCATTCTATTACATTGCAATGTTGGTTTGAATTCAATTAATTGTTCAGCCTTACCTCGAAGCCTTGAATTTAAAACCTTCAAGTTTTCTTTTTTATTAAAGTAGGCATGTGTGAGGTTTACATTACATTGCAAGTTTTAGAGTGAAGAGAGTGTTAAAAACGTGAATCAGTTTGATTAACAAAGGACACAAATGTTGGCATTTGGTAAGTAAAGATTTACCAAGTAGTTGTGCTGTTGTAAAGATGTGAGTGAATATATCTCTTGGATATTGTTAGAATAATGTGCATAAATGTATATAGAAGTTATCATTATTCCTCATATTCTTATGTAAGAGTTTATACTACAAGTATTAACTGCTTTGACATCTTTTTATGCATTATATAAGAGTATTTTTATCATATAAGAGTGTTTTCTAACTTCTCTCTTCAATAGCTTAACTACACAGTACACAATGTTTCTTTCAGTTTTCTGTGACCGTGTTTTTTTCCTATCAGCAGGTGTGGGTGTGGGGGTGAAGTATCCTCCGCTGTGAATCATGGAAATTAGAAGAGGAGCCGCTCTTATCAGAAGGAGTTCGTTAGATGCCGCCTTGACCTTCACATATTCACAGTTGTTCATTATTATGCTTTATGAGAGTGCTTACGTTGCTACACAAATTTTTCCCCACCCTTTAGAAACATTGTGTGACCAGGGAGAACCCTAAATAAAAGAGACTGAAAAAGAGACCGAAATGGTACCTGAAGCTATCTCGGTCCATTCTCCTCGAGTATATACCATTGTCTTTCTCTTCTTTATATGTTATCAGGTAAATGTTGCAGATTTTAGACCCAACATTTCTTTGGTCCTTCGAGCCGGATTCCAATAGACCTGACGATTCCAGCAGGTGAGGTGGATGACAGATAAGACCGTTGCCACGGCAGACTCTTTAGGATGAGTCTTAAAGACCTCTTCGAGGAACTGGACTCGATCCGCCTGCTGGGATCCGACGGTTGACGGAAATCCGAAGCCAAGGGGAAAGACAAGTGGTGAGTTGGTCTTTTATAAAAAGGAACGTGGAATGATTGAGATTCGAAGGAGGGGCAGGTCCTACAAATCCGTTGAAAAGGACGAACGGGTCCTACAAATCTGCTAAATAAGGATGAACGGGTCCTACAAATCCATTGAAAGAAGACGCGCGGGTCCGGTGTTGTACCGTGGACAAAGGCCTGATTGAGAAAATTCTGCAGAACAAAACACGTGTTAAAAGTGTGATTGTGAAAGTGTGAGAGTGATTGGAATAGAGATATATCACTAGATATATCCTATTCATACCAAAACAGTGGGATTGTAAGTAGTGACCTTATTGTGGAAGCAAAGGCAAGAATTCTCCACTCGTAAGATTAGAAGCGAGAATTACCACATAAGGAATTTTTATCACTACCCCATTGAAAGAACCCAGCTTAATAGGACACCCTAGGTGTCACCTAAGCTGGACCAAAACACATAAAAATGGGGACGGGAGCCAGTAAGGCTAAATTAGACAAACTAAAAAGTCAAGACTGGAAAGTTTTCCAGACAGAGCCCAAAAAATTACAATTCCTCGAATTATGGGTAACTAAAATTTGGATTTGATGGCAGCCTAAGAACAAGCCAATTAAATAAACTACAAGATAGGCCCAGACCAGGAGGAGCAAATCAAAGAGGGACAGGTTGCTGGGCATGTGGAAAGGAGGGACATATAGCCCGCAGTTGCAAGAACAAATCAAAGGGAGGAAGGCGTGAGCAGTCAGGACGAGATCAAAAGCTATAAGTAAAGACAACTTTAATAATAATAATAATAAAAATAATACTGATAATAATGCAGAAATGAAAGGTAGAAAAGGTAGTTAAAAAGGCAGAAAGGTTTAATGCAGACTGCAAATTTTTAGCAAGTTAAATTCTCTGTACAGTCTCTGTTCTCTGCACAAATGATAAAATGATTCATCGGGGGCCAGTTACGACCTTGACTTCTCCAGAGACACAGCAGCCAAAGAATCCCTCCCTATGCAGAAGCATGTAGCTATTAAAAGACAAAACTGTGACTTAACTGTTACAGTCTATGAAGTGCAAGTTGTACATGTAGAAGTGTCGTTGGAAAAGAAGAGGTTTTCTGACCTCAGCTGGCATCCCTGTTAAACATTTGAACCAACTGATTGATATTATACCTTATTGGAACTTAAAGAAGTAACCATAGTAAAGTGCAGAGAACACCAAAGCTAACTTGGGATTAAAGCCCTCCCTATAATACCATTTAACGTAAGATTAACTCCAAATGTGACAATGAATTTCATACTATATGAGATAAATAGGACGACTATGGGATAATAAGAGAGATGATAAACCATTTGATGACTATGACAGAGAGAACAAGAAAGAAGCAGGTTAAGAGGCAGGAATTTCAATAGAGAAGGCGATAGAGGAAGTAGACATTTTGACAAAGGTTATGAATCACAAGAGCAGAGAGGTGAAGAACAGTACCCTGACCAAGGTCGTGAACCACAACATCAGAGAATTGCAGAGCTTTGGTCACTAGGTGAAGAGCTGTAGAAAAAAGTATCAAGCATGAGTAGAAGAGGGAGAGACAGCAAGTGTTATTTGACAGAAATGAAGAGAAAGTGTGAACAGAGAGGAGACAGAGGAGGAAGAAGTGCTAAACTTGAAGAAGATAAATAAATATATATATGTTTTTGATAGATAGATAGATAAATATACTTTATTGATCCCAAACTGGGAAATTCTCTTGTTATAGCAGCAAAAAGAAAATATAAAACTAAATATAAGAGGTACAATGCAGACTAAAAATACTAAGTATATATAAGAAATACAGGCTAAATATCCTAAGAGATAAAAGTGAGATATGAAGAACGTGGGCTATTGAAATGAGTAATAAATATGAAATGAGTGATAAATATGAAATGAGTAATAAATATGGAATGAGAAATATTACAGATGGGATGATAGATATACAGACGATTTAAGGTGCTCGGAAATATGATGTGATAGGAGTTTTTTTTTTTTTTTTGTAAAAGTACTATAAAGCAGACAGGTGTGAGTCCCTGTCTGACATATGTGAGTTATTTAACAGTGCAATAGCTTGTGGCAGGACAGGTTTCCTCTATCTGTCCCTTCGACAGCGGAGCTGCAACAGTTTGTTGGAAAAGGAATACATTATGCAGACATAAAACCGCAGATATAGCTAATGATTCATGGTTTACCTGTAACCTTTTTGTGTGACTCCAGTATAAAAAGAAAAAAAAAAAACAGCTCTTGGACATAAACTGCCACAGATTAGGTTTTCCAAACGAAAGATTTTTGTCTGATCAGCAAACAGAGAGAGCTTTAAAGGCAGTAATAGCGAGTCATGGGCCTTGCCATGTCTCGACAGGAGGGATGTGTGTCGTAGTTAATCAACATTTTACCCCCTATTGATTCATAAATTATTTAAAAAAATAATAATAATAATTAACTATTTGATTTGTTCAGTTTGTGGTAGACATAATGCTCAAGACAGTATAAAACCAAACAGAGGCAAATTTCCACCAACCAATGCATCATTTGAAGCCATACACATGGACTTCATAGAATTAAATCAGTGTGAGAGAAAGAAATACTGTTCAGTGTTAATAGATCCTTTCACTAAATGGATAGAATTATTTCCTGTCACCAATCCAGATGCATTAACAGTAGCAAAAATCCTGCGTAGAGAAATAATTTCTTGATTTGGCATTCCAAAACGAATCTACAGTGACAATGGAACTCATTTTGTAAATGAAATAAATAAATAATAACTAGAAAATGCTATTTCTGAAGAAATTGCGAGATGGATTGCTTGAGCTAAAATTGTAATTGCTAAGCTGCTATTGTAAATGGTTTAAGTTCAAAAATTATGTGAAAGAGATGAGATTTGAAGATTCAAAAAAGTTTAAATCAGTTTAATTGAGTTGGAATTAGTTTGAAAAAATTGAATACTGAGTGAAGAATGAAATGATTTAAAACTGAAAAATTAAAATGATCATAATCTGGAAGTATAGAGGAGTTGAAGGCTTTTAAAGTTGTGTAAAGAAAATGTGAGAAAAGGGCCAATTTAAAAATTCCGTAATATATTTCTAATAAGAAAAATTGGTTGGAAAACCTGGACTATCTCAGAAAGTATGAATGTTAGGAAAATTTTGAATATAAGCTGAAATCTCCTGAAGTTTGAATGGTTTTGAATACGTTGAAGGAAGTGGAAGGAATAAAAAAAAAGGGTACTGCTAAGGACACCCACAGCAGTAAAAATAGCACAAAGAAGTAATTGGATACATCTTTCCCATTGCAAAAAAAACCTATATGGGTTTTAGTTAGGAAAGTCTGACTTCAAAGGGGGGCGTCCTTATAGTGGGCGTTCGTCTCAATGTCAGTGAAGATTAGATGGTGTTGAATTCCTTAGGAGCTTAGGAAAATGGGGAAGTTAAGTATCTTACTTCTGCTAAACCTGATACTGTTAATTTACCTACTAAAACATTATTTACAACTTCAGATGAACTTAAGGAAGGAAAGAGAAGTGACAACAACAATAGTCCTCACATCCTGTGTGACAACCAATCAAAAATCACATTCAGCTGTTCTGAAGGCGACCATGTGCAGAGAGGAAACCTGAGAGACAGTGAGCAGGGGTATGAATCACCCAGACGGACACCACAGTTGCTTCATGCGGTGAAGACACTGAGAACTTTACCATAGCTTAACTGCTACTAGGCGTTTGTGTTATTCTGTTTACAATGGGATTTTGTGTATGCTTGTTTTATCAATAAACACTTATACTTATGTTTATTAAAGGTACATCAAAAAATTAAAAAAAATTAATTTAAAAAAAAATGGTGGAAGAATAATATGAATAAAGATATGAATAAAATATAGTGGGAATGCTCCGCAATCCCTCTCAATAAATCATAATAAAAAAACTTATTTGAAGTGAACATGTGGTACAGATATGCAAAAATATCTAGTAAAAATGAAGAATCAGTCTAACTTCTATGTCTGTACTAGGAATTCCCTAACCATAACAAAAGTGTATGTGTTTTCTGTAGCTGTACCTGAATGACAGCAGACTGGTAATAGGGCCTTAGTGACCTTAATCCTAACTGTTGTAACTTTCCAGACCAGTGTGGCAAATTTAACCTCTGCAGTTAGTCTTATTCCTTTGTTGAGCCACTCCAGAGTAAAAGAAACTAGTAAACAGAGTCAGACCCGACTTATATAGATAGTTCCTCGTGAGGTACCAGATGAGTATAAACTAGTAAATCAAGTTTCTGCAGGCTTTGAGTCTCTCGTCTGTCCTTGGTGTACAATGAACAAAAATATAGATCAAATCAGAATCAACTACATCCATTTCAACGTTCAAAAGCTAGGTAATTGGACTGAGGCTGGTTTTTAGGACCGGTCACTCGCAGTTATCTGCAACATCCCTGATGGCTTTCCAAAACCGTATAGCCCTTGACATGCTGCTCGCAGAAACAGGAGGTGTATGTGCCATGTTTGGAGAAATGTGTTGCACGTTCATTCCTGATAACACTGCTGCTGATGGCAGCCTCACTCGAGCCATAGAGGGCCTAAAAAAGCTTAATGGCAAAATGAAAGACCACTCAGGAATAGATAACTCCTTTTGGGACGATTGGATGAATGTCTTTGGAAAATACAGAAATCTTGTAGATTCAGTCCTAATCTCTGTTGCTGTTTTTGCAGCTAATTTGACCTTGTGTGGATGTTGTTGTATTTCTGTATTTGTTCTCTTCTTAACCGTCTTATCACCACAGCGTTGTCCCCTGTGGAGCAGCAGATGCAGGAGTTGTACCCGCTGCTCCATCAGCAGGACGAGGAGGACAGACTTGATGACACTCAATGGCCTGACCTGTGCCCCAGTCCGGATGATGAGTATAATTCTGACTAAAGCAACATCTTGTTCCTCCCTGTGTAAATTCTTTGTAGTCATAAACAGGAACTCGCAGCTGAAAATCGAGAGAAGTGGCTGAACTAGAGGGACTATGAGAATTTGAGTAAAGTAATGATAAACAGGAGGGAAATGTTAGAATAATGTGCATAAATGTATATAGAAGTTATCATTATTCCTCATATTCATATGTAAGAGTTTATACTACAAGTATAAACTGCTTTGACATCTTTTTATGCATTATATAAGAGTATTTTTATCATATAAGAGTGTTTCCTAACTTCTCTCTTCAATAGCTTAACTACACAGTACACAATGTTTCTTTCAGTTTTCTGTGACCGTGTTTTTTTCCTATCAGCAGGTGTGGGTGTGGGGGTGAAGTATCCTCCGCTGTGAATCATGGAAATTAGAAGAGGAGCCGCTCTTATCAGAAGGAGTTCGTTAGATGCCGCCTTGACCTTCACATATTCACAGTTGTTCATTATTATGCTTTATGAGAGTGCTTATGTTGCTACACAAATTTTTCCCCACCCTTTAGAAACATTGTGTGACCAGGGAGAACCCTAAATAAAAGAGACTGGGCGGAAATACCTTTCAGAGTGGTTTCGAGATGGTACCTGAAGCTATCTCGGTCCATTCTCCTCGAGTATATACCATTGTCTTTCTCTTCTTTATATGTTATCAGGTAAATGTTGCAGGTTTTAGACCCAACAGATATGAATACAGCTCTTGGTCTTGCACCCTCACTTAAGCTCATATGGTTCTGGCTGCCACTGTATCAACTGCTGGCATCAATCAATCAATCAAATTTTATTTATATAGCGCCAGTTCACAACAGTCGTCATCTCAAGACGCTTTTTAAAGAACAAGAGCAGGTCTAGACCACGCTCATTGTTTGATGATCAAGAACCAACCTAAGATGGGTTTTGGCCCATCTCAATTAACATGAGTAGCAGTGGCAAGGAAAAACTTCCTTTTAACAGAAAACTTGGGCAGGACCCGACTCATGCCAGACAGCCACCATGCCGCTGCTGGGTTGGGGAGGAATGTAGAGAGATGGAGGGAGAGAGAGAGGGAGAGAGAGAGAGAGAAGAGGGGAGAAGGCAGGGGGAGAGAGAGAGAACAAGATAAGGGGAAGGAGAGAGAGAATGAGTAGGGAGGGGGAGGGAGAGAGAGTAGAGAATGAGGGTGAGAGAGAGAGACAGGGGACACCAGAAACAACAGCAACAACAACAGCTCATGTAATGGTGAAGTAGGCATGTGGCTGTGTAGATGTCCAGTGCATCTGTTATGGCTATTGTTGTTTGTATGTGTTTTTCCCTCTTTTGCCTTCTGTAGATCTGTCAGATGGAGTTGCTGATTGGCAATCAGCTTCACCTGCTCCTTAGGGTGTTTTAAGTTATAACGTGGAAATATTAAGCCATCTTGTGTTAATTTATCATTGTTTAAAACAATCTGTCAGTACAGATAGGGACATAGCGCATGGTTGCGATCAGGGGCGGATCTACCGGGGTGGCATGGGGTGGCAAAAGCCACCCTAAAAGACAGGCTTGCCACCTCAGTTGGCAGCGACAAATTAAATGGCCAATTTGACATTTATGAGTGTGAATCTCCATTTTCCAACTGCATTGAATGCAGCATGAGATTGCATCAGAGCGGGGGTCGCGACGCAGCTGGTGTTGTGGTGGTGTGCCAGCGAGAGGAGGGACTTTTTTAATTGGTAAAAGCTAAGGAGCCAGCCAGGAGTCGCAAAAAAGGAGACACGAGAGGAACGAGGTAAAAACTGATTAACTATCAATAAATGAATTTGTAATAAAGGCACAGTGCTAGCACTGCGGCAATGCTGATATTGAGATTGTGTTGAAGAATGTAATTTTGCTAATTTTAAGCTAGGCTACATGTGCATCAGCAGCTAGATCCTGTGTAGGCTATGAAAGCTAATATTGATTCCATATCTGGCAGGGTAACATAAATAAAATAACTCCAAATCTTGCAGAAATGAAGAGGAAAGGCAACATTATAAGTTTTTTTTTTTCACCAAAGACAAAGAAATAGGTGGGAGAAATAGAAAACAAGGTAGACACACACGACAAGAAGGATGAAGAGAGAGACCAGGTGGACGGAGAGAGAGAAGAGTTGGAAGGACAGAGGGAAGATGAAGAGAAAGTGAAAGAAGGGAGAGAAAGGCACGACAAATGTCACAGTAGTAGAACAGCAGGCCAAGGTGACCAGGGACATAAGGAGGTGGCGGGAGAAGAATATGTGGAGCAGGGGAGAACATCTCCGATGAGAAGGCAGAGGAGAGACAAGACAATGTGCAGGACCCAGACAGTGAGAGGGAGAGGGGAGAGCATGAGTCATCAGCAACCATCTCCAGTCGAGCTGGTCCAGATGGTAAGGGAAGTAGACAGTGACATTGCTCGGACTTCTTCAAATAAATATGAAAATGTGTGTTTGCTTTAATATGAATAATTAGGGAAACTTAATTGTAAAAAGTGTGATGACGTGGGGACAGCGCTTTAGTAGTTTGTGAACAATGTATTTTAGATCCACTGCTGAGGTTAACTTCCAGAATTAAACAAATGGTAGTGTGTTGACAAATAAAATTTGGATGGAAGAATCTTAAGGCCAGGGTAACAATGGACCATGCTGAAGCCAAAAACCCACAAACACGCAACAAGCCCTTTCAAAGGGGAGATTACACAGATGTTGTCCTCCATATCATTGGAGGTGAAAAGTCGCAAGCTCTGCATGGTATTCAAGGTGTTGTTGGGGATGGCAAGCCTGGGATTGAGGAGGAGAGTCAGCCAGTTCCTCCTCTCTGTGCTCTCTGATCCAAAAAATGATGATGATTACAAGGAACTTCTGCAAAAAGAGACTGAATGGGCAGAAGTACAGATTCATCTTGCAGGTGAACAACTTACTCTCACCTAGCAAACCAAGGCCAGACTTGAGATCCGCCTCCCAAAGGCCAAGCTCAGACAAGCTGGCCTCTCCACATCAGATGAAGAACTCTGAAGTTATTGTTGAATATTTGACATTAAGCCTTTTTATTGAATTCATTACATCTATATTTAAAACTTGTTCTAAATATCCTCAATGTACAGTGTTTGAGAGTAATGTTTGTATTTATTTGTTGTAGGTCTCAGATGAGCAGACTGCCGGAAGAGGGTGTTTCTTTTGTGTGTGTGTTTTCATTTCAAATAAAAATAAACTTGTATTGACCCCACGCTGGCTATTCCATTTGTTGCTCTTTACATATCTGTAGTTCTACATTGTTCATTTCCTTTCCTATTTGAGCTCTGGTTATCCAGATTTGGTGATCCTGACAAGTTTCTATCCAGATCAGATTGATCTAATGTGGTGTTGCTTTAAAAAAAAAACAGCTCCAAAGTAAAATGGATTATGTGATCATGGATAGCAAAAAAAAAAAAAAAAAAGGGGGGGGGGGGCAGGGTCAGACTCAGTGTGTCACCCCAAAATCAAAGTCAACCTGTCAGCTGATACAATAATAGTGAGATGAATCATTGGCTGGAGGCACACAGTCACCCACGCTCACCAAACCCATTGCTAACACCTTCTGGGTCTAGACATACATGCAAAGTGCTGAAAAGTGAGAGTTGATTGGGAGGTGATTGGCTGTACTGACCACAGAAATTAGGTTTACTCTGAGAGAGTTACAAATACAGGTTGCTAAGACACTGAAAAAAAAACTACCAGTGATTTTCTATTCTTTCTTGAGTCTCTTGTTTGCTTTTCCTTCCACTTTGAGCCCACTGTAATCCCTTCCCCAGTCTCCACTACCTTATGACAGCTTGTCAGGTTTTATTGGTGCCTAGAAGCATAAAGAATCATTAAACCGATAATTGTGGCCACACATTTAGTAAGACAGTACTTAGGAATAAATGTGGAGTGTCTAAGCTCAGAGCCCTTGACGCTGTCTGGTTTGTTGTCATCTATTTATCTAATGACTCTTTCACAGTTTAGACAGTGGGCTAGATTTTGTCCACTACTGTACGCCTAAAAAAGCACAGTGCTGCCATAACCCTAGTCACCTAATTGCTCTGCTCTGCCTCATTAGAAAACAAGTCTAACTGGAAAATCACCTTAAGTGGCCTAGATTAATGAGACCTTCACACTGAATGCTGAGTCATGGAGTCTAAGTCAGGTGGACGTCACTGCAAAGGAAACGGCTGCTCCGTAACTGTCCGTGGGCATTCAGCAGCAGTGGAGAGGCTGACGCTGACCCTCTGACCATCATACTACCTGTCACTGTGATTTTTCTGAATCACTTTATTGTTCTGAATCAGCTACGCTAACCTGATCACATATACAGCAGCACTGCTGAGTAAGAATTCGGTTTCCTGAAAATATGCAGTAGGAGTGAAACAGCAGAGTGAAAAGTTGCTGACTTAGTTTTTAATGGTTGTTACAGATGAGCTCATGTTTCTATGCTAAAAATCCCTGTTTTTCCTTGTGATTCTGTTCTCAGAAACAGCTCAACAGGAAAACGTAAATGTGAGTTTACAGAGATGATTTAAAGTTTGTTTTCTGTCTCTAGATTAGGCCCTTAACTTTCCTAGGGTGTTTATATTCCCTGACATCCACAATCACAAGCTTCTTTACCTGCTTATTGGGTTATCATGAGAGTGATTAGATCCAACAAACATTGGACGTCGGAGAGACGTGCAGATCATGTCAGTATTGGCGTTTGACGTTTGCATTGATATTTACATTATCACGTAATTTGGACATAATGTCCACCACTAAATCTAGACATTGAAGCAAGGTGCAAAATAGGTCCAAGATTTTTCATGGTAAAGAAACATGAGGAGCTCTACAGGAGGATTGGCTAAATGATACATTGATAAAGTAGCAGCAAGAGGATCCTTTTGGCTGGATTGACAGCAGCAAAGAAAATATTGGTGGTGAGATGGAAACCTCCCCATAACCTCAGTACTTATCGCTGGAAACTGTCCTTCTATGAGACACTGAGGCTAGAGGCTTCAAGTGCCAGAGCACAAAAAGCAAAAACCAAATCCATTCAAATATTATTAAGTGCAGCTGAAAAGATTAAATCTCTACTCCCTTAGCATTACCCCTTTTATACCTTCTCTGATTATTTGCCTAAGATATTATATATATTGAGTTTGAGTGGCATGTATGTATATATATTTATTTATATATAAGTGTGTACCAGAGGCGGCTGCTGGTCTTTCAAGGAGGGGAAGCTCATTTTTCTGGCCTACATCATAATTGTGTTTGTTTATTTGTATGTAACAGAACAGAGTCGCCAAACACAACGGCAGTCATTTTTAACAAAGACAAAAGTCGCTGAGGAGTTAAGAACAACGGAATGAATAACTTGGAAAATGCTTTGGTAGATGTTTTATTCTTCAAGATCGCTGATTCGCTTATTTAGCTGTCAATCAAAAAAGGATTTCGCCTCAGACAGCTCATCCAATCATGGATGCAGAAGCTTGGAGTCCGGGAGAAAGTTGGGACCGCCCTCTCGCCATAGAACTCCAGAGACGCCGAGCGTCCGATGGGCGGGACAAAGCCCAGCATTTATCCAATGAGCATCTAGTTTCACTGCTGGAACAACCAACTTTGAGCTTCCACATTGAAGTCAGCAGAAGCCGAGCGTCCGGCTGTTTAAAGCGCTGAGGCGCTGCGAGGATGAATGAGAACGAAGTTGTGCAGAATCAGCTTCTTATCACAGTGTGATAAGAAGCTGATTCTGAACAAAAGATGAAGGCTTTCTAGCGCGTATTTAGTTAATGAAATGTACACACAGCAGTACGTATTTACCACTTTTTCTTTTTTTTGGGGGGTGACATTTTAAGAGAAGCTGAGCTTCCCTTGCAGTCTTAGAGCAATCGCCACTGGTGTGTACATAGGTATACATGCGTGTGTATATGTATATATGTATATTGTATCATTGTATCATGTTTATATTGCCTGTTCTTATATACGATCTATTTATTGCTGGTTTCCATCCCATCAAATACTAGCAATTGTATGTGGAAGAACATTGTACAATGCAAGATATAATGCCTTGCTCTCTGGGGGTCTGGTGGGTGGGAGGGTGGGTATGTATGAAAAATGAAAAATGAAATAAAAAGTTGGTCACAAAAAAAGTAGCAGCAGGAGGTTGGGTGCAACATATTGTCCTTTCAGTTTGTGGATTCTGACAGTTTTGAGTTTCAGCTTGGTTAATTTTATTGTCCAGAGTTATTACCAAGTATCTGAATAAGTCCACTAATGTAAAAATAAACACCATGGACACATTATGCCGAAGGGTAATGTCATATTGCAGATTTTTTCTTGTCTAGATGTGAGCTTTGATGTCCACCAACCCATATACACACACTTAAAGGCCATCTCAAAGGTGGAAATTACCAGAGAACAAAGCCCAAGACTGCTGTAGCGATTTAAATTTATAATAAATGTCTTAAGATTATTTGATAATAATCCTAATTTATGACATTTATGCACTCGTTGAAAGGGGCACCACCCACCTTTAATGGTGGGCAAATAAAGAGAAAAAAACAAGTTTAAATTCAGAAATCAAACATTAAGTTAATCTTAAATGAATCGATCTCATTTCTCAAGCCGAAATTCTCGTTTCAGGGACTTGACTTCTTGAAGAACACTAACAGACAAGAAGAATAAATGATTGGTTTATTACAGGATAAATGATGGTACAACATCCATGCAACAAATGAGGATAAGATGAATATAGATAATAACAGATGAATGAAAGATTCTGGGTCAGGCTCAGACTAGTAAAGTTAATGATCGTGAGTGAATATGCTTCAACATATTAACCTACATTAACTTTAGTGTAAAGATAAATTTGGATGTGGTTATCTGAATTGATGGTCCATGGAGAGGATGGAGCAGGTTCTGAAGGTCCAAGCTACTGGTTTGAGAGGTTCAGCTCTGAAGAGGACCAAAATCAGATGAAGGACAGGCCAGGAGTCACAGCACACAGCCCTGAATGCAAAAACCAACGCGTTATGCATCCTTTGGATGCTCCTTTGGTCTCACTGCAACACTCTGGCTCAGAGGGTGACTGTGGGCCTGCTGGGTGGTGTTCAGAGGTGACTTGGCAATCACGCAGATAACCAAGGAAAAGAGGCTCGATGACTAGTTGAAACTATTTCAAAAATGGCTTTGCGAAATTAAAGAAAAATCAATTAAAGGCTTAATCTGGAATTGCTATGTGCAAAATAAGTTAAAGTTTCACAACTTGATCTTAATGAGAGCCGTGCTGTGGTGGGGTCAAAAGCCAGATTGGAGGGGTTCATAGAGTTCATGGTGGGACATGTGTTGTAGTTAAGCAGCCACTGCTCTTTCCAGAATCTTACTGAGGAAGGGTAGGTTGGAGATTGGGCAGTAATTGTCATTTAAATGTCATTTAAAAGCTGTCTTAAAACTGGAGGGCACCACACCAGATGTAAGGGAGGTGTTAATGATGTCGGTCATGGTAGGGCAGAGTGTGGGCAGACATGCCTTTACCAGGGCCATGGGCATGGGGTCCAGTTTGCTAGTGGTGGTTTTAGCTTTTGACACAAAGTCCATGACCTGGTTATTGCTGAGTGGTGAGAATGAGGAGAGGAAGCACTGATGTGGATAGGCAGAAGAGGTTGAGTTGCAGTACTTTAGGTGAAAGGCAGGTGGACATGGAGCGCCAGTCTGACGGAGCTGCAGGTGAATGTTGTCCACTTTCTGCTGAAAGAAAGTTTGGAACTTACAGCAGAGTGGAGTTGTGCAGAGTTTTTGCCCTGGAGAGAGCCTCTTTGTAATTCCCCACATGGGGCTCTATTATCGTGCCTCGCCGGAGACGTGCCGCAAGCACGGCATAAGTCAGGTCCGCTGCGCCGACAAGGCGTTCCCAAGCACAATTTGGTATTTTGGTGAGCAGCGCAGCCCGGCGTAAGTATCCCCCCTCCCTAACTCAGCTCCTCCCAGCGGTGTAAGTCGTAGCGAGGTAGGAGAAAGGGCGTGGAGTGGGTTTAACACAGCCGAGACCTGTTTTCACCAATCACATAAGCTCCTCTCCTTGCCTTTAAATCCGCCACAGGCGAGGCGTATTACTATTTTCATGAAGTAGTCAAAGAGATCAAGAGATGTCTGAACACAGTAATGCCACAAGATGGCGACAGAAGCCAGCTCCTCAACAAGTGTCACTGTAAGCACTGCATTGGGCGTCCTCCACACTCTCTCATATGAGCACAGATGGATTTGGTGTGTGTAATGTTGAACGGACTGGTAAGACAAACACCCTTTTCCACAAATAAAGACACTCACATAAAGTTGCATATATTCAAACCTCATGTGACAAAGGTGGGTTGTGCGCACAGATCACAACATAAACTCCAAAAATGGCATTAAAATTGGAACCATCTTTGCGTAAATGACGCACCGCGCTCCGTGGCCGGGCTCTTTCTTTCATAGATGTTGGCATATAAAATAAATTTGGCTCACAAAACTGAATATTATAATATCCGTATGTCGGCTTAAAAGAGATAATGCATCTGGGGCCTCATGTATCAACGCTTGCGGCGCAAGAAAACCTTGCGTACGCCAAAATCGGCGCACACGTCCAGATTTATCATCGCGAAACGAGCGTCGGTTCCAGCGCTAATCAACGCAAAGTCAGGAGGTGGTGTAGAAATTGGCGTTGAGCTGGATATTTGCGTTGACTGTGATTCGCACTTTGGCGACGCTGTGTGGCGGTGTTTGGTGACTCACTATGTGACAAGCGTGCACCACATCCCCGTGGCCGGGCAGCACGTCGCCCCACATGACGAACCAGCAGCAGACGGAGGGATGCGAGCTGATCCCTGCCGGGCCGCCGTCCTCGCGCGGGAGAATCTCATCGCCACAGTGTGAATGGGTAAGAAGTGAATACACAGTTCAATGAGCCAAATTAATTTATTTTCTCCACCAGACGCTCGAGGAAATTTACGAGCCGGTCCAGCCGCTCGTTGATCCCCGCGATCCCCCTGATGATTTCTTCCTGCGATTGCAGGACCCCCTCCGCGAGGACCCTTCCACTGCGTCCGGGTGGTCCAGCGGAAGCGCCGCGGCTGGTGTACGCTCCACCGCTTGTCGGCGCGCTGGTGCTGATGCTGGTGCTGGGGCCGGGGGCCGGGGTGGCCTGAATGCCGCTGGTCCTGGCCGACGACTCCGAGCCGGCGGACGGGCTGCCGCGGGCCAGGGTTCCGCAAGCCGGCGACACGGCCGACACATTAATTTCTGTGACACAATAAAAATATTAGTTCATTTCAATTCCTGCTTCTGTGTATCTGTTGCGTTTACATCTCTCTCCACGGTATCATAGGTAATGTAATCCAGTATTTCGAGGTCAGTTATGCACATTACAGTTGTTTATTGCATAAAAAGTTATCGAAAAATGAAGTTAAGGGCGAAGTATAAATCACGTCTAAAAATAGACTGAATCCCGACGTTGAAAGTATAAACTTAGACTAGACGTCTAATATACGTCTTTTGCTCAGTGGGATGACAAAGCATGTGGACATTTGTGTGACACGCCACTTACCCTATAATAATAATCGCCACCACCCGCTGCTCAAACGGTGTGGGGGTCTCCTCCCCCGGACCCCCACCTGTCTGGCCGGTAGTCCTCCGGAGGGCAGCTGTACGCCGCTTGACCTCCACCTTGAGGTCCGACCACTTTTTTTTAATCTCCGCGGGGGTGCGTGTCTCAGAACCCACCGCATTCACCCTCTCGCAAACTTTCTCCCACTCCAAGCGTTTTTGTTTTGCACTGACGCCACTGGACAGGCTGCCAAACAAAACACGCTGTCGCTCCTCCACCTCCGCCACCAGCACCTCCACCTCGCACGCCGTAAATGTAGTTTTTCTTGTCATTTTGTCTGCGTGCGAGGACAGGGAGACCCTATTTAAATAAATCTGCATATTTATAGGAGGGCGTAACGGGGACGGGCCCAGTCACTCCGACATCTGCGCTCAATTCCACGCTGATTGGGATTTATCAAGGAAACACACGTGGATTTCGGCGCCCGCACACATTGATACATACGGATTTTTTTCAGCGTGACGGACCTTGCGTGCGCTCGTTTCTGGTATGAGTTCCACGCAAGTGTTGATACATGAGGCCCCTGGGCACTGAAACAAATCATCTGTTCAGCCACTGCAGGACAGAGAGAGGACACGGAGACGTGTCCAGGTCGAGCTGCGTGAGAAATAAGGGAAAGAGGAAGAAAGAAAAGGAGGGAGACGAATTACATATCTTGTTAACTTCATCATGTGAGTCTATTTACTAGATATTTCATTCAATTTAATGCGGTTTCAGCTGTGTTGATTCGGTCAGGTTGTGTGTCCAAACGCGTGCCAAACGCGCTCATCAGATCAGATATAGATCAGAATATATCTATATAGATCTAAATGTATGTGCTGACTCAGATTATTAGTTGTTATTGATTATTTATTGCACTGAAATGTGCCTGACACTGTGGAAACCTGCCGGTGAGGCATCGGTGACGTATGCCAATACGCCGCCGGTCTACCAAAATACTACTAGACTAGCTGCGTTTCGCCTGCACTGAAAGCTGACCAGGTTTGAATCGGCAAGCTTTCAGCGCACTTTACACGCCGGTGGCGAGCACGAAAATGTCACTGCGCCCGCTGATTCTGTCGACACCTCCCCCTGCCACTCCCATGGTCTTTGTAGGCCTCTTGATGTACAACTAATCTAGATTTTTTGTACAGTCTTTCAAGCCGACGCCCAGTTGCCTTCAGGAGGCGGAGCTCAGGAGTGAACCAAGGTGCAGGCTGGCTGAAAGTGATGTACCGAGTCTTCAGGGGGGCTGAAGACTCTACAGCATCCAGACTGAGAGAGAAAGCTTTGTTGTAGTGCTCAGTGAGGGCATCGACAGTGTGGCTGGAGGGGTGGGAGGCAAGATGTAGTGCCAGCATGCTCGACAGTGCAGGTGTGGATACGCGCTTTATGTTCCTGAACATGATTGTTCGATTCACACACAGTCTGGGTGGAGGCTCAGGTACAGAGAGGAGGATGGCACGGTGATCTGAGACAGCTAGGTCCAGGCACTGGAGATTGAGGGGAGTTATGCCAGTGGAGCACGCTAAGTCCAAAGTGTGGCCTTTGACATGTGTGGGACCATGTACATGCTGTGTTATGTTTAAACACTCAAGGAGAGATAAGAACTCAGTTGCGAAAGGGCAGCTATGTGAGTCGACATGAATATTAAAATCGCCCAAAATAATGGTGGATGGGGACATGGGGCAGACAGTGGTGAGTAACTCAGAGAGAAACCCACTGGTGGCTTTGGGAGGGTGGTAGACAAGCACAACTTGTAGCTATGCAGCCCCTGTCAACACAAAATGCATTCGAAAGTGCTGGAGTTAATGAGAAGATCTTTGATCACGATGTCTGAATTGTGTATGACAACCAGCCCACCACCATGGCCCATGGAGCAAGGCTTTTGGATGTATACATAGCCTGGGGGAGTGGCCAGATTGAGAGATAAAAAATCCTGCTGATTTTGCCATGTCTCGGTCAGACACATGAAATGGAGTTTTCTTTCAGTGATTTTGTCATGGATTAATTCTGCCTTGTTGTTTAATGAGCAGGTATTCAGAAGCATAAAGTCGCAGTCTTTTTGGTGGATGCATCAGAGGGGCCAGGTATGACAGCACAAGTCAGAGGACGCAGGTTGCCAAGCTCTGCGGGACGTTTGTTTTGATGACGTCGCAACAAGGAAGTATGGCATTGGACTGTAGGGACAGTCAGAGGTGTATTCATATGCACAAACTTATGTCTGGAGGCTCTGTGGACATATCTGGGACGACACAAGATGTGGAGAGGCTTTAAGACATCTAGGCAGCTCGGGGGGTGGGGGGTGGAGAAGCAGAGATTCATCAGTTCTGTTGCGCAGTATCTGAAGAGAGCCATGTCGGGAGCGCACCTCGCTGGGCTAGGCGCTAAGCCACAGGTTGCACTGCAGGGCGATTTCGAGTAGAGGTCCCACCTGGATACAGCGACGACATTGTCGATGGATGACCCAGAAAGCCACAGCGATGTTGGTCGGAGAGACTAGGATCTGCCGCCGGTGGTGCCAGGGTAGCCTATACAACGGTAAGATTCCAGTTTGTTCTGCAGTAGCCAGCTGAATTAATCCAGGTAACGTTAGTAGTGCTTGATCACTACTTGTCACGCAGTGCAATTAAAGTTGTACTCGAAAAGTATGCGAAAATGGCAGTTTAATGTATTATGTGGATTGTAAATAGTAAAATAGCTGGACATGAGACGCGGCGACATACACGCCAGTGCCCTCTCATGGCACAAGGCTTGCCCTCTTAACCCAGTGATTGACAAATTCAGATGGAGCAGTACATCCATAATAACTTTTGCAAGGTTTTCTCCTGTGGTCACAGACACTTCATACATGCCAACAAATTCTTCATGAACTATCAGATCATGATCAACGTATCTCACACATACTGCCTCCTGCTCCTTTCCCGACACATCTTGTGTTTCATCCATAATCTCAGAAAACTGCAGTTGCAGAAGTGACCTGATGTTATCTGCAATTTCACAAATTATTGAGTGGCTCAATAAATTTCAGGATCTCATTTTGAACTTGGCGACATGTATAGTAAATTAGGGAACTCAACCATTTCCTTAGATCAGGGTCATCCTTAGATTTGTATTTCAATAGTTGTGCAAAATTTCCTTCACTGTCATCATGCTCTCTCAGAGCTAGACCCTGCCTTGCCAAGAACTGCACAGCACAGACTATTTTTACCAAACAGGTTCGTGCCTCCTCTTGCTGAAAAAGTTAAAAAGAAAGGGTCGTTAAAGAAGCCATCTTTACCAGGCTGGAGAAACCTTCTCTGAACAGAGGGGGTGGACTCAGGCACAATCTCTCTGGCACTTACAATGCAGTTCTCAGCTCTCTCCCCAGGAAGCCCCACAAACATTCACACCTGGAACCACATGACCCAGGTGGCATGAGTCATGTGGTCACATGACAGGAGTCGCTAACGACCCTTTCAGGTTAACGACTTGGGGGGGGGGGACACACCCTGAGATGGGTTTCTACGACCCTTTCTTTTTAACTCCACCCAGTCGTTATCTGTTCCCCTTATCCAGCAAGATAAATATCTGCTCCTCACACTAGCAATTTTAAGAACTGAAGAAGCGTCTTGGATAAGAGGCAAAACGTCTTCTCAACTCTACACAGTCCAGTTGCCTGTTTTTAAGTCTTCAAGACCTCCTCATGATGCATTTATAGGCGGCTAGGAAAACACGTTTCCACATGTTAAAAATGAATTGAGCGGTTGCAATGGCTGTAAAAAGTGCGAGGGACAGAGGGCACACTATGCCCATGGACTACGCCCATGCAAAGAGCCACAACACAAATGCAAACTGCCACAATACAAACACAAAGGGCCATAATGTAAACGCAAATAATGACACTGGAAAGTGATCTTGCAGTGGAATCAGAAATCATTTGATTAAAAAAAAAACTACAGTATTTTTTTAAAAACATGTGTTTTAGTGTTGTAACTTAAGTAATCCACATAAAAATCGGCTGAGAAATGATCAACATGTGATTTATTTTGCACATCTAATGGCTTTAATGGGATCATTGCAGGCACATCGCCTAGCTGGCTTCTACAGCCCGCTGCCGTAGCTACTCTTCTATGTACAGGGTTTCTCCTACCTGCAATTGACTGCCACGGCTACATAAAAGCCACCACACCTAAATGAGTTTTTTTTCTTACGTGGCTCTACCTCTGATGCATGTGTAGCAGTATACATTCAGCCATGGGATGTCTCACCAGAACTGTTTGAGAAGGTCCAGCAATTTAGCTGTCATGTGTATGCTTTAGATATCAGTGCAAGTGATGTGAATGAACTGCACTACCAGCTTTTCTATGCCAAATGTGGGGAAGTTGAGTCCAGCCAACTCCCCTCATGCCCAGAATGCCGGTTCATGCTCGTTCTACCTGGCGGCAATCTGGAGGAGCTGTCTCCAGAGCCAGTCTGATGTACCGGATGGGTGGGTGGTCCACTGATGGTGAGGGCAAGCTGCACATTTACTGGATGCGCACATCCCTTCACCACAGGTGGTCTTGGAGCTGCTGGCCTGCTAATGTGCCAGAACGTGCAAACTGCCAAACTGCACCTGCCTGCCTTGTGGACTTCAGTGCACAAACCTCTGCAAGCTCCAGACCTGCTCCAACCAGAAGAAAGAAGAGGAGCCACTTTTTTGAGACGACAAACTCTGATGATAATGACAGTGACGCGATGTCCGATGCTGAAAGTTGAAGCGATGTAGGCTGAACGTTAAAGTGATGTATGAAGAAGTTTGATCTGTGCTCTACTGATATGTGTAGTAGTAGGACAGACCACCCTTGGCACCTTGCCAAGGCTGGACACAACATAAATGAAAAACGACACGGTTGGATAAAGCTTAAAGGTTGAACTCCTTTTGACAACACACCATCTGTATTTTGGAATGCTGAAAATGTCAATTTTCACTTTTTCTGTATTTAATTATCCTTGGGAGACAAGAAAGATTATTGTGAGTCATTGTGGTTGTTATCTGTATTAGTTGCAGCACACTGGAAAATGGTAATATCACAGAGAGCATATCTCTGTAACAGTGTTCAGCGTACAAAGGGTGTAGGTATTCAAACGGTGATAACTGCCTTCAGCTACCAGTCTGAAATGGTTATAGTACCAGAACATAAACTAGAGACATATAGCAAGCTAAAAATACCAACCAACTGTTGCCACCCAAGATGGAAATTTTGGATTTGGGCCCATAGACCACAAGGAGTATAATACAGGACCTTTAAGTTTACTTCTGTTGTCGTTATTTGCATTGGCTGTTTTCTTTTGTGTTTTTTTCTTTTGCAATGTGTTTTGAATCTGCAAATCACTTGACACTTCCCGGCCACCGTAGACTTTGTCAGACCAACAACCAAGAGAGAACAGTCTTTGTGTTGGCTGGTTTTGGTCTACAGCAGGGGTGCCCAACCTTTTTTCAACCAAGATCTACTTTAAACATTTGAAGTCTGTTACGATCTACTTTTATTAACACAGACATTTATAGTGCTTGCCGACATCCTATCAGTGACATATTTGGAGTGTTTACACTGCTGCACACAAGAAATCAACATTACATTTAAATGATTTTCTACCTCAGTGGGACCTCTGGCACTGGGAGGAGGAAGCAAGTTGGAGGAAGCAAGAATGCTTGCTGATGTATAATACAGTGGTAATTAAGGATGTCAGGGAAAGATTCACTTTGTTTGGACAATGCAATGAACCCACTTGTGCGGCCCACCATGGCTGTTGCACCATCAGTTGTGGTGGAGATCAGCTTGAAGAGGGGCAGTTTGTTCATTTTAACAAAGTCCATGAAAGTGTTAAAAATATCTTCGCCTCTTGTGTGTCCTTTCAAAGGCAAAACTGTCAGTAGTTCTTTTGCCGACCATCCTGATGAAAACACATAGTTGTGGCACATCTACCACGTCAGTTGACTCGTCAAACTGGGGGGAGAAACACTCACATCCATCAATGTCCTTGTTCAACTGTGTTTCAACATCCTCTGCCATTCCCTCGCATCGTCGTGTGACAGTATTCCGCGATAACTGCATGTCCTTAGTAGAGACGATCTCAGTTTTGTTCTTAAAGCCACCAAAAAGTGTGTCTGCGGCTTCAATGAAGGCTTCCTAAACAACTTCACCGTCCTTGAAAGACTTCTTGTGTTTAGCAAGCACGCGAGAAACACGGTAATATGCTATGGTAGCAGCTTTACCCTTGGTGTTGGGTCTGGTAAAAACAGACTGCTGGGCTGCAAGCTGCGTCTTCAGCTCCCGCACTTTCTGCAAGCGTAGCTCGGATTTAGCAGGGAAGTCTGTCTCATATTTTTTGTGCAGTGTCTTATAATGCCTTTCCAGATTTCCCTTCTTTGGTATAGCCATGCTGGCTTTGCAGATGAGACCGATGGTCTTTGAGTTTGAGTGGACAAAAAAATAATCCTCTTCCCACTCTGGGTGAAAATGATATGTTTTCGGTCTTTTTGCTCCGGCCATTTCTCTATACCGAGAGCTATTTGGCTTCAAATCCGTATACAGGCGGTAGGTGGAACCAAGTTGTCCATAGTATATACGTACGGTCTATGCGGCAGACCCAAACCAGAAAACAGACAGGATGATAGCTGTGTAGGAGAGGATCAGCAGCTCCTGAGGTGGGTTAAAGTTCCTGAGTTGTTGCAGGTAGTACAACCTCTGCTGGGTTTTTTTTCCAGATGGAGTCTATGTGGATGATCCGCTTAAGGTTCCTGAAGATGGTGGATCCCAGGAACCGGAATGAGTCCACCGCAGACGCTGTGTTGTTAAGGACTGTCGGGGGGGCAAGCGCAGGAGGGCTCCTCCAAAAGTCCACTGTCTTGAGGAAACAGCTTCCTAGGGTTTTGATCCACAGTAGACACACTTCCTGTGGGACAAAGCTGTGGTGCAGATGGATCACAGGGCACATGCTTGTTGTGGTGTCAGACAGTGAAATTAGAGCAATTTTATGGTGGTTTAATGGAACTGTGCAAAATGGAATTAAATTTGTTACCAGTCAGTTCTGATTGATGCACATATACCCAAACTCTTAGCTTCCACCACTACAGTCCTTTTTTAGAAACTTATGCAGCTACAGTGCTTCATTGCAGAGGAGACAGTAAGTTACTAAGTAAATTCTGCTCCACAGCAAACCTACCATCTGTCTCCTATCTTCTCTGAGTGTTAACCTCTCTCTTTTTCTCTTCCTGCCATCCCTCTGTGGGAGACAGAGGTGCTGATAGTCCACAAACCGGGATTTTATTTTGGCTAACTCATACCTCCAACCTCAGTCTTCAGCCTCAAGTGATGAAGTTGCTGCCAGACCTTCTCCCTTGGCTGAGTAATCAAAGCCTGTAAAGACGGTAGAGACCATCTGCAGTCAGAAATTCTCTAAATGGATGTAATACCTGCAGTAAAAAGTGCATTTGAAATTATATATAAAAAAATAAAAGTTTGTAGTTTACATAAATGCCAGTACATCTAAACAACAAAAAAAAACTGTTCAATAAGATACAAATCTGGTGTTGGTTGACTGAATACAGGGAATTAACATCATGCAGTCCAGTTTTTGGTTTGGTAAATAAGGGACATAAGGGAACACTTCATCTAAGTTCAAGTAACTTAAATATGTAAAGCTATGGTCACTTGGTAACTAGTTCATCTTTTTAATCTAATTAATAAAAACTGGATTTTTATTATTTTATACTCATATGAATCATAACTTAAACTAATCTAGTCCATACAAATGCAACCTTTGAGTTGCACTTACTCAGTCTTCCCCTGCAGCAAATTATTAGATACTAGTTAAAACAACTTACGGCTACTCAATTCAACTGAGGAAACAGATTACCTTAAACAATTTATTGTTTAATGCATCAGATTTCATGTAATGCTTTATCAGAGACCCTCAAGGCACTTAACATTGGGTACATCACTCATTTGCTCACACAGTCACACCTTGGTGGTGGTAAACTACCTTAGTAGTCACAGCTGCCCTGGGGTAGACTGGCAAAAATGTGGCTGCCAGTCTGCGTCTACAGCCCCTCTGACCACCACCACACAACACTCACATTCATACACCAGTGGAGGACACACACTGGGAGCAAGGTGGGTTAAATGTCTTGCCCAAGGACACAACAGACAGACTTGGGGAATCGAACTGCCAACCTACCATCATTGGACGATTGCCCTACCTCCTGAGCTACTGCCACCCACAAAGAAGTGATAACTCAATATGACACAAGTACAGAACAAGCGAACAATTTACTAAGTTTAACTCAACAGAATTACAAATGCAGTATTTCAAGTCTAAAATTTGTATAAAACAAACACAAACACGTTTCTTACCTCAAATGTTAATGCTGACAATATTTGCCACTTTGCCAAACAACAAAAATAAAACACTGTGTGACTCAACTGGAAAATTCCATCTAAAAATAGATGCACACTCCTGCACACCGTTTTTCTCAAAATAGAGATGAAAATGTCTTTATTCTGTGAGAAAAATGAAAAAATGTACCCCAAACAGGATTAAAGCAGAGGGGAAGTGCAGTAAAAACTAAGACATCAATTGTTTAAAACACTTTAAGCTGAACATTGCCATTTTAAACATAGAACAATCTGGTCCGAAACTACAATGAGACGCTGTTGTTCATGAAATGTCCAGTTTTGTGAATGCAAGCTCAACAACTGACAATGACATTGTCAGTGGGAAAACTTGAACATCCTCCTCAAGTTTATTTCTGAGAGCCTGGAACTTAGGTTTCAGCTGCCTCGTCATTCACGACTGCCACTTGAGCCACTGCTGCTTTTGTTGCCACCGACTCATCCTAAAAATAGAACACGTTAATTATGACCAGAATTGATGATAAAAAATAAACACCATGCAAGTAAGCATTATCAAAAAATTAAGTCGGAATTGTGATCAAAAGTGTAATCTTTGAGATGGTAAGTCAAAATCATGAAATAAAGTTATTAATCAGTATCTACATTTTTTTATTTTATTTAACAACAAAACAGAGTGACGACAACAACAGAAACAACAACAACAACAAATAAAAGATAAAAAATAAAACATTTACAAAAACACTTTTTTGGGGGGGGATTTATACAATATGTAATAGAGAATTTAAAAAGAAAAAAAAATCTTAATTGGATTACATTGGAATATCTATATAATAATAACTATATATATACATATACATACACATACACATACAAACATACATACACACATATACATATATATATATACACATATATACACACACACACACAAACCCCCCGAATCACTGACACAACAGTGACGATACAACAACCACAATAGCATTAGCAATAACAACACCAGAAATACCGGCGACAGCAAACGAATGACCGCAACAACGCTAACAATAGTAAGTAAGTAAGTAAACTTTATTTATACAGCGCCTTTCACAGACCAAGGTCACAAAGCGCTTTACAGTAAAAGCAAAAACAATACACAGTTTATAAATACATACAAAGCTAAAATTTAAAAGGCCAAAACAACACTATAGCAACCATAGCAGCCCCAAGACAGTTAGGGAAAAGCCTGAACAAATATAAAAGTATTTAGTTCCCTTTTGAAGGAGTCAACAGACTCCATCGAACGCAGAGCAGGCGGAAGATCGTTCCAGAGCTTGGGAGCAACAGCCTGGAAGGATCGGTCTCCTCTGGTCCGGAAATGTGTATGAGGCACCATCAGAAGATTCTGACCCACAGACCTCAGAACCCGGACTGGGGTGTAAGGCTAGATCAGGTCATTGATGTAAGTTGGAGCCTGACCATGCAAGGCTCTGAAAGTTAAAACCAGAATTTTAAAATTTATCCTAAAAGAAACAGGCAGCCAATGAAGGGTTTTAAGAATCTGGGATATGTGTGATCTCCTATTGGAGTGGGTCAGAATTCTCGTTGCAGAGTTTTGTACTAACTGCAGGCGAGACAGCTCCTTTTTGTTCATACAGGAAAACAAACTGTTACAATAGTCTAAACGAGAAGACACAAATGCATGAATGATCAGTTCCAAATCATTATGTGACACCATTTTTCTAAGTTTGGAGATGTTCCTAAGTTGAAAAAAGCAATTTTTAGTCAGCTGATTACAGTGTTGCATTAATGACATGTCTTTGTCGAAAACAACACCAAGGTTTCTTAGGCTTGGTTTAACAGACCGGCCCAAGTCACCTAAGTACTGACTAATCCCTGGAATGGAGTCATCAGGGGCAGTAATCAGTGTTTCTGTTTTGTCCACATTTAGCTGCAAGCTGTTATCACTTAGCCATTTTTTAATCTCTGCCAAGCAGTGGACTAAGGAATTTAGCCTATGGAGCTCAGTAGGCTTGAAAGAACAGTACAACTGAATATCATCAGCAAACGTGGTAGGAAACATCAGAAAATCTGCGGATGATTTTTCCCAAGGGGATCAGATATAACAGAAAAAGAACAGGACCCAAAACTGAGCCTTGGGGGACTCCACACAGCAGATCTGCTGACTCGGAACTAATTTGGTTTGCTGTGACACTAAAACTACGCCCAGAGAGGTATGACGAGAACTAATGTAGAACTGACCCTGACAGTCCTACTTCCTCCCTCAATCTTCTCAGCAGGATCTGGTGGTCGACGGTGTCAAAGGCTGAGGACAGATCTAGGAGAACTAGAACAGTGTATTTTCCTAAATCAGCAGACATCATGATGTCACTGGACACTTTCAGCAAGGCGTAGAGTGATGTTTGCGAAAGCCAGACTGAAATGTCTCATGGATGTTACATTGATCCAGGAAAAATGACAGCTGTTCAGCGACCACTTTCTCTAGGATCTTTGACAAGAATGGCAGCTTAGAAATAGGCCTGAAATTACTTAGGACAGTCGGGTCTAAGCCTGTCTTTTTAAGTAAAGGCTCCACTATGGCATGCTTAAAGCTATTGGGAAACACACCCGTAGAGAGAGAAAGGTTAACCATTTTGGTCACCCAGGGGCCAATTTCATCAAGCACTTTCACAAAAAGCCTATACGGAAGGGCATCAGATGAGCAAGAGGAGGGTTTCATCTTGGTCACCAGTGCCGAGATATCAGCAGGAGCCACAGGCCTAAATGAGGACCACAAGCTGGAGGCAGGCTCAATAACAGCAGGGGTTCCACACAAAAAAGAAGGGGGGGGGAATTTTCTCCTTGATCAACTTAATTTTGTCAATGAAAAATCTTAAAAATGCATTGCTGTCAGCTTCACAAAAAACAGGGGTAACTGGGGCAGCAGGACATACAAGAGCATTGATCGTGTCAAACAGCACTTTGGGGTTTTTCTTATTTACTGTTACCAGTTGACGGAAGTACTCAGATCTGGCATTTCCCACCATCTCATTATAAGAGGAAACAAGATCCCTAAGATACAGTCTGTGCACCTCAAGGTGAGTGGATTTCCACAGACGCTCAGTCTTACGACATAGTCTCTTTAAGCTCAGGGTATTTTCATTTGTCCAGGGGCACATTTTTTTCCGTAATGACATGTTTGATTTTACAGGGGCCACCTGATCCAGAACTTTAACACACTGATTGGTAAAGCAGTGAATAAAATTGTCCACATCAAGGCAATCCATGAACACCAGAGGATCAAACAGAGAGGAAAAACTGTGCAGTATTTTCAGAGATAACACGCCTCTGAGATCTAATTTCTAAAGGCTTAGACTCAGGGCTAAAGTGCAGATCAAACAGGACAAGACAATGATCACTCAGATGGACGTCCTGTATAGACACATTTGAAATCTCAAGGCCAAGGGTAAAAACTAAGTCTAAAATGTGGCCTTTTTGGTGAGTGGGCTCAGAAACATGTTGCTCAAAATTAAAAGCTTCAGGTAATGTTAAAAGCTCCTTTCCAGAGCATGATGAGCTGTCGTCAACATGAAGGTTAAAATCTCCAAGGATTAAAACAGATTCCAACTTTATTATTGAGGATAAAAAGTTGCTAAAATCCTTCAGGAACACAGCAGCAGGACCAGGGGGACGGTAGATTAACACACATAGAATGGATTTGAAGAACCCACCATGACCATCTGGGACTCAAAAGAAGTAAAATCCTGGGTCTGAGTCATTTTGCAGGTGAAACTGTCCCTGTATACAACAGCCAGTCCCCCCCCACGACGACCAGGGCAGGGCTTCCCGACAGCAGAGCAGTCAGATGGGCAAAGTTCATTTAGATGAATAAACTCCTCCTCTCTCTGCCATGTCTCAGAGAGACACATTAAATCCAGCTTTTCCCTCTTGAAAAGATCGTTCAGAGAGAATGATTTATTTGCAATAGATCGGGCATTCAACAGGCCAATATGCAAAGTTGATGATGTCACGGAGGCAGTGTCTGCGGAACGCAGCGGGATTGGTCGAAGGCATGACCAGCGGTCGCGTGGGCTCCAGCTGGACAGTGCAGGAGGAACCGGCGTAAACACGGAAGAGTGTGGACACGATGAAGGCCACTGACCAATACTCCAGCGCTGTGTAGGCTGTGTAAAGCTGTCCTTGTGGTCCAGGCAGGCGGCAGCGTGGGTGTGCTGTCACACACATTGAGGAGGGGGATCCGGCGTAAACACCTTGCTCGTTCTCCATGGCCGAGGAAGACAGATTCCATGCGTGCTGCAGCGCGTCTTCGTTTGACCTGGACTCCGGAACGCGAGCCTCTTTTCCTTGATCTCCTGCGGACTTTTCCCGGCTCCCGACAAAGCAGCAGGTATTCAGGTGAATCCGAGTCGATGATAAAAGGAGGGGGAAACGTTTGTTTGTACCTGCCCCATGTATCAAACAGGCACTCCATTGACTCTTTAATAAGAAACAGAGAGTCCTGATCATAGAACCGTATAGCTGAGACACATCCATTTGAATAATGACAGTCATAGTAATGAAGATACGGAAAAACAAAAATCACCACAATCCACAACACTATGGCCTGGGCCAGTGGCCGGCCCGGCCCCCTGCACCTCCAAAAAAGCAGGCCGACCGGCACCCACATCCAACGTGGTGGGACGCCCGCGGGGCACCCCACAGGGCCCCGCCCCGCGGCCACCCGCCAACCGAACTGACCACCCTTCACAAACTTCACTATGATGTATGCACTAAAAAGTGGGGTGTGAAGGGTTGGTGTGTGATGCATTAAAAGTGGGAGAGGCATGTGCATGGAACTGGCCTGGGGCAAAAAAGAAACTGGGGCAGAGTGGGGCCAAAAAGGGGCGGGGGACGCGGCCCACACAGGATCCCCACATTTTGCGCCCACCAGGTCCAGGCAGGTGGGCGAGCCAATCCCAGGACACCGGGGAACCATGGGCACCAGCCAGCCCACCCTCCGGTGGCACAGGGACCTGAGCCAACCCCCAGCCCGGACCACACCGCCGCACACCACAACGACCTCTGCCATTCCACATCCCCACAGCAATCCCCCCCCCCCCCCCCGCCACTACCGTCATCATCATCACCATCATCATTACACCATCACCACTACATCAATGACCCAGGGAGACCATACACACCATACATACACACATATACATATGCAGATTTTCTTTCTTTTCTTTTTTTTTCCCTCCCTTTCCCTTTCCCTCTTCATTCCCCTCCCCTTAATGTGTTTTATTGAGTGCGGTGTGTGTATGCATGTGTGTCTGCGTGTGTGTGCGCGTGTATTCAAAACATGTGTAGGGATGTTATTGATAGAATGGATAGATTTATGTATAATTGATTGGTTGGCTCTCAGACAGAAAAATAAATAAATTTAAAAGAAAAAAACTGTATATATATATATATATATATATATATATATATATATATATATATAAAATAAAAATGATAAATTGGTCGGATGGAAATTGGGGTGTTTAAGTTGTTAAGAAGTGGATGAGAGTGGACCAGGGGGATTGAAATTCTGTTGTAGTACGGAGGGGGGTGGGTGTATATTCGAGAGAGATGTGGTCAATGAGCAGGTTTTTCCAGTGGGCCAGATGAATGGTGTTCCTAGATTTCCAGTTCATGAGAATAGTTTTCTTGGCGATAGTTAGGGCCACGAGAAGAAGGTTATTGTTTGTTTTGTCTATTGTGAGTGATGATAAGTCTCCTAGAAGGCAAAGTGAGGGGGATAAAGGGATGCGGCAGCCCATGAGGTGTGATAATGACTCGGTGACTAGTTTCAAGAAGTGTTTGATTGGGGTGCAGTGCCAAATGGCGTGAGTGTAGGTGTCGGGACAGTTTTGAGTGCAGTGGGTGCAAATTTCTGAGGTGAAGCCCATTTAAACATTTTTTGTCCAGTGTAGTGAGTTCTGTGAAGTATCTTATATTGTATGAGTTGTAAGTTACCATTTTAAGTCATAAGATAAATGTTTTTACAGATTTGGGTCCAGAAGTCGGCATCAGGAGCAATTGTCAGGTCTTGTTGCCATTTTTGTGATGGTAGAGATATGACTTTGTCAGATTCTAATATTATTTTATAGATTTTGGAGAGTTTTTTGGGGGAAAGGATATTAATAATTTCTGATATTGCAAGTGAAAGGTCTAGATTTGTGGATCTGATGTTAATTTTTGATTTGACAGATGACTTAAGCTGTAAGTATTCCAGAAATTGATTACTCCCGATGCCGTACTCCTGGACCAGGTGGGGAAATGATGCCAGGGTGTTATTATGGAAAATGTGTTTAAGGTGTGTGATGCCCTTTCCTGCCCATGTGTGAAAGTTGAGTGCTTTTTTGTTGCAAAGGAGGTCCGGATTGTTCCAAATGGGGGTGAGGTTAGATGGTGAAAGAGTGGTATTTGTGATTTTGTGAAATTTCCACCAGGCTGTCAGAGCAGATGCTATTGTTATTGCTTTGAATCAGGGGTGGCGTTTGATTGATAGACTGAGAAATGGTGTGTCTGAAATCCGGATATCTTTACAGAGTGTCTGTTCTATGTCTAACCAGGTGTGATCTGAGTAATTGGGGTGTGTCCATTTGTATATGTACTGTAGTTGATTTGCCAGAGAGTAATAACTGAAATGTGGTGCACCTAATCCGCCTTGTAATTTGGGTTTTTGAAGTGTGGCCAGTTTGATCCTTGGTGTTTTATTTTTCCAGTAAGATTTAGTGATTATCAAGTTTAGAGAGTTGAACCAGGTGGAAGTGGGATGGGTTGGGATAACTGAAAAAAGCTAATTTATTTTAGGTAGTATTGTCATTTTAATTGTTGCTATTCTGCCTAGAATGGATAGTGGTAGCTTCATCCAGCGTTGGAGGTCGTCATCTATTGTTTTAAGTAGTGGAGTGAAGTTTAGTTCTATCAGCTCTGACAACCTGGAGGAAATGTTGATACCCAAATATGTGAAGTGACCCGTGCATAGAGGAATGGGTAATGTATGGGCTGTCGCATCCCATCTGGTGTTGTGCAATGGGAGGATGGATGATTTATTCCAGTTTATTAAGAGATGTATTAATTCCTGCAGAGATGATTGAGGATTTTGAAGGAAAAGTAAAATGTCGTCTGCATACAAACTTATTTTGTGCTGTATTTGGGGTGTTTTAATTCCACGGGTATGGGAGTTTTGACGGATGGCTGTTGCTAAGGGCTCGATGAAAATTGTGAATAAGGAGGGAGAGAGTGGGCACCCTTTCCTGGTCCCCCTGTGCAGAGTGAATCTTTGTGATGTTAGACCAGTAGTGGTGACGGTGGCTGATGGTGAGGTGTACAGAATCTTGATCCAGTTAATAATTGATTCCCCAAAGCCAAATTTCTGTAGTGTATGAAAGAGAAAAGTCCAGTTTACCCTGTCAAAAGCTTTTTCTGCGTCTAAAGTGGCTATGATGGTGTCTTCCTGTTGTAATGATGAATAATGGATTAAACTGAACAGTCTACGTGTATTGTTGGATGCCTGTCTACCTTTAATGAAGCCGGTCTGATCTGGGTGAATTATGTGATGTGTGACTTTTTCTAACCTAAGTGCGAGAGCTTTACTGATGATTTTCATGTCTACGTTGATTAATTAGATAGGACGGTAATTTGACGGCAAGGTGTGATCTTTATTTGGTTTTGGGAGAAGTGAGATTAAAGCTGTGTTCATATGTATCAGGAACTTAGAGTTTTGTTTATTTCAGTTATTGTTTTCATGAAGAGTGGGGATAAAATGGTCCAGAATTGTTTGTAGAACTCAGCAGGGAAGCCGTCGGGACCTGGTGCTTTATTGTTTGGCATGAGATGTAGTGCGGTAGAGAGTTCTCTTTCTGTGATTGGTGAGTCGAGTGTATTGACCTGATCTGTATTAAGTTGTGGAAGTTTAATGTCTTTAAAAAATGAATCAATCCCCTCCTGTCGTGGGTCGTTATCTGATGAGTATAATTTGGCGTAAAAGTTTCTAAATATTTCATTTATTTCCTGCGGTAAGTTGGTGGGGTTCCCTGCTGAGTCCTTAATGGTGGAAATTATTGATTTTTCTTTATTTTGTTTGATTTGATTTGCCAATTATTTACCAGATTTGTTGTTGTGATGATAGTTTTCTTGTCTTAACCTATGGATTAAAAAATTTTGCTCTTTTGTTTAAAATGTCGTTTAGTTGTAATTGGTGTTTTCTTAATTCCTTTTGAGTGTCTTCTGTTTGATTATTTGCATTCGAGGTTTCTAATTGTTTTATTTTTTGTTCCAGTCTGACTTCTTGCTCCTTTTCTTTCTTTTTTTTGTGGACGGAGAATGAAATGATTTTGCCTCTTAAAACTGCCTTGCTTGTTTCCCAGAGAAGTGTATGTGATGACTTTGGGGAATCATTTATTTCCAAGAAGGACGCCCACTCTCTTTTGATGTAACTGTCAAAGTCTGGGTCACTGAGCAGAGATGTGTTGAAGCGCCATCTAGGAGCATGTTTGTGTTGAGTGTATGGATTCCATATAATTGAGATTGGAGCATGATCACTAATAATAATGGGGTGGATTTTTGAATTGGAAATTTCAGATATGATTGAATTACGGGTTAGAAAGAAGTCGATACGGGAGTAAGAATGATGAACTGGTGAGTAAAATATTCTTTGGTGGTTGGATGTTGTAATCGCCAACTATCGCCAAGACCGAAATCTCTCATGAACTGTTTTATTGTTTTAGTGGATTGCCAGTTGCGTTTATTATTTGTGTTATTGGATCTGTCAAGTGATGGGTCAATAATTGTATTATTATGACTGGGCAGTTGGAGATGTTTGAGATGGAGGAGAAGAAGTTGTAAAAAAAAGATGAATCATCAGTGTTTGGACTGTAAATGTTACCAATTGTTACCGGGCTATTATTGATTGATATATTAATGATGATGAACCGTCCTTCTGGGTCTGTGATGGTTGAAATATGGGTAAATGAAATTCTTTTGTTTATTAAAATACATACACCTCTTTGTTTTGAATTATAAGGGGCGGAGAATGAGTGGATGAATTCCGATGTTTTTAAATTGTTATAGTTTAATTGTGAGAGGTGGGGGCGGCGGAACTGTCCATCAATGTAAAGTTTGTCTACTGATATGACTGCTCTCTTACCTTCTTTGATCATTTGCTTGCAGATGGGGAAGAGTTGTTTGTGTGGCTGTGATTGATTTCGGGTGGGAATTGATCGTTAAGTCCAAAGTCTGTTCCTTTAAGTTGTCTGCCCTGTCGTTGTACAAGTTCTTTGTGTTTGTAGTGCTCGAATTTGACGATGATGGGCCGGGGTCGGGTGGTGTTGGTGTGTTTTTGTCCCAAACGGTGAACACAGTGGAAGGAGACGGTGTTGACGGTGTCAGGGGGAAGTTTAAGCTGTTTGATCATGAAGTCCTTTACTGCTTTTTCGGGTTGGTCCGTGGATGGCTCGGGAATGCCGGTGAAGATCAGGTTATCTCTCATGCTGCATGACTGTAGATCCAGGATGGTTTCTTTCATGATTTTGTTTTCTTTGGTGACAGAGGCTAGTTGAGTGGTGACGGAGGAAAGCTGGTTCGATACGGTTGAAACGGAGTGCTGGAGTGACTTGTTTTCTCGTGTGAGTGTGTCTATTTGTTGTTGACTGTATTCTAGGCTGTGACGGAGGTGTTGGAATTCCTTGTGTAATACTTCTATTAGCGCTACTCTTGCATCCAGTACGGTAAGTTTATTGTCAATAGATATTAGTATGTCATTTACCTCGGTGCAGCAGGGAGGTTTTGGTGAAGTTGTCGGTGAGGGTGCCGGTGAAGTGGAAGTGGATGAGGCGGATGAGTCCGTGGTGCGTGTTTTTTTGGATTTTTGCGGGCGTCCCATGGTGCAGAATCTATTGTAGTACTTGTCGATGTAATCCTCTAAATGATCCAGGTCTGTGTTGTTATCCGGTTGAAGTGGTAGGTAAAAATTGAAAGGTTTAAAGCGGAAAACTGACGGTGAAAGTTTTGAAGACGAAAAAGTTTGTTGTGGTTTGTCTAGCAGCAGGCTGCCATGATGCATCACGCACAGTCTCGCGAGCGGTTGCGGTCACAGAGCCATCAGCCAGTCCTCACAGAGCCCCCTCTAAAAATCAGTATCTACATTTAAACCTTTGACTAGGGTTGGGTATCGTTTGATTTTTAAAGTCCAATCTCGATTTTGATTCCTCGTTTCAATTCCGATTCTCTATTTCGATTCTTTTAAAAGGCAGGATTTTTTTTTTTTTTCAAAAAGCATGGTTTAAATGAGGGTGCTAACCGGAGCTCTTCTTATTGGATTGCATTTCTGAACTTCTCCATGAATTTTTAAATTAAATTAACTTTTAAAGAACTTTACAATGAATTTCTCACAGGGCTATTTTCAGTCAGTATATAAATATCAATTTTTGTTGTCAGGTCGTTTGTCTATGAAAAAGTACAAGGGCTAATGTTAGTTGGATATTAAAGTTGACCCACCGTACACAGTACAATTTATTTGATGCTTCAAAGTTAGCAGATGACATAATGAAGTAATTAAGTAATTTATTGTTTCACTTATCTGATTCTGGCTGGTTGGCGGAAAACTGGTGTTGTGCCGTAGAATGCACCCTTGCTGTAGAATGCATCCTTTCCACTCATTAGCTCCTTAAAGTGGAAGAAAATGATCTCATAATAAAAAATTAAAAAAAAACAAAAAAAACACAGGTATTAGATCATGACAACATGTCAAATGGAGCAGCAAACTTTCGTTTTGTTTTTATGTGTCTCAAAAGTGCACATATAAAGGTGTACTTGGGTATATAAACTGTACAGTAAGCTGTCAAGGTAGAGAACATTATATTTTTGGGACAGCAAATACTCTGAATCAGAGGGCTATTGTTTTCGGCTTATTTGAATAGCCTAAAGGAAATCATTAAAGGCACAAGCTTTAGGATCTGTCCAACGGTAAGAAAAAACTTGGATTGTTTCGCCTTGTCAGGGGTGCATTATGCAGCAGGGGTGCATTCTACGGCACAACACCCACGAAGCGTGTCAAAGATGGGCACTCGGGTATTTCTCCTCTATGAATCCTGAGGTGTTTAATCATGTTTGTCGTTCACCCTCCTTTGCATGATATAACTGTATTGATGATGTTGCAATGAGATAAGAGTTCATTCTTCCTGCTAAAGGTAGCCAAACTTTTGACCAACGAAGAAGAGCAATGCAGCTGCTGTGGGTTGCAATGCACTCTCTCTCTCTGCTCTCTCCCTGTGGCTCCGTCTCATACGCTTCGTCCTCGGTGTTCGGCAGCCTCTTCTTCGTTGGTGTTCGGCCGCTATTTCTTCTGGTCGGTGGACTCCAACATCGAAACTTGGAATAGAAATTTTAAAATTTGAACGATTCTGGGAAAATTGAAATGTTAGTCCCAGTCCCCATTGATGCTTGATTCTCAATACACAACCCTACCTTTGACCTCACGAATTTGAATTTTTTCCCCATAATTAAGACTTAATGGATCATAACTCATATTTTTGACTTTCTCATATCTTAAAATAACAACTTACCTTGAATATAAACCAATCCGAGTCAATTAGGGGGCAAAATTAATGTCGAACCACAGTCCAACTCCCCTCCATGGTTCAATATGAAAATGGCTGTTGAACTAGGGCAGGGGTGGGCAATCACGTGCCATGGATGGCTGTGAGGCTGCAGGTTTTTATTCCAACCCAAAACTCCACCAGGTGATTTCACTGATTACCTTACCTCCAAGCAGAGAGCAGGGACTAAATCAGTGAAATCACCTGGTGGAGTTTTGGGTTGGAAAGAAAACCTGCAGGTTCTCAGCCCTCCATGGCACATGAATGCCAACCCCTGAACTAGGGGATGGCATGTGCCAAAGGCACAGCGAGTTTCCTACCCACGTTAGCAGGGCTTACACAATCAACATAAGTTAAATGAGTTCATAAGAACTACTCAGCTTGAAAGAGTTCATGTAATGAACTTTACATGTTTTACTAGTACTTATACTGCTCTACCATTTCATGAATACTCAAATCAACTTGGTTGACACCTCAGTTTTTAACTTTCAAGTAAGGTCAACTTTATGGGGATGAGTGACTGTAACATTTTTGAGTTTTAAGTTATTTGAACCGGCTGGTGGCTGCCCTCTTTTCAGCCTGTTAATACTGGACTGTCTCCTACTTGACCTGATACATCACACACTAAAGGTTGTGATGTATCAGGTCAAGTATGTCAAACGTTGACTACACAGAGAACTTTACCACTCAGTACTTTCATCCCTTCTTATGATGTTAAGGTCTTGTTACATGACTTCCTAGCAACACATTAATGTTGCTGAACTTTGGGGTCAAAGCCTGGCATTCATTCTAGGGAGCATGCTTAGACTCAAGCCAGCTCAAGTCAGATTGAAGCAAACACATGAAAATGAACCAATCCCAAACCGCATCATCAATGTATGTTAGTCTGACTGAGAAGTTCGATACCCCCTCCAAGCCCCCCCCCCCCCCACACACACACACACACACACACACACACACACAAAGAGACAGAATTTTGAACAGATAGTTTTGTATTTATTATGTAGTATTATTATGATTATAACAACAAAAACAAAATATTTCTCAATTGCACAAATCTTTCAATAGAAAAAAACACTAGATATTTATCCCGTGCAAGAACAGGAAGGGCACTTTTTAAGGTGCATAATCTCCACCAACATAACAACAATAAAAAAGAAACTTAGATTTCTCAATTGCACAAATCCTTCAATAGAGCATTTACAAAACACTTCCAGAAAATCCAGTTATTACATCAGCAAAGACACTTTTTAAGGTGCACATTCTCCACCTCCAACATTGCAAAAGACAATGGGGCAATTCTGCACAAAACAGGTTATCAGAGCTTAAATAATGAATATACACTATATACATAAAAGTGGCAAATATTTAATGAAAAATGTAACAAGACAGTACGAGAAGAGAAGAATGATATAAAATATTAAATAAAATATAGACTAATTATCTTACATAGCAAATCACACAAATTTGAAAACACACTAAAGAAAATGTGATTGTTCTATGACAGGAAACACAAACTGAAACTAAAACCTGACCTTTCCTGCCTTCCTTGATGCAAAATCATCAATAATCTCATAAGAAATCAGGGGCCTCATGTATCAACGCTGGCGGCGCCAGAAAACCTTGCGTTCACCAAGATCGGCGCAAACGTCCAGATTTATCATCGCGACACGAGCGTCGGTTCCAGCGCAAATCCACGCAAAGTGAGGAGGTGGTGTAGAAGTTGGCGTTGAGCCGATACTTGCGTTGACGGCACTTTGGCGACGCTGTGTGGCGGTGTTTGGTGACTCACTATGTGACAAGCGTTCACACATCGCAGTGGACCTGCACTACATCCCCGTGGCCGAACAGCACGTCGCCCCACATGATGAACCAGCAGCAGACGGAGGGATGCGAGCCGATCTCTGCCGGGCCGCCGTCCTCGCGCGGGAGAATCTCATCGCCACAATGTGAATGGGTAAGAAGTGAATACACACTTCAATGAGCCAAATTAATTCATTTTCGCCACCAGACGCTCGAGGACATTTACGAGCCGGTCCAGCCGCTCGTTGATCCCCGCGATCCCCCTGATGATTTCTTCCTGCGATTGCAGGACCACCGCCGTGAGGACCCTTCCACTGCATCCGGGTGGTCCAGCGGAAGCGCCGCGGCTGGTGGACGCTCCACCGCTTGTCGGCGCGCTGGTGCTGGTGCTGGGGCCGGGGCCGGGGTGGCCCGAATGCCGCTGGTCCTGGCTGACGACTCCGAGCCGGCGGACGGGCTGCCGTGGGCCGGGGTTCCGCAAGCCGGCGACACGGCCGATGCATTGATTTCTGTGACACAATAAAAGTATTGGTTCATTTCAATTCCTGCTTCTGTGTATCTGTTGCGTTTACATCTATGGCAAAACATGTGGACATTTGTGTGACACGCCACTTATCCTCCAGCAGGCTGTCTGAGCGGCGACAATCCCCCCCACAGAGGCGCCCCCCATAATTGCCACCACTCGCTGCTCAAACGGCGTGAGGGTCTCCTCCCCCGGATCCCCACCTGTCTGGCCGGTACTCCTCCGGAGGGCAGCTGTACGCCGCTTGACCTCCACCTTGAGGTCCGACCACTTTGTTTTAATCTACGCGGGGGTGCGTGTCTCGGAACCCACCGCATTCACCCTCTCGCAAACTTTCTCCAACTCCAAGCGTTTTGCACTGACGCCACTGGACAGGCTGCCAAACAAAACACGCTGTCGCTCCTCCACCCCCGCCACCAGCACCTCCACCTTGTCATTTTGTCTGCGTGCGAGGACAGGGAGACCCTATTTTAATAAATCTGCATATTTATAGATGGGCGTAACGGGGGCGGGCCCGGTCACTCCAAAATCTGCGCTCAATTCCAAGCTGATCAAGGAAACACACGTGGCTTTCGGCGCCCGCACACCTTGATAAATACAAATTTTTTTCAGCTAACGGACCTTGCGTACGCTCGTTTCCGGTATGAGTCCCACGCAAGTCTTGATACATGAGGCCCCTGCTCCCCTATTAACCCATTAAGACCTGAACCCTGTCTGAGCCCCGCCTCTGAAATCATGAGGGCCATTTTAAGAAGGGCCCCCAGATCCAGAGGTTTTCTGAAGTGTTTAGGTTTACAAAAAAGCTGATATCTCAGCCTCTGTAGCAGATAGAAACAAAATTTAAAAAGTATTTGAGAGCTTACAGGTGTGGCTCTCAAGATAACTATACTTTATTTGTCCAAACTTTCAACACATTATTGAAAACTTTGAACAAACAAACTTAAATGTAATAAAACAGATGTATAAATAAAAGTAAAGACTGGAGAATAACAAACTGTTTGCTTTCTGTAAAACAAGTGGCATTCATGATGAAGTGTCAATTTAATTCAAATGTAAATATAAAAAATAAAGTGTTGAAAGGGTATACAGCTGCACTAGTACAGTGCCAGTACAAAAACAGCACTAAAAAATAAAAAATAAATAAATAAATAAATATGTGGCTGACAGTGTGTTCATCGCTCTGCTCACTCAAAGTCATGCAACACTCACAGAAATCGCCGATAATGTGAGCCAAAGACCTCAGTATGAAGAGGTTGTTCACACTGCAGGATGTTTCTCCTCCAAAGCTGCTCTCTGCCTATCATTGTTTACTTTCTTCACGACGCACATAGCAAGATCCGAGCATGAATCCGATCGCTTTATTAGCTTATCAGAGGCAGACTGGTATGATGATTTGATTCGCCACGACTCCAGAAATGATAAAAAAACTACAGAATGTTACAAAATGACGTATTCACGCTCCTGGCTTGAAGGCTGAAATGCGGATATACTGTCCCGGTTTAAATGGGTTAAGTGATTGATGATGGCAAGGCCAGTGAGCCGTTCCTGAGGCATGGTTGACCTTAGGTACGACTTTATCAACTTCAGTTTTGAAAAGCTCCTCTCTGCTTGAGCCACCTTGACTGGCAGAGTGAGAGCAATCCTGAGAGCAGAGCTGTCCCCCGCGACCCTCTCCCCGTTTCGTCTCATACAGTCTGTCAGCCTCTGTGCGGCACCTTCGCAGCAAGCAGAGGTGCCTACAGCAGCAGGGCGGCGCCAATTTGACAACAAGAGTTAATACAAAACCGCATTGCGGCGCAGATTTATTATAATTATCATCTTTTATTTTATTTTTTTTTGGAAGTGCTCGTGCCGCCCCCCATGAGTCATGACACAAATGCCGCCCCAGGCAGCTGCCCTGTTCGCCCGTGCCTAGAACCGCTGCTGCCCAGTATGATTTTGGTCAGGGCCTCCCAAAACTAATACCTGTAAGCTTCATAATATGCTCATATGTAGTGGCTGGGGTAAGGAAGGAGGATTTGTCAATAAGGGGGCTATTCGGGCTCATATGAGGCTCAGATTTGGTTTTTGGAGGGAGACGAGGGGCTCACTGAGGGGTAAGGTGAAACAGAGGTTATTCAATAAGGACCTTGTTGTTATTCCAACAGGGAACTTATTGGCTGTCTGTGAGCAGGCACTGACAGCCTCGTAGACTGACACTCCATGTCTGTCCCACGGGGGAAATGAGTGGATGACAGGCATGTGTGTACATGAATGTGTACATGAGAACATAGTGTGCTCAGTCCAGGTCTATGGATTTTTTTACATTGAGAGAATGGATTTCTTTCTATACTTGATCTTCTGCATCAGCACAGAGCATGTCTTTCTATTCTTTTACAAAAGAAAGTCTGTTTTTAATAGCACTTGTGTTTAAAGTGCATTTCCACTTTTTTCAAGAAGTCCCAGATGGGCAGGTTTTCTGCAGTAAAAGGACGTTTGACACTGATGGTATAAATAATGTCCTCATGGGAAAAATCTGCCAGGCATATGCTCCAAGCAATAGAGAATAATCTTGAGATGAAAAGCAAGTAATAAAAAAATTGAACGAGCTGCTGATTATGCACCAGAGACTCAAAATGAGTCTAGAACCAGAATCTCTCCCAAACAGCTGGAGCTCTTTGTTTTTTTGAGCTTTGAGTTTGAAGTTTATTTCGATCTAGTCGTATCCATTCAATATATACAGTGGATTACAAGAAAAGAAAACCGGACTGAAAAGGCATGGGCTGAAGCAAGAGCTTATTATCGCCTATCCTTCTTACTAAATCAAAATATTCAAAACATCTTATTCCACACATTAGATAGAAAACAAAAGAAAAAACACAACAACAAAACAAAGAACAAAGCTCATACCTACATTCCCTTTTTTTAAACATATTGACAATTTTACCAGGCAATGAATTATTATGTACTTTGTACATGGTCTGTGCTATTAAATTTTGATGCTCTTAATTTAATGAATAATTTATTTGATGGTTTTCTGTAATTTGAATTGGGGATAATCTGTACTGCTCTTTTTTTGCAAGATCAAAATAGGTTGCGTATGGGTAGGGTATGCATTTCCCCATATTTCCAGACCGTAGGTGATATGCGGGGCTACAATTGAGCAATACAAAATATATAAAGCATACTGGTTCAATAAATCCTTTACCTTGTAAATTATGCCAATTGATTTTGCTAATTTTGATTTAACATGATTTATATGAGTTTTCCAGTTCAGTCTTTGGTCCAAAATGACACCCAAGAATTTTGCTTCCGACACTCTTTCAATTTCTCGATCATTAATGCTCAGTTTAACATCTGTAACTATTTTACGGTTCCCAAATATCATAAATTTTGTTTTACGTGAATTTAACGACAATTCATTTGCATCAAACCATTTTTTAACCAATTTCATCTCCTTTTCAACAGTAGATATAATTTCAGATAAGTGCTCTCCAGAACAAAAAATAATAGTGTCATCTGCGAAAAGGATGGAGCTCATATACTTAGACACATTACAGAGTTCATTCAGATACAGAATAAATAACTTTGGACCAAGGACTGACCCTTGTGGGACGCCACACTTAACCTTCAACATAACAAAACATGATACAACAAGTGATGGGGAACTTTTTAAGAAAGTGCATGAGCAACCCTGCCACACTGCCAACATAGGCCCTCCATTAGATAAATAACAAACTTAGACCCTATCAGCAATTACCGTCAAATATTGTCTCCCAGTGCTTGCCCCAGGGATGAATGTTGAATATGGTATGAATGGTAATGTCGAGCAAAGCCAGCTATGACTTATCTGACTGTCAGCCAAAACACTGCTTTTCTAAACTACATTTGTGTTGCAGATGTAAACACCTTGCATTTTTTGGTTTGGTGCAGTTCTGTCAGATAGTAAAATACTCACAGGCTTCGCTCGACCTGACTTAAGTGAGTTTAAAACTGAAACCAATTTTCATGTGTTGTATTTGCAACACACAAGTTTTAGTTTCCCAGAGCAGCAACACCAGATTCCTCAAAGTAAAAACTTGGGAATCTTCAGGGAAGAAAACTTATTAATGATATCATTAATGCATGATTAATTGTTTTTGCTCTGCACAGACTTGCTTTCCTCCTATATGCATCAAGTCTGCTGTCATGTTATTAGTCTATATTATTATGATGACAAATATCCTGCCAACAGAAACTAGAACATGATAAAAATCTAGACCCCAATGTACAAATTAAACTTTTCTATGTTGCATCTTCCGACCAAGATTAGCTCTTTTAACTGCTTGAGTGAAATTTAAAGGAGAGGGGGTGGGGGGTTAAAATCTTTGATCTCCATACCAGGTGTCTGCAAAGTTTCAAATTGTGAGGAAAAAGTCTATAACAATAATCCTAGAAAATACTTGTAAACAGCTCAGAAATGGTTCAGTAGTGTGTGAGGTGACACCTACAGCAGGGTAACACTTGTCAGCTGCTCTCCCGATTGCCCACAATAGAGGGTATCAAAAACATTGAGCTCTGCCGGCATCCAGAAAACCAGAGGAGAGGTGGCCAGTCAGAAGAAAATAGGCTCATGGGGAGGGCATGCTTCAAGAGACAGCAGCTTTAACGTAGCGTTTCAGATGGAGGCTGAAATACTGATGTTTTAACACACCAGATTGAGAAACAGGAAGCTTTTTTTGATCTGAAAATCATGTTAAGATATTAAAGAGGTATCAGAGAGGAAGTATAGAGTTTGAAAAAAAATGGATTTACTTACTTTGGACATATTTCCTCAATGCCATAAACAAATACTGCTTCACCAGTCTGCTATCAAAAACTTGGTCGAGGGGGGGGGGGACCTGGTGAGAAATGAAACAGGCTTTAGAAATTACAGCAGGCTTCAATGGCTGACTTGGGGTTTACTGTGACAGAAGGAATTCACCCAGGCTGCACTCAGTAGGAAAAGGTAGCAGCAGCCTACTCTTTGTTGGAGTAGTGTTTCATCAGGCTGTAAATGTCTCACTCAGCCAACAGGTAGCTAATTTAGGTTAGGAGAGAAAGTGTCACACTGAGCGGTGTGGAGAAAGGTTACTATTTTGAATGAAAACTAACATATTTATAAAAAACTACAACGTCAACAGTTTAAACTGAATTAAAATCAAAGTTGAGTCTCTGCAAAAACACAACACCTTTAACTGTAGGTTTTAGATGAATGAGATAATCTAATGGAGTGACGGCCTTCATTTTGATCTTAAAGGGATATTCCAGCGTAAATTTAAGTGATGGTTAAACATAATGTAACACTGAGTTAGACAACTCCTTGAGAGATGAATGTTGCCGACTGCTTCCTTTTTTGTTTTACCAACTTCAGCGATGACCGCGCGGTAGCAATACACAGGGGTATATGTCTCCATGCGCAAACCTCAACCAAAAAGCCACTCTATAGCCACAAATAATGCTCAGAACAGCACATAACTTCATCAACAGAACATATAGGGTCCCAACCATAGTACTAGCCATCAACCATTTTTTTTAGCTTTGCCTGAGTTCTTTATCTTTTCATTTTTTATTTAACCAGGTATGAAACCCATTGAGATCGAGATCTCATTTTCAAGAGTGACCTGGCCAAGAGGTTGGCAGCACACATCACAATAATAAATAATATTAAAGAAGAAGAAAATTACCTCCAGAAACATAATTAAAAACACAGACACTGTTCCATGGTCTCCCAAAGTCTGTCATGTAAGATTGAACGAGCAAAGAGACGAAACACAACTCACCCACTTTCCTCCAGCAGCCGCTTGTTTGTGGGGGAGCCCTGACAAGACAATCATCAAGTGCAGCAGAGTTTTACAGCTCAAGGAAGAACATTTGTGATTATTACTTCATGGAGATGCAATCAGACCGAGACACTAAGGCAGAAGAGCAACCGTGTTTGCAGTGCAAAATGATTATTATGATGATGATTACTGAATGGAAATGATCTGCTGCACATGGTGATGTAGACCACTGCGTATTGCTATCATGCGGTCATTATTAAAGTTGGTATAACTAGATAACTAGAGAAGCAAGCAGTCAGCAACATGCGTCTGTGTTTGAACAGATGCTGCACATGGAGTAGAAACACACACACACACACACACAGTGAGGTAAAGTAAGGGGACTTATTAAATCTCCTACCCACGGTTTTTGCATCATGGTTGGGTTCTGAGCCAGAGACGAGCCATATAATGAGCTGCAGAGATGAAAGCAGCTCTCCAGGAAGCAGGAGGCAGACTCCTTTACACTGTGAAGTGTTTTGGACTGTTATCTTCCCTCAATCTCTACTGACAAAACAGGAGCAGACCCAGCAGATGGTTGTGATAAGATTAAACCACCTCCACTGTGAATGAATGTAGGGGCACTTGTTGATGGAGCTTTGGAGCTGTTGACTGAGACAAACTTTTCTGGTGTTATCACAGTGAGCTATGTGACTCACTCTGATGCCAAAGTGTGATTTTGGGATGCACTTAACCAGTTTTATCTTGTTTTAACTGAGAACTCAGAACTCAGAAGGGGTTTTATTGCCATTATCAATGAACAGGATTCACAGACTGGGAATTTCTTTCAGCATGATGGTGCAACAATAAACAGAAAGAAATATATAATACTTGAATGAAAAACTAATAAGAGCATGCAAGAAAAATATAAAGTACAAAGGGCTATGTACAATGCAATGTACAATAAAGTATAAAAGGGTATTTACAACTACACAATACAGAACAACAGTGCAATGGGAGGAGTGCAATTAAAAAACCAAGGTACATTTAACTAAAGTGACCAGTGATAAAGTGACAGAGTTAAAGTGACTGAGTAATAAAGTGTTCATGAGTCCAACGGCAGAGGGGAAGAAACTGTTCTTATGGCGGGAGGTTCTGGTACGAATGGACCGTAGCCTCCTGCCTGAGGGGAGTGTCTCAAATAGTCCATGTGCAGGGTGAGAAGGGTCAGCTGTGATCCGACCAGCTCAGCCCCTAGTCCTGGAGACGTACAGGTCATGGAGAGATGGAAGGCTACAGCCGATCACCTTCTCAGCAGAGCCCACAATGCGCTGCAGTCTGTGTCTGTCCCTGGCAGTGGCCCCGGCATACCACACCGTGATGGAGGAGCTGAAGATGGACTCGATGATGGCCGTGTAGCACTGCACCATCAGCTTTCCTCAGCTGCCGCAGGAAGTACATCCTCTGTCCTCAGTCCACAGTGGTGACTTCCTGGAGTCTGGGAGGTCGAGGGAGGGCAGAGGGGCTGTGGCTTTCCTTAAGTCCATGATCATCTCCACTGTCTTCTGGATGTTGAGCTCTAGGTTGTTGCTGCTGCACCAGGTCGCCAGCCGGTCCACCTCCCTCCTGTAGGCAGACTCATCTCCATCCGAAATGAGTCCGATGAGGGTGGTGTCATCCGCAAACTTGATGAGCTTCACGGAGTCGTGGCTGGAGGTGCAGCAGTTTGTGTACAGGGAGAAGAGCAGAGGGGAAAGTACACAGCCCTGAGGAGATCCTGTGCTGAGAGCCCGCGTGTCCGAGACATTCTTCCCCAGCCGCACACACTGACACCGGTCAGTCAGGAAGTCTGTGATCCACCTGCAGGTGGAGTCAGGCATGTGGAGCAGGGAAAGCTTGTCCTGAAGCAAAGCTGGAAGGATGGTATTGAATGCAGAGCTGAAGTCCACAAACAGGATCCTAGCGTAGGATTGCAGGTGAGATAAAACCAGGCGTTCAAAGGTCTTCATGACTGAAGACGTAAGCACCACCGGCTATAATTTATCACTAGTATATGTATGCTATAAGCCAGAGCTCTAACTTTTCATAAAACCAAACGTTTCAGCTGAGCAGCAGCTGACATTTATGTTAAATCACACTTTGGTCACTGTTTCGGCTTCCATTTGCTGTAAAGTAAATCCACAGGCTTAAAAAGACATTTCCACAGTCTGTGGTAGATTCAGATCCAGCAGCAGCACAAACACCTCCAAACACTGACATACGCAGACTGAATCTGGTTGTGACTGTGGTTGTGTAGCTAATTAGAGCCAATGCAGCCATGCTGTTAATCACCAGCACCCAGCCCTCGCTCAGTTTGTTAACACTGGATCCCTGAGATTACCTTGACTTAATGGACTCATTAATTACACACTCTTTACTGTGTTTTTAATTAGTCATCTGTTCATTCAGCCAGTCCGTGGTTGGGTTCTCTCTGCCAGGAGCTCAGTGCTATGTGGCGTTACTCATAACAGCTGCTCAGTGGTTAGCTTGAGTGAGAGAATAAATGATGTGCTGGAGACTGAAGCAACTAGAGCTGTGAAAAAGAGCAGGAGGAGGGGTGACGGCTTCCTCTCCTCTCATCTTAAGTCATTGTTTTACAGCAACATAACATGGTGTTTGTCCTCTAAAAGATTCCCCGTCTTTAACCTTTGTATAAAGAATTTGGTAATGTAGGGCTCATGGATCCTGGTGTGTGTGCATGTATGGGAGAGGTGCTAGGGTTTCTAAGTCCACAGCAGGCACAGCTAAATCTGGACCAAAAGTCGCCACTCGCAGCCCAACAAGTGATTTGTGAGGTTGTTCCTATCAGGTCAGTCTTTCTTTAGCACAAATGGAAATGTTTTTCTAATTTGTATATTTTCTGAGGCAGAAAAAAAGTGCCTGTGTGTGTGTTAATTAGTGGTTGTAAAGTACTTCATGATGTAGTGCTGCACATCAACACTGCATCGTAACAAAGTGATGTGGGTCTGTGCCACCAATGTCTCTGCTTCTGCTGGCTCCAACTCAGGTCTCTTCTCCTTGTATTTCTGCTCTGTAATGGGAGTCAGATGGGAAAGTGTTTACAGCAGGGCTGAGTAAGTCACATGCTGTCTAATTAGCAAATGACTGAACAGCCAACATTCTTTACATGAAAATTCTCAAAGCAGAGGTGGGCGGCTCTTAAATACTGACAATGAGAAAAGTTGAAAACTGTGTCTCAGTTCAAGTACTGCACAAAGCTGAGCGCACTGCCCTTCATTTGCACCTGAGTACTCTGGGTGAGGTGGATCCTTTTTTGTGAATTGGGACGGTCTACCCTCCAGAGGACTTCCTGGTTGAGTTGTCAAATGTCCCCGCCCTCTGACTTGAAGAAAAGCCTCTGAATACTGCAGTTTTTTTTTTTTTAATTGTGCGACCTTGCATACATACAAAACATATACAAAACAAAAGATACAGACACAAATACAAACATACAAGCACACAGGGGTTACTATATGCAACAAACACCAAAGTGACAACCAAAAAGAGGACATGACTTAATAGATCATTTCCACAAACTTCATCTAATGAAGGCATGTTTTGTACAAAGGAGTACATTGGGCCACATTAAGACTTTGAGATAAAAGTCGTGAACCTACGAGAATAAAGTCATTAATTTATGGCAATAAAGTTTTGAAGTTAAGTATTATTTCAGAGGAAAGTTGTTAAAATTAGGGCCATGGAGCACTTGAAGGAATTGTACTTCAGCATAGGTTCCACAAACAAGGAGATACTTAATCCTTTGGCACATCAGCATTACATTACATTACAGAATCCACATGTCAATAATTTGGAAATCGTTTTATTTTGAGAAGGTGTCTGTGGCTGTTTGACATCAAACTGGGTTAAGATGGATGATTTCACTGTATTAAAATGATCTTGTCAGACCAAAAATATTGATTGATGAATATCAGTAATTAAAACAAATATAAAAACTAACTTTCATTAAATAATTTAATACTTGGCTATCGCAAATGCAGTAAAACAATCAAAACATCTGGAGGTTAGAGTTTTATTCATTGTTGCTTGGCAACCAACTCACCTTGCAGACTGAAATCAACAGCGTGTCTCTTGCTACTTCAAATAGAGGGTAAAATCTAAGCTTAAAGGTGGGGTAGGCAGGATCTGAGGAAGTGCCACAGAAATCTTGAATGTAAACACTTCCCCTCCCAACCAGTTTCCCCCTCAGCTCCTCCTGTCCCCTCCCTCTCTGCTCCAGCAAGTCACACCCACAAACAGATGCTTCTGCTTGCTCGTATCGTTCCAATTAGATTCAGATATAATGCAGATAAATACTTGAGATAATTATAAATAGGGCCCAATCAACATAAAGTAAAAAGCATTGGTGCTACTGTAGATGCCAACAGACTAACTGAAAACACGATGTTTGCAAGACTTCTAAAACTAGCATTAAGTGACATACTCCAGCACCCAAGCTGAACAGTTTAGCGGCGCTACAAGAGACATTTTCTGTTACAGACACTTGGCTTACTTTGTTAAAGTGGTTTACCTGTCCAGCAGAAAGGTTACAGGGTCCATAAGATCCCGAAGCGTCCCCTATCGTTTTATGTAGACCTGACTTTTTAGCTCTTGTCCGGCCTACCTCCTTTTTTAGCGCCCGTTATTCCACCTGAGTCTCTGGTATTTACTTAGTTTTCTTACTTGTGTTTGCAGTCATGGCCAAAGGAAGATTCAGACAATTTTGCGTACTTTTTGGTTGGTTTCTACTGTCCGATATTGTAGCACACTTTGTTTGGGCCTGTGAACATTATTCAAGGACTCGGAGCGTGCCTCACAACACGAGGGAGCAGCGTCTGCCTCACAACCAATCAGCACTGAGGAGCAGCATCTGCCTCACAACCAATCAGGTCTGGTAGGTGGAGAATGGCTTTGTTTATAGTCAGAATGAGTGGGACGCTCAAAAATTTTAAAATGTTGACTACACAGGCATAAGAGAACTCTGCGATATCGTGATATTCCCAAATGTCATCAATAACTAATCGCTATTGACTGATATTAAAAGCTTTTTTGTATATACATCACAAAAAAAAATAAAAAAAATGCTTGGTTCACGAATTCCTGCCTACCCCACCTCTAAAGGTAGACTGATGTTATATTTGTGTACGGATAAAAACGACTGTTTCAGGACAATTTGTTACTGTGTGTTCAGCTTACTGCACTGGCATTGAAATTGGAAAGGTTTCAGTGTTATGTGAACATTTCTTGCATGATGTTTTACAGCTTCAGAATAAATGAAAAAATCAGTATATTTTAAATTTTTGAGGTGAGTCTATATATCAAGTTTACAGGAAGAAAAAAATAGGGTTGCGCATTTTTTTTGTAAAAACTGATATTTCAATTTTTCTTGGTTTATGGACTACATATTTCAATAACAAAAAGGCACACCCTGCATTGAGACCACATTTAATGTAATTTTGCTGTTGATATCTTGAATAAAAGACCTCCTTACCTGAGAGTCAACTGGGATGAAAACAAAGTCACCTGTCAAAGTGGTGCATTTTTCCAGTTGTTTCACGATGTTGTGTTTGTTGCATTGGCTTGTAGGTGTGAGTGCAGTTATAATATTTGCACGAGAAAACCAACAGCATTACATGATCTCACTATCCAATATGTCTAATATGATCAAGCAGTTGCTTTCACCTGATGTGAATATGACAGCCTGCACTGCATTTGCTGTGCCCCAGCAACAGAAACAGATGTCAAACTTTAAACCATACCCAACCCTGGACTGGCATGGGTCAATATCCCAAGGACTTCTTGGACTTGTCAAAAATACCACTGAAAACAGCATCCATACAACTCTGAATGTGAAAGTGAAATGTGAAAACACATTTTAAAAAGAAGTACACAGAAAACAAGTGATTAGAAAGAATGTAAAAGAAAGTGTACATTGGATAAATCGATTTTCATATCTGAAGAGGAAAGGAAAAGTCCTGGGTTATGATAATGCAGAGACTCATGCTGAGACAACAATAATGACTGAATCTCAGAATTTTACTTTTGGCTGAATTCTTAATCATTATACAATTAACTAATTGTTGTTGGCAGCTGTTGTTGCATTACCATGAATTACAGAGTCATGGAGCAGTATTTGTGTAACGCCACATTACCCACACAAAGCCACTTTTCTTTCCAGCTCATGGGAGCCGCTCACTTGGCCTCTTGAATGGTGGAAAGCTATGGTTTCCCTTCACAAACAGACTTATACCCATCTATATCCAGCATTGTGGCCCACAGTTATCCACTCTCATAGTCATTACATTATGGTTCATGTTGGTCTTGCTATTCTCTAGTAAGACCCTATATGAGAAGACTGGCCTGATTACAACCTCAGTGTTTGTGTTATAGTGTGTATTATTGCAAGCTGTCATCAGAGATGTTCAGGCTAAACAGGTTCAGGTTACACAGCTACACCATTTGTTCAAACACACATCACTCAGTTACACATGAATGTACTTCCACACTGGCACCATAAGATGACTGGTTAGTGAAAAATCATGTCTATTAGACCTGAACGCAAGAAAAACAGACCAGTCAGCCCAGTGATGTAGCCACACACAATCAAACACATCTGTTCCCATGTGTAGAAAGAAAAAAACACTGTGTTGGTATTCTGTGAAAGCTTATTATCCTGTGTTTCCTGGCTGTGAGCTTCTTTAGGACAGTTTTCCTTTGGTTTTCCTCCACCTGTATCCCTGCAGTCCTCTGTGACCACTGTAACCGCCCTCTGTACCAGATGTGTCTTGAATCGGCTGCCGAACTGAAATGGGTGGTTGGAAAAGAAAGGCTGCTGAAGAGAACAACTCATGCAAAAACTGAGAGCATCCATTAATTCAGTTCACACTGTGCACACTAAGAGTGAGGCAGTACAGAGTCTGCTCCATAAACATGTTCTGCTGAGAGAAAGACCATCACACACATGCACACACACACACACACACACACACACACACACACACACACACACACACACACACACACACACACACACACACACACACACACACACTTGCCCTCTGTTGTGACTTGGATCTGCTGTGCTCTATGTGGCCTGTAGTGGTCTGCAAAGGAAAGCTCAACAGAACAACAACTGGAGAAGACACATGGTGAGGTGACATAAAACTCAATTGGCTGGTTCCTGCTCCATCTACTTTTTTATACACTTCAGGTTTTTTCTCTTTATTCTGTTTTCAACCCAGTGTCAATATCCTCCCTTTACATCATCCTGCCTTGTTCTGCTGCCTAAAGTGTCCTTATGATGGAATTATTCCCTGTGCTTGACCACCTTTCACCACCATGATTTATTCCTTTTTCCCTGTTCTTCTTTACTTTTTTCTACCTCTCTACTTCTCATATTCTTCTGCAACTTTTTACATTTCATGTATTTTGTTCTCCTTTTCTTCATCCATGTCTTATTAGGTATCTCAACACTAATCCTTGGCCTCTAGTAGATTCGATTTAAATAAGAGCTTGGTCGATCCATCACTTTAGCAGAGGCTCTATTTGGTTTTATTTGTTGAGAAGACATAACATAAGAGTGATGAGGGGAAAACAACCTACTGGGGACTGGATTCAGAATCAAAAGGTGGAAGAATGAGATGACAGGCTGTCTTAGAGCTGTAGGACTAGTGGTGAATCAAAATTTGTCCACTGTAACAATAGTGCCAACACTTTTGGATAGGTGCCAGTTCCTCGGTGCATTTGCTTCATGGTCCTAATTAATACCTATGTTATACCAAGCCTTCCACCACTTTTGTTCATATATTCTGTGTATTAAGATTTTTTTTTTTTTTTTTTAGCACAATTTTGTATGTTTTAGCTATCCGCTATTTATTGTGGTTTGGTTACCTGCTATTTTTTATGTTTAAGCTAACCGCTTTTAAGGATTTAATAGGATGCTAAGGATTTTCTAATAGCGTTTAGGACACCATTTCTGCTAAACTAAACCAATGGACTACTTTTAACATGTTAGTCAGTGGTTTTAATGCGACAGAAAAAAATTGTCTGACACAAAAAGGTGAATTTTAATGTTTATGTACACAAATTAATAGACTAAATTTAAGAGTATTACACAAACTGCCATGACATTTGGTTGTATTATTTGGCATGTTAACTTAATTCCAATGTTATTATTATTATTACTTTTTTATGTACATAGCAATACAGAGCACTTTTACTATGCTGCAGGTGAAACCTCATATACAAGCCCTATGGAGGGCTGTTAGCCCAGGAACGACACATGTCAAAATGGTGATAATGCAATACCTTTCTCACAGTTTGGGGCCATTATTATATTATGAGCTGCTATTACATTATGAGCAGAATCAGTTAGTCTAATAATGTCATAAGTTATTACATTATGCACAAAGACATTATTGTGTTATGCGTTCAAGATTTTATTACATTATGAACCGATTATTACATTATGAACTTTTATAACATTTAAGTTCTTACATTATGAACCATTATTACATTATGAGTTGCTACATGCCTCCTAAATAAGAACCTGCAGTCTGCATTCTGTGTGAGGGTGAACATTTTGTTTTGCTGATCAAAAGTCCTTTACAACACAGAATTAGCAGGGTAACCTCATATTTAAGCACTACTTTGACCTTATTCTGCAGATACGTGTGATCACTTGATTAAACATGTCTTATTTGTAAAGTTTACATGGAATACAATTCCGATGAACCAAGTGGACAAACTACACATTATTGATCTTTGCTTCATTTTCAAACTTAAAAATAGTAAAAACCCCAAACTGATAAAAATTCAAATTAAGAAAAACTCTATCGTCTCCTCATCTGAGATTGCTTAAACTCTGCAAATACTCATCAGGACTGCTGCAGATCCATCTAATAACCCCAAACATGTCAGCCAGGACAAACCCTGGCAATGAAAACCCAATTAATCACAGACACCACAGGGCAGAAGGCCCAGCTGAACTGCAGTCATGGCCAAAACAATTTAAGTAAGAACTGGGTACAGTGCAGCATAGATGGGAGTGAAAGAGGGAAATAATGCAGTGGTCAAGTGAACTGCAAGGCATGGGGCCAAATGAGGAGGGGACTGAGCTGGGCTGGTGGGGTCAGAGCAGTGGATTAAACAGAGTGGCGACAACTTCAGATCTCGCCGCCGGAGCGGTCACGTGGTTCATGTACCCCTCCATAGTTCCAAACGCAGCCTGCACTGTCCATGCTCTTCAACAGGACAGACTGCAGTGAGCGCGCATTTAAGAGGTAAATATTAAAATTAACCGTAAAAAGTCAACATTTGCAACTCTTATTGGATTACTGTGTACACTTCAAAGTCACGTACGAATATTTAGTGGCTGGATGACAAATAAAAGTGAAGTAAGACAAGTTTGGTAACACGTGTTACTTTTTAATAAGAGAAAATAATACAATAAAGTGGTAAGTAACAGGTGTTACAAGCTGTTTAAACAATTGTGCAATGTTTTGGTCTTGCAGCATGGCCTGCATAACATTTTTCCATCTTAAACATACGCCTTAAATGCTGACAGGATATAAAAAGTAGAGGCCCCTTAACTCTATCATCCCATAAGCAGAAATCAAATTACATAGCACTTATGGTAGTTTAAAAAGAATAAATTGAACATAACATCAGGAACTGATAAAGGCTGAAATCTAAAATAAAGCCCATAAGTAACCATCTCAACATATGATTGATGATGATGATTCATCTGTGATTCAAAACTCAGTCACACAACAAATTTTGGCAGGCCTCTACAGCTGACGACGTCCAACTAGCAGGCCGTGGCTTAAAAATCGATCCCAATTCCTAACTAAAAAAAACGTAATTACATTTGTAATTACAATTTCAGCATACTAAAATTAAAATCATTTTACATATAAAGGGGTCCCTCGACACCATTTACACACGTATTGGCATTACATTCGTTGATACAATATTTTACCTTTGGGAGTGTGGGAGCAAACAGTGGCTAAAAAAATCGATCCCAATTCCTGATTAAAAAAACATAATTACATTTGGGATATACATTTTTACATATAAAGGGGTCCCCTCGATATCAATAACACATGTATTGGCATTAAACTTGTAGATATTTTATCATTTAACCTCGGTGAGTGCTTGCCTTGTGGCCATAGAAGCAAACAGCGTCCGACGTGACAGGCGGTCATGTTGGAACTATTAAGAGTTCCATAACCCGGAAGTGGGGTCCGCCGGGCTGTACAGCGTATGCCTATGGGAGTGTCACCACTCTGTTTAATCCACTGCTCTGGGTGGGGTGAGCTGGTGTGAGTATGAGGAAGCAAGCTTAGCTTCCTTTTGGGATGGAAGAGAAGGAGGAGGATGAGAAGAAGGATAAGGAGGGAAAGTTTCTTGTGGAGACAGAAAGATGGATTGGGAGAGTCTGTGTGGTGTGATGGGGAAAATGAGGATAGGGTGGGGCCACATGGCCTCAACATTCACTGAAAGGGAATATGCAGCCAAATACTGCAGTCTCAAGGAAAAGTATTTATAATGAGAAAAAGCATATGAATATGATCAGTGTTAAGATTGATGAGATTTTGGCTATTGGCCAGTGGTAGAGTTGTTGGTTTCTTAATTGGAAGAATGGCGGTTCAATTGGGGTGTGGCTCTGTAGAAGAAGAGTCCTGCTGCTGAACTAGCCTACCTGGTGTGCTGACTTGTTCTCCATTGAAAACATTTGGAGCATCATGACACCAAAAAAACTACGACAAAGGAGACCCTGAACTGTTGAGCAGCTGAAATTCTCTATCAGGCCACAACTGGACAATATTTGACTTTCAAACTCCAGAACCTGGTCTGCTGAGTTCACTAAGGTTTACAGAGAGTTAGTGAAAGAAGAGCTAAGGACACCTGATTAGAAACATGAATCTGAAAAATGTTGCTGACATGAAATTTAAAATGAGCATGACCAGTTTTTTACAGCATTGTGACCTTTTCTGGCTTTTCTGGCATTTGACATGTTTGTCTTTGCTTGGTTCTTAATCATATATCGGATTTAAATGGTTTATAAACCACCAACATCTGTTGTTATCAAGAATCCTTACAGTGTCCCTGCTTATATAAAGTGGGGTTGTAGTTTTATATTCCAGGCTCTAGAGTTAAACTTGATGATGATGCTGCTTGACAAACAGTTAGCATAGATCCTAGAACAGCTTTTGAAGAAGTTTTACTGAGAAGCTTTTGCTTCTCATTAAAACTGTGGCCTCACTGAAGCCCTCATGTTTTGTGGTTGGGTTTGTTTAGCCTGCAGCCGACACACTAAACAAAGCTGCCAAACAGTAAATGTTTCTCAAATGCAGATGAATACGATACATGGAGTAAATGGATTTTCATGGGAATTCTGGCCAGGAGCTGTGCCAATGACGTATAACCACTCTGAGGAAAGTAGTTCTTGATGCATGTCTGCCACACAATTACAAGTCCCAATAATAGACCTCACACTAGTCTGCATACACTCCAATCAAACAGTAAGCATAATATTTATTTCCCTCACCGTCCACTGACGTTGACAAAGCTTTTTTAATATTTCCATGAGCAGACACTCAACAGACAGGCTGGGCTGTAGAAGCAAAGCTCATTTAATGAAATTACCCACCAAGTAGCCCATGCAAACCTGGGACTAGATGTGGTTTTCTCTATTGCTGCTCACAAATGTCACTTTAGCCTTGTGCATGTGCAACTGACCAGTTTTTTCCAACCTTCCTGCCCCTGCTGAATAGAAGACCAAAATGAGACGAAAATACATAAATGAAGCACTTTTGCCATCAATCTGTATGCATAAGTCATGCTCCTAAACTAGCATTGACACCTTGCATGTCTGCAACAGGGCAGTTCAAGAAATAGCTGGCAGTCTTGATGATGATGTTAACTAAGGCAGTGGTTCTCAAGTCCAGTCCTCGAGGCCCACTGTCCTGCATGTTTTGGATGTTTCCCTGCTCAAACACACCTGATTCAAATGATCAGCTCGTTATCAAGCTCTGTAATGGCTTAATAACGAGCTAATCATTTGAATCAGGTGTGTTGGAGCAGGGAAACATCCAAAATATGCAGGACAGTGGGTCTCAAGGACTGGACTTAAGAACCAGTGACCTAAGGTCTGAAATCCTCAACAAGATCAATACAGGAAAACATGATAGAACTCCCTCAGAACATTTCCGAGCATGCTGGTTAGCAAAATGACACTGTTATTAAGGGAAATCACAAATAATGCAAAAATTGAGTGAAGGTCAGAAAGGAACATTTTAGTTGGAGTTTTTCAGTCTTGCAGTTTAAGGCTGTCACTAACATTTATCATAAAAGTACCCTAAATATTTACCTCCTGAGATTAGGCCATTCTGTTTTAAATCAGCCTTCACAGTTTGATTTTGGTTGTAGTGATACATTTTCCCACATTCATTTGTTAGTTGGTTTGCAGTGAACAGCTCTCACAGAGCACTATTATTCTGACCCTGTGTAAGAAAGTCCTCTTTTTGGTGAATTGGGTAGATTTACCTCTTTTTTGTTGATATTGATAGTGGAGAGCATCATTAACGAGTGATCCCATTGACTCATTTAAAGAAGACACCCTACATGGACACACTGCTGTACTTTTGAAAAATGGAGGATCATAAGATAACATAAGAAGAACTTCAGGAGCAAAAGTCACATTAAGCAAGTAGACTCAATATTTTAATCAGCTAATATTTTGCAAATATAGTATATCTTACATTGTTCAATGAAATGCTGTTTTTTTATTTTTTTTATTAAGGTTGACAGCTGAAAATCTTGTAAGGTCTCTTGGGTCAGATTTTAGATTTCATAGGAAACAAGGCAGACTATGGGGGCTAACCCTCACTAGCAACTGAGTGTCCTGGTACTCCTATTGAAGTTGCAGTTTCAAATCAACCCTTCTGCTTGTCAATTGTGTTGCAATGTGTTTTACTGAACACACTGTGTAAATGCTTGTGTTGTCGCTGTGTATTGGTGAGTGAATGCTGCATTTGGGAAGCCTGTCTCAGTTTATGTTTTGTGTTTAATATTGTTGCCATGGTTGCATTTGTTGTGCCTCCTGCTTTGGTCAGCTTGCTTCCTGGTTTGGCTGTCAAGTTTCTGCACAAAACAATGCGCTGTGTCATGATCGATCCTCGGGGATTGGGGATCAGGGACCCTCCCCCAACACACACACATATAAGGATTTTGTTTTGGTTAAAAAAAAAAAAAAAAAAGTTTACTTGGGCGGCCCCGATCATCTCCACACCTCACACCACAGGATAACCTTACAAGATGGTCTTTAGAAACTTCTGATAACTGGCCTTTGTTGACTCTTGTCAGAAGGAAGAACCAGACCCAAAATCAGCCTGATTATCCTGTAGTGTGTAGTGATGTGTCAGTCGCGAATGACCTGGATCAAAGTGAGCGATGGGAGCCAGCTACCGTCTGTGAGACGTTTTGTTTTTTTCTTTTTTTCTTTTTTTTCCCCCACAGACCATAGGGAAAAAAAAGAAAAAAACTACAAGCCAGAATGACGGAATGACAAGTGCTTTGTGCAAGCAGTGCATGACTGTTACGTGCATACTGTGTGCAACCACTCACACGAGGACACACCAAGCAAAGGGGGGCGGGGCTGCACCATGTGCTTGTGAGAGTGGTTCTACAAGCAAGTCAGTGCATTCATTGGGTGGTTTCAGAGAGTTACAAGTGTAAATGCAATGAAGACAGCTGGCCTCATCAATTTACTGATATCAGAAAATGTAATTTTTACTTGAGAATACTTCAGTACAAAGGATGTATTGAATTATTTAAGAGGTATGTGTACACATACGTATATATCACAAGCCAAACAACCTCTAAATTTGTCTGAATTAGAATACGTATAAGTGGTAAAATGAAGAGCTGTTTGGGAGCTGAGCCGAATGATCTGGCTCACTAAAAAGAGCCGTAATTCCCATCAAGTAGCGTGCCCCACTTCAATGTGCATGTTGAAATCAGCAGATGTTTTTTGGCTCTTAGTTTGTAACTCTCATGGTTGACCTGGTGACACAGAGCAGGAGTGAAATCCTCATAGAGAAGGATGTTGGATCCAGGGAGGCACAGAAACCGCCAGAAAAAAAGAGGAAAATTTGACCCAAACGTAGCAAATCTAAGACGGTTGTATTTTTTACATTGCAATTTAGCAACATTGCTACAGCCGCAACTGTAGCTGCTCTCTTGCTTAATTTATTCAATAAACCTTTTAGTTTTTTGACAAAATGTTATTTCTGAAAGCCATCAGGTTTGTCCATTAACAAGAAAGATGGCGCTGCACTGTGGCGACATGCAGTGAGTGGAGTCATGAGTAGTGTTGTGTTTTGTTCTGTTTGAATGTGCTGTCCTGTGTAAAACTTTTAGACCTGACAGTGTCTTTTCTGAGTCGTTTTGTTTTATATGGGACACTGTATGGAAATGTGTTTGTGTGCTGTCTTTGTGCATGTCTTTAACTTACTGCAAATGAATTTCCTCACGGGGACAATACATTTTGTGTCTGTTGCTTCCTTCAGCAGCAAGTCAAAAGCAGAATCAATATGTCTCACCATCCTGCATCTGTGAGTGCCACTTTTCAGAGGAGTGATTGCAGGACTGGGCCAGATAAATGGAGAAAAATCTGGAGTGTATCAATCTGTTTTGTTGCTAAGCTCTGTGACCATAAATAAAAACCCACCTGAGCCCTCACTGACCTCCCTGTCTCTGTTCTATTGATATCCAGGATACAGCAGCAGAGATTTCAACCTCAGTTTGATCAGCTTTTAGGGAAAATGAAAGAGTCCACTGTTTCACTGTAAGCAGGACAGGAGATGAGAAACATTATAAAAGCTGGACTTTAGTCTTTCTTCCTATAAGCAACCTTACTCTGCTGAGCACTCACGGCTTCTGCTCACTTTTAAAGACACACTTCAATATTTTAGGAGCCACAGCTCAGGATTTGATGTGATGAGTTATTATTGCTGATTTAATTTCTTTCCAGCCTTTTTAATACTCCTCGGATGGGTTTCTGATATGGGCTCCTTTTTTGGTAAATCTACTTAATTCAGCTGCATTCCTGAAGCCATGTTTTAGAAAAAGTTCCTGCACATTAATAAAGACCTGACTGAATCCACGGCTCAGCCCACACACTTTTTCCAGTGGTTTTTGGCCCTGGCAGACCTTTACCCACTACAGCTACATGCCAACGTCCAGACTCTGTCTAATACAAGAAGGTGATGTGCATAATTTGTAATATATGTATTGCTTAAAATCTGAAATATAAACATAGCAAAAACAACAAGCCTGCTGCCCTCAAAACCACAAGGAATAACAGTTCAGTTCAAGCGTTTTGGCTACTCGCATCTGATTACATCTGATGCAAACTCTACATTTGTTTTTTTCTGCTCTTTTTCACGTCAAAATGGCCAGAGGCTTTCCATAAACACCTTTGAGACATGCAGGAAAAGTGAGGCTGTGGCTTAAGAAGATGAAGTTTGAGTAATGAGAATGTGTCGGGGGCGATCAAACCCAGAGCAGTCAAGCGTCTCAGAACACCACAGCTTAGCCCCTTTTTTCGGACCTTATTATTGAATTTATTTTATGATTTTTTTCTCTTTTACTTTATGTGTCCTAATAAATTCTGGATATTATTTTCATTTGGAGCTGCCAATGGATGGAAAGAAAGATTTTTCTCTTCAAACTTTCATGTTAAGTATGTGAAGACTTCACACTACATTGAGAGAAAAGGGTTAAAGACTTTGGAGCAGAACCCTTCAAACCATCTAACTAAATCTGATGCTCGATTAGCATTTAATTTTGTAGGCTTTTCGGTTGTACTGCTGATATAACCAAAAGAATAACCAAAATACCTAAATGTCTGCCTCTGGTCCCTGTATAAACATAGTTAGAGCAACGAGATGTATGGTGCGGTCACTGCAGCGTGTGCAGACACAGGCTATAATTGGAAGGATCAGTGGAAAGGGGAATTTGAGACAAGCCAGAGCAATTTGGGGGGATGACAAGATATTATGCGGTGCTGAAGAGGGGATGGCAGCAGGTATGAATGATTTGTTGAAGGTTTTCTGGTTTCCTCCTGCAGTGCCTCTGCTTTACCTGCAGCAGAAATGTGTGGACAAAGTCAGTCTTCACCCACTGGCTGTTTGTATTTATTAATGATTAATAAATAAATCATTTAGAAATGATCAGGTCTCCTTTAACAAGTGAGTACAGTAATGAATTCACCTTTTTAAGTCGTCATCAGCTGTTATTGTTGTTTATCATATGCTTTTGCATTAAGTGCTGAATCACTGAATGTTTTGACCCTCTGCAGATCAGAAGTCTTCATTCGCTGCATATTTTTTCATGATATCCGACCCCAGGCTTGAAAACCCTGAAAAATTTGTCAAATGTCAAATGTTGTGATTGTTTGTTTATCTGTTCAACTTTATTACAAAGGAAAGGGCTCAGGTCCAGAGAATTCTCTGGTGTTTATGGATCCTGTCTCCATCCTGTTTCCTCTTTGCATTGTTAGTTTGAACTTTATTTGTGGATGAGGTGATGAAATGTGTTCACAAACGATAGTTTATGATGTCACTTTAAGAAGTGGAGTCATGTCTGTTTTTGATGTACATCACAAAGTGGTGATGGAGATGTTCCTAAATGTATGCATGTTACGTGTTACACAACTTTTTTCTGCCTTTAATTCAGGATTTGTTATCATTCTCATCCTTTTTTCTGAAATGTGTTGTAAAATCAAAATGTATCTTTTCCATTTATGAAAAAGTCATTATGTACTTCCAGCATTTGATTTGCTGCATTACTTTGTGTTAAATTGGCTTGAAATTTGCAAAACCATCAACGTCTGTTTTTATCAGCATTTTCTACTGGGTCCTAACTTTTGTGAAATAAATGTTATGCATGTTATGTCATGTTGGTAAATATGTTAAATATGTCTCTTTGCTTTGCTTAATTCCTGCATTTATTTTCTTCAAGGCTGTACCTGTTGTCAGATTTACTGTCTGTCTCTGTCCTCTCATGCAGTTTATATGTTTCTCCTCAGGTTGCTTTGAATTGAATCTGTTACCCTGTGGACTTCAGATACTAAGAAGTCAAACTGTGAATATTGGAAAACGTAAATCTTCTCAATTATGGAGCCAAAAAAAAGATCAAAGAAAAATAAATCAAAGAATGTTTTGTCTGATAAATAAAACAAAACTTCTGACTCAGTGAAAACTAGAAAAGCACTTGGAGAGCGCAGACCTCCGACAAGCAGCTCATGTCCCCCCTTATATTGTGATTCACACCAAAACTTTTACGTGTCTTATTAACTTTTATTTGTGTTTAAACTGGTATGTTCACTGTTCATAATGTTCCTAAAACAACAAAGCTCATATTAGATACATAAATGCATGATTTATTATGCAATATTTGTAAGCGTACACTTCCTTGTATCTCCATTGGTTATCTTTCAGCATTGAAAATTCCAACGACACCCTTATTTTTGTGTCTTCTTGATCACAGTATCCGGAATTTTGTCTGGATCAGGATCAACCTTTGACACCTCATAAAACTCATTGAGATCCTGGATCCAGAAGGCGATCTGGATCACCACCAAAATGTAATGGGATCCTCCTGGGGCTGAGATGCACCTCTGGTGAAAATTTCAGGTCAATCCATCTGTAATTTTCTCCGTAAAGTTGCTAACAGACAAACAAACAAACAAACAAACAAACAAACACTACCAAAAACATAACCTCCTTGGCGGAGGTAATGAAGAAGTATTTCAGCCAGTAATCAAACCTTACAATGCTCACACGCACGCACAAACACACACAAACACACACACACACACACACACACACACACACACACACACACACACACACACACACACACACACACACACACACACACACACACACACACCCAAATGCTGTCTAGTGACTGTTTAGAGTAGTTTTCATCCACCAAAGTAAAATAGAAAGAAAGACGAGTAGAATCACCTGCTATAACTCATCTCACTCTGGCTCCTCCGCCACTTCATGCTGTCTAATCACCATGACAACAGACCAAACAGGGTTTCACTTTCACTTTTTTTTTTTCTATGTGACGGGGCAAAATACTTTCCGACATTTCAACTAAAACTACTTTTTTTCTGTGAAGAGTTTCAACTCTTTGTCAAATGAGGCTTTCCGCTGTGTAATAGTTATTGGTTAGTATATTCATTCTGTTATTCATCAGGTCAAAACATACAGGACTCCTCACCGGCAGAATTACTGTGGTCAAGTTTGAACTGTTGGTTAGCTGTATGTGGAACTGTGTTAAAGGTCTGGTTACTGTTACAGTTATCACTTTTTTTAACTGTGCCGTGGCTCATGTTCCACATCAGATTCTGGTAGATGCTGTGCAGTGCAGTCTCCTGCATGTTGGAGCCCCCTTCCTGAACCCTGAGCCACTGTTCAGGGAGACGTAATGGAGTTGATGTTGGCAGGCTATCAGACAGTATTCAGAGAGCCTTCTGTCTGCAATCATGGATCCTCCAGCTGCTGTACTCACAGCAGGCTCAACAGCTCTGTTCTCACTGTTTCCCACAACTACACAGGTTTGGACTTTTTTCTTCCTCTGGTTACCTGCTGTCCTGTCATTTGCTTTATCTAATTAAACTTTTCAGTTATTACATTTCCCACAGCACCTTCCAGGAGACTTGAAACTGCTTGTTTCCAAAACCACTTTTTTTTTTTTTTAACTGATGAGTAATTAATTTAATTTAATCTAATTATTTTTCACAATATAGTGAAATCAAAGTATTTCTTATGTACTATGACAAAGACTGCACTCCAGGGGCCTCATGTATCAACGCTTGCGGCGCAAGAAAACCTTGCGTACGCCAAAATCGGCGCACACGTCCAGATTTATCATCACGAAACGAGCGTCGGTTCCAGCGCTAATCAACGCAAAGTCAGGAGGTGGTGTAGAAATTGGCGTTGAGCTGATATTTGCGTTGACTGTGATTCGCACTTTGGCGACACTGTGTGGCGGTGTTTGGTGACTCACTATGTGACAAGCGTGCACCACATCCCCGTGGCCGAGCAGCACGTCGCCCCACATGACTACCAGCAGCAGACGGAGGGATGCGAGCTGATCACCGCCGGCCGCCGTCCTCGCGCGGGAGAATCTCATCGCCACAGTGTGAATGGGTAAGAAGTGAATACACAGTTCAATGAGCCAAATTAATTTATTTTCTCCACCAGATGCTCGAGGACATTTACGAGCCGGTCCAGCCGCTCGTTGATATCCGCGATCCCCCGATGATTTCTTCCTGCGAATGCAGGACCCCCTCCGCGAGGACCCTTCCACTGCGTCCAGCGGAAGCGCTGCGGCTGGTGTACGCTCCACCGCTTGTCGGTGCACTGGTGCTGATGCTGGTGCTGGTGCTGGGGCCGGGGGCCGGGGTGGCCCGAATGCCGCTGGTCCTGGCTGACGACTCTGAGCCGGCGGACGGGCTGCCGCGGGCCGGGGTTCCGCAAGCCGGCGACACGGCCGACACGTTGATTTCTGTGTCACAATAAAAAATATTTGTTCATTTCAATTCCTGCTTCTGTGTATCTGTTGCGTTTACATCTCTCTCCACGGTATCATAGGTAATGTAATCCAGTATTTAGAGGTCGGTTATGCACATTACAGTTGTTTATTGCATAAAAAGTTATCGAAAAGTGAAGTTAAGGGCGAAGTATAAATCACGTCTAAAAATAGACTGAATCCCGAGGTTGAAATGAAGTATAAACTTAGACTAGACGTCTAATATACGTCTTTTGCTCAGTGGGATGACAAAGCATGTGGACATTTGTGTGACACGCCACTTACCCTATAATAATAATCGCCACCACCCGCTGCTCAAACGGTGTGAGGGTCTCCTCCCCCGGACCCCCACCTGTCTGGCCAGTACTCCTCCGGAGGGCAGCTGTACGCCGCTTGACCTCCACCTTGAGGTCCGACCACTTTTTTTAATCCCCGCGGGGGTGCGTGTCTCGGAACCCACCGCGTTCACCCTCTCGCAAACTTTCTCCCACTCCAAGCGTTTCCGTTTTGCACTGATGCCACTGGACAGGCTGCCAAACAAAACACGCTGTCGCTCCTCCACCTCCGCCACCAGCACCTCCACCTCGCACGCCGTAAATTTAGTTTTTCTTGTCATTTTGTCTGCGTGCGAGGACAGGGAGACCCGATTTAAATAAATCTGCATATTTATGTCAGGGCGTAACGGGGACGGGCCCAGTCACTCCGACATCTGCGCTCAATTCCACGCTGATTGGGATTTATCAAGGAAACACACGTGGATTTCGGCGCCCGCACACATTGATACATACGGATTTTTTTCAGCGTGACGGACCTTGCGTGCGCTTGTTTCTGGTATGAGTTCCACGCAAGTATTGATACATGAGGCCCCAGATGGTTAGAGATACAGAAAAGGGCCAAATGAGGCAAGGTGAGGCAGGGTGTTTGAAAGCGCTTTTTTTTGTTTTGATTTCACTGAATTGAACCACTAAAGTCATGTCCAACTTATATGCTTTGTTTTCTGCATTTTTTTTTTTTTTTTTTTTGTATTCAGCTAGAGTTCTGAGTTTGAAGTATACTGAAAATGTTTTGGTTACAGAGCAGACAAGCAAAGTGAAGGGAGGCAGCATCAGAGGCAAATTCCCAAGGCCTTTTCTTTGTTTCAAGATGTTAATGTTTGTTGATAGTCTTTCCCGGGAGCTGGTACTACCTTACATCCTTCACATGTGTCTTTGAGATACAGAGAAATAAAGAGAGGAGAGATGGAGATGTCCTCAACTGGTTAAATTTGTAAGCGTACACTTCCTTGTATCTCCATTGGTTATCTTTCAGCATTGAAAATTCCAACGACACCCTTATTTTTGTGTCTTCTTGATCACAGTATCGGGAATTTTGTCTGGATCAGGATTAAGTGTCCAGGTTCAGAGCAGTCAGAGTTGCTGCAGCATCCAATCAGCAAGTAATATTTGATACAGGGGCATGTCTGTCAATCAAAAGACTTGGATTCCTCAAAGCCTGACGCTGCCCACTGGAGCTCACATATCCCCATGGCTGCCGTCTTGGATGGATCCCCCATGCGCCTCCAGTGCATTAAGGTAGGTAGGAATGCCCAACCATATTAGTAATAACCCTCCGAATCTCTGCCCAATATTCACACTGTTTTGTTTGTTATAATGGCAGGGATGTAGCCGTAATACAGGACAATGTCACACATTAAAAATAAACCAAATTATTTTTCGATCCTATTTGTGAAATGTAATCCTATGTGATCAGTTTTCAATACTGTGTCCGTTTTTTCAACCAGTGCAAAAATACGGGCATAGTTGCTCATTCTCCATTGACCCCGTTTGGCTCTTGATCGAGCATGGAGTGGAGAGATCCATTACGCTCCAGCACGCAATGAGGCATCTACGCATATAATGTCTATGGTGAGGACTGCCCTTGTGAAGCTTTTATCACTCCTCCAAATTCCCTCCTCTTTTCTCTCTTTGAGCTGAAATAACAGCTAAGTGATGCCACTGAGCATGGTGGGTCATAGACTACCTTTAGTTGGCCAGAGGACAGAGGAGACAGACAGCATTTTAGAAAAGTAAGACAGACTGGGGGACAGGGGGTCGCAAGAGCATTTGTACAAAAAAATTAATAAAACATTAGTTTGTAAAGCAGTCTATCTTTGAGTAAATGTTATGAAACTGCTGCATCTGGACTACTGAGGCTGAGGCTTCATTATGCAGTGTCTTATGTTGCGTTTTATTAACATTTGCCACCCTGGCTGGGGGATCAAGAACAAGTCACTTGCCATGAGCGGGTCTAGGAAATTTTGGATGGGGGGCAATGCATGGGCACAGACTTGGATTAAGGTGGCACAGTAAGTTCAAATAGTAAAATAACCACTTAAAATCCCAGTTAATTATACTGTTTACCCTAAATTATATAATTATTGGCAACATGAGCATTTCCCTCGTAATATGTTGGGGCAACAAAACATGTAATACATCTAGAAAAATTACTCCATGTGATATATTATTCTAGACTCAAGAGAGTCTGGGGTAATGCCAATCACCGACCCAGCCTTTTTGATCGGCTCATTGATCCTGTTTTTATCATCAGCACATATATTTCCCCCAAGCAATACACAGTATAAAAGAAGACACTAGCCAAGATAGCTTGATAAAAAAACACAGAAGCTTCCTCCTGATGTAAAAGAATCAAAGTTTTCTGGAGAAAAAAGTCCAGACTGTGCTTTTTTAAATGAGACCTAAGTACTTATTTTCCGGTTAAGTTTACTGTCCAGAAAAATGACAAGGTACTTTATAAGTTCTTTTGTCTTTCCAACGTTCAGTATTAAAACTATTTTGACACACCAGCTGACAAAAGAATCGATCTGTTTTTGTACCCTGTTTTTGTGTTTGGCTTTTTTGATTATTTTCTTTTTCAGCTCTTTTTGAAAGGCTTTAATGTTGTTTTGTCACCACAAAAAAATAAAAATAAAAAACCTTTTTTTGCCTGTTAATAGCCCTGTTTATGATGAAGATGGAGCAGTTTGGAGTGGAAACCCTTAAAATTCTCTGAGCAGGCTGCACTGAAGAGTGGGGCAGGAGGAGCTGGATATGAGAAAGTAATTTGAGGTCAGTGAGGCTAATTAAAGAGCAGTCATCTTTTTGATAACCAGCACACTCTATTGATGACTATCTATCTATCTAACAATGACTGCTTTGGGGTCATCATCTAAACTATAAACAATACTCCCGTTAATAAATTTAGAGTGAAAAGGGATTAAAAAAGCGAAACTGGGCATACAGTTTAATCATGCCCTCCTAAAACAAGAATCTGTGCTGCAGCTTTAATATGTGTAAATAAGCTTATTTTATCCAGAATACAGATGCAAAGAACCCAGGAAGCCCTACAACATATCCATTAAAACAGTGTGTGTTATTTCAGACCCTCAGCCCCCCAAGCTGGCTACCATCAACATCCACAGAAAAACAATAATATGCCTGGAAACTCAACAAACCAGGATAACTTTTATTATACGCAAAAGTTTTGATATTACTGCTGCCACAGAAAAGCAGGCTCCCAGATGACTCCCAAATTACACTCAGGGCTCTATTTTCATGCCTAGCCGGAGACGTGCCGGAGACGTGCCGCAGGCGCGGCGCAACTCAGCTCCTCCCAGCGGCGTAAGTCGTAGCGAGGGAGGAGAGAGTGCATGAAGTGGTTTTAACACAGCCGAGCTCTGTATTGACCAATAGCATCAGCTCCTCTCCTCGCTTTTAAATCCGCCACTGGCGAGGTGTATTACAATTTTCGTGAAACTTCGTCATGTGTGTCTATTTACTAGATATTTAATTTAATTTAATGCGGTTTCAGCTGTGTTCATTTGGTCAGGTTGTGTGTCCAAACGCACTCATCGCCACCATGCCCAGCTCGGCTGACTTGGTGCGCTTCAGTCCATGAAAATACTAAACTGGCTGTATGCCAGGCTCCGCCAGACGAGAATACCACTGCGCGGGGTCCGCCACCATCCACCGCCTCACCGGCGGACACAAAAATAGAGCCCTCAGTGTGCAACTAAGTGTTTGTAATCGTGTGTGGAGGTGTGTGTATAACTGTGTATGTGTAAGCGCGCGCATGTGTGTGTGTGTGTGTGTGTGTGTGTGTGTGTGTTCAGCTATGTGGTGAAAAGCAGGACTGTTGATATTGGTGTAAGATGCCAAATAGTTCTATAAAGGGACTTTTGAGGGTCTTTCTGGGCACTCTGCCAGTCTGTCTGTGCCCTTGGGATGCCATATTATGTATTTTTGCCAAAGTGTGTGAACCTTTGAATGTCTGTGTGCACTTGTGATGGCATATTAAGGGGTCAGAGGAGAGGGGAGACAGTTCCTAATAACTGTGATTTTATTTGTTACTTTGAGTGTCTCATCGATATGAAGATGATCAGTCACATTCAAGATTTAGCACAAAATGTTCATTATGATGGAAGTTTTATGGAGAGATTGACTTTGCAGGAATAGTTTCGCTTTTTTAAGGTTGGCTCGCGTTGGGTTACTTGGCAGTGTAACTGTAACAGTCTATTTGTCAACACTAACATTTCAGTCAGACTTCTGGAATCACATTTATTGCATGGTAGAGTTGATCTGGTCTGCAGATTGCTCAACTTGCTTCTTTTACTGGTTCTCTTCCCAGTTTTCTAACAGGAGGGCCAAGCTACCCAGAGGGGTCTACATTTACTAATGCCAAATACCTCATAAAACCTGACTGCAATAAACACAAGTTTGGTTCAATCGAAGGGTTAAAGGCCTCAAAACTTTTAACTGTAATGCAAAAGGTAACTATCGTGTGACAAGGGATGGGAAAGATCAATCAAGTAGCGATTAGCTGATTGTTAAGAATGAACTCAAACATGCAGTTTTTGTTAAATGTACTGTCGGGTAGAGATGGATAACCTCAGCTATCAACATGGTGTTTGAAGTATATGTCTATGCAAACCAACTGACTTGAGGTGTTCCACACAGCATAGATTCTCACCTGGGGGCTGCAGCGGTGTACCAAGAGCAATACACAACAGCTGCCCCTATAGACACAGCTAAGGAACTATTCACAAGGATGTTTCTCTAGCTTTATAGAAAGATTTGACAGACTGGTGAAGCTGACTCTATCTTCACACCAGCAACATCACTGCCATCTGATGGAGGCTTTTTAAACTCACAATTATCATGATGATAAACATTGCTATAACAACATTCATGAGACATTTCTGAAAACTTGAAAATCAACATTAAAATCTGATAAATTGAAGAAAGTCAAAACAATGGCAGAGTGGCACATTATTTCATAAACTAGAAAAGGCAATTAACTTACATATCTGCTATTAATAATGATGTTCAAGTCTATTTTCATCATTAGCCTTGGAGAGGACATTACCTTGTTAAATGTTTGCATGTCACGCTGTGATTTTGGTATTAATGCTTTTATCCTGTATTGTCAAAACTAACCTGTCGTCCTGGAGTACTCTAAAAGAAAAGGGGCTCTATTTTCGTGCCTCGCCGGAGAGTGCCCAGGCGCGGCGTAAGTCAGGTCCGCCGCGCCGACAAGGCGTTCCCAAGCACAATTTGGTATTTTGGTGAGAGGCGCAGCCCGGTGGAAGTATCCCCCCTCCCTAACTCAGCTCCTCCCAGCGGCGTAAGTCGTAGCAAGGGAGGAGAGAGGGCGTGGAGTGGATTTAACACAGCCAAGACCTGTATTGACCAATAACATCAGCTCCTCCCCTCGCCTTTAAATCCGCCACCGGCGAGGTGTATTACTATTTTCGTGAAGTAGTCAAAGAGTTCAAGAAATGTCTGAAGACAGTAATGTCACACGATGGCGACAGAAGGCAGCTTCTCAACAAGTGTCGCTGCAGAGGGCGTCCTCCACACTCTCTCATATGAGCACAGATGGATTTGGTGTGTGTAATGTTGGACCCACTAGTAAGACAAACACCCTTTTCCACAAATAAAGACACTCACATATAGTTGCATATATTCAAACTTCACGTGACAAAGGTGGGTTGTGCGCACAGATCACAACATAAATTCCAAAAATGGCATTAAAATTGGAACCATCTGTGCGTAATGACGCATCGCGCTCCATGGTCTAGCTCTTTACCGTATTCGGCTTAAAGAAAAAAACTCATCTGATCACTGAGACAAATCATCTGTTCAGTCGCAGCAGCAGCAGCAGCAGGACAGGGAGAGGACACGGAGACATGTCCAGGTCCGGCTGCGCGAGAAATAAGAAGAGGATGAAAGAAAAGGAGGGAGACGAATTACATATCTTGTTTACTTCATCATGTGTGAATATTTACTAGATATTTAATTTAATTTAATGTGGTTTCAGCTGTGTTGATTCAGTCAGGTTGTGTGTCCAAACGTGTGCCAAACGCGCTCATCAGATCAGAATATATCTATATAGATCTAAATGTATGTGCTGACTCAGATTATTTATTGTTGTTGATTATTTATTGCACTGAAATGTGCCTGACACTGTGGAAACCTGCCGGTGAGGCATTGGTGACGTATGCCGATACGCAGCCGGTCTACCAAAATACCACTAGACCAGCTGCGTTTCGCCTGCGCTGAAAGCTGATCAGGTTTGAATCGGCGAGCTTTTAGCGCACTTTATACACCGGTGGCGAGCACGAAAAGGTCACTGCGGCAGCTGATTCTGTCGACACCTCCCCCTGCCCCACCACCACGCCCAGCTTGGCGGATCTCAGTTCGCCTCCGTGCGGCTCAGTCCACGAAAATACCAAACTGACTGTACGCCGGGCCCCGCCAGATGAAAATACAACTGCGCGGGGTCTGCCACCCTCCGCCGCCTCAACGGCGTACACGGAAAATGGAGTCCCAGGTATCAAGTATGTTGTAATGTTTAACTCATCTGTAACCTTAAAAGACACAAGCTGCAATATTGTTTTTGGATTCACAATAAATCTAGGTTCAGTTTTTTTCTTAAGTGTCTTATCGTCATCAGAGGGCTCCTAATCTTGCTCACTATTAGTCTACACAAGTCTACTTAATGTGTGCTTATTTTAAGCATGATATCAGGTATTGTGCTTACTGGTATGTTGCCGTAGCCCTACGCCAAGGTCGCCGGACGCCAAGTCGCGTCGCTCCCAAAGTTCAAATATTTGAACTTTGGGAGCGACTATCCGCAACTCCGTGCCGCGACAGCCAATCAGGGCTCTGCTGACGTCAACAAACCGGTGAAACCGGAGGAGGAGAAGAAGAATCACAATGGAGGAGCAGTTTATCACTGCCGTGAGTTATCACCCGGTCCTGTACGACGTGGGGTGCGCGTTTTACCAGGACCGCACCTCCAAGGAGGAAGCATGGGCGAAGGTGGCCCATGATGTCGGGCTTTCTGGTAAGCTTGTTTGTGTATTTATTTCAGTGAGCGGACTGTTTTATGAAAACATAGCTAACTGCCCCTGCTTGCTAGGCTACATGTTTCAACGTATGTGTGTGTGTCTTTGCAGTGGATGTGTGCCGCAAGCGGTGGAAGGGGCTTAGGGACGTTTATATGAGGGACAGACAGATAGACAGGCGCTCTGAAGCTGAGATGGAGCGCCTGTAGTTTGTGTGCTGGCGGGAGATGCTGCTTCCCACCCGGGCGAGGAGGTCCTCGAATTGCGCCGTCGACACACGGAAATACCGCTGGAAGCGGCTGTCGTCCAGGCGGAGTTCCTGGAGCAAGCGGTGAAATTCACCCAGCTCCGTCCTCCTCCGGATGGTTTCATGCACCCATAAATGCCGGTGGCGTCTACTGCGGATGTACAGATATGCGGCAGTACAGAGGACGATGAACTGAAAACTGAGCTAGTGACGTTCTCATGGATGACGTCACCGGCGACCAGCCGCGACCTGCGACTGCAGCTTTGGACCTGCTGTGAACACACCAGGGCACGACGCGACGCGACCTGAAGGACCAACGCGACGTGACTTGTTTGTTGTAGGTGTGCTCCTTGTGTATAATATCACAGTGCTACTGGTATTAACTATTTGAAATCTCTGAAGAATCTCATCATAATGCAGTAGCACTGTAGCCCTTTCAAGATTTCCCAGAGAGAATTTTTCTAGTTTCAAACTGTAACATAGACCATGAAACTGTTAAAGTCTAAAGGAAAAGGTAGAGATGCTACTTTCTCCCCAGATCAAGCCTGGTCTGAGCTCCTCAGCTGCTAACAGGCTAATGAACTTGTGAACCATGGGGCTCTAGCAGCTCTCCAAACAAGGCAGTGATTGAGCTGAACTGACGGTGACGTGCTTCACCTTCACTTAGTCTAACGGACACTTGACTGAGTCTCTGGGGCCGGCCCTGAGGAAGGGCTCAGTGTTTACCTGTGTTTGCCTGTCACTCTGCGGGGCTCCTACAGATTCCCCCTTGCTCTCCACTCCCAGAAAAGCTTGCTTAGCCAAACAGCTGAGGCCTACAGCTCAAGGTGTTGATGTTTACTCTGCCAGGTCCCTGCCTCCAGTCCATGGCAACGCAGATACCATTTTGGAGATTGGAGGAAAATATTTTCGCAAGCAGGCTGACTAGGGGGAAAATAAACAGCTTGGTCAAGGGAAATACACGCCATCGGAAGAATCCACCTTAGAGGAGGAAAAGCCCATGAGAGAAGGAGATAACCAAGGGGAGAGAGATGGGAATAAAACTGTGATATAAAAGAGAGCAAGAGTTTTCCTGTTCTGCTTGAAGGTATTTAAATGGGCTACACAGCTGTTGAATTACCAAAGAAATCTGCAACCGGTCGACAATACATAAAAGTAGTAATAGTTCTAAGTGAACTATCAGTTTCCCTTGTTTCTTTTCCTAATGCTGTGCTAGGCTAACTGTCCTCTGGCTCTTGTGTGTTGTATGAAGCAGCTGTATCATATGGGTTTAATTCATTTTGTACAGCTCTTGGTTAGAAAGTGTATTGAATATTTACCAACACATGAACGGTTATAAGCTCAGAGGTGGAATCCATTCAGACCAAACTAATCAACCCCCCTCATTTGAACAGGGGAGTGGAAATCACTGAAATCATTGGCTCTGTTCTTACACCAGGCCATCACATGGTTATGTGACTGATGTAGGAAAGGACCCCTAAGATGCAGGTGGAGTCTTATTCTGGTGACAGCTCCCCAGAAGCTTTCTTTCTTCAATTTCTTTATTTTTGGCTTTCTGAGTTGTAAAGCAAAGTAGAGCAAAGCACCAATGCACTTCAGTTTGTATACTGTAGGATTCAGCCTGGTGGATGAATGATACAGACTGAGAACAGGTCATAAAGCAAACACCTCGGGGTCTAGGTCACAGGTTCACAGGCATTAATCACAGCTGTCCAGCTAATGGTGACAGCAGCTCTGAAGGCCAGGTTTGATCAGCTGAATCACATGTGACTGTTGTCCTGGGGAAGTTGTCTCCCTCAATAAAAAAACCCCAAATGGGTTCTGTGGGACAAGCTGTCTTTTAAACGCTCAAACACACACAAACACATGTACATGCACAGACACGTTTTCTGTTTGGGTAGAGAGATTGTACAGATTCTATTGTGTGAGCTGAACAGTTATTTTAAAGCAGCAGTTCATTATTAAGTGTGTGTGGAGGTTTTTGTTCAACAGATGTCTGAGTTGATCCTGAATATCAGTCAGTGCTCAACAGGTTTTGATTTTCTAGGATTATTTGTCAGCCTGTGCAAATTAGACACCGTTACCTGATGACAGTTTTAATGGCAATTCTGATACTATTGTGCATCCCTACATGAGGTATCCTGAGGTATCCCGGGAAAAAAAAATCTATTTACTTAAACTTTAATTCTATTCAAACCCTTATATTAAAATATTAAAAAAAAATAACAAAATACTCTACAAAGATATTTAATGTTCAAACTGGAAAACTTGATTGTTCTTTTTGTATATATTCATTCATTTTGAATTTGATGGTGCCAATATGTACGCTTACACAGCTTTGTGGAAGCATAGAAGGGATCATTTCACAGTGCACACACAGGATACTTTACCACAGGCATTTTATTGAAAAAATACAAACAGTATCTGATGAACAAAGGCTAAATAATTTACCACCAAAATATTCCCTTTACAGGCTCAACCTATTTCTTTGACAAAAATCATGGTACAAAACAACTCAATAGTCTCAAATTTAAAAAATGCTACCTTTTACCCTTTTATGAATTTTTTCTTCATCTGGGTTATCGTCTTGCGCTCCAACCTGCTTATCAGCTGAGATATAAAACATGATTCTTTGTATTACTGGAGGGCGGAGTAATATTCATTTTCTGAAATCTCTCTTTCCACTCTGTTGTTGCTGTAAAGTCTTATGGGTTAATATATACATTAAATATGACTAACGTAAACGTGCATGCATACTCGTTAGCACATATATACATGTATATATTTATAATCACAATCAAGAATACATGTAAAGATTAAAAGTAATTCTTGTATTGTGTGTATTTTTTTTTCAAAATACCTATCATTTGTCACATGTATTACATATCAGAATATTCTATTACTATTTAGCCAACTATGAATATCCAAATATGCCGAACCAACAAGTTTTGGATCTGAAAATGAGGGAAATTTTCTGGCACCCGCTGCAAGCCCACCACCCCCCAGTATCCCTTGCATTTTAAGACAGGTGTATAAGAAATCTAAACCACTTGTCAAGGCTCACTTACTACAATTAGGTGATCAGAATTTGATAAGCCTACCCTTTGCTGACATTGCCATCCAGGCTACTGCAGGTGTCAGTTCTCACAGACTGCTGAAAGAGCTCAGTTTGGAGAGGCAGAGCAATATTTTATTTATTTATTTAATTTTATTATAATATGGGAGAATACTAATATGGGAGAACAGTGGTAAAGAGGGGTAAAATACAGTAGATTTCAAGCCAAAAAAGGAGACTTGACAGCTATGAGCCGAATCATGTGTCCTGTCTCATACCTACATATATAACGTTTGCAGAAGAAAGTACCAAGTGTTTCCAGCGAGTTAGGACTGATTAGATGTGCTGACATGTCATTGCACCTGTCAAACAGATAGCACTAAGCGGAGTAGCTGAGCTGATCAGGATGGTGGCCCCACTGCACGTCAACGCCAGTAGGAAGTAGTGGTCGATGCAGCATCTACTCTTTATAATGTCTATGGCCGTAACACTTGCTGTTGCGTGATGTCATGCCCTTAAGCACGTGGCCCCCAGGTGATCTCGCTCCGAGTAAGCCATTGGCAATGTTTGTAAAAGTCATGAGGAAGAAAATAAATAGTCATGATACTTCTTGGAGTCAAAGCTTAAATATCAATAAAATTTAATACCCCATAAAATCGCGATTAAGACTTTTGAAATATTTTTTAAGGGCCTTAATCTTCCCACAATTGATTTATTAACTTTTAGTAGTTCTTAAGACCAGTAGACAACCTTAAAATAGTCTTGAAATAGATTTGATCATCTACAGGCCATAAAATCATCAAACGATTCAGAGAATCTGAGAAATCTCTGCATGTAAGCAGCAAGACCCAAAACCAGCACTAAATGGCTGTGACCTTTGACCCCTCAAGTGGCACTGCAGTAAAAACTCACATAATTCTGTAAAGCTAATCTCATCTGAGATGGAGCAACCCAAAGTGGAAAAGGCTGCTGTGCTCTGATAAGTCCACATTCAAGACAGTTTTTGAAAATCACTGTTTTAATTAGGTTTTACACAAACATCCAAAATTCACTGGAGTTGGAACGTTTGTATACAAATACCAATATTTGCTGTGCCTCTGTTTAAGAGAGGACCAACCAACCTTTTAATTGAGGACACATTAAAGAGTGTAAAATCTGTCAGCAGCTCTGAGTCTAAGGGCAGAATGATAAGCTGCATAGAGTGAGGCAGAAATTTCGGATGGTGTACGATGCAGACTGCAGTTGTGAGCTGCTGGTTTACTCAGATTCAGAAAAGTCGGGATGTCCTTTTGGTACCAGTTTTCCTTCCTGACAGCAGGAGCTTTCTGGATTCATGAACTCACAGTTTGCATACCTGTACCACCAGGTAAACAACAGGTAACCTGTCCTGCTCCCCTGCTCTCTGGAGTTGATTCTTTTTCCTCGGTTCATCAAGGTTTCCTCTTATGGCCGTAGTGAACAGCATCATAATTGTGTGTTTCGTTTTTTTTCAAGTTTGGTTGATGTTTGTCACTCTTGAAGCCTGCAGACTTAAACAGCTGATTCTTCCTTCATTAGTGAGAAGCTTTCTGAGGCACAAACAAAAATGTCCACTGAATTAAATATTTAGGTTGGACATTCTGAAATGAGGTAAATGGTGTGTTGGGTTTGATAGGTTTTTCTGAAGCCAAACGGACCACGGTCAGTAATACTATTGACAATTACAATGAGGAGGATAAACATTATCAGTCCACTCGCTGCCATGACCAATTCTGTATATGAAATATTACCTGCCTGTGTTTGGCTCCGTGATCTCATCCACTCCCAAACTTTTGTCATGTGTTTTCAGAGGTCTGTGAAAGAGTTTGGACAGAAGGAGGAGGAAAAACAGGAGTACCGAATGTGTTTTAGTCCTTCCCTCTTTGATACTTTTACCTTTGCTGGCTGTAACTACCTGTAAGCATGCTCTCTATGACCTTCCTCCGGATTCTTCCCAATCATTATTAAGCCTCTTAACCTTTCTGAGTTGCCTGCTTTTCCTTACCTCATCTCCTGTGGACTAACACAAGAATAATCTACATATTTAACAACCTTTCAAATGATTCCAACTGTCCTTTAATTTATGTCTCTTCTCTCAATGCAATAAGACATTTCAGCCATACCATTCACATACCATACCATTCATACTATTCACAAAATACAATCATTTTTTTATACGATTGTATGAGTCTCCCGTCCAGCTGCATCTTCCTGAGCAGTTTGAATACCTCAATTCAAGAACAAAAGGAGAGAAAGTGATGAAAAATTGATGCTGGAAGGATTACATACTTTGCAGACATGGAGGTGGGGAGAATGTCAGCAAAGGTCTGCATTTGTTTGTGACTGAGGGGTGTTGGAGGGTGAAGGTTAACGTGGCGTTGGATTTCAGGTACAACCTTGCAGCTCATCAAATCAAGACAAATACCGTTATTAAAGAAGATTAAAGAAGATCATACGGTTCAAAGGATTAACAAAAAACAGTGTTCAGTTAAGTACTTGGCTTTGACAAGGTGATCCCTGAAAGACAGTTTCATCATTAACATACTATTTAATCACCAACACAGCTTTTAATCTTGTTTACTTTGTTGAACTCCTTTTTTTTCACTCATTTCGAATTTGATGGTGCAGAGTACTCTTGTTGGTGAGTTAAAGTCTCATAAATCAACATGATTTTGGGTTGTAATAAAAAAGTGAGGGGGACTCAAAGCCTAGACAGAACTATTTGTATGGCAGTACACCCTAGAGGTAAGAGACATTTTTGCTTCTATAAAAACTGACCATTAAATGTAGGGTCATTTTTTTTATTACCTGCTTCTAACAAGCCCAAAACTCTGCCTGCAATACTGAACAGTGTGGAAGTTAAAAAACAGCCTGTGATTAATGATGGCTGTGATGTCTGAGCGAACCACATGGAGTGTGCATGTAAATGCTCCACTGCCAGAGCCTTCAGCCTCACACTTATTGTAGTCATTATAGGGAGAAAAAATGAGAGGGGGAACTGTAATGGGTTAATTACACCACAATTGACGAGTGTAGAAATGCAGACCTTTTTAATTATCTCCCTCCATCATTCGACACATTTCTATTATTTTCCCCCTTTTTTTCTTCTCTGCTTTGACTGAGGCTCAGCGCTGTGAAGGAAAATAGAGCGATAATTGGGTTCATCCATCTCTCCCTCTCCCTCTGAGCCCCCTCCTCCGATCCCCTCTTCAACACCCAGTCCTACAACTTGTTTGACTTACCCTTTCTGTTTCCAAACCCCTCTCCTCTCCTGGTCTCTCTCTCTCAGCTAAAGCAAAGTGTTCTGTTTCTTCTGTTTCAGTGACTCTGGCTGATTCAGTTTATGTCACCTGAAGACCTGAAACATGTCCATAAGCTTGTTTTTATGGTTAATCAATTCTTTTTTCGAATAATATAGAAGAGGAGCAGTTAAACCCCAGCTGGTGTTGTTGTTTGGGTGAAGTTATCTCATGGAAGTATGGTCAGATTGCTTGTTTACTTAGAGAGATGAGACGTGGGGATAGAGAGTGGGGGAAGACATGCAGAAAGCTTTGTGGCTAGGAGTCAAAACAGTGACTTCTGTGATGAGGACAAACCTCACTTGACCTTGATAGTCTACTAAGTCATCTGTGCCCTGTCCGCAAGACTTTGAGGGATTTGACTTTGAAAGATGGTCTCTCCACACCCGCTAAGGAAAAGTGGTGACACACAGACAGGTCGCTGAAAGCTGCAGTGGTAAAAGTACAGACACTCAGCTCATTTTTGGTCTGTTCACTTAGCTCAGGATCAGCTAAACTCTTTGTGACACTAAACTCTTTGGGCTCTATTTTCGTTCGCGCCGGTGAGGTGGCGGAGGGTGGCGAGCCCCGCGCAGTTGTATTTTCGTCTGGCGGAGCCCAGCGTAAGGCCAATTTGGTATTTTCGTGGCATGAGCCGCACGGAGGCGAGCCGAGATCCGCCAAGCTGGGCGTGGTGTTGTGGCAGGGGGAGGTGTCGACAGAATCAGCAGGCGCAGTGACATTTTCGTGCTCGCCACCGGCGTGTAAAGTGCGCTGAAAGCTCGCCGATTCAAACCTGGTCAGCTTTCAGCGCAAGGCGGAACGCAGCTGGTCCAGTAGTATTTTGGTAGACCGGCGGCGTATCGACATACGTCACTGATGCCTCACCGGCAGGTTTCCACAGTGTCACGCACATTTCAGTGCAATAAATAATCATCATCAACTATTAATGTGAGTCAGCACATACATTTAGATCTATATAGATATATTCTGATCTATATCTGATCTGATGAGCGCGTTTGGCACGCGTTTGGACACACAACCTGACCGAATCAACACAGCTGAAACCGCATCAAATTAAATTAAATATCTAGTAAATATTCACACATGATGAAGTCAACTCGATATGTAATTCGTCTCCCTCCTTTTCTTTCTTCCTCTTCCTCTTATTTCTCGCACAGCTCGACCTGGACACGTCTCCGTGTCCTCTGTCCGTCTTGCTTGCTGCTGCGGCTGAACAGATGATTTGTTTCAGTGCTCAGATGCGTTATCTACTTTAAGCCGACATACGGCTATTATAATATTCAGTTTTGTGAGCCAAGTTTATTTTATATGCCAACATCTATGAAAGAAAGAGCCAGGCCACGGAGCGCGATGCGTCATTTACGCACAGATGGTTCCGATTTTTATGCCATTTTTGGAGTTTATGTTGTGATCTGTGCGCTCAACCGACCTTTGTCACGTGAGGTTTGAATATGAGCAACTTTATGTGAGTGTCTTTATTTGTGGAAAAGGGTGTTTGTCTTACCACTGGGTCCAACATTACGCACACTAAATCCATCTGTGCTCATATGAGAGAGTGTGGAGGACACTTGTTGAGGAGCTGCCCTCTGTCGCCATCTTGTGGCATTACTGTCTTAAGACATCTCTTGATCTCTTTGACTACTTCATGAAAATAGTAATACGCCTCGCCTGTGACGGATTTAAAGGCAAGGAAAGGAGCCTATGTGATTGGTGAAAACAGGTCTCGGCTGTGTTAAACCCCTATACGCACTCTCTCCTCCCCTTCTATGATTTATGCTGCCGGGAGGAGCTGAGTTAGGGAGGGGGGATACTTACGCCGGGCTGCGCGGCTCACCAAAATACCAAAATGTGCTTGGGAACGCCTTGTCAGCGCAACGGATCTGATTGACGCTGCGCTTGCGGCAGATCTCCGGCGAAGCACCAAAATAGAGCCCTTTGTCCCCAGATAAAGCCTCAAGCAGCTTTCACCCCACAGCCCTCTTTCTCTTGTCTTCGTCATCCCTCTTTCATCCTAATAACAGAATGGATAAGAAAGACCTGTGACAGGGAACATAGCTCTGTGATAACCCAGGAGAGGACTGGCACCTTTTAAGTGAAAAAGAGCTGCTGCAAAAACTGAGGACAAATCCACAGCTCCAAGAGAGGATCTCTGGGTGCTTTGCAATCATACCACTCCGACACAGACTGAAGCTTTGAATCTCTGCACATTGATGAAGTGTCTGGTCTGATTTCCCTGTTTCTGCTGTGGTCATGAGGGGGAGCAAGGACAGAAAACGGTCAGGGGACCAAAACTAGCAGCAGCAGCTCTGGGTTAACTATGAAACATTTAGGGAAGATGACAGGACCCTACCATGTTAAAGTGTGTGGGGGCTGAATTCTATATGTGTGTTTTGTGGTATAATAGAGGAGAGGGTAAGATGTATAAGAATACATTGATGGGTGGCTGTACAACAATACTGTCAAAACTGAGAAAAGGGCCCAAATATGCACCCTCAGCACCACAGAGTGGTTATTGTATGTATGAATCAATATTTCTATAAGAATTTACGTGTCAGTTTTACAGAAGATTGTGATTTCTTTGCAAAAAAAAACAAAACAAAAAAACATAATGAATGTTAAAACTGACTGGGCTGAGTGGAGCTATGTGGTTGGCAGCAGGCTGGTTGTGTCTTTCTCTGATTCAAACAGTGCGGGATGAAGGAGTGCAGAGACCACGTAAAGGGTCTGTCTGTAAACTGAACAGACCCTGCAGGCTGAAAAAGTTAGTACCCATTATTGATTTATCCACTGAAAACAGTTTGCACCGGCAGTAAGAGCTGGGCAGGTTAGAGACTGGTTCTGAGTATCTTCTGTTTTTTTATATCAAGTGAGTGGGTGAGAGAGAGAGAGAACCAGCCTCTGCCAGTGCTGAGCAGCAGAAACCTGTTCCTGTGCCCAATCCAGCAGAAGAAAACACAATGAAAACATTCAGCTGTGCTCCTCAAGATTATTTTTGGCCACAGAAGCCCTGTAGAAGGAAACACAAACCCACCTCTCAACCACTTTGTGTCTGCTGAAATGTATGGATTTATTTCCATGTCTGCGGTTGCTCTTGCTCAGAATGCCAAACACTTATTTCATTAAAGTGACACCTTTAAGGATGCAAATGCAACACTTTTGTGACAAGTCAAGTAAAGGTACATTTCTGCCTAACATAAATGATTGTTCCAGAGTTTGGCTGGTGTTAACAATGGTGACGGAAGTGGAAAACGAACCGTGGTTCTATGTTTTCAGTCCTCAAGGCCTTGTCCTGGGCAGCACTGTGGTCAGACCTCAGTCCATAGAAAGTGATGATTAGTTTGTCTTAGCTGACCACTGACCAGAGGAATCTGCAGGAGTTCCAGTAAGTGGGGCTTTAGACTCTGAGGAGAAGATTAGGCTTTAATTTCACACTGAACCACCTGTCTGTCTACAGACATTTACTTTCCTTCTTTCTCTCTACCTGTCTCACTGCAGGGGATCACTCATGTCAGACAAATCCACCAGCATGCTGTACTTTAAATGAATTTTCTAACGGTCAGTGTAAGTGTCAGACACCACTCTCAACAGGTAAGGTTTTTATACCTGGAGATGTTTCCTCAGCAGGAACCTTCATCTGGAGAAAGAAGGGACTCTTTTGGCTCCATTATGATTGAATACATCTGCTCTACTGCTGATAGGGTAGGACGAGAAGAGCTCAACACTTCTGAACATTCAAGCACAGATACATAAGCTTTCTTTATTCTCAGAGGAGAAGAACAGCAATGGTGGAAAAGAAGCAATAACTTGTGTTTATTGATTAAGTACAGAGATAAACCATTACACACTCAGCTGCCTTTGGAGTGAGGCACTCATATCAGTCATAATTATCAGTCTCACTTTGATATTTTTACACTTATTGAAGCACAGTTGGAATAAACAACAGTGCATGTCATTAAATTCCAACTGTCTGGTCTACATTGAGTGAACATTAGAGACCAAAGTTATATTCAAGTTGTAATTTTTTATTCAAGTGTGTGTTGGGTGTTTTGGAAGTTTGATATGTGGTATGTTGCAGGGGTTTCTCAGCCTCACATCCTGTGACACTCTTAAAGGGGACCTGCCATCAAAAATGTAATTTTGTGTGTTTTTGTGTCAGATAAGGTCCATATTATGTTCTTCTTATGTTATAAAAGTGAAAACAAACCGTTACGTCATTTGCATTCTGTAAAGGTTTAAAATAAAGAAACGGGTAAACCAGGCCAATTGAAAAAGCAGGTCCTTCTGACGTTGCGCTGACCTTGCTCATTATTATTCACGAGCGCGTCCTCGGTGAGCCGCGCCCACTCTCTCGTTCTCGTACTCATTCACAGTCAACATAACTCTCCAGCCAGAGTGAGACCCAGCTACCACTGCATCCACTATGGGTCTCTTCCAAACGACCGGTGTTTCCTTGGGTTCACTGCCGGGAAAATGAACTTAAAGCTGGGCAGAATGAATGACAACACCGCTGGAGATCTCCGGCTTCTTCTTCAACTTCCACCTCCTTTTCGGACTCGGGGTCTGGAATATATGGTTTAATACCTGCCATTTTTAGCCTTAAGCATAAGGTGACCAGACGTCCCCGACTTCCGGGGACAGTCCCAGAACTGGATGACCTGTCCCCGGCAAAAGCTGTCCCCGAAAATGTCCTCGATTTAAGCGTTTCATGAATGAGAGCAAAAATGTTGCGTGTGGGCTTGAACAACGGTTATTACAGTAGCCGAATGGGTAGGAAGCACAAGTAAGCAGTCCTGAACAACAGTTCTTATGGGGGTTATTACAAGGGGCATGCGCTGCTATCAAATAGCACCGAGATTTTGTCTGTGATCACACAGCCCCTGCACCCTCCCCGCCACCACCGCCACAGCACCCGCACCCGCACCGAATATCCCCGGATATCATTATAGACATCTGGGCCCCTTACTCTAGCAAACATTAGCAAAATGGATAAACCAAAATCCGAACCTCCACTGCTGAGCCAATCAGAGCACAGCAGGCTTCACAGCAGCGATCCAATCAGAGCAAAGCTCATTACCATAAATGTTAATGAGCCAAAATCAGTTGGTTTTCCTGTAAGGTTTTTTAGGCATACTAAAATGGTTTGAAACAAACCACCAAATAACTTTTCAGCTAAAATTATTTTGCAAACATTATCAGAGGACATCAAGGATTGTGAAAAAATGATAAAAATGGGTATGAAATTTTGATGGCTGGTCCCCTTTAAGAACACAAGTGCCATGTACTTTCAGTATTTGCAGACTTGTAGTTTTTCACTTCCAGAGCAGACCCATGTGACAAGTAGCTCTCAGGGAAGGAATCCTGCACTTTTCTCTGAGACTCAGCCCCTAATTTTTTTTTTTCCACTAATAAACTTTTGTGTGTCAGTCCCTGCTCAGCCTGCTCCATGTTTAATATTAGGATTATCTAGGACAGAAACAATTGGTAGTGAATTAAAAGACTGAAACCACAGACTTATATTTTAAGTCTCGGATCTGATCTCGAAAAAGACGTGCAAAAAGATGATTTTCAGTAGATACAGGATTGAAGGTGTTAACTGTTTATTGAATTATTTGGTCGTCACATACTCTTCATTTTATTTTATTTTTTTAATTTTCATATTATGTATGAGTAGATGTAAGTGTAAGTATTACTTCTTGGGGTTTATGTGTCTCAGTGATCCCCGGAGCTATGTTGTCAGGGGCTTTATACCTCTGGTAGGGTCACCCTAGGCAAACAGGTCCTGGGGTAAGGACCAGACAAAGCATAGCTCAAACAGATCCCTTATGTTGGATAAAATATTTGGTACTCAGTTTCCTTCGCCTGGACGTGGGATTTCAGATGTTCAGACATGAGAATGTCCACATGTGCATGTGGCACCAGGACACCCTGGGCCACAGTTCGATGGTAGATTTTGTGGTTGTGTCATCGGACTTTGTGACTCTTGGACACTCAGGTGAAGAGAGAGGCGGAGCTGTCAACTAATCATCACCTGGTGGTGAGCTAACTCTGATGGTGGGGGAGGATGCCGGTTAGACCTGGCAGTCCCAAACGCAACGTGATTGCTGAGGCGGCTGATCAGAGCTGTGGCCATTAGGTGGTAGGTACCTGTCACGGAGGTAATACCCAAACCTGTTGGTGGACACCAGTGGTAAGGGATGCCCTCAAGCTGAAGGAGTCCGATCAGGCCTTTTCGGCCTGTGGGTCTCTTGAGGCAGCTGATAGGACACAGGTACTGGCAGGCCAAGCGGAATGCAGCTTTGGCGGTCGCTGAGCCAAAAACCAGAGCACGGGAGGAGTTCGGTGAGGCCATGGAGAATGGCTTCCAGACGGCTTCGAAGAGGTTCTGGACCACCATCTGGCATCTCAGGAGGGGGAAGCAGTGCACTTTCAACACTGTATGGTTGGAATTAGGCCTGCTGACCTTAACTTGGGACGTTGTTGATTGTTGGAAAGAATACTTTGAAGACCTCCTCAATCCCACCAACATGCCTTTAAGGGAGGAAGCATGGCAGGGGGACTTGGATGTGGGCTCTTCTGTTTTTGGAGCTGAGGTTGGGGGTGGTGGTTAACAAGGCCCCCCAGGTGGATGAGATCCACCCTGAGTTCCTCAAAGCCCTTGATGTTGTCGGGCTGTTGTGGCTGACACAACTCTGCAACATCGTGTGGTTATTGAGGGCAGTGCCTCTGGATTGGCAAACCTGGGTAGTAGTCCACCTTTTTGAGAAGGGAGATCAGAGGGTGTGCTCAAACTATAGGGGATCACACTATTCACCCTCCCTGGAAAGGTCTATTCAGGAATCCTCGAGAGGAGGGTCCGCCAGATAGTCAAACCTCAGATCAAGGAGGAACTATACGGTTTTTGCCCTGGTCATGGAACTGCTCTACACTCTCAGCAGGATCCTTGAGGGTGCATGGAAGTTTGCCCAACCAGTTCATATGTGTTTTGAGGACTTATAGAAGGCATTCGACCATGTCCCTTAGGTAGTCCTGTGGGGGAGGGGGGTCCAGAAGTATAGGGTACCGGACACCCTAACAAGGGCTGTTCGTTTCCTATACAACCAATGCCAGAGCTTGGTCCGCATAGCCGGTACTAAGTCAGACTCGTTCCTGGTGAGTCACTAATTCTGTTCATGACTTTTATGGACAAAATTTCTAGGCGCAGCCAGGATGTTGAGAGAGTCGGGTTCGGTGGCCCCAGGACTGGGTTACTGCCTTTTGCAGATGACATGGTCCTGTTGGCTTCATCGGGCTGGACATTCAGCTCTCACTCAATCGGTTTACAGCTTAGTGTGAAGTGGCTGGGATGAGAATCAGTAATTCCAAATCTGAGTCCATAGTTCTCAGCTGGAAAAAAGTGGAGTGCCCTCTCTGCCTTGGAAATGAGATCCTGCCCCAAGTGGAGAAGTTCAAGTATCTCAGGGACTTGTTCACGAGTAAGGAAAGAATGGAGCGGGAGAGCGGCGGATCGGTGCCGTGTCAGCAGTGATGGGAATGCTGCACAGATCTATCATGGTGAAGAGGGAGCTGAGCCGAAAGGCAAAGCTCTCAATGTACTGGTCAATCTACATTCTTACCCTCACTTATTGTTTGGGTGATGGATTTGGAGCCGATGATTATCATGTCAGATTTGTCACAGTAAACTTAATAGCCTTTATTTGTGCCCTTTATTCGTGCATACATATGTTTTAGAAATCTCAGTTTCGAGGATAATTAGCGCCCGAGGGGGCATTTGCGGGCATTAGCCATGTGGCGTGCAATTCAAAACTCACTGTAGTGAGCTGTTTCCCAAGTCACATCGCTCAGGACTACCAAGTAACCTCAACAGTTTGAAGTAAGTCACTTCCTTAGCTTGTATAAGGGTCTGTAGCAAGGTTTCAAGGAAAGAGAAGGGAAGTAGAGGAGAAACGTCTGCTAGCACTTCCTTTCTTACAGACAGACATCTTCACTCATGATCTTATATGAGCTTATCTGTGCTATAAAACACACCAATCCTTAACTATGCAATTAATTTGAACATTTCCTTCACACCTGTCTTTTTATTGTGCAGTTTGTCACTGGGCTGTGTGTGAACGTGGTTTAATTGTGTCATGTAAGCAGGTTTTTGTGGTGTTCGCCAAACAGTTCTGCAGACATAGATCCAGCTCTAAACCACATTACCTGTTCCCGTCTGTCTGCCTAAAGTCCATCTGACCATCTGACAGTGTCTCCTTTACCACTGCTTGCTATTTAGGATTGATGAGAGCCAATGAAAGCAGCCCTGTTACTTCACACTACCCTTGAGTCCCCCACCAGCCAAAGCAAAGGCTGTCCATAGACCTCATTATTAAAAGCAGTGGCCACGACTTCAGCCCAGCCACAGAGAGGATAGGGGAGGGGAGGGAAACCAGTTTGAGGGGGGATGAGGTTTCAATAAACGTCAGCCAGCGTCTGCTCTGTTTGGACTGCAAATTATTGCTGGCTGATGCTCTATTATTTTACAACCAAAGATCGGTGTCCAGAGAAAGGTAGAAGAGGAGGAAAAAGAAAGAGTTGCAGAGGAGGCTGGAGAGGGTGGGGAAGGAGGCAGAAAAAGAAACTCTGGAAGAGTGCCTGGGGGAAAAAAGGGTTAGTGAATACTATAATAATCTTTAAAAATATTACTGGAACAGCCACAGCTTAAACTAAGAATAAGCTTGAGAGAGTGAGGTCCAAGGATGGAGATAGGAGAGGTAGAAGAAATTAAGAGTGAAGAAAAAGAGTAGACAAAGAAAAGTAAGGAGGATAGGAGGAGAAAACAGGATGGGATGTGTGACGGGAATAAAATCAACACCTTCAGCAAACATAACCTACAGAGAGAAGAGTTTAGTCACTTTAAATGTAAAAGTATAAACAAATGAGCAGAAAAATGCCCTTTTAAATTGCCACTTGGGAACAAACAAAGTGATTTGAACTGAATTGAATTAAATATACCAACCTGAATAATGGACCCCTGTCCATCCTACATCATAAAGCTACAGACCATAAAAAAGCTCCCCACTGAAACCCTCAGAGAGAGACTGCTTGTAGATCCGGTAGCTCTTTGTCTTTCAACATGTTTATTAGGACCATCTCAATATACTGGTATTGTTGATAATTGGTAAGTCAAAGATTGATATTATGTTAAAAATACATATATGGTAATACTGTGAGTTTCTAGTAGTGGTCCTTTATGCAACACCTCATAAAATGTAGGGTAGAGGGAGAAGAAGCACACTGTAAACCCGAACAAGTTCGGAAAACTCAAAATTTTTGTCTTAACTGATTACATTAGAACTTTTAAGTTATGCTGATAAATATTTGAGCTACACTACACTTAAAATATATGGGCTTCATCTACTAAGATCCCAAATAACAAACGCTAAATTGCGCTCAGAAACTAAAAAAATGCATGTGCTATTAGTAGGTGTGTTGCAGGTGATGTACTATCACTGCATGCACAATTAATAACAGGTGCAAAAGTGCTGCAGACCTCCCTCTTTAAATGAGGATTTTGCGTGTGCTCTTGGCCATCACCATGGAGAGTTTGGGGGAGCAGAATAATCGTAGATGAAAAATTAAGCTTGAAGCATGGAGTTGCAACTATTGTTTCGGGGAAGCCAGCAACTACATAAAAGGCAAAGGAAGTTTATTTGTATAGCACCATTTATACACAAGACAATTCAAAGTGCTTTACAGATGCAACAAAATGCACATGCTCCTCCCAGTATTTTGGGGGTTCTGATGATCTACATACAATCTGCATATTCATGAAGGGAAACACGCTAAATGGATTGCATGTGCTGTTTTGCTCATTTAACAGATGCAATCCTCAGCGACCTGCTTAGTAGACCAGCTTTGTGCGTGTTATCAAGTTTGCATGTGTTTTTGCACATGCAAACCTCTACACTGTTAGCCTGGATATTGTTTCTACTCAAACAATCAATTTTAATGTACATAGATAATTAAAGTTTGATTCTATAACTAACGCAGTCTACTAATTTGAAGTAGAATATACTTCCATTTAAAAGTAACTTTAAGTTAAGTGGGATGTAATTTTAAAGTTTTGGTCGTGAATCTACCCCTGAATTCAAGCAGTGTAGGAAGGTTCGGTGTTCCTGATGTCGTTTTTCAACTTTGTGGATGCTGCAAAGAATGTGTTTTAGAGTTTAATACTCAAAGCATTTAAAAAGACATGGTTAGCTGTTTCCAGTGATAATTGATGTTGTCATCAACCATGCAGATACACTTTTTAAGCTTTATATCAGTGATTTTATCCCAGACTTTATGTATGCTACTAGAATACCTTACAATACCTAAAATCACAAAGAAATTGACTTGATATCATTGATATCATCTTTTTTACTCTACATGGGCAGAAATTTACTGTAGCCTATCAGTATTCATATGATTTTTGTCAGTTGGAAAATCATTTACCTCAGTAATCTGACACCACTTGAATGCAGCATGAAGGCATGTTGGGACACGTCACTTCGAGCATATTTTCAAATGGTGAGTCCGACAGACATTAGTTGCTTTTAAAGCGAGGAGTATTTATTAGGCAGAGTAAACAGCATTTCAGATCCTGTAGCTAATTTCATCAGTAAACAAGTCATCGGCGCTGGCGGCTGCCCTGAAGAAGTGGGGTGGAGATGAAAAAGAGCGCAACAGGACAACTGAATCTGGTGAGTGAGCGGTCTACCGCGTTTTCACTCTGTGGTGGCTTTAGCACTAGCTCCAATGACTGTTAGCTAAACACAAATGGTAATGTTAAGACACATTTGGATAGCTGTGTAAAGCATTTTAACTGACACTTTTCTCTTCTAAGACATAACACAACATAGCTTTAATAGCTGTTTGTGACCAGTGACATTACTTTTTAAGAAGTGAATGTCAAACAAATGGCATTACTGTCCAGAATTAAGAATCTCAAAATACAGGTAGATTCTAGAGGATAATCAAACATTACTTCCTTGTCTCTATTTTTTTTTCCTTTTTAATTGTGTTGCAGGTCTCCAGAAGACATGTTGTGGAATTATAAATACTGCCCTTTTATCAGTGAAAAGAGTGCACAGCTATTTAAGCACTATGGACTAAAACATGGGAGCTATGCAAGAACAGAGCCATTGTTGTGGAAAATACAGCATAAACTTCGTAAAACAATGCGCAGGAGACAGGACAAGATCTGAAGAACAGCCTGGGCGTCTTTTATTGTACAAATGTAGAAATCAATACAGATGACAAACAGTCTCGACCAAGACCAAGGGAAGCCTCCCTAGCTTTTCTTCTACTCCCTTTTATGCTGTTAGGTTAGGTTTACATTATTATACTGGAAGAAATCTAGGCCTTTATCTTTGATCATATTTTGTGCAGGGTCACATGACATTTGTGGGCCCTGCTTCTTACCTAAGCTGGGAAGTATTTGTCACCTAATAGTACAAGTAGTAGTAGCACAGAGTTCACGTGGCAAGTCTATGTTATTGTTACCCAGATTAAACCAATATGACTGTTCAGCATTATCAGCATTATCATTCACATAACAATTACTTACGATTATTACTTCGGGGAATCAGGCAAAGGTTTGTTGTGGGATTTGTCTCCCTCAGCAAACTCAAAATCACATATTATATTAACCTCCCCTAACAGAGAAGAATAATTTCCTCTGTTTTCCGATAATGGATTTGGCTGCAAAATCTCTTTTCTGTTTTACCTATTTTCCATGTTTGTGACTTTCTTTTCTCCACTTTCTCCTTATTGCTTTCTAGCTCTGCAAACCCAATCTTTAATTTATTCATAAAATAGTGTTGGCCTTCACTTTAGAACATGTCCAGTACTTTTATTTCCAAATCTCTTGTTTTTGTATGTTTTACTTTTATCTTTGTGTTTATGGTCTTTAATTCGCTGCTCCTAATCCTCACACACAGTCACATCAGATGTGCCTCCTCTTGGTCATAAACATTCTAACCCCTTGACTCAAGGGGCTCTATTTTCGTGCGCGCCGGTGAGGCGTCGGAGGGCGGTGAGCCCCGCGCAGTTGTATTTCTGGCGGAGCCCGGCGTAAGGCCAGTTTGGTATTTTCGTGGACTGAGCCGCACGGAGGCGAGCCGAGATCCGCCAAGCTGGGCGTGCTGGCGTGGCAGGGGGAGGTGTCGACAGAATCAGCTGGCGTGGTGACATTTTCGTGCTCGCCACCGGCGTGTAAAGTGCGCTGAAAGCTCGCCGATTCAAACCTGGTCAGCTTTCAGCGCAAGGCGGAACGCAGCTGGTCCAGTAGTATTTTGGTAGACCGGCGGCGTATCGACATACGTCACTGATGCCTCACCGGCAGGTTTCCCCAGTGTCAGGCACATTTCAGTGCAATAAATAATCATCATCAACTATTAATCTGAGTCAGCATATACATTTAGATCTATACAGATATATTCTGATCTATATCTGATCTGATGAGCGCGTTTGGCACGCGTTTGGACACACAACCTGACCGAATCAACACAGCTGAAACCGCATCAAATTAAATTTAATATCTAGTAAATAGACACACATGATGAAGTTAACAAGATATGTAATTCGTCTCCCTCCTTTTCTTTCTTCCTCTTCCTCTTATTTCTCGCACAGCTCGACCTGGACACGTCTCCGTGTCCTCTGTCCGTCTTGCTGCTGCTGCGGCTGAACAGATGATTTGTTTCAGTGCTCAGATGCGTGATCTACTTTAAGCCGACATACGGATATTATAATATTCAGTTTTGTGGGCCAAAAGAAAGACAGAGCCAGGCCACGGAGCGCGATGCGTCATTTACGCACAGATGGTTCCGATTTTAATGCCATTTTTGGAGTTTATGTTGTGATCTGTGCGCTCAACCCACCTTTGTCACGTGAGGTTTGAATATGAGCAACTTTATGTGAGTGTCTTTATTTGTGGAAAAGGGTGTTTGTCTTACCACTGGGTCCAACATTACACACACCAAATCCATCTGTGCTTATATGAGAGGGTGTGGAGGACACTTGTTAAGGAGCTGCCCTCTGTCGCCATCTTGTGGCATTGCGGATTTAAAGGCAAGGAGAGGAGCTTATGTGATTGGTGAAAACAGGTCTCGGCTGTGTTAAACCCACTACACGCCCTCTCTCCTCCCCATCTACGACTTATGGTGCTGGGAGGAGCTGAGTTAGGGAGGGGGGATACTTACGCCGGGCTGCGCGGCTCACCAAAATACCAAAATGTGCTTGGGAACGCCTTGTCAGCGCGGCGGATCTGACTGACGCTGCGCTTGCGGCACGTCTCCGGCGAGGCACCAAAATAGAGCCCAATGTCCTCATTTCTTTGTAAGTTTTTGGATATCATTTAAGTTTTCAGGATATTTACACCCTACCAATGCAATTGGAGTTAAACTAATTTTCCCTTTCTGGTCATGGTTTTTGTAGAATTTATTATTTCTATTGAATTGCTTTGTTCTAAAAATTTAGATCAGCAGTGTTCCTGTCAACCTATTTGTTTTATTTCTTGCTATGCTTTTACCTTGGAAAGAAAACAGTTATTGTTGTTATTATTATTATTATTGATTTTAATTGTTAATTTCGTGTTAAAGTATTCACACTATGGAAAACATCACTTTACTTCTCTGTCCCTCTTCACAACTTTAACAACTTTCAGTTACCCTTTGTCTGATCTCTAATCCAGAACACACTATTGCCACAAATAAAGGGAAAAAAAGAATAAAACAGACCCGACACAAAGTCAGGATCTTTCTCTGTACGTCGCACCATTTTTCCAAGCCTTGCCTCACTTCAAACTATGTCACAATCAAAGCCACAGGACTCTCACTGTCAGTCTTTTACACATTCACTACTCAAACAGTGCACTTGCCACACCCTACTTCAATCTTAACTTGTGTCACCATTCAACACTGCAACACTTGTTCAAATGAGCACACACATTAAAACCTGATCCCCAGCGGTTTTGTAAAATTCTCAAAAAATACACAGTATAAAGCTTTTGCATTAACTGAAGTCTCACAGCAATAGGCAGTATTGGTATCAACAGCTTCAACAATATTTAAAAAAAACAGTTTTTTGGCAGAAACAGCAGATGTATAGAAGCAACCCTTAGATTTGAAGTTTTAGAAGTTTTGCACTTGTGGTACCTCATTTCTTTTTCCCCTTTTTGTATCTTTTATACTTTCACAAACATTATTTCAGCAGCTTTAACACAGAAAATTTGTTAAGGGGCATAAGACATGTGTAAACAACAAAAAATCATAATATTCAAGCATGAGCTAAAACCTTCATATCAGGAGTGTTCATCATGATACAAGAACAGAACCTCTTTCCCCGGAGTATTTAACCTTCTATGTCTCAACTGATAGCATGTCTGCAGTGAGCACAGTATTCACATAAACAACTATGATATAAACACAAGTGAGGAAAACAGCAATCTTTGACTAACATACACACACAGATGCAGAGCCTGGCTGTGAACACTGCCAGAGAACTTAGTTGACACAGAGCAAAGCACACACACACAAACATCCAATAAACCCACACATTTCACTTTTTCATCACACAATGGTATACCCTTTCACACATGTTTGTCTTAAGTCAAAGTCAGTCACCGGGGTCAGTCAGCAGTCTTCACCTTCTTTACTCTTACTTTAAATTGATTTTAAGTGTTTTGTACTTTTTTAACATTCCTACAAGTAATGTGTTGAGGGTTAGTCCTCAGTTTTTATTTTTGATTCTTGTTTTGATTTTTCCAATTTGTGTGATTTTCCTACAATTGGTCAGGAGATATGGGCCGTGCTTGTTCAATTGGGATCCCTGAATAGGCTTGTCAGCCCATCCTTATTGACCTCTTTTTCTATCTCCTGCTCATCAAGCCAATCTGTATCTGTAATTTAAGTCCAATTACAACACCGATTTTGTGAGGTCTTTGATATATAAAAGATATATATATATATATGTATATATATATATAAGATATATATGTATATATATACACATTTCAAATATGTATTATTGCCTCATTATACTTATTCGGCCCTCTAGAGTCTGGATCAGAATTTCTGAGGAAGTATGCCACTTTCGTTCTCCTTTTGGCTTTTTCTTAAGCCTCAGCGGAACTCCACATGACAAATCCTCCTTTCTAGTGGAGTTTTCCAGAAAGAAAATCCACGTATGTATTACTAGATGAATCTGCTCGTCTGGCGGCTACCACCTTTAAGAGCTCATAAAAGAATGACCTAAAACTCACAGTTCAACAATGGACAGACACACTTGTGCCCGCCGCTCCCCTTGTTATCTCAACAATTATCCAGATCCTCTTATCACCAGGCATTCAGCCTAAAAACACATCACAACCCGGGCCAGGCTGTCTGCAGACCGGTGTCCACCCAACTACTGGCCTATGCCGCTTAGCACCGGGTCTATTAGCTCCACACATCTACTGGCCTTATGCCGCTTAGCACCCAGTCTAACTAGTTCCACACAGCTACTGGCCTTGTGCCGCTTAGCACCCAGTCTAACTAGCTCCACACAACTACTGGCCTTGTGCCGCTTTGCAACCAGTCTAGCTAGTTCCACAAACTACTAGCCTTGTGCTGCTCCGCACCCAGTCTAACTAGTTCCACACAACTACTGGCCTTGTGCCGCTTAGCACCCAGTCTAACTAGCTCCACCCAACTACTGGCCTTGTGCCGCTTAGCACCCAGTCTAACTAGTTCCACACAGCTACTGGCCTTGTGCCGCTTAGCACCCAGTCTAACTAGCTCCACACAACTACTGGCCTTGTGCCGCTTTGCAACCAGTCTAGCTAGTTCCACAAACTACTAGCCTTGTGCTGCTCCGCACCCAGTCTAACTAGTTCCACACAACTACTGGCCTTGTGCCGCTTAGCACCCAGTCTAACTAGCTCCACCCAACTACTGGCCTGTGCTGCTTCGCACCCAGTCTACTAGCTTCACATATAACGGTCTCACACAACCCACTGCAGTTTCCCTTATATTCAGCTGATATATATCCAATTGTAATTGTCTTCCTTTCCCAAATTTAGCACCCTTTGATCAGCTGACTGCAAGCATGCAGTTTTCTCAGACTGTCTTCATTCCCACTGTCTCCTCTTGTTTCTATTCTAGGTTCTTTGATTTGAAGACGACAGAGAACAGTAGTCTGCACCACCTCACAGGGAAAAGAACTCTCAACCAAATTTTAGGAAATCTCCTACCTTTTTTTTTTTTGTGTCCACAGACTGTCCTTATGCCATGTGAAGTTTGCAAAACCACAGTCCCTTGTCCCCCGATACGAAATCTGGCAAAGGCTCGCCATTATGTTGTGTAAAATCCAGAATAAATTTAGTAAAACAATGCACAGGAGACAGGATGAGATCTGAAGAACAGCCTGGGCGTCCTAGCTTTTTTTCTACTCCCTTTTATGCTGTAAGGTGTGTGTGTGTGTGTTCTGTCATCATGGGTATGTCATATCAATTCTCCAGAGGGCTACCCATGATGACATGTCACACTGTTCTGACCCTCAACACTTTTTTTAGGCTCGTCTTAACTCTTGCAGAGATTAAATGTTCCAACAGACAGATAGTTCGGGCTCCTGCAAGACAGTCTTGCTTACAACCTCAGGGTCATGAGGCTGCATGAGCAGGCCAACCTAGATTATTTGTTGCTCCTTACTAAAAGATAGTGACTCTATATTTCTTAACCTAAATGTATGAAGAGATTCTCCTACACCATTTCCATGTTCACACCAGGAATGCCTGAGCCCTTTATGTTTCCATGAAAATTTTATTCAGCAGTCAGCACATGACATAACAATGTTAACAATGCTATAACAATAACTTCAATAAAATAAAATTAAGAAAATAATATCTTTGCAATAACAATACAAAATAAGTGCAATTTTCCCTGTAGGATAGTCTAAAGTAATAAAAACAAATAAAATAAAATGCACATTTTTAACAAACAACAGCTTCTCTGCTTTATGGCAGGCAAGTCTGTTCCTCTTCTCATCCAGCACATGAGATGCAGCACTGAACAGTCTCTCTGAGTCAGTGCTAGTGCATGGAGCACTCAAATACTTGCGTGCCACCTTGGCCAGGTCAGGAGAGTGCTCTCTTTTATTTCTCCAGTATCCAAGAGGGGTCTCCTTCTTCTCCCTGTCTTCTTTTTTTTTAGGATGCTTGCCTCGTTGGATAATTGGGATGGGGGCCTCTGAGAGGTAGTCATCCAACTGTTGAGCTCGTCACCGGCCTGCCATTTTAGAGGTTTGAGAGAAGGATTTGAGATTTAATTTAAGATGGGGACATTGCATCATGTATATTAACATTATTAGTTTGACTAAATCAATAAAGCATTTGACAGGTCAAAAATGTACAAGTACAAAATAAAGGGCATATTCCATAGCACATACAGTACTAAATATTAATAAATATCACAGACACATTCAGTAGCAAACAGTAATAATAACAAAGTCAGAACAAAGTAGCTTACCTAGTTTCAGTGATATTCTCTCCCAGAATCTCGCTGAACATATCAGACAACAAGAGTGGTTTTGTCTCCTCCTCCTCTTCTGCAATAGACAGACGAGGCCTCTTTGCTGCACTCTGTTTTGGGTTCCCTGTGTTGTTAGTGTCACTGTGTGCCCCATCTCCCATGGTTTGTGTCTCTTCTCCCATCCTCTGAGTTCATGTCGCGTCTCCCGTGCTGTGGACAGCAGCCTCCTGTGGGTTTTACTTGTCCAAAACAGCCTAGATCATGTCACGTGCCCTCCGCTTTTCCCCCTTATTAAAATAAAAACATTTGTATCGCGGGTCAAGTTCAGTCGCGATGCAGTATCAGAGTAAATGTTCTCAAAACGTTTGTTGACAGACTCCGAGAGTGCACTTTTCATAGCTATTACTCCGTGGTCCGTTTCAACCTCCTATCTTAGTAGATGCTTTAGAGCCTCAAATTGGGAATAACGTCTGCCACCAATGCCTCAGATGAGCTGATAGTTTTAGTCATCTCTTCAAATGGATGGAGAATGGAGATAATGTTCTCAATTAACACCTCAATTAACATGTGTACTCACATCTTGTTGGAAACGTTTAATTGGTGCTCCAAGCTCATCTTGTATTTTCTGCAAGTGACTATAGGCCAGTTGAGAATGCTTGAAGTGACCAACAATTTTTCTGGCTATAGCCAACAAATCTTTTACGCTAAATATTTTCTGCCAGGCAACGTATAACGGGGTTCAAGCTTAATCATTTGTATAGCCTTGTTAACCATTAGGTAGTTATACTGTTAGTTAATAATCTGAATGTTGGTTTGTAGAATCCATTATTTACCGTTATGAAGTTAATTTACATGTGTTTACCCTTGTGTTGTTCCCAGTTCATATGTGTAACTATCTGTTTCATGTCAGAGCAATTTAACATGATCAATGTTCTGTTAAAAGTGATACTCAAAACATAATGAGAATATTTGTTAATGTGATTCTACAATTCTTTATATGTATTTAGCATCAATACCTTTATTATGAACCAAGCATTCCTTAACATTAATCATAGTGAGTGAGTGAGTATTTGATCTGACTCCTTTACTAGCCAAATTTTAAGTTGGATCAAACAGTCAGGGACCTTGAAAGTCTCCTCTCAGGAAACTGCAGCTGAGGATCAGGACCCCCTCCTTTACCTTAGAGACACTCCCGGTTTGAAAAGTATAAAACCAGTAAAGTTGGGATGCTCACTCTCTTGCCTCTTTTCTTCTTTGCCTTTTACCTACACTCTTGTTTTTCCTCGTTTTTTTTTTTTTCTTGTCTCTTTGTTTCTGCTTTGTTCCCTCTAAGCTGGTTTTCTCTGTCTTATTTTTTTTTCTAAATTTTTTTAAGTTTTCCACCACGTGTTCTTTCACATTGATTTTTCTTTATCGTCTTCGTTCAAGTTGTGAAACTTCAACTGGTAATGGAGCCTCTTTTCTTGGTTATCTGCGTGATTGCCAAGTCACCTCTGAATGCCACCCAGCAGGCCCAAAGTCATCCTCTGAGCCAGAGTGTTGCAGTGAGACCAAAGGAGCATCTAAAGAATAGATACGGCTCTGGTTTTTGTGTTCAGGCCTGTTTGCTGTGACTCCTGGCCTGTCCTTCGTCAGACTTCGGTCCTCTTCAGAGTTGAACCTCTCGAGCCAGTAGCCTGGACCTTCTGAACCTGCTCCATCTTCTCCAAGGACCAGTCTCACTTAAGTATCCAAACTTCCAGAGCTCCAAACAGGGCTGATGCTGTCTCATGCATTGGATTCAGATAACCACATCCAAATTTATCTTTACCCCAAAGTTAATGTAGGTTAATATGTTTGAACATATTCACTCACTATGATTAACTTTAGCAGTCCCAGCCTGACTCAGGGTCTTTCATTCATCTGTTATTATCTATATTTATCTTATCATCATTTATTGCATGTATGTTGTACCATCATTTATCCTGTAATAAACTGATCATTTATTTTTCCAAGTTCCTGTCTGGTAGTGTTCTTCCAGTAGTAGAGTCCCTGAAATGAGAATTTCGTTTTGAGAAATTTGATTGATTAATTTAAGATTAACTCAATGTTTGATTTCTGAATTAAACTTTTTTTCTTTATTTTTCCACCATTGGAGGTGGGTGGTGCCCCTTTTAATGAGTGCATAAATGTCATAAATTAAGATTATTATCAAATATTAATCTTAAGACATTTATTATAAATACAAATCGCTACAGCTGCAACAAGAAATAAAAGTCCAGCTATTTCACAAGATGAACAAATAAATAATAAAATATAGACTCAAAAATGTGCAGCATATAAGACCAATTCATCATTTAATTTAATTTAATATTTAGATTGCTTCTCTGATGGTGCTGTCTCGTAGTATGTGTTGTTATACATATCTACTGGTGGTATAAACGGACTGAACAAGCCGAGCGGTATGTTATGTTTACATGACGTCTGATTGTACAAATGAGTCTCTAAAGTAACACTAAACTTTAACATCAAAGACACACGTGCACAGTATACCAGTTATTCGTGGCACCGCTCATTTTGAATAAAATAAATAAATGAACTCCAGTTCAACTGCAGCCGTGCGAATGAAGCCAACAGCGCTAGCAGAGATAACGAAACTAACATAGCTAACTGGTAAACAAATGGACATGTTCGGCAGTATGGGAGGCATATCTGATACTGGTATTGGAATCAGAGCAACTCTAGTCCGGTCCAGTATTATATCGTATTATAACGTTTTGAGTTGCTGACAGGCTACCTTGCTATCACGACCACAACCACAGGTAGCTAGTGAGCTCAGTTTGCCTGTGTGCTCCCCGGTGCAAGTTCATACTAAGCTGTGCACCCATTTGTTTGTTTAACAATAGATAAGTTACTGGTATATTTAAACGAGTCATTTCCATTCAATTTATACATGAGTTATGCATTGAAAGACCAGATTTCTCCAGACATCCCAATGTTAAAAGGCCAAAAAATATATAATTTAAAAAAATATAAATACTGTAATGTTATAATAAAGTATAATTTACATGCGAATTTTAGTACCGTATTAAGCAAAATACCCACCTTGAGAGTAAAAACTCTTTAAGAGATGTTAGCAGCACATGGGCACAGTGTGGTTGTGATGGAACCCCTGCAGACATGCATTGGATACGCCCAGTTCTTGTTTTCTTGTTTCCTAGAACTTGTCCTGACCTCAGATGCACAGTTTTGAGGTTTCCAAACTCAAGTTGTTAAGTGAGACCAACTTTAGCCAAGAAACTTGAAAAAGATAGTTGAAATACATATGTTGATTAGTTTACAACACAACTCAACCTTTTTTGTTGAGTTAGCAGAAAACATATGGTTAGGCCAAGAACTTTAAGTTTTCATTTTTAGAGTGTGCATTGCATCCCTCACTAAGGTCCAGCCATCTTGATTTTTTTTGATACGTGCCCTGAACGGTTGGGTTTAGTGATGTCAGACATCACATCCTCTAACATACGCCTATTAACTAAGACATTTCAAGTTAAGTGACAGTGTTCACTTCGACATACTAGTGCCTGTGAAATCAAAACAATATTAATTGTTAAGACTACTCAATGTTACAGTGTAGGATGAACTAATTAGCTCACTGTTAAGTAGTTGTCTGCAAAAAAAAACTGGACCCACACCACACCACCACCTTTTTCTGGTATTTAAATTGCATGTATTGTATAAAGTTTTATTTTCCTCTCCCTTTTTCCTTTTCTAATTTTTTTCCCTAATAATAACATTATTTAAGTTTCTTAATATATGATCTTTATTTTTATAACTGCATTTTTGCACTTTGTCTGTGATGCTGCTGTGACAAAAAAAAAAGAAGAAATTCCCCATGCATGCAGAAAATGGAGAAACCTTTACCCAAGATTGAAAAAATATCAGATTGAAAGCATGACCAATATATATATATATACGTTTTTAATTAAATATGGACTTTAAAAAATGACAAAAGACAAGAAGTTTGTCTCTGTACAAAAGAAACCTCATGTAGATGTCCAAAAAGAAACAGCCATATTTCAACGTGTGCTCAGATATTTCTCAGAGTCATTGTGGTTACTGTTGGTTCTGTTTGGGTGTAAAGAGTTCAGCATGTAGAGTATGAGAGTTGAGGAAAACAAGCGCTCTACTTTGAAAAGCTACTGTAACTGTAGATGTAAACTCATTTGATTCTTCATTATTAAGAGTTATGGTGAGACCTGGAAAAAACTGTCACAATATAGAAGGTTTTCATGTCAGAGAGTGTGTTTGTGGCTGTAAAGCCTTGAATTTACCTGTGCATGAGTGCCTTATGTCCCCACTTTCATAACAGCAGGCTCCCCATAAAAAAGGCTTAAAAAGTCATCTGGCTGACAGGGGAAAACACTTTTCTTACCTCAGTAAAATTATCTTAGATTTTAGTGTTTGTCCAACACTTTTGTACCTATTTAATATCAGAGCATGCTCCTCCACTCTGGGCTGTAGGAGAAAAAAAGGTGTAACTTATAATGGGCTCAGCCTCGCTGGTGAGTCCAGCAGCTGAATTAAAATGCAACATTATCCAGCTTGGCCAAGGTTAGTCTGTGTCAGCTGGGGCACTGGTACAGGCACTTCTTCCAGCCTCTCCATTGAGGTAATAAATTGAGTCTGATGGCTAATTTTAGGTGAAACCCAATAGCTCTAGCTAAACTACAGGCCAGGGGGGACCATTTAATCAAAATATGTCTGGCACTGCTGCAAATATAGAAACAGGCTCGGGGGACACAAAAAAAGATTCTAGAGTGAATATGTTTTTGATGGAAATTGGTTTTAGGGGTTACTGTAGCTCTGTCTGCTCAGTAAAATGAGTTAAACTGTGGGAGGTTACAATCAGAGAAAACCAGCCCTTACATTTATACTGAGCTTTTAAATAGTCAAATATCAATGGGGTTAGAAGTGAAATCCAGCAAATGTAGCTCCTGGACAATATTTTGATTATCTACACATCCATCTGTTTATAACTAAAATCGTGCATAGGGTACATTAAAAAGCTTTCTGAGCCTACAAACTGACTTTCATGAGATTAGTTTAAGCATCTTAAAACAAATGCAATAGTCCGAGAGAGAGGAGAAAGAGATGCCAAGAATCAAGAGAATGCTTTTAAAGACTATGTTCCCCTGCACTCACTAACTCCTTCTGTGAAAACGTCCCTTTATTTGCAGGGGAGAGCAAAGATCTCCAAAGTGGCGTCCAGTTTGCAGCCTTAACAGCCTGCCAAGAGCCACATCTCGTAGCTGCAATCATTGACACTCAGAATAAACGGGCTGATATTTAATCATAAGGCCAGGAATGCACAAGGGATGTGTCTAATCTGCTCCCGTGGTTGCTGAGGAGTTGCACAGTGCGCAGAGTTGGAGCCATGAACTCTCCGTGTCAGCTCAAGCTGTGAGCCTGCTGGGTTTCGGTGGCAGACCCCAGAGGGTAACATTGCATAGCAGGAGGCCTCAGCATGCCATTGCAATTAATGTATTGTCTTACTTAATAAGATGGAAATGTTGGAATGATTAGTGAAGACTGTGGTGTGGACTCTGGGGTCAGGTGGAGGATTAGTTTCCAGAGTTCTGAGGAGCTCGCTTACACCTACTGCTGAGCTGGTCTGAAGCAGGGAAACACTACATTCTCCTGTATGTTCAGTATTGTTGTTGGAACTTTTAAATGGTATCGACTGAACCTGAAATTTACTGGAACTGTATTAAAAAAAAAAAAATAAATCCCCTCTCCTTTTGCTCTTTTAGTCTACATGAATATTTAGAAAATTAAATCCCCCGGCGACGTTTGCAATAACCATCTTCATTTTTCTAAACCAAATCAAATCTTTGACTTCTTAAAACTTTAAAAACACTTTGATTTGAAAAACTGGGTACACACACTAGTTAATCACAATAGTCATATGGACTTCATTGTGTATATGAGCACCTGCAACAAAGTTTAATTTCTTTACAGCATTTTAATTTTCTTGAGGAAAATTCTAATCTAATTTATCTAGGAATTACCCTGTGGACAACCTGATCCCACACCTCAGATCAGATCAGATCAATCTGCTTCAAGCGGTCTGGCACATACCACTTCTTCCTATTGACACTAAATATTAAACAAAATAAAATCAAACAATAAAGTGATACTATCTGTTAGCATTCTAGATAAATTAATGCTATGGAAAGTATTCTTCGAAATACTTGAATGGATTTGGAGTGAAACGCTCTTTTCTACTGGGCCACCTTCCTTCCTTCCTTCTTTCCTTCCTCAATAATCAAACCTGACCATTCATGAATTTGAGGCCTACAGTGCTGAGATATAGCACAGTAAAGATTTGACATGTTTCTTCATCAAATCTTGAACCCCAACTACACAAGGTGACCTTAAAGCAACACATGAAGTGTGTTCATGGAGTTAATCAAAAATCAGCAGGATATTTTTTAATTTCGTTGCGCCTTTTGGTACAATGACAACAAAGAATTCTGATTCTGAAATGTGAAAATGAAATGAATGCAGTGCTGAAGCAGCTACTCCAGCTGTGAGTGGAAACCACATCACACCACTGTGTCATTCTGTGTGGAAATATAGTGTGACAGTAATTATATTTTACATACCTTCATGGAATTATTAATTAGTGACATACTCTTATTTGGGTAAACACACCACCCCAGCAAACCAAACAAGGAAAGGCAGAGTGATATTTAAAGAAAATATTTCTCTGCTGAAGAAATTAGCTTTGTTTTTATTTTCTCCTCAAACATTTATAATTGCATCCAGAGGTGTGTGTGTGTGTGTGTGTGTGTGTGTGTGTGTGTGTGTGTGTGTGTGTGTGTGTGTGTGTGTGTGCGTGCATGCGTGTGTGTGTGCTCATACACACACAAATACAATGTTTTAAAGCAGAAAGTGATATGTGAGGGCTGCAGAAGGGCTCGGTTTTTATTTCTGTGCATGTGAACTGCATGTGAATCAGACTATTTGGACCACTGACATGAGCAGCGCATCACTTTATTCTACACACACTGATGAGTAAGTTCAACTCAAATGATTTAAGGAATCTGATTGCCTTGAATCGTTTTAGTTTGTGAACTCATATTTTTCGAGTATGAAAAAACACTTTAAGTTCAAGTAACTGAAATATTTAAATCTATGGTCACTTGGTAACTAGTTCATCTTTTTAATTAAGTTAATAGAAATTAGATCCTTTATTATTGTATACTCATATGAATCATTTTCTACACTCATAACTGAAACAAATGTAGTCCATACAAATGCAACCTTCGAGTTGCACGTACTCAGTCTTACACTGCAGCAAATTATTAGAATCTAGTTAAAACAACTTATGGCTACTCAATTCAAATGAGCAAACCGATTGCCTTAAACAATTTAATTAATTAATGTATCAGATTTCATATAGCACCTTATCAGAGACTTCAAGGCGCTTTACATTGGATACATCATTCATTTGCTCACACAGTCACACCTTGGTGGTGGTAAACTACCTTAGTAGTCACAGCTGCCCTGGGGTAGACTGACGGAAATGTGGCTGCCAGTTTGCTCCTACAGGCTCTCTGACCACCACCACTATGCCCAGACTGCCTCCTTATCGGCCTGCCTGGCCTGGCAGCACTGGCAGGCCAATAAAAGAAAGCTGGTCTGCTGTTTCCAGGCATACAGGCCAGGGACAGCACTGATGCCTGTAGAGTACACGCCCCCCTCCCACCACTCACACAAAGCTTGTGCTCTGAGTGCTGGGATCAGAGGGGTTGGGATTCTTCAAAATGTTGTGATTGGTCAGTTGCTTTATTGCCAGCCCCTTCACAGCGTAAACAGGAAAACAAACCCAGAGCACCGAGCCGTGATGATACGAGACATGAGAGGCAAAAAGGTCCCTCGAGGAGGAAGAAGCAAACTGTTATATAGCAATAACTGGCATGTTTAGTCAACCTCTGTCCAGGCCCAGCAGCGTTGAAATGAATGATGCTGCTACCTCAAGTAAATTTCTTCTAACAAATGTATCATGACATCCCCAGGCAGAGGACCTCAAAGGCCAAAATATGATTGATATCATTTTGATTGGCCTTGCTATACATATATATATATATATATATATATATATATATATATATATATATAAAGCCAAAATTTTTAAAAACTATATATATATAGTTTTGAAAATTTTCCTGAAAAGTTTTCCAAAGGGACAAATAAAGTACTATCAAATAAAAATTAAATCAATATTAGAACACAATGAATATTGGTGTTAGCATATACTATTAGCTATGACCAGCAGACATCTAAATGATTTGCAGACAAAATAATACCAACATTTTGTTTATTTTCATATATCATATAAATAACAGGACAAAAGGAAACATTGGTGAGGGTAGTGAAGAGATGAGAGAAGAAAAAAGTCCTGGACTGTGTGCAGCTTTCGTCATGGTTGTGTTTAACAGGGTGGTGTTGTGTTACTTTACTGTCAGTTTAATAGTGTTGTTGTTTCAGCTGCCTCGTCATTCACAACTGCCACCAGAGACACTGCTGCTTTTGTTGTCACCAATTTGTCATAAAATAGAAGACATGTTTAATATGACCTGAATTGTTGATCAAAAATAAACACCATGCAAGTAAGCATTACCAAAAAAATTAAGTCAAAATTATGGTCAAAAGTGTAATCTTTGAGGTGGTAAGTCAAAAAACCTTTGACCTCATAAATTTGACATTTTTCCCAGAAATAAGACTCAATAGATCATAACTATTACTCATATTTTTGACTTAATCATATCTTAAAATAACAACTTACCATGAATATAAAACCAATCTGAGTCAATTAGGGGCCAAAATTAATGTCGAACATCAGTCCCACTTCCCTTTATGGTTCAATATGAAAATGGCTGTTAAACTAGTAGGGCATGGCATGTGTCAAAGGTGCGGTGGGGTTTCCTACCCACCTTAGCAGGGCTTACACTTTCAACAAAAGTTAAATTACTTCATGAGAACTACTCAGCTTGAAAGAGTTCATGTAACGAATGTTTACAAGTACTCATAATGCTCTACAATTTCATGATTACTCAAACTACTTAGTTGACTCCTCGGTTTTTAACTTTCAAGTAAGGTCAACTTTATAGGGATGAGTGACTGTAACATTTTTTGAGTTTTAGTTATCTGAACCTATTTTGTTTATTGAAATTTGCTTTGCACAGCAGAGGAATAAAAGAAACAAAGAACGCCCAACTCTGCCCACCTCCTCCCCTCATTCCCACATCGTAATCTAAGCACAACAGAAACAGTTTTAAAACACATTAACTTGAAAAGAACTCAATTTAAATACAGGAATGTGCGCACTGAAGAACACCATCTTAAAATTCAAGTTAAGGAAACACCGGAGGTTAGGTTAAAATCTAAAAACAAAGTAACATGAAATAAAGAATAAATAAATATAGAAAAAATATATAAATAATGAATAATATGAATAATATAGAAATAACAAATAATAAATAATATGAAATAAAAACAACAGTAAAAGATACCAAAATAAGAGCAACAAAATAGCTGAATAAAAGACGATCCTGATGTCAAAACTAGACATAAATAAATGCTAGAACACGTAAATAAAGTTAATGATATAAAATTTAGTTAAAAGCAAAACTGAAAAGGTAAGTTCAGAGTTTGCGTTTAAAATTGTTAAGGTTAGGTGCAGTCCTCAAGCCTTTAGGTATGCTGTTCCATAGATGGGGGGCCATAGTAACAAAGATATGCCTCACTTTATGTCTTTGTTTTAACTTTATGTGAACAGAGAACTTTGTGAAGACCTGAAGGCTCTACCAGGCTCATATGATATAAGCAGACCAGATAAATATAATGGGCCAAAGCCATTAAGACCTTTAAAACCAAAAGCAACCTTAAAATCTATTCTAAAAGAGACGGATAGCCAATGCAGAGACCTTAAAATCGCTGTAATCTGATATTTCTTTCTTGTTTTTGTTAGCATCTGTGCAGCTGAATTTTGAAGTTGTTGCAGGTGTGAAATGTTCTTTTTGGGGGGACCAGAAAGGCGGGCATTACAATTATCTATTCTCCATGTGATAAAAGCATGAATTAATGTCTCTGCATTGGCTTGAGAGAGAAACGGTCACACCCAGGCTATGTTTTGTACTTACTGATAAAATGCCTTCTTGGTGATATCCCATATGTGTGATTTAAAACTCAGTTCTGAATCAAATAAAACCCCTAAATTTTTAGCCAGTTGACATGTATTATAGGGTAATGCTTTGAGTTTGCTGACCAGTGTCTCTTTCTTCTCCCCTGTACCAATGACTAAAACCTGCGTTTTGTCCTGGTTGAGCTGTAAAAAGTTCTCTGCCATCAATGATTTAATGTTAAAAAGGGCATCGAGTGGTCCTGTGTCATCAGGAGACATGGCAACATAAAGTTGTGTATCGTCAGCATAGCTGACTCCTGATGACATTCCCTAAAGGTAAAGATTAAAAAGAGTAGAGTCTAAAATGAAACCTTGGAGAGCACCATACTTCATGTCAAAATATTAAGATGAGCGTAAAATTGTCTGTCACTAAGATAGGATTCAAACCAGTGCCAGAGATACCAATAAAATCACAGAGTCTATCTAAAAGAACTTTGTGGTTGACTGTATCAAAAGCTGCACTCAGGTCCAATAAAACCAAAACAGATGGTTGCTTCTTATCCATGTTGGACCTGAGGTCATTTACAATTTTAACTAGAGCAGTCTCTTTTTCTTAAAACCAGATTGATAAATTTCATAAATATTTATGTGATTGATAAAATCATTTAACTGGTTTGAAACTATCTTTTCTAAAGTTTTACTTAAAAATGTCAAATTGGATACAGGTCTGTAGTTGTCAGGTACTGATGCATCAAATTGCTTCTTTTCAGAATATGTTTGATAGTAGAAGTTTTAAAATTAGAAGGTAATACACCTGTCTGAACAGAACCATTTAAAATGGTAAGAAAATGCTTGAAAAAGTCATAAAAGCTTTTAAAAAGGGATGCTGGGATAGGGTCTAAAAGACAGGTAGTTGGTTTGAGTTGTTTAAAAGCTTTTTCAAGCATTTTAGCATCGACCACGACTAAACTGTACCTATTTTCAAAATTCTGTTTCTTTTTGTGTGTGTGTGTGTGTGTGTGTGTGTGTGTGTGTGTGTGTGTGTGTGTGGGGGGGGGGTCTAGCCTGAGGAGTAATTTAGTCTAGAACCGCCACTGTGTCCTACCACTAGCCTTGTTGAAGTTACTGTCTAATGTCATGAACATATGCCTCACGTCCACTGAAAGAAGACAATATAAAATAAAAAAGTTATTCAGACTGATCGTAAACTAAAGATGTGAAATAACGTACAATAAAATGCATCTTATTTCCTTACTGCTATATCTGTGATCCTGGCTGGCACCTCTGCTTTCCTTTACTGCTCTGGTTTTGAATCTTTTATTCTCAACCCTTTTTCACCTGCTATCTCTCCTCTTTTGCTTTGTTTGTGATTTCCATTTCTGTTCATTTTTCCCCCTCACTTTCTCTTCACTCCTTCCTCTACTTTGTCTTCCTCACTCTTTAAATACATTTCAGAGCTGTCCTCTTGTTTAGTCATGCCTCCTCTTCCGCTTTTGAATGTTATAGGTCACCTCCTGTCTTTCCCTCTTAACTCACTCATGAACTAAAATTCAAAAATAACTATTTACAAATAAAACCTATGAATCATCCAGATATATTGTGTTTGTAACAGATAGCCATTTGACTCCTTTTCACTCCCCTGCCCTATGTTTTTTAGTTATTTTTTTATTGTACAGCCTTTGCTGACAGTGTGTTCATCTCTGTTTTCACCCCAAGTCATGCAACACTCACAGAAATCACCAATAGTATGAGCCAAAACACCCAATATGAATAGGTTGTTCACACTGCTGGATTCTTCTCCTCCGAAGCTGCGCTCTGCCTCCATCATTGTTTACTCTACTCACGAAACACGTAGCAAGATCCGAGCATGAATCCGAGCACTCTATAAGCTTTATTAGCCTGTCATAGGTAGAGAGGTTAAGAAGAATAAGAACTGAAAGGCTCAGAAAGTAAAAGGTTTGATCTGATAAAATTTATTTTACTGCTGAAGTGAACTGCAATAAGATTGTCACATGACAAGTCTAAACAAGTTAAAAACAGGGTTGATTAACAGGCTATGGCTGAAACAGTTTCTTTGGGTTCCTTTGATTGTCATGAATTAATTTTGAAAAGTGTTGTCTTCTGGTATGTTTGATTTCTCTGTTGTAAATGATCAGTTGTTCTCTGAGGATTTTATAATTAACCTGCAACTTGTCCTTCCACCACCTCCGTTCTGCTTCTCTGCAATCTCTTTTCAGAGTGGCTATGTTTTTGTTTTTTCCAGGGAGTCTTTGGGTTTATTGATAATTTCTTTCTTTTTTTTATTGGTGCCACAGTGTCCAGTGTTGACACAAGTTTACTGTTAAAAATTTTCAACAATAAAATCACAAGCATGAAAAATATACTGTGAAGGTTCTTCTTGGGGGAATTTCAAAGTAATAGCCTATCTATTCTCTCAGTGGAGAGAGTCCTCTTGTTTTTACACAGTGCTCTAATTCTGAAGCTGTGTCAGGTTGGTTATTCAGTCAAAGTGACTTGACCAGGATGAGAAGTTGGCATCAATAGGTTGGCTGTAGGTAAGCTACAGTATGTTCATTATCAGATCTAAACATCAGCTCAAGGAGAACACACAATTTATTGTGTGTCTGCCCCTCTCTGTGTTCAGCTAGTGTCTGTTAGGTAGACATAACAAGGATGATAAAGGATGTGACAAAATGTCAATATTGAACAATATTCTTGCCCTGACTTGTGTGATAAAATGATCAATGTGCTGGGGCTTAATAAAGATATTCTGACTGAAGCATACAGCACTCTAAAAAGCGAGATCTTTGTGCCTGTCCCTGTGCAGCAGTTTGACAGCAAGCCTTCCTCTGTGCAGAGTATTTTTTTATGTCCAGCTGATGTGCTGATCGTTATGGAAAACAGAGATTATTGGAGAGAGGCGAATCAAAGTGACACTAGTGACACACATTCAAGCTAACCAATATACACTCCAGGAACCACAGAGTGGAGTCCCTCAGCCTGCGGTGACTTGATGGCTTTTTATGACGTATAAAAGCCAGCAGCTACTCAGTCTCTTCTGCTCTTGATTAAATTTTAATTGATTTCTCAACCTAGAAGTGAGGTTCATTCTTGTCATTGAGATGGAGTCCTTGGCTTTTTAATTTGCAGATCTCTTGATTTATCCCCGCGGTCTGTGATTATTACAATTATGTGGCTTTGGTAATTGGTGGATATTGAGTGGATGTTATTTTTTTGGAGGAAAACTTCGAAACATTGAATGCTGCCAGGGACAAAGAGGCTGCCCTGGGTGGGGTTTGTTAAAAGGCCACATTTGTGGTTAGATCAGAACCACTACGTGTGTGTGTGTGTGTGTGTGTGTGTGTGTGTGTGTGTGTGTGTGTGTGTGTGTGTGTGTGTGTGGGTGTTTACCATGATCAGTATGAGCATGTTTAATCATGTCTGCATTCTGTACGTCCACAGTATGCGTGCTGACCGCAGCATGCCTGCTGGCTCGCTGTTTGCTTGGGAGTGTAATGCATGTTTATGTTGACTTTAGTGTGTGTGTGTGTGTGTGTGTGTGTGTGTGTGTGTGTGTGTGTGTGTGTGTAAGGTAAGGAGCAAGAGTGTGTGTGATATGCAGCACCTGCCCTCTCCGCCCAGTCACGTCACTACCAGGCTGAAACCTTCTGGATGACATCATCAAACGGTGAAGAGGTGGACAGGTCAGGTCACCTGTGGTTGTTGCTAGAAAGGCTACACCCTTCTCTGTGTGTCTGTGTGTTGGAGTGTGCGCACTCAGTTCTCTTATGTAGGTTTTCATGCTGACATGCACAGGTTAATTCAAATTAGTGGTTCCTGCGACACTGTGGATGTCTTGGACCATCTGGACTATGGAATAGTGAGGGTGCATTCTTTTTTGCTCTTGGGTTTTAGAAAATGTTATGTCCTCTTTCTACATGCAGACCCAATATAAAAGTCCTCCACCACTCTGCTGTTTATCAGGGTCTGTGTAATAACTAGAGTCCTTTGTCCTCCCTCTCATACCCTGAGCACATTAGCCCTGATTCACCTGGATAGAGATGGTTTTTTCACTCAGAAACTTTAATCTCACAGTGGGGAAAATCTTTGGCAGGTAGATGCTTCAGGCTCCAAAACAGACAGAAATATCTCCTGTCCTGAGTATCCGGCACGCCACCGCATAATAATCCAATAGACTCATTTTTCAAATCACCTGCACAGGAGAAGGCATGCGACTGCCCAAATAAAATAACCCAGAATGCAATGCAAAGGCAGAGTGATTTCTACATTTCAGTGAGTGCTCCCTGTGAGAAGCAATTTTAATTTAAGAACATTCCTATTTAAGGAACTCTAAACGTTAGGTAAAGAAACATCATGAGAGGAGACCCGTGTGTGTGTGTGTGTGTGTGTGTGTGTGTGTGTGTGTGTGTGTGTGTGTGTGTGTGTGTGTAGACCTGTATGCATGTGGATTTGAGTGTTGGGGAGAGTATGTGTGTGTGTGAGATAGATTTGGACACACATCTCTGAGCACACCTTAGTGTATCTAGCCAAATGTTTTTATATGGTTCCATGACGGGGGAGAGAGTGTGCCTAACAAAGGAGACTATTTCGATGGGGCCGGTCAGTGCAGGAGTGCTGGACTCATAATGACATAGAAAACAAACAGTGCTGAATGGGCACATGGTCCCTCTGTAACCACAGGGCCCTTAACGGGAAGAGCACAGCCTAGCTTCAGCACTTCAGGAAGACCCAGGCGCCAAGGAGTTAAAGTACACTGACTCTGAGTAAGTGTGTGTGTGTGTATGTGTGTCTGTGTGTGTGTGTGTGTGTGTGTGCCTGCAGTGTGTGACATGCATCAAATATCAGCTGCACCAATAACTGCATCAATACGATGAGAGCACACAGACACTCTCACACACACAACACCAAAATAACCTCAGTCTGTTCATGCACACTCGAAATGTTATATATAAACTTTCAACACACACACACACACACACACACACACACACACACACACACATATGCAGACCCCCGTCTGTCTCACATTTTCACACTGTCACAGGGGAGACATCCAGATCGACCACCAGCAACAATATTATTCTGCCATTCACTGTCGCTGGTGTGATTGATGAAGCAGAGGGAAGGCCGGACTTTGGCAGTTCTCATGTTGAATAACAGCGGGCAGACAAATCTCTGATATTGTTGCTGCGTGTATGGCCAAAAATATATATCCAGCTGTAATCCAGTTTTATGCCATTTTTCTTTTGCAATGTAAAGAAAGTGTACTAATAAAATCAAGTTCAGTTTCATGTTATCTTCAATTCTGGGCTCTTGAAGTCTGTGTTCGCGGAGCATTGAGCATATTGTGCAAATGGACTATGTGCTGACTTAAAAAAAACTTGTAAAACTAAAAGTGGTGGTTCATACTACAAAACGTATAAATTCATTTCATGTTGTGAAACTGATTGGGCTGTGATAGTTCACCACTTATCTATAGATAGATGTTAAGTGTTTGTAGAGGATAGACTTCCGGTTTTAGGGCCGTTTTCACACCTGTAGTGTTTGCTTTGGGTCGAGTCATGGACCAGTTTGTTGAAAAATGTGTTTCGATATAAAAACTTGATTCAAAAATGTGGAAGGTACTCTGAATAAACAGTCTTTCTTTACACAGCACATATTTAAAGGCATATATGAGTTTCACTGTAAAAAGGGGGAGAAGTTTTGGTCATTCAGCAATTTGACAAGAATTAGATGAAATGAAAAAATCTGCAACAATAAAAGGGTTCCACTTTTGTCCACAGGGGGCACCAAATCAACACAGACAGACAGGAAGTTCCTCACAGAGGCTTTACAGTCAATACAAAGCTTAGAGATCACCCATTTAAGCGAGGGGTGCAAACAAGGATTCTCCATTTTTAAGAGTGATGACTCATCATTTTAGAGTGAAGACAAGTGAACGTGTAATCCCAATTTTTAATTTTCAAATCGCTGCCATGGCCACAATTTTCACTCGACACACACACATTATACATCAAAATGTAGGAAATCTACCAGATGGACAGAAAATGTGGACCTTGAAGCCGTGAGACGTTTACTTTTGAAGCTACAAGGTTTTGTTCGGGAAGAGGTACCTGTTTCACCTCCATCAAAAAGAACACAAATGCTCCACATCCGACTGTTGCTCATTTTCTCTGACCAACTCGCGCTCCCGTCTAAATCGTTGTAGCGGTTGAAATGAGCCTCACACGGTCGCACCAAAATATATGTAGCGATTTGAAATGAGCCTCACAAGGCCGCACCAAAATAATACTGTAGCGATTGGAATTTATAATAAATGTCTGAAGATTAATAATCTCAAATTATGACATTTATGCACTCGTTGAAAGGGGCACCACCCACCCTTAATGGTGGGAAAATAAAGAAAACAAAAGTTTAATTCAGAAATCAAATATCAAGTCAGTTTTAATTAATCAGTCTCATATCTTAAGTCGAAATTCTCATTTCAGGGACTCCACTTCTGGAAGAACACTAACAGGCAAGAACTTAGAAAAATAATGATCTGTTTATTACAGGATAAATGATGGTACAACATACATGCAATAAATGATAAGATAATGAAGATAAATAATAATAGGTGAATAAATAAAGATTCTGAGTCAGGCTAGGAGCACTAAAGTTAATGATAGTGAGTGAATATGCGCTAACATATTAACCTACACTAACTTTGGTGTCGAGATAAACTCGGATGTGGATTTGGAGGAATCTAAGATCACCAGAAATAGGTGGATATCTGAGTTATGAACGCCTGAGACAGCATCAGCCCTGTCTGGAGCTCTGGAGGTTTGCATACTTAAGTGAGACTGGTCCTTGGAGAAGATGGAACAGTTTCCGAAGGTCCGGGCTACTGGCGGTTCGAGTGGTTCAGCTCAGAAGACGACTTAAGTCAGCCGAAGGATGAGCCAGGAGTTGCAGCACTCGGGCCCGAAGCAAAGCCAGCGCCTGTGGATCCTGTGGATGCTCGTTTGGGTACTTCTTTGGTCTCACTTAAAACTCTGGCACAGAGGATGACCTGGGCCTGCTGGGTTGCGTTCAGAGGTGACTTTGAATCACGCAGAAAACTCAGAAAAACGAGACTCGAGCAAAGAAAACTTTCAAAAATGGCTTCGCGAAATTAAAGAAAAATCAATCAAAGGCTTAATCTTGAATTGCTATGTGCACAAAAAGTTGAAGTTTCAAAACTTGAACTAAGACGATGTTAAAGAAAAATCAACGTGAATCAACACGTGGCGTAATACTTAGTAGACTAAGAAAAAGTTCTAAGAGAAAACAAAGAAACGCACCACAGAAGGGTGTGGGCAGAAGAGAAGGGGCATAAGAGCCGGGGACAAGAGTAGAAGGGATAAGAGTGAACAAGAGCAGAAGCATAAGAGTTAACAAGAGAGTGAGCAACCCCACTTCACTGGTTTTATCTTCTCACACTGGGAGTGTTTCCGGGGTGTGTGTGTGAGGAGAAAGGAGGGGTCGTGGAATCTCTGATTATTTGATCTAACTTATTCTTTTGGCTGGTAAAAGAGTCAGATCTGATACTCACTCACTATGATTAATATCATTGAATGCTAGGTTTCATGATAAATAATTTGATACTAAACACATATGAATGAAGTGTAGGATCACATCAAACATTCTCATTATGTTTTAAGTATCACATTGAACATGCTAAATTACTCTGAAATGAAACAGATAGTAACACATGGAAGCTGTGAACAACAAAAGAGTAAATACATGTGAATGAACTTCATCATGATTAATAATGGATTCTAAATACTCACATTAAGGTTATTCAATGACATTATAACCACCTAATGGTTAAAAATACTAAATAAACAACTAAAATATAAACCAAACATTTCTAAGCTATTTCTGTTACTTAGAGTAAACTTAGGATTCATAGTCAATAAATTTAACTCTTAAAAGTTCATGAAACAGTCTGAAAAGCTGTTGGTCTAAAGAAACTAAAGAATAAAGGATTTATTCTGTAACTCGGCTTCTGGAGCACATAGAAAAACGGGAAACATCTCATTTTAACACAAATTTCATGATTAGACAGATTAGTACATTGCTGAATGCATAAGATGTCATGATCAGTCATTTGTATTCTTTCACCAAAGGAATGTAGTCTTTATCAGTGTATGGTCGAGCAGGGTTTTACGACCGAGGTCTGGAGGTCAGTGTCCCCCCTTATCCTGGGGTCCGTATGTTCACACACTTTAAGATGCTAAATCTCGAATGGGAGATCTGGGTTGAGGTTAATGTTTATTTAGATGGTCAGCGATGGAGTCAGTTTGAAAGGTAATAAAAACTCTGTCTCTGTTCTCCGAATCGACCAATCGTGAAGAGTCAGAGGATTAGTCAACCTCCGGTTGGGTCACTTATTTAACCTGAAAGTGTAAACGAGTCTGGAAAGATTTATATCCTGTTTCCTGGGACCAGATAAGGAAACTTTCCTCTGAGGAATGTGTGGGTTTCACACCCAGGGTTGTCTTGATTGCTACATCGTAAAGCGTAGCAACTTGTCACCACAACACAGAGACAGACAGATTGCCTAGAGTTTCAAGTCAGATTCATGACAAAGGCCCTAAGTCATCAACACTTTTACATAGCACAATATTTGACACATCCCCTTGTGACCCCACTCCGAAGACATGTCCCACTGGCAGCCGTCTTGGATGTCCCCACCATCCCCAAACAGGAAGCAGCCCTTACGCATTAATGCCCTTGTGTATTCTCACCCAAAACATGGCCTAAATGTGAGTAAATCAGTGGCAAGCAGCAGCGAATCGGCAAGCGGGCAGGCACATATCAAAATTTCCCTGGAATTTTCTAGTTATTATTATTACTCTCCTCAGTCCCTTGCTACAGGCCTTTCTATCCTGTTTGTGGATGAGTCCTTAAATGCCAGCTTACAGAGTAACAATAGCTGGTTGAGAGGGGTCTTTTCAGGTGAAAATTTAAAAAAATTACTCTCTTTATTTATAGATTTTATTGACTGTGATGATGCAGAGGACTCCAAGCACTCTTTCAATCTTGTGTTTTGAATGTTGTCTGCTTTTGCTTGTTCATTCACTTTCACAGCACTGTGTACTCCCTCTTTATTTATACATTGTGCAGATTGAACCTCTTATCAAACCATGATGACCTATGAGCTACAGACTAGTCAGAGTCCTTTGTCTTGTTTAAGGCATGTCTGAGTGTCGTTCAGGTCCACTGTAGAAAGATTTTTCCTCCAACATCATCAATATTAGTCATTTAGACCCAAAAAGTTCAAATTCAATATAAACTGAAAACATAATACTGACAAAGATATACACAAGATAATGGAGCCATCAGTAAGTACACATGTACAGTAAGTGGGTGGTCTGGTGGAGGTGTCTAAACAACAGTTGCTCATGGATGCACTGACATTTTCTCCTTTTCAGCTCCTGTCTCTCTCTGCTGGCTCACACAGATGTTTCAGAGAGGCTGAATTTAGTTTTATTGCTCAGCTTTATTTATTTTCTTTCCATGTCTGGCAGAAACATTGATTTTCCACCTTGTGAGGTTTAGTAAAGACATTCTGGGAGCTGATGCACCTCCGAGCCTGTTGCTATTTTCATTGCTGTGGTTTCTTTGACAGTAAACAATGTGCTGCAGCTAGGATAAAGCTTATTTATATGTCTCGTATGCTCAAAGTTGTAGCATGTCTCTACAGACTGAACAATGGCTGGATTATTTGCATCACCTTCCATAGAAACACATTATGCCCTTTTCAACTGCATACATGTGCAAAGTTGGCCCGTATTAAAGTTTTAACAAAAGTGATAAGGCTGTCATTTGATCATCACTTCAACATCTGTTTGTGTGTGCTGTAATAATTTTCATAAGTTGGGGTATAAATCATATAGCATCAAATATCAGACAGAAGTTGTTGTCCCTTTTATTGATTGTGTAAATTTATGCAACTTCTTTTCTGCTTATTACTTCAAACACTTGCATCTCAGCCCATCACATACCAAAAGATAAGAAACAGGTTAGTTTATGATCTATTTCAAGGCTCCCCCTTGTGTTTTCAGGTCCATCCTTGCCCCAATACCGTACCGACTGCCACAGCTGCTCTTGTGTATCCTCTCTCCTCTGAACTGTATGGTAGATGTGTACCGGTACTTCGGTTCATCAGAGGACCACAAAGAGAGGAGACTGTTGTCAAGGGCTTTGGGATCCAGGATGTCTCCTTCTTATTTTTTTCCTTCATAATGTGTGACCTTATCTCTTAACTTTCAGCAACTTGTCACTGTCAGCTCTCTCTGCACCTCCCTCAGTTTAATCTCTATCAGAAACACACAGCCCTAAAGAGATGATCAAGCAGAAACTGCACTGCTGAAGTTCAACACTTTGCAACAGCAGGTCTCTTTTAAAGTTACACTGGTGACTCAGCATCATGGACGGACACCAGACAAGTCTGTCATTCAGTGCTTCTTTGTGTGAGGGTTTTGTGAGAAATCTGAAAAATACTTCACTCAAACATGACCTGATAGTTTCTAGGTGTTGGTTTACTCTCTTCATAGTTGAGCAAACTTGGTCCTGATGGCTCATGGTAGAAATGCTGAGAAACATTTTTCACCATAACACCTCCCTGGGGTGTCTGGAAGAGCATGTGTGCTGACCACAACAGCTCTCCCACTTTGTTTTATTACACAGTCATGATGTTCTTCCTAACCTTGCTCTATGGGCACATGTTAGTTTCTCTCACATTATAGAGCAAAATTACACAGTAACATATCCACTAACTGTTTTTTTATGAGCATTAACAAAAACACAAACCAGCCAGGGGAAACGGACGGGTTCAGAGTGTCCGGTTTATGCCTCCACTTACCACAGGTACGCCAGATATACCAGCAGTCCCTGTGCATTATGGGATACAATGCTGGCAAACAACAGAAACTGTGGAAATCTGAAATGAGGTGCCTGAGACTTTTTCTGACCGGCCCTCTTCACAGCGCTGTGCTCTGCAGCAGGGCTCTGCAGCAGGGCTCTGCAGCCTGAAAGCAACCCTTTAACCTGCTGTACATCATATCTTTAATATTGGGGCTACTTCACTGTCAGCAGCTGTAAAACAGGAACACACACTGAGGGCTAGCATGGAAAATCCATTCTGTGGTGATTGATATTGTCTCTGAGGTGAAGCGTATTTCAGCAAGGAATCCTCCTCTCTTGCCTCCTTATTTTAATTTAGCTCAATCATGCCAGCAGATCTGGCTCCTCAGCCCGAGAAACACGGCCTCATTCAGAGAGAGGCTGATGATGATGATGATCTCCATTCATTCTATAAGTGCTGACATATTTGCTGCTCCAACATCAATAACTAACCCTCCTGTGTGTTTGTGTGTCCATAGGCTGTGCCTGCATTAATGCGTGCAGTTTGTCTTCATTTCGTTCATCATGGCTCCACAGCACCAGCTTATATTAAGTTTCTAAGCAGTGTGCTAGTGCAGATTTAACATGTACAATGGGTAAGGGTTGCTTGAAGCAACTTATTCTAAGCTTTTTTTTTTTTTTTCGTGTGTGCAGAAAGTTGGACTGTACCTGTTAGGAATCGAACAAAGGCCAGGATCCAAAAATGCAGAGGTAAATGCCCATATTCATTGACAATAAACAATAGAACAAAGTAACAACAGAAAATCGGCATTTCCGGGAAAAGGCACAGTCAGCTCGGACTGCCACTAAAAAACACAAAACCAGAGTTAGAAAGAGAGTCACCGCAGCAAGGCAAATAGCTGGTGAAAAACAAAGTTCAAATGATAGTGCCATGTGGGGCAAGTAACAATTAAGGATGTAAAAGACAAAGTACAACAGAAATAGTAAATCAAAAAATCTTCTCAACAAGAGGAAAAAACATGAACACAAAATCAACTTTGCTCAAGGGAAAAATTCTCTGGAAAGTAACAAAAGAACTCACAAACAAATGCTGAGAGGCAGGCTGGATACACGGTCGGGAGATCAGGGAGCACAGTGTGGCAAGACACGTGTTGCATGACTGAGAAATCATCCGGCGCTGAGTCTACAGAGGAGCTGGCATATAAAGCCGAACGAGAATCAGGTGTGTGCAATCAGTCAGGGCCAGCCCCGCCTCCAGTGCTGCAGAGAGAGAGAGAGAGAGAGAGAGAGAGAGAGAGAGAGAGAGAGAGAGAGAGAGAGAGAGAGAGAGAGAGAGAGAGAGAGAGAGAGAGAGAGAGAGAGAGAGAGAGAGAGAGAGAGAGAGAGAGAGAGAGAGAGAGAGAGAGAGAGAACACACACAGAGGAGAGGAACAAAGGGAAACCCAAGAAACCCAACTGCTGCATAAACTGAAAACCTCACAGTACCTTGTAGTGTTAAAACTTTGTACTTTGTACTGTTTAAGGGTTTCATGCCATGGAGTATCAAGGCCACCTTTTATAGAAAACATGAGGATTGCAAGAAATAGTTTTCTTTTTTCTTTTATCTTAGACATGTAATCTTTTCACGTACCTTGACATGTTTTGGAAGAAACTTCCGCCTTCCTCAGAAGTGACACTTTGTGGTCACACCTCACCCCTCCCTACAAATCTGCCATAAAATCTGCCATAAAATAAAAAGAAAACTATTTCTGAGACATGAAGACATAATGAACATCATCTAACTATGTAGATTCCAACATTTAAGTGAATGTATGAAAAAAAGGGGGTCAGGAGGTTATTACAAGAGTAGAGTCATATTATTACACAAATAAAGTCTATATGAATGAGGAAAACATGCCATCATTTTTGACTGTGTTAGCCTGCATTTTATTTTGAAGGGAGAGGCCATAAGAGCACCCTACAGTTACCTGATATGACACTGCTGAGTGAAAGTGGTCCATCTCAATGAAATGTGTTAAAATGAGAATTTTAGGATCTTCTGCTCATCAATCAGTGATCTTAAATAAGACAAACATGTAAAGACTTCTGAGAGACAAATCTAAAGGTCTGTTAACCAAACATCTCAGCACTGACTGTCTTGATCAGAGATTATTGACATAAGAAATTATATATACACACACACACACACACACACACACACACACACACACATATATATATATATATATATATAGAGAGAGAGATATAACATACTTGGCACACAACACAGTTTTATTAACTGATATCATCATTGTGTGAGTTTTATCTGTGTCTCCTGAGTCAGGTTATCACTTTTAAATAGTCTTTCTTTATCTTAAAATAAGGCACAATACAGGGCTGCACTGTTCCACTCCAACTCATATTTCTCCTCCATTGAAATGAGTGTTAATACAAAACTAGATCCAAGTCCTGTTTTGATACGAACTTACCACCTGATTTAGATTTAAATAAGAGGCTGCTGTTCTCCTATCCACATCTCAGTTCTGTGTGTCACTTCCTGGGATCTTGGAAACATCAGGACTTAGTCCTCACCCCTGCTGCTATGAAGCCTTGTGTTTCTCTGTTCTCTTTGATTTGGTTCTGGCTCTGATACCAATGAGCTTGATTTGGACTGAATCACCCAGGTCATCATGTGAACTTGAACTGGATCCACTCATACTGTTTAGATAGGTGCATGGCTGGCCTTGAGAGCGATACAATGGAGCTCTAACCACCATTTTTTTAAAAATTTATGCTTACTGACTGACTGCTATGCTTATGCTTAAAAGGAGGAAAAGTTTACGACTGAGAGAGAAATTTAGCAAAACAACTCAGAGCCAGTACTGCTCCCTCTTCACTGTTTTATCAGCTTAGTAAGGCTGTGTGATGTCAGAAAACTAAACAATAGCAGCAGCAGTAAATCAGGTGCACGTTCACATTCGACGGTCATGTGATGCACAGATACAGACGGCCTGCACAGGAGTCCGCTTCTTCATGTGTTTAAATATTGGGCTGCAATGACACTGCAATGAAAAAGATTCCCTATTCAAGTATATCTCTTCACTGAACAGGATAACAAATTGGGTGTTTTTGTAGCCCATTTTTGTTCACAGTACATTTCATAAATAAAATAAGTGTAGTACAAACAGAAAGACTAGACGCAAACTGAAGTCATGTCACTGTTTTTGATCAGCTAATCAATTGAAGCTTCAAGACTTGGCTGGAGCCCAGCAGTGATTGTTGATGTAAATAGTGTTTAATTGTTGGAGTATGTGGTGTGTAGCCCTCTAAAATGTACCAGCCAATCAGAAATCAGGTGTTTAGCCCTTAACATGTAAATCTTGGACCCTAGGTGACAGTACGATGTGTTTCTGGTCATTTGACTGACATCATATGCTGGGGTTAGACTTTAGAGCATGTGCACCCCACAGTTATGTTTAAATCTCACATCATTGTAAAAGCTAACAAACACAAAGACTGTAGCTAAACTTTATTCTCTCTACCAGCTGTAATATGTGACCAACACAAAAGGTTTGATTTCCTTCAAAAACTGACAAATAAAATCAATAAAGTTCTTATTCTAAATCGATGAGCATTCAAGATAATGCCCTGATTTTGCCTTATAAATGCCGTATATGAATTACAGAAACATTTTTAAATCTTGAAAACTGTGAAAAATTGAAGTGTGGAGAAGCTGTGCATGAAATGGATTATTTGGTTCCTCTGAGTTTTAATCAACATCAAGGATTGGACAATACTCCAAACTCTAAAATCTAACTGTCCTCATGTAGAGATGCAGCTCTAATTCAGTGTTTCGGAGGAAAAACAGTTTGAGGTTCCGATTAGTTACAGATGTTGACTCATCCATTTTGTCATCCTTCATTCAGTTTCTGAAGCGATGCTTGAACTCCGGGTATGTCACTCTCCATCTCCTCCCAAAAAGATCTTTCCAACAACAACTCTAAATATTCATTTTCCAGCTTTATCTTGACTCTTGGCCCAGTGGGCCACAGCTCTAGCTGAAACAGTTTTCTCCAGGATGTGATCCCTTTGTGCTGCTCCTTGGACCACTCAGCCAAAACTTTAAGCCACTGTGACATTTACTGGCAGTGCAGACCAGCAACCCTGCGTGAGGTATTGTAGGTCCCCACGTGTGATCCCACCAAGCATGAGTTATGCTCTGACTTCTTGATGTCTTTTGAATACAATTTATTGTGGAGCGTCTTGCATCAACCTTGACTTCTGACACACTGAGAGCCCAGGCTGCGATTATGTGGAGATGTTTTTATGTTGTCTCTTGGAGATTGCCTAATACTCCTCTGTGTGGTAAATAATAATCCATCCATCCATTTTCTACTGCTTATTCGCGTTCCCGGGGTCACGGGGGAGCTGGAGCCTATCCCAGCATCTTTGGGTGAAGGCAGGGGACACCCTGGACAGGCTGCCAGTTCATCGCAGAGCTGACATATAGAGACGGACAACCATTCACGCTCACATTCACACCTATGGGCAATTTGGAAGTGGCCAATTAACCTAACCTCACTTAGGCATGTTTTTGGGATGTGGGAGGAAACCAGAGTACCTGGAGTAAACCCACGCAGACACAGGGAAAACATGCAAACTCTACACAGAAATGCCTTGACCCAGATTCGAACCCAGGACCTTCTTGCTGTGAGGCGACAGTGCTAACTACTACACCACTGTGCCGCCCCGGTAATAATAAGATATTTGTAATTTAGAGAATACAAGTCATGGGAAACTTCTCTGAGGTTCCGGTGATTTGTTTATTTACCCTTTCCAATTCTTAAATGTAGCTTGACAGAAGGAGGTTCTTCTGCTCACACTATAGCTTTTAGCATCAGACATAAAATAGATTTGGGTGGGTTTTAAGGATTTACAAATTTGCAAGAGTGATTATGTACAAGGTAATAATTGAATGATTTTTACCAGCCTGTTTTTTTTTTTTTTTTCTAATTAGCCTAAACCTACTCAGCAAGATAAACCATGTCCAATAAAGAAAGAAATTGAAGCATATTGTATCCACGGAACTTACATCAAATCTGTGAAGGCTGTGTGAGACATCTCAAGTTGTCTTTGATCTTATTGTGTAAGAGCAGGATAATGATACTCCTCAGCATATAGATGCTCCAGGCTCGTTATATTGATCCACATCATTTGGCTCAGAGCCAGATCTAAGATCATCGTTGTTCATGCCCAACATCACTGCATGCTCTTCTTAAATTTACATCCACGTTTTAAGTTATTTCAGAGAGTGTCTCACTGATTATTACTAGCTTGTTGTGCAGAGCTGGTCAGGATATGTGGTTGGCATTACAAGGATAATACTGTATGATGCAATACAATTTGATAACTTTATACTAGTCGATCCATACTTTTTAAGGTCGACCCTTAATTGTGGATATCCTGGATAGTGAAGTAAGAGTGATGGAAACTTGGATATCGTGGTTAGTGCAGTTGAAGTTATCAGTACCTGGATATCCTCCATAGCGCAGTTAAGGTTGAAATACCTAAATACCCTGGATAGTTCAGATAAATTCCTTATATTTGGATGGCTAGTGTCCGGGTTATTAGTGTCTTCCAATTCTTTGTTGAAAGAGTAACTCAATCAATCAATCAATTAATCAATCACTTTATGATTAATTGATTGATTGATTGATTGACACACACACACACACACACACACACCTACCCATCCCTTAAAAATATGACTTTTCCACAGACGGGGGCCATAATAATAAAACGATGCCTCACCGTATGTTTTGGTTCTAACTTTGGGGACTATTAAAAGACCACTACCTGAAGACCTGAGGGCTCTACTGGGCTCAAATCGTGAAAGCAAATCAGATAAATGAGAAGGACCAAGACCATTAAAACATTTATAAACTAATAAAAGAATCTTAAAATCTATTCTAAAAGACACAGGAAGCCAATGTAGAGACTTTAAAATTGGTGTAATGTGGGCTCTCCTCCTAGTCTTCGTCAGCATGCGTGCAGCCGAATTTTGCAGCAGCTGAAGCTGTGAAATGTTCTTTTTAGGAGGACCAGAGAGGAGAGCATTGCAATAATCAATTCTGCAGGTAATAAAAGCATGGATAAGAGTCTCTGCATTGGCTTGAACGAGAAACTGGCGGACTCTGCAGATGTTCTTAAGGTGATAAAAAGCCTTTTTGGTGATATCACGTATGTGTGATTCAAAGCTAAGATTATAATCAAAAGTGACACCCAGATTTTTAACTTGTTTTGAGGGATTAAAAGACAGTCATTGGAGTTTGTTCTCCAGTTTCTCTCTCTCTGGACCTGTATCGATGACTAAAACCTGGGTTTTGTCCTGGTTGAGCTGCAAGAAGCTGTCTGCCATCCAGGACTGGATGTCTAAAATCAGTTAAAAAGGGCATCAATGGGCCCTATGTCATCAGGAGACACAGCACGGTAGGGCTGTGTATCATCAGCACAGCTGTGAAAGTTAATGCTGTCTCCTGATGACATCTCCTAATGGTAACACATGTAAATTAAAACGTGTGGGGCCTAAAATTGAGCCTTGAGGAACACCACACTCCATTTCATAGGTTCTTGATGAGTGTTCCCCAGTGTTAACGTAAAATTTCCTGCCATTCAGATATGTTTTAAACCAGCTAAAAACAGGACCAGAGATGCCAATGTAGTTTTGGAGTCTGTTTAAAAGAATATATGATCCACCGTGTCAAGAGCTGCACTCAGATCCAACAGGACTTTTTCTTTCTTCCTCTTATTTCTTGTGCAGCTCGACCTGGACATGTCTCCATGTCCTCTCCCCGTCCTGCTGCTGCTGCGGCGGCTGAACAGATGATTTATTATAGTGGAGTTATTTATTTTAAGCCTACGAGTGTTATAATATTCAGTTGCATAAGTCAAATTTATTTTACATGCCAGCATCAATGAAAGAAAAAGCCAGGCCACGGAGCGTTATGTGTCATTTAGGCACAGATGGTCCCGATTTTAATGCCATTATTGGAATTTATGTTGTGATCTGTGCACACAACCCACCTTCGTCACATGAGGTTGGAATATGTGCAACTTGATGTGATTGTCTTGATTTGTGGAAAAGGGTTTTTGTCTTACCAGTGGGAACAACCTTACAGACACCAAATCCATCTGTGCTTCTGCAGCGCTTACAGTGACACTTTTTGAGGGGCTGCCTTCTGTCACCATCATGTGGCATTGCTGTCTTCAGACATCTCCTGATCTCTTCGACAACTTCATGAAAATTGTAATATGCCTCGCTGGTGGCGGATTCAATGGTGAGGAGAGGCGCTGATGTGATTGGTGAAAACAGGTCTCGGCTGTGTTAAACCCACTCCACACCCTCTCTCCTCCCTCTCTAAGACTTGCACCGCTAGGAGGAGCTGAGTTAGGGAAGGGGGATACTTACGCCGGGCTGCGCGGCTCACAAAAAATACCAAACTGTGCTTGGGCATGCTTTATCGGCACGGCGGACCTGACTTACACTGCGCCTGCACCACGCTGCCGGCAAGGCACGAAAATAGAGCCCATAGTCCGCCACCTTGGTTCAAAGATGGTTTGTCTTTGAACCAAGGTTTGACAGTTTGACAAAGATGACCTCCTTGACACCTCCATCAAACTAGTGGTCTTCCCTGGCCAGTATCCTAACATTGCTGTCCTCAAAAGAAGGTCCTGTATCCTTCAGATGAAAGTGAACAGCTGAGTCCTGGCCAGAAGAGTTGGCTTTTTCTGTGCCGGGCCAGTCATCTATGTAATGGCTCTTTTGTTTCCCCAATATACGATTCCCTGCGTTCTCCAGTGCATTCAGAAGATCTTTTGTACCAACAGCCATTAGACTTTATAAGTCTTGTGTAAATAAGAGATAACTGTTAGAGACATATTTTGTGAGACAACAGACAATTGAATTTCCCTTCGGGGATTAATAAAGTTATTCTTATTCTTATTCTTATTTCACAGCTCACACCACATTGCTCTTTTTGTGTTTGGGGGGTTTGTTTTTAGGTGGACCAGCCTCTGTCAAGGTGTGTTGATGGGTTTGGAATGTACCGGGATGTAGCAACTCATAATGTCATAACAAAAATGTAATTGAAATTCATTTATAATAATCAACTCATAATGTAATGTAATAATGTAATAAACTGTTACATTATTACATTGTGCACAAAGATGTTATGTTATGCGTTCATGATTCTATTACATCATGAGCTGATTATTAGATTATGAACTTTTATTACATTTAAGTTATTACATTATGAATGTTTATTACATTTAAGTTATTACATTATGAGCCGATTATTACATTATGAGTTGTTAGACGTGGGCATTGTGTTTCTGGAAGATTATGTTGGCTTTCTCTGATACTCCAGACAAGTAGGGAACAACAATGCTGTGCTGCTTGTTGTTCTCTTCTTTCCTGTTGGTCTCCAGTTTCTTAAAAGACTTAGTGAAGGTTATTAATGTTATTTGTCATTAGGACAGGCTGCTTGTCTTCAATGTTGCATGGTGTGATTAGAATCATATTTGCAATGCTCCTGGAGCATGTCCAGATCACCAACAAACGGCTAGAAAGAAGACCCAGGTGTACAGTTTAGATCCCCTGCTTTATTGAAAGTGAATACATAATCCACAGAACCAGGATTGACCAGGATGAAGATATATCAACAAAATGGATCATTGGCTTTGTAAGGTGAATAAATATTTTGGTGTCATGAGTGTTGCATGGCTGCTTTTGTCTCACCACAGGTGCATTGATGTATTGAATAGATTGTTGCACCTCTAAGTGACACAGTTGCATTGTTGTGATCCACAGACCAGCACTAGCAAGTTATTAAGGCAGGTCCCATTCAGTGGTCGAACAAGTCTTTAAAGCTACACAGAACAAGGACTTCCTTCACTTTCTTGTCCTGTGCTCATGCTCCTCCTAGATAAAACCATCGCTTCAGCTCAACTTTGGGAAGGCTGGTGCTCTTGTCCTCTTGAGGGATAATGAAGCAGCAAGGGTAGCTTTGATGAGTCACTAACTTAATGGACCATAGTATGAAACCTGATATGGGCAGCATCTGCCTTGAAAGAGCAGTTAAGTGGAAACACTGCCATTACTACAACCTGAAGCCTCCCAGGCCAGGACCTCATGCAGTGAACCGTGTGCCAGGAAAGAGAGGAGAGGGAGAGGGCCGGCTGAATATGATACAATCAGAGATGGAGAGGCTCCAGTCTCAGACAGTGAAAGCAGGGAGGAGGGAAAGGGAGCAACTCTGAGTGTTTGTTGTTTTTGGAACCAAGCAGATACTTGCATCATAGCAGCTCTCCAAGAATAATGTCAAAACCTGGTGACTCAAAGAGAAAACAAAGACCTGATGAAGATGAAGCTGCCCAGTCTAACCGCATGGTGAGTATTCAAGCATTGTCATCCTTTATCTTGAAATCCTGTTTGCTGAAAGTAGACAACCACAATCATCTCTGCAGACAATTATCCTCAGTTATATAATACAGCCTCAATTTATTATCAGAGTACAGACATAGATAGCTACCAATCAGCACTTTGCTTTGACCCAGCTCAGTTTTTAGGACTACTGGTTTTTAAAGGCCCTACAACAAACCAAGGACACGTACAACATCAGCTACACAAGTGTTTCTTCTGCTGCAACATAATCAAAAAGGTCTCGAGAAAGAAAAAAAGATGTAACTACTTCTTGAGGACAGTATTTATTTGACATGATATTGAAATTGTGGTGTCTGTTACCACAAAAGCTTTGTGTGTATTTTGATCAGAGTTTCACTGTCTTACCTGAAGTTTAGAACTGGTACTTACATTAGAAATGAGCCTGCAGTGGAAACACATCCTGTCTGTGATGAAGTCAGAGGAGTTCACAGTGACTTTTCCACAGTCACTTATTCGACTCCTCTTACTTGTCAATTTGTCTCACACGTCCACATCTAGAGACAAATAAGCCGTTTACTCGTCATTTCTCCACTTCCTAAAATGTAAAATGGTTTTGGATTATTCTTCCAACTTTGCCACATGCTGCTCTGATTTATGACTCCAACATTGTAAACACACACTGATGAAAGCTGACACGACTGCACATCAGCCACAGTTAAAAATATTAATTAATACAACTAAACTAATTTTTTTTTTTTTTTTTGCAACTGTGTCATCTGTTCAGTGAAGTAGTTTGCAAATGAAGAATGATGCTAAATCCTTTGCATGTTGTGCATGAACTGTTAGAGTGCAGGTAAAATCTACACGAGCACTTCAGTACTTGCTATGTGGGTGTAACTGTCTGACAGATGTTTGTCTTTACTCCCCTTATTCTGACTCATATGCCTGTGTTTGGGTTGAATTATAAAAGAGCCAAGTTGACATTTGTCACTCACCTTGAAGAGTCTCTGTTTGGAACTTTAGATGGATGTGTCTCACATAATGTTTGTACTCAAGGCTAGTACAGCGAGGAGGATCAGTAAAAACGCCATGCATTTCTGGTCAAGTATGGTTTTAGACAGAGAGGCTCAACAACAAGTACAAGGATAATATCTCATAAACACTTAAAAACACATGTATTTTTACAGACCCAGTGAGAAGCACAACCTTTTTTGTCCAAGGGGGTCACAAGAAACAATCCCAAGAAAACTCCCCACAGAGCCTATAGAGGTCAAAGGTGAACTCGAAGCTGTCTGTGATCTTCCCTTCGGTCCTGCAGATGGGGACATGTGGACTAGAGGAGTTTGTTGTTTATTTCTTTGTTTGCAGGTAACTCTTCTGTGAAGAGCATCAGTGGTTTGGAGCTGAAGATGGAGAACAGGTCATCTGGCAGAAGTATTGGACAAAAAAAGGAAAATCTCAGGAGGCTGATGAAAATTAAATGTTCTCACTTCTTCCACTCAGATGCAATTGGTGGTAAAAATTAAGCCCTACTTTTCCTGCCCCAACATATTGAAGGATGCCCATGGGAGCCTTACGTTAGAGTCAGTGACGCCGTCTGTTCCGCCACCATCATCGCCACCAACACAAATAGATTTGTGCTTTTCGACAGCTAAAGTATCTTACCTGCTCTTGATACAAGATCTGGACTGCCTCTCCTCACCTGTTTGGTTCACACAGATTTTCTTTTTTTTTTTACTCTAAACTTAAATACATTCCTGCTTTTGGTGCTCTTTTTATTTTGTATGTGATCTTCAGTGGTTGTTTTGGAGAGAACTGCTGTGTCAAAAGTTTAAAAAAGCTTTAGTTGATATTTCTTCACAAACCTGTTGTAGGTACATTGCCTGTCCATGCAAAGGCAAAGTGTGCTATGGTTGGATCTTGTGCTAAAGATGATAAACTCTTATGCTAAAAAGCCCTTTCTTCTGTTTTCCACAGCAGCACAGGCACGTGTCCATATGTTGTTGTTATAAAATGGCAGTGTGCACTTAATTTTATTCTTCCCATTTTTACCTCCCTCTTGTTTTACTTCTCTTGTTTTTTCAGTCTTATCCTTCCTGTCTCGCCACAGCGTTTCTGTTTTTGGCTCTCATAGCTCCATCAGACAAACCAGGATTTACACACACAGGAAAGATAAGGGGACATTTTTACAGCACAGCAACTATTTTAGAGGTGTGCATGAGAGGAGGAGAACCATTTTTAGACTGCAGACATGGCTGGAAAATTGGTGTAAGGTACTAAAAACTAGGTTGTAAATTTTAGGACCTCGTAGCTTTTCACAGAAACACCTCCTGATACTGAAAATGTACCTTATTAATCATGAAGCTATTAGCATGACTGTCTGTATCCAGGCAGGGGCGGCTCATATGAAAACACAGTAAACCTTTCTGAGCCAGTTAGTCTGCACAAGTCTTTCTGCGCAAGACTCAAATTGTTGTTTAAAAGGTTTTCAGTAATCACATAATTAATAAAAAGAAAATAAATTACCAGAGCTTTTGCAAAAGACTGAAAACTCCACAGCAATGACAGTTTTAATGCCATAAAGATAGAAGGTGGACGTTTTATTGCACTCACACATCAGGGAGCTCCCTTTACAAACACAGCACTGAGTGCAGCGGGAGTTAGTGTCCCCTTTAAAGACTGTAGTGTCAAATGTAAGGTTCAAGATGCACATTATAAGAAACAGCCAGGGCTGTGTCCAGGTAGGTAGCCAGAGATGGCAAAAGTCCCCTTTGAAATGCTACTGACCCTCCTAGATCAATTTAAAGTATTCTCTATGATTGAAAAGTCACAGGAATAAGAACAAGCTATTTCCTCTTACTTGTTAAAAAAAAAAAAAACTTTTTTTTTTTTCCTATGACAAAGAAAAAAGAAAAAAAAAGTGTACCAAATGCATATATTCAAACATTTTCCATGGCAACATACTGGGTACAACTAATGGTATTGCAAAGTTACTGAAAATGTAAAGGCATAAAAAATGATCCACAGCAGAATATCAACATGCAGATCACATTTATACAGTCATACAGAGTAGGGCTGAAAATACCCAGTGTGATGCAATAAAAGAACTGAAAGAAAAAAAAAAGATTAGACAGTGTCAGGGTTGCCAGGTGTATGATGATAATCATATTCGTACGATAATTTTGCCCTCTGTACGATGTACGATCAATAACCCAGAAAAAAATGTTATATGTACAATAATTTGACAGTTTTGTGAATGTGTGGTGCAATAGGACTGTCTCAGTCTGACAGACACTTTATTTTTCAGTTTTTATTTGCGAACCCTCAAGGCATCCTTTACTATGTGACATTTGTCTCCAAGCAATGAGCATGGCTGTCATTCATGCTTTATCGGGAAGTCAGTTGAGAAAAATGAGCTGGAGATGACAATGATGAACAGGAGCTGAAAAGATGTATGGCGGGGCCGTGAATGACCACAAAACTGTAGCCACAAAATGGTAATTGCCTGTCAGACGCTAAACAGAGTGACTCTTTGTGACTATCACGCAACACTTTGATTGTTATTTTGATTATGACAGGTGTACGATGATTCTCCCAAAAATATAATAATTTTGAATCTCTGGTACAATAATTCTCTATTTCCCATCTGGCAACACTGGACAGTTTCCGCTATTCTACATACTTGATTAATACATAAGAATATCCACATGCTGAGGAGGCATCAGCGAGTGCATCAACTTGAACTTGTCTGTCAGATCTGTATTTCTAGCTGGGGTAATATCCTGGTAATCAGTTCCTCCTCTCTGTATCCATTGTGGTGGCTGTTGTGTTTAATAGCTGTTCTTTAAAACATTTGGACTGGGTTTCAGCAGCCTGCATTTCTTTGGAATGAAATAAATCACAATTCTATTATTTGTTCCTTGATATTGTAGAGGACTATTTCAGACATGTATTTCAGAGACAGATGTGCAAGGGAGGACTTAATCTGAGCAAACGTCAGTGTCAGTAACAGTGTCAAAAAGTGAAACACATTCCCCGGCCATGTTTCAGCTGGTACTTTTAGGTCTGTTTCAAAGTGACCTTGAACATGCATCATCTTTTTTAGTAGTTTAGTAGATATCAGCAAACTTGGTGAATGTATGTTTGTGCTTAAAAAAAATGTCTTTGTAATGTTTAAACATTGCCTATGTCTGTCTTGCTGCTTGTGTAGAGGTTTAATTCCCTTTTTTACCAAAGTGTTGTCATTCTGTCGCGTTAGATAGTAAAGGTTAAAAATCTTTATCAAGAATCTCACACATAAAACTAGTGATAAGGTTTAATGTGGTACCTGCAGTCTGTTTCAGCAGAAAATATAGCATCCTGCAGGAAAGTCAATATGAACATTGTCCAAGCTGTGTGTGCCAACATTCATCAATGTGATCAAATTTAAAGCTGTTTGAATAAAAAACATTCGTAATGTTAACTATCATATGTGAGTGAAAGTCCTGCACCGTCAGTCAAATTCAAACTTTCAGGTATATTTTGTGTCAAAGAATTTTTAATGTCTTACATCACTAACCTAGCCTCCATTCCAAATACAAGCAGTCCCCTGGCTCCTGTGTTTTGGTACCAGTCTCAGTCTGGACTCCCCTGGGGTTGAGCGTACAAGTTGGTGACCTGCTATGTGCTAATGATGTCAGTGGGACACAGAGGCCTCTGTGCAGCTGCAGCACACTGGCCTGTTGTGATGGTGCTGGTCAAACAGAAGCCCTGTATGCCTCCACATAAGTGGCACGTGTGTTCTCTCACTCTGCAGCTAAATATAGCAACAACAATACCAGTGGGAAACATCTGTTTCGACAAAAAATTAACCTCAAATGATATCAGTTTACAGCTTCTGAATGACCCTCAGAGAAATGTGGTTTTATTCTGATAGCAGAAAGGTGAGGCACTAAAGCGGACCTATTATTCCCCCATTTACGTTATTTTAAAAATATATATATATTTTTTTAAATCTTTTTGGGTTCATGGTTAGGAGCTGCTCGAGAGAGTTTAAAACTACATGTGTGATAGTTTTTTAACCAAGATTGCAAAGCACAGAGCTTTGCGATTTTAACAAGGTGGGATTCATCTGTGTGTTTTCCTATAAATACAGTAAGGTTGTACCTGGTGATTTTACCTGCCTTTTGATAGACCCAAAACAAGAGATCAAATATTTTGACCCCAAACTCCTCTTCAGAGGAGGACCATTGGAAGGACCCCTGCATGAATACATTGTTTTTAAATCTTCATGCTCAAATCCCTATTTGCATAAAACTGTGTATCCCTTTAGTCTCTTTTTCATCATCACTGAGCTGTTGTTGAAGGTCCTGATAGAGTGAAGAAAACGGTATATTCTCAGAGTCAGAAAACACAGACTGACTGCTAATGCCAAGCAGTTAATTGAGCTACAGATGACCTGAGGCACACAGAGGTCACTGTAATGAATGTTGTAATGAACGTAATGAAGGAAACTAGATTTAATCATGTTTTAAGCTTACAGCTTCAAAAGTCACAGACATATCCTTTCACATACACATTGACAGATGGGACCGTGGCACTTAGTTTGATGTAAAATCCTATTTAACGTGTGTAGAACACGTGCTGCATCTTTAATAGTCATGTTCATAAATAAGTACAAGTTCTTCTGCTGAATTTTCTTTCACAGCTCCTTTTTTCAGACAGCAGGATATATTTACTCGGGGCCTTCCCCGGCCTCTCAAGCGTCTTGTTATCTCTGTTTGGTGTGTTCTGCCAAGAGGGTGAGAGCTGGATGCTGTATGGGCGTCTTGTTCCATATGTTTGCTTTTCACCACTGGGGTGGGGAGAAGATGGATGAGTCTTTCAACTGTGATCACTCTGGTTTTTGCAACCATTAGCTACCAAGCGGGCAAACACCCCCTGTGATCCCTCTTCATCTCAAATAGACTAGAAAATCTAAGATAGTGAAGCTGTCAGGAGTGACCACTTCTATATTCAGTCTGACCATGATGGACAACCTGGTTCAAACCCAAGAGTCTTGGTGCCTCTTAGCATTGGCCTGCCTCTTAGCTGTCCATGGACACACACACACACACACACACACACACATTCACACACACACTCACACACACACACACACACTCACGCACACTCACGCACACTCACACACACACACACACACACGCACACACACACACACACACACACAAATGAGGCAGTGTTCCTTCATCTGTCAGAGCTCATTTGTGCGAGTACTTTGCCAGACACACAATCTTTGGACAACATGGGGAAACAGTGTGGAAGTAAACATGCCTGCTTACATGTAAACTCATCAGCACTGGCAGCTTGTTCCAGGTCATTCTGCCTCATTTTCAGAGCTGAGATGGAGGAAAATGCTTTGCAATGGTGCAGAGAGTTGTTGGGGTTGAGTTTGCCGACTGTATACGTTTGCGTCATGGTTCCCAGACCTCGGCGCTGCACACGTCATCAACTTTAAAAGCTGGAATATTTCCTTTGAACAGTCATGGGAATCTTAATATTCACAATCCTCTTTCTGATTATACTTACCCTGCTAAGCTTGTTTTTGTGCACAACAGCCAAACATAAAACATTTGAGCCTCTTGATTAGAGCTGAACGCTCCATCAGCATGATTAAACAGAGCAGAACATGTGGTTGTACTCTGAAGGACCGTTAATCATGCTGATCAATTTCAATAAATAGCCCTCTCTACTTAGGACTCTTCAAACACCAAAATAAAGAAACTAAAAGTTGCAACATACAGACAGCTTTAAATATAAATATGTGGGAGAAAGACTCAAAAACAGGTTTCAAAGTATCTGAGAGCACTGTCATTTTAAACCCCCTAATTAAATCCAGGATTAGAGGTTATAGAGGCTGCTGAAGGTTGTGTCTGACAACTTCCATTTTAGGCCTCCAGACCCGTGTCTGCAAAGCTAAGTGAAAAATAAAAATAAAGAGCTCTCTTCACCTTCTTTACAGCAGAGCTGGCTCTTGATTCAGAAGAAATTGGGATTGAACTCTCCTGTGAAATACGTAAATGGAGGACTCTTTTTGTTTTGTAGCATCTAAGTAAAATAACAATTACTACAGACAGCAACAGAAAGAAGTCAAAACAGCCTCAACCAGAATTAAATATTATACAGTAATGATACACATTAGATGTTTTAGGTCAGTAAAGCCCACAAAATAATGAAATAGCTGATTATATAATAATAATAATAATAATGATAATATAAAATAAATGTATTCTTTGTTGTATCCTATTGTATTTTACAGGCCATCAAGATTTGTTTTGATGCTGTACTGGATAGCCAAGAAGGATTTCTTGCAGCAGCCACTTGTCCAAAGTTCAAACTTCAATGGCTGAGAGATAAGAGTAGGAGAGAGCATGTGAAGGAGCTTCTGACAACACAGTGCCCAAAAGCTGCTCCTGCAGCTTACAATGCCAATGTGTCCCGACTGGCAGCCATCCCAGCTGAAACAAACTTTTTTGATTTGGAAAACCAGCCCACACAAAGCCTTTTAGCAAAAGAAGAAGTAACTGGCTGAAACTGACTGAAGCGGAACAGACTGTCTGATCTGGGGTTTGAGAAGCTTCTGCTGCTGCGATATAACCTCTGTTTCACTCTGACACAGGGCCTCATCAGGGTAGCCATAAAATGAGACTGGACTAACAGCCTCGATGTGGCATGGAACAGTGTTTTCTGCTTTGGTGAATTCATCATTACTCCTCTCTGCCTTTTACAAACTGTTAAAAGATGTAAATGTTTACCAAATGGAACACAGTCAGGACAAACTAAAAATTTTAATTATTTCATTGCTGTATTTTATTTATGTCTATTTGAATGAAGGTGTATACACATAAAAAAGATTTGTGTCTTTATGAAGGGATATGCTGTAATATAAGTTAACAGATGAAAGACTTACTTTGTTTTATTAAAATATGGTGGACTGTGCTAATATGTTTATATATATATATATATATATATATATATATATATATATATATATATATATATATATATATATATAAGAGAGAGAGAGAGAGAGAGAGAGAGAGCTAATGTGGACCTTCCTTTTTATATTCTACAGCATAAAAACAGTTTCCCACAACTGATTACTTTCCTATAGTTATGCAACTGCTGCTCTATGTTTTCCCAGACCCATAATTGTCACTCCTCGCCACAGCATCTGCTGTTCTTCAAAAATGGGTTTTATTTAGTTCTGCAGAGACAGCTCAGGGGCTGTTTTTGTGATGATGTCTGTTTCATTCTCTGATGTCCAGGTATTTTATCCAAAAAAGTCACCTGTGTCCAAAAAACTATCGAGACTATCATTGTTTTATTGGACAGAGAAAGCAAAAGACAGACTAGGGAGACTGGTAAGCAACAAAGCAGTAAGCAGCAAAGGACGTATAATGCACTCAGTATGGGGCACAGTTCAGGCACATCAGGGGCTAAACAACCTCCACCTTTAGAAATATAAGGTTGGTCTGAAGTGTCTCCAGAGGAACTGTTTGGCCTCTCGTGTTCAGACCCCAGTGTGCTGGTGCTATTTATGTGATAACTGCCATGATTAAATTTGTACCAATCATGATTTAATGCTCATCTATTTGAGGCTCCTTTGTACAAAAGTTTAGGACCTTGTGTGCTATATTATCAGCTCCTGCATATTTTCAGAGCTTGGCAGTGGGTGAAGCTAAATGAACAAATATATTTGGTGTGTCCCAGTAAACATTTTCCCCTGTGTTTAATGGTCAGAGGGAACAGCAAGAGCTGTGTAGGTGGCCTTCAGAGAAGCTCACTGCTACATAAACGCTTGTGGTGAAAGGTGTTTATCCCCATCTCCAGCCAACGTGTGTTCAGACGTCCTCACAGCAGCTTAAATGTGTTGGTTGCATGGCCAATTTCACCTTCTTGAGAACTTGTGGTGAGCGTGTGTGTGTGGGTAACATATCTAACACAAACATGAGGTGAAAAAGCCACTGGAAATTAGAGGAGATTGGAGCGCTGAGGCCCCTCTCCCTCCTGTCTGAAAGTGTCTTTTGTTTGTTGTATGGAAAAGGTAAATGCTGGTCTGAAACCTAAACATACATACACATATCATTTCACATACTAAACCATAGCATTTTAAAAAGCAGGCTACTGAGAGGAGGTGCAATTTGTAATCTCAATGAATGCACTCTGGAAATGAACCACAAACATTAGAGGAGACATTAATGTCCTCTGACAGTCCTCCAAGTGGTTTTCCTTGAATTACTTACATTTAAATGTTTCCTTTACTTCAATTAATATTTAAAAAAAAAAAATCTTAGCTTGATCCTTCAGTGTAAATGAGACACAGAAGTATTGATATCAGCCTCTTATGAAGTTGCTGAATCAGCTTTATAATGGTGCCGGACTGTGTGCAGGATGTCAGCTCCACAGAGCAACAAGTGGCTGCGCTTAATCCAAAGAGATTAAAATGGACTGCAACAACACTAAGGTATGCCACCCTCTGACTCAGTGAGAAAACAGCAACAATACACTGCAAAATTCACAGTGTATATTGTACACTATAAGTGTACATTTAACTCCAGTTTCTATGTATATAGGTCCAAGAGTTTGGTGTTCACTGAACACCGACAACAGTGTAAAATATATACTCAAAATAAAGAGTTAGACTTGAACCCTCTGAGTGTGCAATTGTACTCCGTCAATTGGTGCTTTTTAAAACTTGCAGTGTAAACCTAGAACTCCCAGAGAGAAAAAGATATACTCTCAAGTAATTTATAGTACTTTGCAGAGCTGATTATTTAACACTCTGAGAGTGAGAATGTACTCTATGACTGGTGTACACCCAACACTTTTGAGGTTAATTATTAAACACTTCAGGAATATATGGTCCACACAAGAGTTTCTTATATATAAAATATAACATCTTTATTATTATTATTGCTATAATAATTATTACCACAGATTCTAACAAGTATATTGTCTTAATGTTACTGAAGTTAACAGTCAACTCTTGTTAGAAGGACATACACATGTCTTAAGTTATGGAGCCATGGTGCAAAAAAAACCTGGACATTTTTGCAAAAATAATTGCCAAGATGAAAAAAAGCATGTTACCACTACAGTGACACATTTCTTATACAAAAACATGCACAGGCACCACATACTGATCATTTCTGTCAAAACCATACGTTGTCTGCAGATCAAATGGCTTAAACAGGAGCAACTCATCAACTTTCAGCATGGATACATTCTCAGGATTTCCCTGTCTGACATGAAAAGAATGAAAATGCTCTACAAAACTAAGTGTCTCAAAATCTTCTGCTACAAGAAAACAGTGTCCATCAAATGAAACAATGTCTTTTATCTGACTAAGTACTGGGAAATCCTCCTCTATGTTTGAACAAACCAGAATGCCTGGGCGATACTCTGTCCCAAAACAAGTGATCCAAGATGTCACACCAACTTCACAGTCCAAGTCAACCTGCTGTTCTTCAGCAATTATTTCACCATTTGCCAAGGCATTAAGCTGAACAGTTTTTACTGGACCACAGTTAATACTTTCAAATGGCATTGATTCCCAGTGGTATGCCACAGCCATCTGATGTTTTTTAGCTCATGACTTCGTTATATTTTTGAATTGTTGATTGTGTTCTTAAAAAACCTGTGTTTGGCTTCGAACCTCATTGCCCAAACATGAAGAATTGGACCTATTTTTCGAATGGATCTGGGGTAATGAATCATGAAGTGATGTTTGCGATGTGAATAAAGCTCTTTGAAAGTTTATGATGTTCAAGAATGAGATGCCTCAGACATACTGTCATACCATCAGTAATGATGGGAGAAAATGTGATGTTCATGATTTGCAGCAGAAGCAGCAAGAGTCTCCAATGTGCATTTCCTTCTTGTACAACATCTCCAAATATCAAGGGCACATTCAAGCAAAGTGTCTGAATGGCACTGAGACCAATTCCATTTCCAGTCTGCTCCAAGTTTACTCTGGTTGCTCGATTTTTTCTCTCAACAAAGCCATAATTGTATGAATATATCCTGCTACAAATATCTGTCTTGGATATGATGTTGTTGTCTGAGAGGTAACCAAAAAGCAACTTTAGCTCAAACTGCCCAACTCCTTCCAATATATCACGCATAATGTCTACAGCATAGTTATCAGAAACATCAAAGTACTGTAGATCATTGAGTAAACATGTTCGCTTCACTCCAAATGTTGATGGCAGTGTAGGATCTGCTTTCAAGTCATTGCAATGCTGAGCATGCAGTACTTTATTGCAGAGTGTTATTCTTGGATCATCATCACTGAAAACTGTCTGTGAGGTTTGTTTGTCTACCAGACAAAAGCGGCAAAAATAGTTTGAACTGAATGATTATACATACCCAAGTAGTGAGTGCAATCCCAAATTGTCCCCAGTCACCTGTGCAATTGTTCCACAAACTGCTTCATCAGAGAAAGGAACTTCAACTCCTGTACACTCAAGCACTTTCAGATCTTGTACGAGGGGTTCTAAGATAACATTAAATCCATACTTCTTTACATCCTCTGTATGAAAAAGTGCCAAAAGATTAATATTCATAAGTGCTGAGTTTATCTTTGGAGACAGATTTTGTAAAATAAAGTATATACTTCCAATCTTATGGATGCCATGTCTGGATCCTAGTGGATTTGCCACTTCAAAATCATCATAGAATATCTGTATTTGGAGAGAGTTTGGTTTTTTAGAGAAGAGAGAGTGACCTTTAAAATAGCTCCCATCACAGAAATCTTTATAAAACCCAGTCTTCTCACAAGGCTGCAAAATATGATTTAAAATCTCCCTGTTGTTGAATATAAACTTCAGCGTTTCCAATAGAGGAATGTACACAAATTTGTCTGCCACAGGAACATGATCGTATGTGCCAGTGGTTCGATTCCTTCTGGTGTCATACCTCACCCCTAGAGCGACCTCAACAGGTTCTACAAGACCCCATTTCTCATTGAAATGTTTTTTCCATTTTGTCTCAGTGTTCAGTTTGCTAAATGGATTGTCAAGGCTTTCAAAATAATCATCAACTTTTGTAATAATGTCCTCAACATTGGGGAGTAATTTTACAACATCATCTTTAACATTTAGAAGAAGAAGAATAGAATAGAATAGAATATTCCTTTATTGATCCCCCATGGGGGAAATTTTTTTGTCACAGCAGCATCACAGACAAAGAGTGCAAAAATGCAGTTATAAAAATAAAGATCCTAATATTAAGAACTTAAATAAATGTAATAATTAAGAAAAAAATTAGAAAAAGGAAAAAGGGAGAAGAAAAATAAAACTATCTACAATATACACAATTTAAATGCCAGAAAAAAGTGGTGGTGTAAATCCAGTTATTATTACAGTTCATTGTAAAGTCTTATTGCAGAGGGCAGGAATGACCTGCGGTAGTGCTCCGTCCGAATGCAGTTCCTCTATAAGCTCCTCCATACTTTCAACAACAGTCATCATGACATTAGTAGCCACACCAGAGCTTTGGAGTTTTGCAATAAGGGAAGCACACATTTATTGGGTATGTTGTTGCCTAGTCTCATTACAGCTTTGAGAATTCACTGGTTGCTCTGAAATTAAAGCTGACATTGTTTGCTGATCAGATACAACAACTGAAGGAGTGACAGATTCATTATCAATTTGAACTAGACTTTCAGGACTATGCTTATAATGGAGATGTTTCCTGAAGCCTGAAAAAGTGCAAAATCTCTGGCGGCATCCATTCTGGCCACACACCAAATGAAACTTCTTGCCGGGAAAAAAGGCATGTGTAAGTTTGAGATGACGAAGCAACTGCTGGATGGTGACAAAAGTAGACTGGCAAACAAAGCATTTGTACATCGCAACTTCAGTTGAGGAGCTTTGCCCTAAGGTCCTTGACTCTGGGAGTTTCATGAGAAAGCCCTACATCAATATTGCAAATGGTGGTTTGCACAAACGTGAACATGCTGTTTAGGGCCTGGTCATAGGAGATACCAAACACATAATGTGTCTTGAAAAGTTCATCAAAGGCTGACAGGGAAGACTTGGCCTTGCAAGGATGGAGCTCACCATCCATCGCAATGTAGTAGTCATGGATGTTGTTCCTTGTCATGCCAACTGCCAGGGTGTAGGGTAGCCTCCGCTGGGCTGGACCAGAGTGCTCCTGAAGGCTGCGACCCGCCTGCAAGATAACAATCAAAAGTATAACTACGCTATACATCATTTTTTATGGATAAGTCAGACAGAAATCTGATAGCACAGTTAGAGAATCACTTCAAAAGGAAAAAGAAAAAAGAATAAATCAAAATTTTAATTAAAGATGTAAATGAATTTGTTAATTGCTATTTATATTATAAAAATGTGTTTATATGTATTGCTATTTATAAAGTACCGCAATTATAAAAATGTGTTTATATTTATTGCCAACAGATTAAGTAAACCCTTAACTATATTCTTAGATCCGGATATTTGCTGACTGAAATTTACTTTATCCAGTATGTTGTCATGCTACCCCATCTTGTGACTCTCTCTCCCTGTGAGAAAATCTACTTGGGAAAGTCCCTTTGTATCAAGAGAAATGATAATTGGTCATAACATTAATTTGTTTTTGGAGTGTGGATTCCACTCGTTGATATTGGATTGTTTCAAAATGGAAATCAGGATACACCAACCTTATGAAACTTCACTACACAATCCACAGCTTCCTGGATACTGATCTCCATGGCTCCCTTCTTTCCACTTGGTGGCAGGAGGTAGACCAGCAGGAGGATTGAGGCCATGTCACTATCCCAACCTGAGAAGAGGGGAGGAGAAACTCTAATTTCAGCATGAGATGCACCTGACAAATCAATATAAACATTCATAAGGCTCTTGTCAATAAAAGTGCTATTAGCACAACCATATCACAGTAAATACAATAAGACAACATCTGAAATGGTGGGCAGATATACACAGGGAATTCATTTATGTCACTTACCTGGGACCTCGTCATCCTCATCAGGGTTCTTGTCTGCCGACTGAATGAGATAGTCAAGCTGGGGTGTCTTACTGAGGTTTTTGGCTTGCTCGATTATTTTCGCCTTCAGGAGTGTTCCCCACTTCTCCAAGAATTTTGATGAAGTCTCTGCTCCAAACAACAGCTCAAAGTAGAGCCTAAAGGAGAAGAAGCAAGTGCAGGTGTACTTGATGATGGTGGCAATGGAAGGAAGTTACTATTTTAATCTTTACAAAGCTGTTATTGATGAAAAAAAAAACATTAACATAATTCACATGAACTTACAAGGCCTTTTGTGTCAAGGAACCTTGGGAAAACTGTAAGCACTGTGCTGCATCGCTCAGGATCATGGATCAACTTTTGTCTGTGTTGGAAGGTTGTTCTCATTCTTGTGAAGATCTGAGGCCTGGGGCCTGTTCTACGAAGCAGGATTACTGCTTAGCGAGGTAACTTCGAGGGTAAGTTCGGGGTTTCCTGTTCTACGACGCGGGTTCACTTCTTAGCGAGGCGAGTCTCCATAGCAACATACGCTGAACGGCTAACCTGCTCCGGGGCAGGTTAAGTTCCAGATTGAACTCACCGAGCATAAAAACCCCACCCACTGACCAATGAGCTCTCTCGAAAAACGGCTTGTCCGTTCTTGGAGGATCCTGTAAACCTCGGTGCTCGCATTGTCCGAGGAGGAGCACTCCGGCGCGCGAGAGTTTACAGGGACCGCACGGACCCATGTACTTTTCCGGATGACCACCTTTATGAAAGGCTCATATGGCCTACATATCACACAAAAAATGTAAACACGATAGGAATGAACAAATGAATGATTCATCTTGGAAATGAATGGGCATGAGCTGCATGGGCTGTGTGATCACAGACAACATCTCGGTACTATTAGTAGCAGCACATGCCCCTTATAATAACCCCCGTAAATACTGTTGTTCAGGACTGCTTACTTGTGTTTCCTACCTACTGTAACAACCGTTGTTCTTCCCCACATGCAACATTTTTGTTCTCATTCATGAAACGCTTAAATCGGGGACAGATCATCCAATTCAGGGACTGTCACCTTCGTTAAAAGCGCATGTTGAACAGTGCTATTTCAGGGTGATAATGGCATCAAAGATGCATTTTCTGCCAGCATTCACTCCGTGCTTTTGCAGCGGCGACGGTGTTGCTTTTGAGGTTTATGGTAGCTTTGAATTCTTCATACTTTCTCATGATTGTCTCCTGCTCCTCGTTTGTAAAGTCTGCGGTCTTTCACTCTCCAGCCTGCTCTGACGCTCCAGACTGATCCATGTTCGCGATTGGTTAGATGCGGCGGACTCCGCCTTATATGTGTGCACGCGCTCATAGCAAAGCTGGATCCACTTATGAGGTTGATAAACAGCGTCGTAAAACCGTGTAGCGAGACCGCTGGCTACCGCGCTAAGTTGAGCGAGGTAGCTCCAAGACTACCTCGCTAGGTTGAACTTGCTTCATAGAACAGGCCCCTGTACTACAAAGCTGGATTAACACATCCAGGATAACTCTGCGACAACTTGCTCAACTTCACTGGATCTCCGCGATCCCGATCAGCTGTACTACGAAGCCGGTTATCAACTCGATAACTTAATCCAGGTGTGGCCTCTTCAGATCTGTGCGCGCACACGTAAAGGGGGTGGGGTCAGTTCCACCGGACCAATCTCCACAATGGAGAAGGCTGCACGTCATTTTTCACAGCCGAAGAACAGAGCATTATTTTACGAGGAGTACCGAAACATTATAACAGTGAGGAGCAGGACAGCCACAGCCGCTAAAAACTGGAGGGACTGCTGGCAAAAAAAAAAAAAAATGAAATAATATAAAAATAATAATATGTTGTCATGCAGCGTGTGTGATCACCTCCATCAATGACCTCATTATTTCAGATACAACAGCAGTGGGGAAAAGATTATATGGGAGCAAATAAAAGTAAATCTAAAAACATCCTTTTAAGTAGTTTGTAAGTTTATTGGAAGATTTTATTTGTACATATTTCAACACGTAAACAGTGATTTCCTCACACTGCCTTTTTTTTTTCTTCATCATCTGATGGTCACATGTCATCTGCAGATACATTTGGGGTTAAGAGGAGTTTTCCAATCTGCTTCAATAAATTCTGAATGATGACTGATATGCTGCATGAAATTGGAACCTGGAGCTTGGCAAATATCAGTGCATTGCTTAGACTTGAACGATCGTGAATAAACGCGAAGCGCTCTTCTCACTATCCGTGCAACGATGTCCCCGGGATCTGGCAAAAGTGGGCAAGCCATTTTCCAAGAGATCCGATTGGTCACTGGGCGGTCTTTTATACCTGCTGAGCTCTTATCCTGAAACATAACCCTCTCCGGAGCAGGTTTGGCGTTCCGCGTAAGTTACCGGGGCAACGGACCCGGATAAAAAGAGATCCACCTTTGTTGTACGTAAAACCTAGAAGTTATCTCGCTAAGACCAAATCCAGCTTCGTAGTACAGACCTCTGTTCTTTGTCGGTGCTGTGTTTCAGTAGAGATATGGCCTCGCAGCACTGGTCTCCCTCCAGCTGTTGCTCTTTAGTTACTTCCCTCTCCAACTCCGGTCCACTGCTGTCTGAACTCTGAGACCTCCTTCTCCGAACTCCACTGTTACTGCTGCTGCTGAGTTCTCGCTGTGTGTTTTTGAGCTTCCAAGCAATGTAGCCCTTGTTGCTATCTGCATCATAGAAATGCTCCTAAAAACAATGTTGATAAAAAAATTAAGAAATTTAAGCATGATCAGACACATAGTGAAAGGAACTATAAGATAGAAAATGCATCAAAACATTATTCATTTATCAACAAACTTTACAAACAAAATATTATGCTTAACACAGTACTGAATTGACTTCCATTTTGAAGAATGTTAATTGCCCCCCTTGCTGCCTCTACAAGAAAAACCTGTCTCTATTGCTCCTATGAAACAACAATATTTTTATTATCATAATTTGAAAAAGGTTGGTTAACTTCTCTTTAAAATATATACTCACATAGCCCATTTTCGAGTAGGGATCTTTTAGAAAAGGGAACAGTGTCACAATCCCCAATGCATATTGTGTTCTTTTGTCCTTTGGCGGAGCTCTTCTGTGGGAGTAAACGATAGTTGCATTGACAGGGAAAAAGGCTGTATGACAATTTACAATGGGGACCCTAGACATGTCAACTCAAATAAACTACTAAGCAATATTCAAGTTGCATGGCTGTGTGTGTCTTGCAGATTGGTAATGATTAGTTTAGATTAGAATATTGATATTTTCATGGCATTACTTAGCCATAAGGTGCAAGGCCACACTTTACTGGCCATTGTTGTCCTTTGCTGATAATCTCATTTGATTACAACCACCTGTTTTTTTATGAACAATCAAATACTATGAATATACTCGACTGAATCGTGCACGATGAAGCATTTGACTTACCCATACTTTTCCAACATATCAGTGACAACAATGTTGACAAGTTCACGGTGTTTGATCCTTCATCTCTCCTTTTGTTGCATATTCTTTAAGTATTTTCTCCCCTCCGGGCTTTTGTTCCAGAACTCTCTTGACAAGCTTAAAAACAAATAAAAATAAGCCAAACAAAAAATGTTGATGTCAAAAACACATCTATAACATGGCAAAAGAATGAACAAAAAAAAAACTCACCTCTTTGGCCTGTGAAGAACCGTCATCAATATGCTGACTTTTTTGGGTCTTTGGAATGCCATCATCAATGCATGGTCTTTTTGGAGACGTCAGAAAGATGTCATCAATGTTGTGTCTTTTCAGAGACATCAGAAAAGTATCACTCTCTGATGAGCGTGATGATAGTGACAAGGTGTCTGTGCATGAAGATGCAGCAGAGTCTGAAAAGAGGGAGCACATCATTTTCAAAAACATGTTTTACTGATGATTTCATTAATTGACCCACAGTTTCAATTAAGAGTAGGTGAGAGCATGGGATGGTAAAACTGTGCATCTGCTTTTGTTTTTTAATACCAGTAATAGGCTACAATCAGTTGTGGTTGATACGGCCACATATTAAGCAATTTAGTCCATGACAGTTGGTAACTGAGTGCTCAGGTCAGTATTCTAGTTGACATGTTTCATAGGTAAATGGATTGGTTCTGAAAACAATGAAAAACAAATTCTAACTTATTGAAAAAATTTAATTTAAACAGGATATTGCTGAGAACCAGTAGTTTTTGTGTTGTAATACTGTAACCTTGCAAAGTACAATTTGATCAAATGACCACTTACCATCAGTGACTGAAAGAGTGTCAACAACGGTCCACAGGATGTCGTTTTTTTCCTCCAGAATGTCACTGAAGACCTTTTCATCGACCTCTGTTCCAGTGTCATCCAGCACATATGTATCTGTTTCAGTGGGTATACTGAACTTCATTTTAGATTTGAATACAGAAAAAAAAATTAAATGAAGCTCGGGGTGCATTATTGTTCATCTCACTACCACATACACAGGACAAAGTGGTTAATAAAGTTTTTAGTTTTTCTATCTTAATGGGCCACACTGTAGACTAGCATGATGTCAGAAAGAAAAGAAATCAGTTTTCAGAGTTGATTCCGGTACTGAGGAAATATGATTAAAGTGAAAGCAAAATATGTCTTTAAAACCCTTACTGTGTCCAGCTGCAAGTACATCTCTTTGAGTTAGGAATGGCTCTTCATTGCCCAATGACACAATCTACCTATCGTTTAGGCTACAAAAAGCAGAGACATTAACTTACCCTCCTTGAGAAAGTCAGAGTGTAAGGCTCCATTTAGTTTGATGTACTTCTTCTTTCCTTTGTATTGCACTTTGAACACTACTACCACACAACCATACAATTAGTTTAATGTCAGTGGACACAGTGCAAAGTCAGGCTTTGTCCACGATTTATTTCTTTTCTGCAACTGGACGCCGTCAACCGGGAGAAATGGTGGACAAACCTATCAACTAAGAAAAGGAAATTCAGTCCGAGCAAAGCGCTGGACCATTGGACCCACACCCGGCCGTCGCTGGCGACAAGGGCCAGGAGGGCTTCGCCATGATGAGGACGGCTAGCCTCTAGTGGAGCTGCCACAGTGCTGACCTCTTCCAATAATGTAAAATAATATTTCATTTTCTCTGCTAGCAAGTGTGTATCTTGCACAGTTACCCACTAGCAGCTAATTTTTGGGCGGGAGTCGGAAGCTTTGAAGTAACATTAGCTTCGGTAACGCTAGCCACCGAGGGAGGGGGGGATTAGCTAACTTTACTTCTGTGTTTTATTTGTCAAATAAGCTGCTTTACCATAGCTTATATTACAAACACAATATCAATTCTGATAAATTAAACATTTGTAGTGACTTTACAACTGATATAGCAAGTTAGCCAAACTAAATTGAAACCGTGTTTGCCTATTAACGTTAGCGTTTTTAGTTATTTACGATAAATTACTTTTGAGGACTGAAATACTTGATATTTCGCGTTATTTATTCACTTCATAGTTTCTTACCTGCCGCCCGCGAGCTGTCTGGCAGTTGTCAGTTCGCGCTGTTGATGCACTCCAGGAGAGCTCAGAACATGACTGGATTCAACCAATGAGAGGGCTTGAAGAGCTGATGATGAAATCGAAACCGAACTCTCGGTGTGGCCGGGAAAGACTCAATCAAGCAATAGACTCTGTGGGAGTCCATCATTGTAAAATAAACACTACAATAACTCTGCACTAACACTATTCATAGAGGAACACCACGGAGAGATTATGGTGCAACCTGAGAAGTGTACTTTGTGCCCATTTGACACCAAAGTGTAAAATCTTTATCGAAACTCTGGGATTTTAACTCTCTGGCATTTGCTGTGTACTGTGCAGAGGTTTGGGGCAATATTTACAAATGTACAATAAAATCACTATCTATACTGCAGAAAAGATCTGTAAGAATAATTCATAAAACCTGTTATAGATATCACACAAATTCACTTTTCTTCAAACCAAAAATGTAAAAACCACTGACCCGAATTACTTTCAAACAACAATCAACAACCTACTGCCTGGATACATTTTTTTTTTTTTTTTTTTTTACAGAGCTGGGGGTTATTATCTGTGGAGGGGAACCAGCAGGCACACACAACTATAAAAAAGTTTTTGTGTTTCTCTTTGTTGGAGTAAGGGTTGTGGAACAGATTGGGTGTGGAGCTTACCAGGTACAGGGAGGAAGGAGGACTTTAACAATCCACTGTTTTCATAAATAATTTATACACTTGTTAATTTAATCTATTTATTTTCTATTTTTTGTAAATATGTAAAGTGTGAATATGTAGGTTGGAGAGACTAATTGTATAATGAGTTGTGGAGAGGGGGTTGGTTGAAATAAGCAGATTGCTTCACCCTACTCCTTTTCTGACATGTTGGTTCACATTATCATTATTTTTTTGCTTTGACTATTGTTATTGTTGTTTTGACATATTTATTTGTTTGTTTTCTGTTTACTTTATCATGTTACACACATGCTCGAAATAAAGCATTTAAAGAAAAAAAAAAAACTGACCCTCTCTCTGGGCCTATACATTTACTTGAGTCCTTCCATAGAGAGGAGGAGGAAGCAGACTGAAACAGGACACCAGGAAGTTTATGGGCTCATTATCAATTAACAATGATCTACTCATAATCCCAGTGAAAAAGACAGGTCTACCCTCAGTGCCACATGGAGAGCTGTTAACATACAGTATATCTTTCTGATTTGATGGTAGGAGGTACTCCTTACACAAGCAGATTCAGATGTTGGCGTGACACAGCATCCTGTGATCACAGATCAGCCCTGAGGCCAACCTCAACAGTCCTTGTGTTTCTATCTGAATTCAGACTGATTAAATGACTGCTGCTTCATCAGCTCTGTCAACTCGCTGCTGAGTCTCCAGATCACTTTCACACCCCAACACCGATCTCAGGCCAGTGCCTCGTTTGACATCCCATGTTTGACAGCACAAAAGCTGTTTTAACTCAAAATATTTGCTCAGTATTTCAGAGACAGATGTGCTCATATTCCCATAGATTTGATTTCATGCAACTTGAAATAAAAGCCTGCCTCTGCTCATAAAACGCACTTGCAGACTGAGTCTGCTGTGGCTGCGTTATTTTGCACATGGAAGGAGGGATACATTTCAGATTGTTATCAAGAATTGTCCAAAGACTACACATGCCTGCACTGCTACACTGGGGTCTTGGCATGCTGGTATATTTGCACAGCATCCTCATCCGCACTGACAGACCTGTGGACTCTGTCACACTGTTACACTTTGGTTGCTTGAATGCCAGTAAAAATGTTGTACTCATGTCTTCTTGTGCATGCTGGTTTGGCACAGTGAGTTCATCTGGAACTCAGACAGGTTTTGGTGCATAGACTTAAGGAATTGTTAGGCTGTTATACTAAAGCATGCTCTACTAAGGAGAGAGAGGGTGAGACAGAGACAAGCTGATGGTAACGGAGCATAAGAGTCAGTCATTGTTAGGCCAGTACAGCATCATATCTGTCAAAAACAAAGGGCCCCACAGTTATGTACGATGTTCAACAACCCTGTTTCTATTAGTGTTTATAATCAGACATCATCAGTCCAAGGGTGATGACCATTTATGTGGGACTTGTGCCCACCAATGGGGTTTTCATGTGCTGACAGCAGCTATATTCAAAGACAGAAACACCTTTGACATTAGCTGTTTGGTACAAAAACTACTGACCAATCAGAACTAAAATGGAGCAGAGGTCTGTATGAGAAACACACACATTTGTTCATGCATACAGTTGATTTTTTTTTTTTTTTAATTTCTTTGGAAAATTCAGTTTAATAGATCCAAACATGAAGCATACAGAGCAATTTCAAAAACAGTACATGTTGCTGAGGTGAGTGAGAGTGGGAGTGAAAGGTTAAGTGTGTAGAGACACTTAGACACTTATATTCAACAGTATCTATAGCTTAGGTTTTAGGTTTAGATGCAGCCTTGCTCGCCCTGACCTCCTCTCCAGAGGTCAGGTTTCATTCATCTCCTCTCCACCAAACCCACCAAAATATTTTTGTCTTTTTCATACCTAAACACCTATGCTTTATTCATATGACAGCCACTGAAGGATGCTAACTGCTCATGAAGATGTTCTTGAACCATAAGTAAAGTTATAATATTGGAGGTCCCATCTGAAAAAAAAAACCACACACCTGTGTTTTAGTATGTTACATTATTAATGCAGTGCTTCAAGGTCTCCACTGGACAAAGCAGTTCATTTGACATTGCTGCAGTGCAGAAGCCTTAAAACTTCAGGATGATACTGCACTGGTCATCTGACAGGTATGTTTTCAGAAAGGCTGTGGGCAAAGGGATTATGATTATTAAGAGGAGACTTTAGATACAAGCTTCTCAATGACTACCAATTGGCAGGATATTCTGGGAGCTATGTAATTTCCTACTCAAAGTGTCAGAGAGGTGGAGCTTCTGTTAAGATCATCTGAAAGCTAAAATAATAGATAGATAGATCTAGATAAATTGATAGATAGATAGATAGATAAATAATAAACCTGAGCCACCTGTCATCACAAAGTGTGGAGCCAGAGTTAAAGAAGTGTTAGTAGAGAGATCAGATCAACAGTCTCTCTGATATGAAGCGGTCTTTATTAGATCTTTGTTAGATAAGAAAAGGTTATCCCCTCCAGTTATCTTTGAAGTTTAATTCTTTGTTGCATTGTGTTAAGCCACAGCAAAGACAATTTTCTGTGATGGCAGACAACCAAGTTTTCTGAATCTGAATCTGAACTTAAACTCAGGTGAAAGGACAGCTTGGACTCTACATTTATAATAATTCTACAAAAGCAGGAATCAAGAACAGATATGACCAAAATGAGATTTTTTTCTCTAGTGTCTTCAGGCACCAAGTAAAGGATTCTGGGAGAGATTATCCTTTTAGGAGATACTCAGGAATTTAAAGATGTGAGGATATGCCAGAGTTAAACTAAAGAATCCAATCCGCGTGTTCAGAGAAACACTGAGCAAAAAGCTGAAATCCTAAAGAGAAGGATAGTGCAGAGCTTCTCTGTGTTTGACCAAAAACTGCCTCTTTGAGGAAATATTTGTCTCCAGGAAACAAAATCTCACAAATCCGTGCCAGCAGTCAGACACAGACTGAAGGGTCCTAGCAATGAGCCGTGACGGCTGAAATCCAAGAATCTGTTTAACAGCAAATAAAAGCATTGCTCCTGAGGAGGTCTGGACTCTGGACTATTTCAATCAAAGCAGACACTCAAGTTTCTGATGTGGTTACAAACTTGTCTTTACAGGAGCTCTGCAGAGAAGACTGTCTGTGTCCCAGGAGGAAGATTAGGGTTAGATGTTGCAGCTGAAATAACTCTTAGTTGAGATCACCATCACAGAGCTGTTCGGATTCACCTGCCTTTACAGTTAGACAGCACTATCCCTACACCTTTGACTTTACTATCACAATAAAATGATGATGGCATCATAAACCTGAGGTGTATTGAAATCTTGGTACTAACTTAACAGCTACAGGTGCATCTCACTAATACTTAATAAATGCATTAAAACAGATCACCATTGATATGAGTAATGGCTTCAATACAATATTTCTAATAATTGTATAAGACATAAGACATGTTTCATTTTATAAATGCTCCTAAAATACTCCATCTGTACCCTGGTACTCTCAGACCTCAGTCCTCTTCAGACCTCATTTGTCACTGTGACATATGCTACCTTTCGCTAAATCTGTCCTCCTGTCCCCAAACTGCACTAAACACCATTCACCAAAGAGTCATAGCTAACAGCTAGACTTCCTGATCCAGATCCTGCCATGATAGATGTATCTCAGCACTCTAGCAGCTTACCCTGATGAGACGGGGGGAAGAGGGCTGGTAAGTGTGAAGAGAAGACAGTGATGGAGCAGAATGAGAGAGGTGGAACTAGAGAAAGATGGAATCATAGTTACTAAGTGAGAAGGACGACTCTGCAAAGAATGGTAAAGCAGACATGTTGGACTGGCTTTAAACTAAAGAAGTGGAGCACAGGAGGGAGTGTACCTGAGAGCACCTGAGGGACAGCTCAAAAGTCAGACTAACAAGCATTCACAGTCCCTGATGCTTCCAGCAGCTGTTCCTGTCAACCCTGTTGCAGGTCTGTCTGCTGGGAAAAACATTTTCTCTCCTCTCTCCCCCGGTCTCCCCCAGTCTCTGCCTTTATAGGCAAACCGTATCAAGTTACAAAAATTCAAATTCAAATTCAAAATCAACTTTATTGGTATGGTGCTTTTCATACAAAAAATGCAGTTCAGAGTGCCTCACAGAGGTTAAAAAAGAACAATTAACGTCAATAAAACCCGACCCTCCCACCCACACATCCACCCATGGATCCACACGCACACAAAAGCACATACCCACCCTCACTCACTCACTCACTCACACACACACACACACAACTGCACACAGTGTGAGAATTTAAGATATATTGTTAAAGAGACATGGCCTGACACCTAGACATTACGTGAGGAAAGAGCTGGAGATAAAAATAGAAATAAAAATAGTAAAAAGAAAGAATAAAACATGATGTACTAAAACAAGAACATAATATTAAATAAACAGACAGACAAGTAAAAGCTCTTTACCATATAAAAAGGGTTAAAAAAAGCAAAAACTTGTGATGGGAATAAAGAAAAAGTCTAAAAACAGAGATAATTAATAAAATGACATATAATAAACAATAAGAACTTCGATAAAAATGAACAGTTGCAATAAGAGAAATATAAAAAGGCAATTAGCAAAAAGCCTGGTTAAAAAGGTGAGTCTTGAGCCTCTTCTTAAAAACATCAACAGTCCCTGAGGCTCTCTGGCAGGCTGTTCCACAATCGGGGACCATAAGATAAAAGTCTGAATCTGCTCTCATCTCTGTCAGTGTAAAAATTCATCAGAGAAACACTGCGGATATGTTGGTCAATTTAGGCTCACTTTTACAGGGTTACGGGTCTAAGATAGATACACTGTATCATATGTATATTTATACATACATATATATTATATATAAGTCCCAACAACATGTTTGACACTTTGAGTGCTTGTCCTCCTGCATATACGTTTCTGAATCCTGCCCTGTACGCTTTAGGTCTACATTTGTGTCATAGCTTTAACAATTTCACAGAAGTCGGCCTGTTTCCGAAAAGGACATAAAACTAACACAGTTACCAGTGACTAAAGACACAAAAGCAAAAGTACAATGAAGAAATAAAGAGGAAAGATGTATTCCCAGAATTCATTAAAGTCAATAATGTTTCAAGGGTCAAAGAGATCCTGTTGAAAAGCACAATGAATGTGAAGGTGCGTGGGATAAAATGAGAAATACTAAACTTAACCAAACAAAGCTGCAAAAACACCACTGCCAGTAAGTCTTACCTCAAAAGGACAAAAAAAGAGAAACAAAACGTGATTCTTGAAGGCACAATCATCGTCTGGTGTACAGCCTAACTGTACAAATCATCAACAGTAAACCAGCACACTTTATAAGCAGAGAATCCACATGGGGACCTTAAGTTTCACAGCTCAAACGAACCAATGTGCAGCACCATGTGACAGCTGGAACCAAAGCTGTTGTCAGGTCAAGTTGGGTCTCTATGAGAAAGCTGCTGACACAAAATCAAAGATAACATCAATAAAGTTTGATGTTCCTGACTCTGCACTCCCCATCCAAACAAAAGAGCAAGGTAAGCCACACATTCTTTTATGCTAATACTTCAAGCAGCAGCTGAGTACAAAGGTCTGGACCATGGCACCGTGACAACACATGGAAGAACATGCTGTGCTTCTGTGACTCAACAAGGCTGGGGAAAAAACTTAGGACACGAGCCACGAGTGACCAGAGCTCTGCTCGCTTGATGAGGCATTGAATAGTTTGCATGATTACACTTTAAGGTCCAAAGACTGCAGCAGCTTAATCATACTGAGTCAAGGTAGAGGCAACAAAACATCCAGAGCATCAGTATCTCAGGGACAGAGTCAGAGGTAGACCTCATACCCCTTTAACACAGAGTGATCTGAGGAGTCCTGTGGGGATCTGTGAGAGTTCTCTTTGCTGGATGTCAAATGTCAACACAACATAGGACTTTGGGTTGTTGAAAGACCCCTGCCTGGCCGGGGATTAAAACTAGGAACCAACAGCCCTATCACTGCACCACCATGCAGCCCAGCATAACTTTCAAAGCATGTCCATTGTTACGGTGAGCTGGAGAAAGGAACTATCCTGGTTAAGTAAGACAGCTGGTACTCGCACTTTCCTCAGCCGGGATGAATTTACATGGTGGAGTGAAGATGAGGTGTATTCCATCACATCGAAATGTCCTTGAAACTTCAGAGGTAGAGGTCAAAAAAGATGTTTGTAAGGGGACTCAGTGGAGAAGGATCAGTGGATTGGTGTTTTAGCTGTTGATGCGGGGCAGGGGAAAACACAGCAGTAAAGCACAGTGAGGCAAACTGTTGACACACCAAGTACAAATACAAAAACTGAGGAGTTAGTAATTGGACACATACAATTTTCCTGCATGGGGGAAATGGATTTTGAAGAGTGGTGAGTAATAGAGGTGCACCACTGTGGGGAAAGTGGATCAGTAGAATATGAGTTTCTTTCCTCCAGAGCGTGTGCCATACTCTTGAATTAAGCCCTGCTGGCACTGCTAACAACAACATGTCATCACGCTGCTACCTCAGAGATTATTGTTCTTTCCTTGGTCTCTAAATATTTCAGCACAAAAAAAAAACTAATTCCAGTAAATTCAAGAGAAGAAAAAATGTATTTCATAACAAAGCCATGGATACTGTAATACCTTTGGCTGGTCCACAGGAGATGTGACTCATAACCCATCCACAGGACTAATGGCTAATGACTTGTCATGGCATACTGCAAAAATGTATTGAATTAATGTTTTCCCAGACTTGGAGTCTCATAGTTGAGCTTTGAGACCAATTTAGAGTTATGATTACATGTCAGAAGCCATGACTTTGCAACCTTTATGAGTAGCAAAGCTTCCAGCCAACCAGCAGCCACACCGCAGCAGCAGCAGCAGCAGCAGTGGCAGAGCTGCCTCATGATTTCCCTGTCAGCGTGGTGAGTCATGCCGCCGTGACTAAGCAGCGAAACTAAACCGCTATCGAGTCTCTATATCTTTGGCACGAGGGGCCAGAGAACATGAGGTGGATCTCAGGAGTAATTCTATCTGTTCTCACTCAGCCTTGCTGTCCCAGAACCATGAGCCACCCTTTCTGGTCTCTGGAAAGGAGGGTGGGGTAGTTTTGTTCCTTCCCTGGATCCTGACATGAACCTGGAAGCCTTAAAGCCACAGGGGCCAAATGTCTGGAGCTACCAACTCCTAAAGGCAACCTGACTGGGCAGCAAGAGGCTGCTTGGACCCACAAGGTTAAAAATGGAGGGTAGAGAGGCTAGGCATGGACATGAAGGGGCCTCTACTGTAAGTGTGTTTCTGAATTTGTGATGTGAGAACAGATTTGATGGGCACATTGCTTTTACTGAATCCACAGAAATCCAATGTGACCAAATGCTGTGGAAAAAGCTCCTTCTGGTGTGAACAGCAGTCTATCATTAAGAATCAGTTTCTTCTTGTTTGTTTTTTTATGGCTCCAAGTTGACTCCACAGTTATGGTATAATGGCTGTGCCCAAGGGGCTGAAATCTTCATGGCACAAAGTTTAAGGTGGACTTTTTTACATGGCAGTGGGAAAACTCTGGAGCAGAAACTTCCCTGCTTGGATTTAGTTATTCATGTTTTGTTTGACGGCCCACAATTCTACCGTCCTGGATCAGTTTTACAGATACTTCTCGTGGCAAACAACTGTTACTGTATTTCAAAGATTTTAAACACACAGTCTTAAGCACACTGCAGAAAGTGAATCAGGGTGTACTTAATCACTTGGTAGATGAACAAAGTAAAACCTGAGGGCTACATGAGACATGGGGCACAGGCAGGTTATGTTAAGGTGTGGTTTTTAGGAGTAACAAGAACCAGACCAAAGTCCATTGTCCTCCAGCAGGTATCTTTTCCAACAGCTGAGTTGCCTTCTTATTAGAGCATAAAGTTTGAGCCAGCACAAGTAGGGGGCTAAAGGCCTGCTGCTGGTAGGTTGACCTAAAGTTAGCTTGAGTCAGTATCACCAATATGGCTTCAGAAACAGATGGGTGACGTACACTAAAGAAAGGCACACTTTAAATCTGGATTGACTTCTTGTTATTGCAGGATCCAATTGCTGTATTTGTACTGTATGTAAAATGGATTGTGCCGAGTTCCTATTAATGCATGTAGGCATGATTGTTGGTGACAAAAAAAACAACACTAACTATATGTGAGTATGTCTGTGTCTGCTTGTTCAGAGAGTGCATTTATCAGAGCTGCAAAGCCTGGTGATGGTGCAGGATTAAACTGAAGCAGGTATATGACTTGGTGGCCATGAGGGTGCATCATATTGTAAGGAGACTAGAGGAGGACACTGGCCTTTCCTGTCTCTCTGTCACCAAAAACTAATGTTTCAGTATGCTCTTCTCAGCATCTCTAATCTTGATATAGATACCCCCTCTTCATATATATATATATATATATATATATGTACAGTGCTGTGAAAAAGTATTTGCCCCTTTACGGATTACCTCTATTTTTTGCACATTTTCCAGACTTAAAAGTTCCAGAGGGGGCAGGGAGCACTGAGAGGGACAGGAAGAGACTTAGCAGACTGGTCAGGAGGGCCAGTTCTGTCCTGGACTGTTCTTTGGACTCCCTGGAGGAGGTGGGTGAGAGGAGGATGTTAGCAAAGCTTGTATCCATCATGGACAATCCCTCTCACCCACTGCACCAGACTGTTTAAGCAGCTCCTTCAGCAGCTGACTGAGACTTCCACCTTGCAAGATGGAGCGCTACCACAGGTCATTCCTCCCTTCTGCAATAAGACTTTACAATGAACTGTAATAAAAATGGACTCAAATAACTACTTTTTTCTGGTACTTAAATTGTGTTATTTTATTTTATTTTCTTCTCCCCTTTTTCCTTTTTCTAATTTTTTTCTTAATTATTACATTTATTTACGTTCTTAATATTAGGATCTTTATTTTTATAACTGCATTTTGCACTACCTTTGTCTGTGATGCTGCTGTGGCAAAAAATTTTCCCCCATGGGGGATCAATAAAGGAATATTCTATTCTTCTATTCTATTCTTTTAAATTATTATTTCATTTATTAAGGGAAAATGCCATCCAAATCAACCTGGCCCTGTGTGAAAAAAGTAATTGCCCCCCTTGTCAAATTGTGAGTGAGCTGTGTTTAACCACAATTTTGGAAAGCTGAGTTCATTATCACTAACCACACCCACACCCAATTACTACCAGACTTGTAAAATCAAGAAATCACTTAAATAGAACCTGTCTGACAACATGAAGATGGCTAAAAGATCTCAAAAAGCAACACATCATGCCGCGATCTAAGGAAATCAGTAAGCAGATGAGAAATACAGTAATTGACATCCATCAGTCTGAAAAGGGCTACAAGCCATTTCTAAGGCTCTGGGACTCCAACGAACCACTGTGAGAGCGAATATACACAAATAGAGAAAGCATGGAACAGTGGTGAACCTTCCCAGGAGTGGGCGGCCAACCAAAATTACTTAAAGAGCCCATCAACGACTCATCCAGGAGGTCACAAAAGGTCCTAGAACAACATCTCAACAACAGCTCAAGCGCACTTGGGTTATGCAGCAGGACAATGATCCGAAGCACACCAAGTCCATCTCAGAATGGCTCAAAGAAAAAAAAAAAAAAAAAAAGTTTTTGGAGTGGCCTAATCAAAGTCCGGACCTGGATCCGAGATGCTGTGGCATGATCTCAAGCGGGCTGTTCATGCTCGAAAACCTTCCAATGTGGATGAATTAAAACAGTTCTGCAAAGAAGAGTGGGCCAAAATTCCTCTCCAACAATGTAAAAGACTCATTGCTAGTTATCGCAAACGCATGATTAAAGTTGTTGCAACAAAGGGTGGCACAACCAGTTATTAAGTTCAGGGGGCAATTACTTTTTCACATTGGTGATTTTGGTTTTCAATAATTCTTTACTTTCAATAAATGAAATGATCATTTGAAAATTGTGTTTTATGTCCACTCATTGTCTTTCTCTTAAATTAAATTTTATTGGATGATCTGAAACATGTAAGTGTGACAAAAAAGCAAAATTAGAAGAAATCTAGTTGGGGGCAAATACTTTTTCACAGCACTGTGTATATATTTATATATACACAATGGCTTGGGTTTGATTGTATTTGGCGATATACTATTTCTGAAAATATATTTAACCCACTTCATACAATAAATGAAAGTGAAAAAAAACAAGGTTTTCATTTGTTTTGATGATTGTCCTTCTGAAATATCTATGACATTAACACATTAAAATGTGTTCAGAAAAAAAAAAAAAGTGTTTCATGTGTTTTACGTTTTCTAAGCTGACATCCAAAAGTCTTGGAGCAGCTGGAGCAAGTCCTATATTGTTCAAAAATAGTCTTCTCCAGTAAAAACTCTGCCTTGTAAGGAAAAAAGAAATGTGGCACTGTGTCAGTGTGTTTGTTTGTTGATTCTGAAGTCCGCGCTGCCAACCACAGGACAGAGAGTGGCGAGTGCAGACCAACCACACAGACATGATGAGGAATTAAGCAGCTTAACCACACCAAACCAGCCAATCAGGGAGAGACTAATGGGAGAACATGGACCTGGATATTTAGCTGTCACATGGCCGTCAGTAAAAGATGGCGAGTCGACCGCTGTGGTATCTCAGTCTGTGATTACTCTTCCCCTCTGAAGGAAAATCAAAGCACTAATTACTCTCTGCGGGTCTGGATGCACAAACTCAGTGGTCAGACATGACCGACACTCGGATGGGAACAGAAATAATGTACAGCTTCTTACTTTTTGTGTAGAGCAGCTCTCCCTAAGTGACATCCAGGGTTGCCATTTAACTGTGAGAACCCAGTAAAATGCAGAAATGACTGCTCATGATGTGCTGTTTACAGACGTCTTCCAAATCTAGTGTTAACCATGCACAACTTTAAGAGATACTACAGTCCTTTTCACACTCATCCCGCCTCTGCATTGATGGAAACACTGATTATGGTGTGGCAGGGTCTGGTTTGTCTTACAACCATGTGTTGGCCAGAGGTGGCCGGCATTCAAGCTATAATCCATAAACAGCCAAAGATGGTAGTTTTCTTTTCCACAGTGGTTTTGGTTGTCACTTTTGCTTTCAGGTCTTTTCTCAGTTTCCTCTCCTTTAGTCTTTGCTGTTTGAGCACAAAACCTAACAAATGCATAACAGCTGAAGATGTTTTTTTTTTTTTTTTTGGTGCTGTTCTTTATTTGTGTAGAAAAGACTTCAGCTTATAAGCACTGAGACATGAAGCAAACCTCATCACACCCACAAAGTGATCAATTATCTGTATGAGAATCAAAGTCTTAAAAGCTCCAGTCCTTAGAGTAATTACACATTGGCTCATCTAAACCTTGTACATGGTCAATTGTTCCAGTTTAAAGGATTATCACTCTTTCTTACATGTTGAAACTGGAAAATGTGATAAATTCATTGAAAATATTTAGATTTCATTAAATTACATTACATAAAATGCAACTTTATTTATCCTTTTTTTTTTTTTTTTGGGGGGGGGGGGGTGTCTCAAGGAAATTAAAATCCCAGCAGCATATTTTCAGAGAAAAAAAAGAAAAATCAAATACGGTGAGGTTCTCCAGTGCCGCTGCTCAGTGTCACCCGGGAATTCCACAGGATCCGGAACAGCTCCGCTCCGGTGCAGCAGGCGGATCAAATACGCAAGCATACACAGCACCCACTGGATCCAATCTGCTGCAGCAAGCAGATAAACACCCACATCCCACAACCCTGGCCCCTCCCATTATCACGTGAAGAACAGTTCAGTGTATTGACTTTATTTTATTCTGAAAGATTAACTGAATATTTTACTATATAGCCACATACAACTTCCACTGCTGCTCGTGTTGTGCTACACTGAATTGATGCACTGTGCTGTGACGTCTGGCAAAAATTGAAGTCTTGCATATCTGATCCGACTGCCGAAGCCAATCCATATCCAATCCGGACAATGGGTGGATTGTGTAGAATCACACATATTAATTATAATGCTTACGTATTTGATCCACCTGCCATTCCGGATCAGAGTGCAGCCGTTCCGTATCCTGTAGACTTTAGCCATCAGACATGAAATAAGTAAGGTAGCTGGAGATCCAGGTGACCAGGAAGGGGTCCACCATCCTTCTCAGTTTGTCTACAAGCAGAGGGGGTTGGATGGTACTGAAGGCTCTAGAGAAATCCAGAAAGAGGATCCTAACAGTGCCACTTTCCTTGTCCAGATGTAAGTGGGCTCTGTGTTTGCTCATGGTGCTAGCAGTATTCTGGTTTTTAGAAACGAGATGGAAAGAGAAGCAGCCTAGACACTTCTTAAACCCAGAAGAAACACAGGGCCTGATTTACTAAAGGATGGCATGGTTTTTGAGCACACACTGGACTGTTCAAAAGAGGGATAAACAAAGCACAAGCAAAGGGTAAAGCACCCAAAAGGCAGCGCCGTTAACATCACTATGCACCAGTGATACTCTAATGAATGTCATAGAGCTATTATACAGTCTTTCAGGGCAAAATTTGTCTATATACAAATCTCTGTCCCAAAATAATTAACAAACAAACCTCAAACCTGTCATTAAGCACAAGTACACAGATTTCATCAAAGATCAATAAATATATAAAATAAAATAAAATTTGTTATCTGCTTAGTGAATAGGCCAATTTTAAACCCCTTGGCAAACCCTGCCACAGGGCAGGAATGCTGTTTTAACATACGCACATGCGCCACTGTGTAGCGCTGCTTTTGACTCCTAAATGACAGGTAGCTTTGACTTGGCACAGCAGGGAGGACGTTGTTGTACTTCTGAAAAAGTGTGAGACATCATTTGGGCCAGTACAGTTTTGCACAGTGCTGTACTGGCGAATTGAGTACTGTTGGCTGTGCCGGTGCAACGTAAGGACCCGATGCCCAGAGAACAATAACAAGGAGCACATGGGTGCTGTACGGAGGAGATCGGACCTTATCAATGGATTCTGACATGTTAAGTAAAAGTTTACAAAGTGGTCTCGCTATTTAATCAGTGATAAAAATCTAATAAAAATCCATTAAAATGTGCCTTTGGGGCAGCAACAAAGCACTCAGTGATGTAAATTATTATTTTTGTTGAGCCTCTCCTGTCCGCTCTACATTATAAAGACGCATCAAATTAAAACTAAACACTGTCAATTATAGGAGCAACGTAGCCTATGTTGTGGCAATAAAAAAATATGAGGCATGTATGAGATATTCATTTATCATCACGGGCCACTTGTTGACTAATGATTTATTCAAACTTCAGCCGCTGTCTGCGATTCCACGGCAGCGCTGTTCACCACCACCGTAATCCTGCTCCAGACAGGGTTTTTCTGGACTCCTTTTATACCAGTTTTGATTCTTCTAAAGAGCAAATCCTTGATAGTTTCCACCACAGATGTGAGGATATTAATTTTTAGCTCAGAAAAATTTTGCATCTTTCTAATATTTCTCCTCTCTCATGTTGACCTCATTGGGCAATGCTTTGGAACCACGAACATTTAAGGGCGTGACATGCTAATGACGATCGCTTTCAGTCGCCACATTTATCAAGACCCAATTTACGAGGGAGAAAATTCTCCCTCATAAAAGTTCTGCTTCACAGGTTAAAAATTTAAGACAGACAGATTAAGTGTATGATTTTTTTTGTTTTTTTTACTTCATTCACTAACACTCACCTTAAATAGTATGATCATATCCACTGTGGGAATCCTGTTCTTCATGAGCAAAAATAACATTAGCATTTTTAACCAACCTTTATTCACTCCTGTCTTAATGCCTCTCTTTTCGCTCAGATTACTGCTGCTGACCATCCTTCAAACCTTATCCCTCCTGACCCATCCACAGCTGGTTAGCAGTCTGTCACCAGAAACATTTGACCCCACATCCAACACAGCTGCCATCTCCAACAATTATCAGCAATTGGTCATTTATTTTCTTTGGCCACTGAAATTACCATGTCGTAAAAGTAAGCAAGCGATAAAATGTAAATGCTTCCATTTGCAGATCAGAGTGCAGAGGTGTGTGCCCTCACACATGTGGCTAAACAGCCTATAAGTGCACTGAGCTTTTTAACCTCCTTGGAAATAGTCTGACTTTGTGACAACTCTGTAACCTGAGTTCATTTCTCACCTTCATCACAACTCTGTAACCCAAATTCCTTGGGGGGGGGTGAATGAATAAATAAATAAAAATGACAAAATTGAAATGGTTTAAAATCACAAACAGGAACTTTTTATAAACTGCCTTTCACCAAGAACATTCACTGTTGACTCCATCCAAAGAAAGTAGTAAAAGGTTTGAATATTTGAATCTCCCTTGTATTAAAGTGCTGCAGCTGACTTCAGACCAATTAAATCCCTATACGCACTTTCCATCATCAGCTCCAGATTTATGGCCCTCTCCAAACAATACAGATCCCTCAATACCAGGATGATTTAGTGCTGCTATGAAGGTAGACTTCCTGTGAACGAGGGAAAAAGTTAGATGAACAGAATGGAAGAAACTATAATAGAGACGTTAATAGAGGGTATTGGGTGACTTCCACTTGACAGCGGTGATTACTGCAGTGGTGAAACAACAGCACTTACAGGAAGCTGCTGACTGGGATCCAGGGCTGGATCCCAGTCAGCAGCCAACTGAGATTGACCAACTGAGATTGATTTCAGACATCAGCAGTGAGTGAGCTCTCTGCTGCAGCACTGATTGAGTGAAAGGTTGAAGTTTGAGTCTGAGTGCAGCTCTGTGGACAAAACAGGTTTCCTCAGGTTACTAGTGACTGAATGGGCGCACTTTAACTCCCAGGTCCCTTCAGATGACATGTCATTGTGGCTGTCATTACCTTACACTGCCAGCATTACAGCTGAAAGGTGTGAGAAAATCTTCCTCTGCGAGGAGCCTCAATCAAAATAAAAGCACTTGATAACTTTGTCTATTACTTAATCTTTTATTAGTTATTTATTAGTCACTACTCTAGAATTTTGATTATTATATAATAGGCACACTCATGTTACCGACTTAGATCAGCTGCACAGAGGCAGATGAAGCAGAATGGACCCTGCAGAGATACAGAGATTTAATAACTACAGAAAAGACAGCTACTCTTATAACATAACAAACAAAAGATAAGAGCAGCAGAATGATAGCAGGAAGGCTGTCTGTTAACAGAAATGTCTTCATAGTGAAAGGAAATGTTATGATAAAACTGTTTTTCTTTACTGGCTACTTTTCCTAATTAACCTGCCCATGCATCCTCATGGTTTTCATGATGTATAACAGTGACAGAGCTACAACCAGTTACTGTGGATGACTTACAGAGTGGTTTTCTTATCTCTCTGACACTTTCATGTTTCATCTCATATTTACCATTTCACACTATTGTAAGCACAGACAAATCATATAAAAGCTCTGTGTTCAAAAGTATGTTCAGTGTTTGATAGCAGTATAAAGTTCATTATCTGTATCCCTTTTGCTCACTTCCCTGTCGATGAAGTTACAGTGGCCTTCAATGAACAAGAAGTTCATGCAAAGCATAATAGGTCATTACTGAAGAGCAATGGTTACCATCATCAGAAAATTTCCAGACCTATTAAACATAATTCCCGAAAAGTAAAGTACAAAATCCGGACAGTATTATGAAGAACAGGAGTTAGTAAAACAGCACAAAGCATAAAATTTTACTTTACTTTTCAAAAAAACGAGTCGTGAGCTTGTTAATATCATGAAAAATGAATGGCCGTCTATGGGCGATGCTAAGTGGCTCCACCACACGCTTACATCGGAAGTGAGCAGAATGTTAACTTTCGCGTACTGTGAAAAAGGTCTATTACAAGTGTAGGCTACTTGAGGATTAGTGAACAAACCACTGCCAGGCTATAGGCAGTTTGTGACACCAATCTGACACCATATTACAATACAAGCCTCTGTAGTTATTCAGTGACTAAAGTGAGGCTTTGAAAAGGTTCACTGATGTTGGATCTGCGGCCTGAAATGAGCCACCATTATTAAGCTTTTAATAGCACAGTATGACAGTATACTGTATACTATATTAAAAAGTCTTGCAATTAATTAATTTCATTTTCCTTTGGGGACCAATAAAGTTCTACTTCATGGAGTTTTTTCATCTAAATAAGATCAGAGCAATAAAGTGAATGAATGCATGGCCCTTTTCAGTGTAATGAGATGATTTTCTTTTTATTATTCATACAATCCTGACAGACAGACAGACAGAGAGATAGGCATGTCTAGGTTAACAAAGAAGATAGGTGTTCTTCAAAGTTCAGAATATATTAGTTTAAGGAATTTGGATGTAGAGGTCAAATCCCATCTAATAATCATGATCTCAGTATCAAAATCATTGTGATGATGAATTCTGCAATAACAGAGCAGCCCTGCTTTTTGGACCTGAGTTATCTTCAGTCCAGGCTGAAGGTTGTGATACATGAGCCGAGTGGGGAATCTGAGCAGCCATGGAAAAATAGGAGCATGTTCATGAAAGCCTTCACTGCCTGCAGCAGAACCTGATGTATTGTTGGTTGTCAGTTGGACATGATGAGACTGCTGAATCCTGGAAACACAGCCTCAATGGCATAGAGGCAGCAAGGTTTATTTACTTATTTGCTTGCTTATGTGTGTGTCAGAGAAAGTGGTCCATTAGTCTGGGACTTGTCTCTGTTTATGTTGGGATGAAACTCCTCATGGCGCCATTTTGCTATTTACGCAACAAACTGCATTTGGTCATGATTGTATTCTTGCTGACATGGCATGGAGACTGACGCACAGGAAAATCAGGTCTACGTGCCGCTGCTCCACTTATTTTCCTCAGTCTTCTTTGGACAGCAAACATGTTCGGCCAGCTCTCCAAAGCAGAGTCAGAGTGTTTGAGCTGTTTTTCCCTGAAGGGTCAGTGGAGACGAATCCAGTAAGGTTGATGTCACTGTCACAGCTCCAACCTCCTTCTAGGTGTAAACCTGTGTGAATGTCGCAGTTTTCAGAGTGATTGACAGGTCCATGATGTAAGCAGCACCTCTTACATTTGCTTGGAGAGCTCAGAGGATTATCTGCCAAGACAGTGTCATTTATTTACAAAGCTCACTCTCAATACAGGCTGTAGGTTCTAACAAAATGTGACAAAGCTGCAAAAGCCCTGTTTTACACTTTCCATCCCTCTGCTCTCACAGCATCTTGGTTTGTGGAGACACATCAACAAACACACACCTAATTTCTACTCCATCTCAAAAGAAAAAAGTCTCATTTTTCTGGACCTTTAAACAGACATATATCAAATAATGTTCAGGTAATAAAGCAGGTCGCACACCATTTGTTTAGCCTTAGTTACTATGACGATGTTGCAGTTCAGTGTGTATTTGAGAACGCGTATGCCCAGTGTTGCTGAGTCACGCTGGGGCTGCCGTCCATGAGTCGGGCTGCCGTCCATGAGTCAGGCGCCAATCAATAACAACGTGCCACTGAAACCACCAAGTCCACTCCACCCTGGCCTTTCTGTGCAAGCCCGTCACAGTTTGGCAGAAAAGCATAAAGACAGAAAAAACTAAACAAAGAAAAGAAATGACCTGCTCTCTCAGGCGAGTGACAGCTCTCAGACTTTTGGCAAAGAAACCAGATAAGGCAAAAAAGTGAATTACCTAAAAAAACACACCATCTAACAGATTTTTGGTGCTGCTCTTTTTTTTTTTTTTTTTTTTTTGTTAAAACCTCTGTCCTCCCTCCTCTGCATAAGAACAAATGTGCGGCATCGAAGGAAACAAAGTGGGTCTGATTCTGGTTTGAAGGCAGAGGAAATCAAAATGGAGCAATAACAGGGCACAGGCAGCCAGCACTCCCTGGCCCCACAACTCAAACCACATAAAATTGTCCCAGGGCTTTACAGTAGGAGATGTTTGACATGCCTGCTCCCCACCCAAATTCACACACCTCCAGACAGTTGCATAAACACTCATGCATGCACACAGGGGAACGTACACACCGATGCAGAGATTGCATGCATGTCCCGCCTCAATAGTAGCTGCAGAGTCAAACAAATTGCTAAGGTCTGTACAAACAAGAACAATGTGTAGTAGGATTTGTTTAACCATGCACACAGACGCATGCACACACACACACTTCTCTCTCTTTTCCTCTTAAGTTACCTTTATTTATTCAGAAAAAAAGTGGATCAGCCAAAACCTTGTAGGTTTGTATTAAACATGGAATACTGCATGTAATTCTATTTTTTTCTCTGACATTTCCTAATCATGTATAATTCTTTTGACCAGTCACGGAGCAAAGCGCTCCATCAAACTTTATTTAGATGTTTCAAATTTAAACCTGCAAAAGCATTGCTGCTCTGCTCTGATTACTAAAAATAAACAGCGGCTCAGAAAAAGTCTGACTCATTCATCATTGCATCATACTGACGGCGTTTGAAGTTTGGAGGTTTATGCATGTAAATGAGAATGTCAGGGGTTTTTCCTCTGCATTACACAGCTTTTTAAGTGGATCTGGTGCTGTAATGTCTTTCTGGGTTGTATAAAATATTAGTAAGATGGAAGAAAGACTGACGAGCTTTTAGTTACCTGGAAACCTGGTACACACCTTTAGAGTGAATCTGCTTGTAGCAACTCATAGGCTATGTTCACACTGCAGGTCATTTCCGATTTTTTAACCATGTGTGACACATATCTGATTTTTCCATGTAGCCTAAGTGTGAACAGTGCAATTCAGATTTTTTTCAAATCCAACCCAGGCCTCTTTTGTATGTGGATATAAATCGGATATGTATCCGATGTGACTGAAGTATGAATGCTCAGGTCCAATCATCCAAACTACACGTTATCAATATGCGACAAACGTCACTATTGTTCAACAACACAAACAGCAATGGTGGATGAGGTATTGGAGAACAGCAAACACATTGCATCACGTCCTGCTTTGTGCACATGTGGGTCACTTCACAGACACATTCTGTTCAAATTAGATGCCGCATTCGTTGTTGAAATGTGAACAACCAGACAAAAAGATCGGACTTAACAAAAAATCTGAATTGTGCATCATAACCTGCAGTGTGAACATAGCCCTAATGTAATAACAGCTCATAGTGTAATAACGTATGATGTAAAAAAATCTTGAGCCCATAGCATAATATCTTTGTGCATGATGTTATAATGTAATAACTTATTACTTTATTAGCCTTACTAAAGCTGCTCATAATGTAATAACAGCTGGTAATGTAATAATGGCCTAAACTGTCAGAAAAAAATTGCATAATCATATTTATCTCTCAAATAAAGTGCAAATGAAGCAGAGGTTATTAGTTTCAGCACATTAATAAACAAGATTTGTGAAACTGAGTAGCCTTTTATTTAATAGTAACTGTATTGTTACATTTTATTGATGTATAAAGTTAAGTCAATAGGTGGCATCGATAAGAGTTGTTTTGGGCCTTTGAGAACACCGTACTCACCACTGTTGTCTGACTAATGCAGGTCAGCAGCACTTTTTGTGACCTCCAAAGTTCAACTAGAAAATTCCCTCTGGAAAATTTTAAAAGGGCCTAGCTGCTATTTCTTTTGTTTAATTTTAATGTTTATGTACACAAATTAATAGATTAAATTTCAAGAGTATTTCACAAACTGCAAGTTTTAGCACCATAAACCTTGAATATAAACCCACTACAGAAAGAGCCGGTCTAAACTGTATTATAGTCATTATAAATACCAAACACTGTCCATATTCTTGTGGTGCTATCTTCATGTGACATCACACTCAGGGTAGGAAACCAATACATTATTATCTAACATTAGCATTGGGCCACTTTCTTGTCAACATTAACATTTGAAAATTATGATTTGAGTGCTGCACGGCCTGATGTCAGTTTTGGGACATTCTGCCTTTTACTTTGTCAACCACATTATTACCCAATTGAAAGATGAGTAACACCTGTGGTCTTAGCTTTATTTTTAGAAGCCTTGATGTTGGAGCAGGATGAGAAATCTCAACTGTGTATGAACTGTGTTCTTCAAAGAAATCAACAAATAAAAGTCACAGGACTCAGAAAGAATGCCGCAGCAGAAAGAATAACAGGCTAGTTTCTCAGATGTCCACAGTATTGTACTTTGTATTGTACTGTGGCCTTAAAATATGATAATATGACAATATTTATAGAAAAATTGAAAATCAAATGACATAATCAAACAGGAAAAGCAAGACCAGAATGGAGTAGCACATTACTTCATAAACTTCACAAATAAACAAATTAACTGACTGTTATCCATTTCTAATATTTACATTCTTGTGTGTGAATTCTTGTAGATTGTAGACAGTGAACTGAAGGAAAACTGTTAAAGAGTAAAATATGCAACTGATTAGTAACCCGGAGAAACACGCGCTCTTACAAGTGAGCAAGTGTGAGTTTTGAAAGTAATACTACAGCTAGCTCACAGGCAGCTGATGCTTCTGCATCTCTCCTCTGCTTTATGGCAGCCAGCCTACAGGACCAAGAAGTCAGGGTGTAACTGTATGTTTGAATTTTTTTTAACACAATATTAACATTTTATTTTCTATGACGTCAGTTAATGTCAATATCAGTATAATGTGACAGCTCTACTTTGAACATGCAGGGGAGACCTGGGCTTGTTTTCACATTGGTAAATTTGTCACATTGCAATTATCTTTGCCACCAGAGGACGCAACTAAAAAGTGGAATACTAGTTTTCTTCCTTTACATGGTCAGGGGTCTTGTCCTGTCTGAGAAGAGGAGAGCACATTGTGAGTTGAGATGAGTGCCATTTTGCACAACCCAGAGTAAAAAAAACAACAACAACAAAGCAGCTAGCAGTAATACATTGACTTGTTAGTGGAGAGATTAAGGCATCCTGTCATACCTCAGTCATTGTTCTGTTTTAAGCTAGCTTTAAGCGGGAGCTGGAATTAGCAAACATGGTAGTTTGGGACAACATGTCTCAGTCATTTTGAGGTTAGTTGTCACATGTTTAAAAGGGATTAAAATTAACACAGAGTCTGCTTATCAGCAGTTGTCATATTGAAATTTTCACTTTATTTTTACAGTAAAAAGAGGAGAGGAGAAAGTGAAAAGACATGGTCAGGAATTACTAAAGAAAAACAGAACATGGCAGTGCAGTGCCTGATGTGATGCTAAGGATAGTCAGGCAGGTGACCCTAGCTAAGAAATCAATGTGGAGTTCAATAAAGGACTTAGATGTCAACTGCCATACCTTGGCTCAGTACTGCAAAACATTCACCCCAGCCAAAATACAGAGTCAGACAGATCTCTAAACTCCAGGGAATGTTGCACAATACTTTATATTGATGTTTGTTTAATGGCTATGTTCAATGACTTTTTCTATCTCAATGATAAACATTTTCAGTGCCTGACTTTAACGTTCACTTTCATGTAAAAAAAAAAAAAGAGAGAACAACAATGATTTTGTCCTTGTGTTATTAGCTGTAAAATCCACTGTGACATCTTACTTCATGTGGTGAGACAACTTACCCAATGGTGGGGCAGCATGTCACATGTTCACACTCTCTGTTTGATTGCTTATAACTCTGCACTAACACATGATATAAAAAAGACATGAATACAAAATATATACCTGAGACTTTCATCTGGTACACATTTTGTTTATATATGATGTATTGATTCCAAGAAATATATGAGTGTAAAAAGTGAAACAACAAGCCCTGGTCTACCCTACTTTTTTGGTTAGTTGATGATGTAAATAAAGACACCAACATTAACATTAGCACTTCCAAAGAATGTATCTATGAAATTATCAACAATATAGTTGTGCAAACATGTCTGTGATTTTGGTGGATGAGGAGGTGTCTGAATACAAATGTTAATGCTGTGCTGGGATGTAATGGGCTGTCAAATATATTTCATAACTAAAAATATGACCTGATCTCTCTTCTGATTCTCATAACTTCAGCCTAAAACATACAGGATCTGTATTGAGCACAGTCCGTCAGCGTTGTGTATCACACAGCAAATAGGTTCCCATTCTAATCAATGCAGCATTATACACAGGACGCGTATCAGCTCCATCGCAGCTCAGAATCAGTAGCATGTTGAGTGCGGCTTTGCTAAACATATACACAGAGTCTATTTTTGCTGCTCTGTGCTTCCAATACCCATCAATCTACACAGAGAAGATTATTCTAGACAGGAAGTGAAGCACGAAAACCATGCATGTCACCTGGTAGTTTCAAATAAAACACCATATGCGGACTCCCAACAGTGTATCAGATCGTGTAGATGAGAAAGACTTCCTGGTTATGGATTTATAAGTAACACAGAACAATCTGATGGTCAGTTCCTGATCCATGTGGACCCCAACAGGACTTTTAACTGCAAACTCTGTCTGAAGCATAGACTGTATAAACTATGGACAACCTGGTTCCGCCTCCCGCCGATATACAGATTTGAAGCCAAAAAGCTCTTGGTATTTCCGGGATTTTTCTTCATTTTTCTCGAAACCAAGTTTGCACAGTAGCGTTGTACGCATTCGGCGGGAGAGTTGCCGAGAGTCAGTGTGATGACGCTTGGCTCAAACAGCGTATTCCCCTGGTAAACTACCCAATCCTTGAACCCCAATAGGCTGTATCAGGTGTCAATCATAGAAAACATGAACCCCCTAATATCTTTTAAAAATAGAGCTGCACAGAAAAAAGAGGGCTTGAGCACAAACCAGTCTGACAGTAACTACATGTCAACACCCCAGCAGGGGGGGAGAAATAATTATGTTCTGTGTTATAAATTTCTAAAGTTTGTCCACAGCCCCATAAGCTTTGCTGGCGGAGGCGTGATTTATGACCTATACTGCAGCCCATCAACAGAGGGTGCTGTTCTCGGAGTGGCCTCACCCAGCAAGGAGGCAGACAGCATCCATTCTGTATACAGTCTATGGTCTGAAGGTAACAGCACAACATAAAGGAACATAGTTTACTTAATAAAACATGAGTAAACCTGCAAAACCAAAACTGTAAAATCATGTTGCTTTTTCACATGTCGTAGAGGCTCAATGGTCACTGAATTATATCCAAATTAGCATGAAATAGACCACAGAAAGGCAAAACAACCTGTTGTGAACATGTTGTTTCCTCTATACTGAGCCCAGCTGACCAGGGCTGCACTACGTTGCTGCTATGCAACAAATACGCATCCTATGTGCGATAGACAGCACTGCTCTACCGAGCAGATAAGCGACACTGACGGAATCCGCTTAATACGGATCCTGTATGTTTTCAGCTTTATCGTTGCTTGTATTGCTGCTTATCAATTGGTGAGTGGCAAAATGACCACAACAAGTCAGATTATTAGGGTTTATATGACTTAAAACCTGGAACATTGTGACAATACATGTTAAGGATACACAAGCTTTCCACTCTGAGTGTAAGGTCACAAAAAACGGGATCTACCAGCACTTTGCAGCAAGTATTACAGGCAGAGAACAACATCTTGCTAACAGGCAGAAATCTCGCCTCTGGTTCAACATCAGACTATGTTTTTAAAAAGTCTTCTCTATCGTTATACTGACTGTAAGGCGTGAAAATCAAAGCTGTGGTTAATTGTAGGTTATATATCAAGCTGGCAGCCACATGCCAAATCTTCAGATACATGTCTGAAGGTATAAAATTAAAAGCATTTATTTTCTCATCCAGAACAGATACTGTAGATCTCAGACTCCTCTTTAGCATGGGTGGGCAGATAAATTAATTAGCATCATTAGGCTCCTGACAGTGAAATGAGCCTCATTAAAGAGAATTAGATGAAATACTAACCAGCCAGCTCAGGCGAGCAGAGGAGTAAGGCTGGGGTGTGTGTGAGAGAGAGAGAGGAATAAAGACAGAGAAGCATGAAAACATCCCTGGGCAGAATACAAAGCTTCACTGGGATGTGTTACTTAGTGGACTTAACTGAATTATTGTTGTGTTGTTCAAATAACAGAGGACACAGAGCTGATTCAATAAGCCTGTGTCATTAGAGCTGCTGGCCCTCTGCTGTGACTCCCCATGGGGGTTTTGCCCCCTCTTGTGGAGCTGAGTTAAACTGGTTCATTCGACAGGTTGGAGGAATTTCAGAAGAGTTTCCACTGTCAAATCTCAGTCCTTTTCTACAGAGCATCAGGTTAATCTTTGCATTCGGAGAGTATCAGATTATTCTTACAATCTCAGTGCAGGACCCTGTCTCAGAGCAGAGATATAAAGAGCTAAGACACTTCCTCCTGAGTCACTGCTATCCTCTCCTCTTCCTCACTAAAGATCAAACCCCTCTACAGTACGTGTTTCTCCTCTGGAAAGAGGAAAGAGGAATTTTAATTGATAAACCTCAAACAGAGAGAGTTGGACAAAATCCTTTCGCTTCGCCTGTACTGTAACACATAATTTACATTTACCTCATGCACATGACCCTCTGTAATAGGAGGTTTTCAGTCACGTGATCCTGACTTCGTGCGACAACCAAATGGAGGGCAGGAAGCGACCGACTGCAATGGAGGAGATGTGGGAAAGCTCGTATTGCGCCGGTTTAGATGCGTGCCGTTATTTAGCCTTAGATTGAGTTTACCACCCGCTTTGGGCTGCATTCCCAAACAACCCGACTCCGAGAAGACCGGACCCCGCCGCTACCGGCCTCACACTGTCCACGGGAATCAGAGCTGGGGTCTTCCTTCTTCGCTAGCCGCTACTGAGGGAATCCTGGTTAGTTTCTTTTCCTCCGCTTAGTAATATGCTTAAATTAAGCGGGTCGTCTCGTCTGATCTGAGGTCGTAGTCGGAGGATGGGGGTCGGGGAGCGGGGATAGGGGGCCGAAACGAACCCCTTTTTCCCCGTCCACCCCCTCCGGAGCTCTGGGGCGCTCCTGGCGCGTCCGGCCACTCTGCAACCCCCTCCCTACACAGTCTGACACGACTCAACTTCGAAATGAAAGAATTTAACTACGGGTTAAAAATGAGTCATTACCTTTGACAAAGTGGTCACTGCACACATGGGCATTATCCGACGCAGCTCCTCCAGACCGTATGCCAGTGGTTCTCAAATCCAGTCCTTGAGCCCCACTGTCACTTTGGATGTTTTCCTGCTCCAACACACCTGATTCAAATGATCAGCTCGTTATCAAGCTCTGAAATGGCTTAATAATGAGCTGGTCATTTGAATCAGGTGTGTTGAAGTAGGGAAACATCCAAAACATTCAGGACAGGGGGCTCGAGGACTGAACTGAGAACCACTGCCATAGGCGGAAATTCAAAAGCCATTTTTTCCAGCGTTTTTTAGTCAGCTTCTTATATCTTTTCCCTTTGTGTAACACTACTCTGGGCACACGCAAAAAGCTCTTCTTTTTTTCCCTGTTCGATCGATTCGAGCAGCCGTAAACCGAGCAAAACATTGGCATGTTGCATGACTCTATAGCAGCAACTCACTTCCTGTCCTCCATCTGTATTGCGCGCGTGCCGTGTAACACGGAAGTGACGTCAAGTAAAAACCTCCTATATAATGACATGTATAATTTTTCCACAACTACTCTTCACTCCTCCGCACTCTTCAGTATAGCCCTTTTGCACGACTGTCTTTTATGAGTTAAATGTCTAGTTCTTGATTGTACTTGCTTTTTAATTTTATATTATTCTTTTTTTTTTTTTTTGTTTATTTGTTTGTGTGTGTGTGGGGGGGAGTTTATGTCTTATGTTTGTACATAAAGGGAGAAGTTGACTGGAGTCAGATTCTTTGTGTGTGTACGCATACTTGGTCAATAAAGCAGATTCTGATTCCAAAGAGAGTACGGCATCCTTACTGGGATGTAAAGATAAAAAATTTTTAAAAAACGGAGATGAGAAATGTTTGGAAAGAATTAGAGTAAAAAAAAAAGTTGTTTATAGCCAGTGCTGTCATGAAAGAAGGTTTACTCACAAACAGATGTGTGAGAGTTTAGGATTCATCTCAGGAGAGGATACAAGACTGAGCCAATATTGAGCAAAAAAGGCCACCTTAACATTTTCTTCATTTATTCTGTCTCCTGTTCACGCCTACGTAACAGTAACTTTAACTTTGAAAATCTTGTCATGGTTTGGAGCCCTGCAAATTTGACATGATTTAACTACATCCTGAGAAGTACCAAGCAACAGCCTTTGGTAATCAGAAATGGAGCAGATGGTACAAAAAAAAGTCTTATCACTTTTTTTTCCCCTTATGCACTAAAATATCTAAAATGTAAAAAAATAAATGGAATGTATAGCTGATAACTGCAGCGTAATTGAAATGCCTTCTGCCAAAAAGGATTCAATTCATCTTTGACTTCAAAATTTGACACACAATTACCCATAATGACAAAGGGGAAAAGGTTTGTCTGAGACTTTTGCAAATTCATTAAAAATAAAAAACAAAAACATAACAAAAAATATCACATATATAACAATGCTGTGAAAACTTTCCAGATGTGCTGTATGTCAAGCATGTCCTCTTTCACTGTATAAAACTATTTCCATTTTTTTTCTTATTTAACTTATCGTTTTTCTTAAATTCTTATCATTTTATGTGCACTTTGTTTACCTGTGTTTCTCCTTTGTTTGCTCACTGCAAATATCCCCACCATGGGATAAATAAAGGTTTATGTTCTCCTATCTTGTACCAACCACACCTGCAGTATATCTACAATGATGTGCATTGCAGAAATGTTGATTAATGTGCACTGTCATAATCAAATAAATAAGTATAATCAATAGTTTCTAGGTGAAAATTATGTTCAATCTGTGTCACAAGCCACATGATAGTTCTCCGAATTGAACAACAACCCACCGTATTCTTCTGCATATGGATTTTCCATACACATCTGTATTTATGTAAATAGATAAACTTCTCTTTGCTCAGTGCCAATGTGTAATACAGGGATGTTAACTAAGAGACTCTCACAAGGCTGTTGAACCTGAGAAAGTGACCAGTGCCATAGGAGGCCAAGACTACTTGAAGTGGAGGTGCTTGAGCAGCAAAATTAGACCACAGAGCAATGGAAGATGATGGAGGAGTGAATTCAAATCCCTGTCCAACCAAGAATCTGTGAGATGGAGCTGCTTGACAACAAAGTCCAATCTATGGAGGCCCCACCTCTGAACTTGCACACACCTCTCTGCCAGGTACCACAGCACACCTCTACCTCCACAAGTCCATGTCTAGGGAGGTCAGGGCTGGTTTGGTCCTGAACTGACAAAAAGAGGTGTTTTGCAGTGTGTATAGTCACAGTGTTAATCCGTTAAGTTGTTTGTTAAAAAAAAAAAAAAATAGAGCACATAACAAGGCAGTTCCTTCCAGAACTAGTTTGAACTGGAGGCTCTCCCTGCAGAAACAGAGCTTCAGGTTTTGGTGTTTGCATAGACGCACATTCCAGCCAAAAGACAAAGTGGTTTGCGTTGAGAATTAAAAATCAAAGTTGCTGAACTGTTTCAAACCCTAATCCTAAATGCGAGCATCACCTTCCTCATTTCATTATGAATATAGTCAACCTGAGAGCTCCCAGTCATTCGTCATCATCCCCCTGCTCTCTCAGTCATTTGGCTGGTGAACAGTGGAACACACTCCGTCACATAGGGCCTTGTAATTTTGCAGAAGGCCATAATTATTTCTGATAATTGGTGGCTGTTTTAAGAAAATCTGCTGGACTATCAGTCACCTAAATGAGGCGATGGAGAGGCCTGGTCTCACGCTCTCATGTCTGAGCACAAGTAATGGATAATGCTGGCCGTGTGTTTGTAAGGTTCCCTGCAGTGCTGTTAGGGTCTTGCAGCTTTAACCCGGCAAGCTTCCCAGGTGGTCGGCCAAAAGCAATGGCACGACCTCCTGAGGAAGCAGATGACTCAGTGCATGAGTGTTTTTTCTGTGCACTAACTGCATTCATTTTGCTCTAAACACACTTCAAGCCCCATTCAGTTAAAACTACGCTTGAGCACATGAGAGTGGAAAGTAATGTCTGCTGTTACTACTGCTACTACACTCACAGGAACTGACTGATAGCAGTTTTTGAGAAGCTGGCATCACTAATCAATAAATGAATCAAAAATGTGAAAAAAATCCTAAAGACTTATAACTCTGCTTTCAAAACCAGACCTCTGGGTTTGTCTGAGGTAAATGAATAACAAAAAGAATAACTCTATTAATCCCCGAAGGGAAATTCAATTGTCCGTCGTCTCATCTGTCATGTCTCTAAAAGTCATCTACTATTTACAGAAGAGTTGTGAAGTAGAGAGTTGTGAAGAACCAGTTTGAGCCATAAGAGACCAGACTAACCCCTCAGTTCCTTCCAACAATCAGGAAACTTGTCAGCAAACATTTTTCTCATATTACCATTTTTAATCTCCAGTTTATACTAGCTTTTCTTTTTTTTCTTTTTACTCAAAATTTAGTCACATTTTTAACCATAACAAAAACAAGACATACAGTCAAACAGAGGGAGAGAAAAAAACATAGTGCCAGTCAGAGAAAAAAAAAGGCAATGTAGCCTCTATTAGAATTGTCCATTTTTTTAAAGTGCAGTGAAGAGATTTATATTTGTTCCATTTTCCCCACTTCTTGGTGTTTTTTTCTTGTTGGAGTCATCGAGCATTTTAAAAATGTCTCCATATCATATAGTTCTTGCTCTGTGTCCAGACAGTTTTTTTCTGATTGGAATGGTTCTCCTTACACCAGTCACTTGTAATGGCCTTCTTTGATGCTGCAATTAGTATTTCAACCAACTATCTGTCTTTCATTTGTTTCCCTGCATTAGATTACCCAGGTATGTTACCACAAAATTCATGGGAAGCTCGTATCCTAATATTGTTCTGATTCCTTTGCCTAACTTTTCCTAGTATTTAGTTATTTTCTTACAGCACAAAAGGATGTGGGTGTGTTCAACATCCTGCTTTCCACAATTTCTCCAGCAAGGCTGTGAGACCTGCAGAACTCTTTTCTTCATACTTGGAGTGGCAAAGAATCTAACAATGTTCTCCAAAAGAATTAATCTCCAGTGTCTTATACTAGCTTTTCAAAGCTGTGACCACTGCTTTAATCAGGTTCAAAAAGTGTCTTGTACCAATCGCATCATTTATTTATCTGAGATGTGTCATACATTTAGAGAGACCATTCACAGCAGTTACACAGCTAAGTACTGGTTAATATGATTTTAGTGGCACCAAACCGGAAACTGTCTTCTTAAGTACAAATAGCAAAAGAAAAACAACAAAAAAACCAAACATGAAATTATGGTAACCATGGTGTATAGACACTTGCAGACCAGCTGCGTAGTGTGACATAAAAAAGGACCTTTCGTACTCTGAAGATTAAACAATTTCTAAGTCAAATTAACTGAAGGTCAGATGGCTTAATTTTCTCCATCTGCAACCTGTTACAATAAACAGAGGACTGAAGCAAAACATGCCTAGATTAGCTAGTACCAGTTTGGGGCAGCAGTTATTGAATATTTAAGTATTTCATTGAATATTGTTGCAGTAGATAAGTATGAATTTTTGCCTTTTTTGCTGGAACACTACAAATTTCTGTGTGTGTGCGTGCGTGTGTGTGATATTTACTTAGTACTCATTGTAGAATTATGCAGACAGTTGTTGTGACTGTAGATAGCAAAGACAGAGTGAGTAAATGTTAATGATAATCAGGCCACCTCTACCCATGTCAGTGCAATATCGCAGCACAGAGGAAACAGTCAATTTTGCACAATTACAGCTACATTTCTCAGCGGATTTTTTAGATAATAAGAGGAAAACTTAAACAAACTTCAACTTCTGTCTCAGAGAGACATTAAAAGGGTGACTCCTGGACTGGCAGGAGGAGGATTAATGGTCAGAGTAATTTAGAGAGTAATTTAGGCATGTGAAAGCACACTGCATGTCCACAATACTAATTGGCTTTGGTATCCCTCGAGCTGATCAGGATGAAATTTACAGCAAATGTTTATCACAATGAGAGACCAGTACAACCCTGCTGCTTGTGCTGGCTTAAGGAAAAAAAAAAAATATATATATATATATATATATATATATACACTACAGGTCAAAAGTTTGGAAGCAAGGCCATTACAGGCCAAACAGTTGGGAGTAACTTCCAGTTTTTGTTCACAATGCTTTTTCTTTTTTAAATCCAGCATGAGTTTTATGTATTTTGGGATGTATTTACTCCATGATCAGATGTTGTTTTCATGGAAATGCACCATTTTACTCCATTTACCTTTAGATATACATTGATGTTAACAGACCATTGCTAAGTATATGTCAGCAAAACATAATACAGGCTTAGTTTTAGGGTTGAAAACATTTGCAAGAGTCACAACTTCAGTGCAAAAGCAAAAAAACTAATCAGTTGGATTATTTACCTCAACTTTTTGGCTTTTGAGAGTCTGCATACAAAAATCCTAATAAATCTCAACTGCGTTCAAACTACCGCAAAAATGGCTAGAAAGAAGCAACTGAGAAAAGAAACAAAAGTACTGATTTGTACATTGAGGAAAGAAGCATACACAGAAAGAGAAATTGCAAAACGCCTGAAGGTGTTTAACAAAGGAGTCCACTACACTCTGAAGAGACTAGAGGAACCTGGAAGTTATGATGGTAGAAAAAGACCAAGACGAAAGAGAGTTACTACAAAAGCAGAGGATAAACATAGCATTGTCACTAGTAAGAGAGATCAGCAAAAGACAGCACCAAAAATAAGGTGGGAAATCAACATGACAAGGTCAAAACCCATATCTCTGACAACCATGAAATGACGTTTGAGAAAGGCTGGTCTGAAGGGTTGTGTTTGCAAAAAAAACACTACTTCGTCCACAGAACAAGAAAAAGAGATATGAGTGGGCAAAAGCTCACAAAAATTGGACTTATGATGACTAGAAACAACTTTGCACTGTTTGGTTAAAAACGCAGAGTTTATGTCCGCAGACAAACTGGTGAACGTCTGAAAGCACCATGTGTTACACCCACAATTCAGCATGGAGGTGGTAGTTCCATGGTATGGGGATGTTTTGCAGGTGATGGAGTAGGAGATTTGTTTGAAGAAAAGGGTATCATGAAGAAGGAACAGTACCACTCCATCCTCCAGCACCATGCTGTTCCATCTGGACATAGACTTGTGGCTCATAATGACCCTAAACACTCTGCCAAGCTCTGTCAGGGTTACCTAGAAAAAAAGAAGAGGAAGGTGTTCTTCAAAAGATGGTTTAGCCCCCTCAGTCTCCAGACCTTTCTCAATTGAGCTTGTGCGGGATGAATTGAATCGATCGGTCAGAAAAATGCATCCCACAAATCAGCAGTCTCTTTTAAATGAACTTTAGAAAGCTTGGAATGCAATCCCTGGAATATACCTTAAAAAACTTGTGGAACAAATGCCTGGTATATGCCAAGCTGTTGTTAAAGCCAGGGGAGGTTACTTTAAAGAAAGCAAAGTCTAAGCAACAATAACTCAAATACCTAATAATTATAGTCAAAATGTCTTCTGAGAAGTTACTCTTCACATAATAGTCATGTTTATTGTATTGCAAATTATATTATCTGTACACAGTTTACAAAACACAGTGTTCTAGGAAGTCTGGATTTAAACCAAGCTTTGGGGAAAATATATATTGCAACACAGCCTTTTTTTGATCAAGTTAGTTGAGTTATTTGAGGTATTTTTTTCAGCTCTACACTAGTTAACTCCCTGACAGCATAATGTCTGTAATCTGGACTCCATAGAATTTATGCTGTGCTGCAGATTGGCATCAATAGAAATGCAAAGGTAAGTATATTGTACTTCTTAGTGGCCTGACAGCACAGAGACTGTTATATAAAGTATTTCATCATCTTCTGAGTTGGGACAGCTCAGGACAAACTACCATCAACCACTGGTCTGCAGTCAAAGCCGTGCTGTTGGTCAAATACATAAAAGCTATGGAAAATCTTACTCTGACCCTACTCCCTGCCAATAAAATGCTATCTCACCTTGCAACAGTCAGGGCCTGATGGAAACTATCATTTCAGTTGTCAGCACCTCCTCAGCTGCTTCTCTTGGCTGTGACTGTGTCCCTGTATGACTTCCTTATTAAGAGTGTCTCTCTCTCCCTAAACGACAGCGGCGGCAGTGGCTGGAAGACAAGGTCTGCCGCCACATGTGGAACATCACAGTCACCGTTCAGTAGTCAGCCATGGAGCCAGAGAGTCGCTGTCTTCTGCTCCCACAGGAATCAAACTTTGAGTGGAGAACTGGGATCTCACTGTGAGGGCCATGACTTCATGTTTTGCTCACGTCCTCCTCCTTCTTCTTCTCCTCCTCTTTATTCTGGTTCTCATTGACTCTGTAGCATGACAACATCATTCTTCCTCTCTCTTGAGTATACGTGCACAGGAAGGCCGGCTTTTGGCCAATCTCCAGCTCAGGTCTTACATGGATTTAGTTATTTAAATGCATTTTCAATACCCTGGAGAACAAAACTGACCCTGCTGCCACAAATAAATGTATTTCAGATACAACAGCCAGCCAGCCAATGAGTTTGAAAAAGAGGCATCTGTCACCAACTATCTGAAACTGAGCAGGAGGTTACCACAGGGGAGGTTCCTGGAAGCGAGTCCTGCCTGGCCACTGTGAAACTGATTCATTTATTTTGCTCATATAAGAATATTGTAGTCACAAAGAGGTCACTTTTGCTTTGTTCAGACTGCAGGAAAATTAAATTTGTTGCTAAAATCAGATCTGTTGGGCAGACTGTTTGCAATTATTTTCAAGTACACAGATCACAAGTGTTTAGCCAAACATCACCAAGTCATCTTCATGGTTTGCTTTGGTGATGGCGTCAGTAACTGAAAGTCCTCCTTAACATATCGCCATTCCCTTCTTTCATATTCACAACATTACTCATCACAAGGAGCAATATTCCCATTGTTTGTAATTACACTGTAATACCAGGACAATAGGATTAGCCTTTATTTGTCCCGAAGAAAGGTTCTTGAACAGTGTAAAAGCATTACCTCCCCTTATCAGCTAAATCCATGTCTGCATATACATGTGCTCTAAATTTGTTTGTCTTCGAACCTCTGTGTTTGCATGAGACTGTGTTTGTTTGTGTATTACTGAACTCTCTGTCTTACATTATCTTTCTGAATTCTGCTTAGACGGTGCAAAAGAATGTCACAGTATATACCCTGCACAATGACAACTATCGATATTTGCCAAGATCACAAAGTCTGCCACGATTTGATTTTGATTCAATTTGATTTAGAGGCCTGCAATCTATATCAGACAATATTGTGAAACATTTTACTACAATCTGTTACGCTTTACAAAGGAAAAAAAACAACAAAAAACAACATTGATTTGTTTTGAGAATTTTGTTACCAAAAGGCATTTACTTGAAAAACATTTTTCAACGAAGTGAACAAATACTTTTATTTCACTTTAAGGCGCTTCAGTTTTTAGTTTATAAATGCACAGTACTTATCCAGCATTCATCATTAAGAGTCTCTGGTAACAGTTTAAGTACTAACATTACAAGGAACATTGGTGTTATACCAGTATAAAGTTACATGGTCCAGTTAATTTGCTGTGCTGTTTACCTAACCCTGAAACAGAAACAGTTTCTGTGATGTAAATTCCTACATACTGTCTCTTGCCACAGCTTTGTTTGCATATCGCATGTGCCCTGTCTTCTGATCTGTCTTTTCTCTGGAATCCAAATTACTTACGAGAGGCAATTTAATGTCTTCATTATCTCTTTCTCTGCTGCTAGCCATTACCTGTTATCTGCATAGACATTATATAGAGTAGATGATACATTGTCTGCTGGGGCGCATGCAATACGGCCGCCATCTGGGTACAGTCATCCTACCCATTGACATAATTACCCTGCATCCCTATTTAGTAGTTAGTTTAGATTTGAATTAATAACTACTGTATATGTGTGTGTATATATATATATATATATATATATATATATATATTTATACATATATAAGTTTTATATACATACATATATATGTAACTCGGTAAGAGCAACATTTAACCACTGTACTCAAGTTCAACTCAAGGAGCAAGGGAGTGGTCTGTAAAATAAGTAAACTCAAACATTTGGGGTCACATGATCATCTACACGTAAAGATGGCATTTTAGTGAGATTAGCGTACCAGAACAGAGAGTCTTTATTCTAAAACAGTTCAAAACAGGCAAGTATTTGATAAGAATATATTGGACTGCACTACCAAAGGGGATGTCTAACAGTCTGGCAACAGGACAAAGAAAGAAAATGAAGGAATTAAAGAATACAGAGATGAGCGCAGTGGAGACGCACCTGTCTGACATAGACGCTGATGAGGACGCTCCAGCATGGGCCAAAAGATTGGTAAAAGCTTTCGAAAGCCATCAAACCTCAATAGATACCAAACTTGGTGAGACCAACTTTTCAATCAAAACCCTCTCCAAAGACTTTAAGGCAGTAAAAAACAAAGTCGCCAATGCGGAACAGCGCATCAACAGTTTAGAGGAGGATTTTGAAAAGGAGAATACTCTGGTTAAAGAACTATCTAAGAAAGTTTCATCACTGTGCCAGCGTGTTGATGACCTTGAATCACGCAGTAGGAGAAATAAAATCAGAATAATAGGCCTGAGAGAAGGAGGTGAAGCAGATGATCTGATGGGGATGCTGGGCCATGTATTTCAACTTGTTCCGGGAAAGAGCAAACCGGTACCTGAAGTGGACCGGGCCCACCAAGCTTTTCGGCTGCAGCCGGACCAAGGGCACCCACCTCGCAACAAATACCCTAAATCTTGAAAAAATATCTTGCATTTGAGACAAATCAAACAAAATCGAACATGAGGAGAGGTAGTTAGTCAATCAGTCAGTCAGTCAGTCAGTCTGTAAACCAACCCGTCTGTCAGTCAGCAAGCCAGTCAGTCAGTCAGTTAGTCAGCCAGTCAGTCAGTTAGTCAGCCAGCCAGTCAGTCAGTCAGTCAGCCAGCCAGTCAGGTGAGGTAGAAATTCACAAAGGCACAGTCACAATTCTCTCTGGTCTTACTTAAACAAAAATCAATGAATAGTGCAAACTTAATAATAACAATATCCAACAACAAAATGACAATCACTTTATCTAAACAAACACAAATATACAGTACATCCCTAATGCTAGTAAACTTAACTTCTTAAAACTCTGCAAATAAACACAGAAAAATCCCTTGAGATTAAGAGGACCTCATCTTTCCAACATACTTCAGGTCTTTCTGCTCATCTTCAAACAAAAATGAATGAATAAAGTGCAAACTGTTCACTTTTTGCAAAAGAAATACCCTACAGTTAAGTCAGTCTGTAAACCAAACATTCAGTAAGTCAGTCTGCAGTGCCAGTCAACCAGCCATCCATCCAGCCTGTCATGCAGGCACATGCTGATGTGCTACAATCACATTTTTAAGTTTCTTGAGAGGAACACAAGCCTGTCGACGGAATCTGGGTTGAGCGATGCCACCACCTTGATGGCATGTAACTATGTCCCCGCCCACACTAAAGAGCCTAGCTAGCTTGCTGAGGCTTGGGAAGGTTTCTGCATGTTCCTTCCACCACCAAAGTGGATCTGCATCCTCGCTTACCTCAGGGATCAACAAGTAGGTTGCCAGCTCCATTCTGATTCTTTGTTCCTGTGATAAGGACGGGGTCACCTTTTTCTGGGAGAAGCTGGACAAGCTCCTCTTCTTGTTTGGCACAGGACCAGGCCGAGCTACAGATGGGTCTGCTGCAGCTCCCTCTTCTTCTTCCTGGCATACCTGCACAGCTCGGCCAGGCTCAGTGGGCACCGGGGACAGCAGCTCCGTGATGGCTCTCCCCTTAATGTGCTCCACCTCGTCAGGGTTAATGTAAGCCGTGCGGAACCTGGGGTCCATGAGTGAGGCCATGTCCAGGAGTTCGTCATTGACAGGGTCACTGTACTTTTCTGTCATGTGATTCAAAATGTTCCCTTTGATTTTTTTTGTGAGGCTTGTGTCGTCATGTTCTGGTTTGAGCAGACTACTTTTGAACATGCTGAGTATGGGTTTTATGAAAGAGACACATAACTTTCCCCAGACAGTGCGTCAGTGAAATCTTGCAGTGGTTTGACGGCTTTGTTCACTGACTCCAAAACATCAATAGTTTGCATGGAGGGGACAAGGTGCTTGTTTTTTTTGTTGGACCCCAGGACCCGTGTTATGGCGCTCTCATGTTCCAGGACATGTTCAATCATGGCTCGGCGGGATGCCCACCTGAGGCCTGTACTACAAAGCTGGATTAACACATCCAGGATAACTCTGCGACAACTCGCTCAACTTCACCAGATCTCCGCGATCCTGATCAGCTGTACTACGAAACTGGTTATCAACTCGATAACTGAATCCAGGTGTGGCCGCTTCAGATCTGTGCACACATGTAAAAGGGGCGGGGTTAGCGGCACTGGACCATTTTCCACAATGGACAAAACGGCGAGAGCATCGTATTTCACAGCTGAGGAACAAGATATTATCCTGCGTAAATACAAGGAGTTCCATGATACAATCACAGCGAGGAGCAACACGGCCACAGCCGCCAGAAGCCGGAGGGAGTGCTGGCAAAAAATCGCGGATTGTGTTAATGCGTAAGTCACTACGATGAAGATATTAATGTGTCATCACGATGGCATGGATAGATGTCACTACATTTGTGCATTCATTAATTTATGGTCCCCAAATGTGTTGTCATTCAGTGTTTGATCACTATCATCATCATTGACCTCATGAATTCAGATGCAGCAGCAGTAGGGAAAAAAGAACGTGGAAGCAAATTCGAAATAGATATAAAAACATCCTTCAGAGTGGTTAGTAGGTTTATTGGCAGATTGTATTCGTACATACAGTATTTCATCATGTACACAGTGATTTCCTCACAATGTCTCAGCTGTAGGATGATGATAAACGAGGTCCTGTGATATTATTTGCAGCCCATAAGAAAAAATGTGCGGCCAAAAAAAACAGGGGAGGGCCAGCTCCAGAGGACTTAACTCCGGCCGAGGAGCTGGCCCTCTCCTTAAACAGGGGTTGCCCAGCCACTGAGGGCATCGAGGGTGGCGTGACATCTGACCCTGGTGGAGGTAGTAGATCACAGAGCTCCTGCTTTGTACAGGGTACGTTTCAGTGAGGCAAAGGCAAACCACTAACTTGCTCAAAAAGCACAGAGTTGTTTGTGAAAAGGTGACTGCTAATGTTCTAAAGTTTCTCCCCAGTGGACAGTGACACACTGGCTGTCACGCTGCTACCTCCACCCAACCAAACATTGCCCCATACAGAGGTAACGGCAAATTCAACCAGTCATTCACATAATTCACATGTGGCTGCTGATGATTCCTTCACCCAACAAAACCTTTGTAATCATTAATGTAGGCAGAGGTCATTGATGACGAGACTCTCTCAGCCTGCTCAGAGAGACCGTGGCCGGTACAACTTCGTCATTGTTCTTTTCTAAAGTGGTTCTCACAGTGGTGGGGAGATTGTGGCAGTTATTTATCAATGGCAAATTCCACAGGTGATGGGGTCTGCTGCTGGGAATGATAAGTGTGCTCACATGCTCTCTTATCCTGTTACTCACTTTTAATTGTTCTTATTTCACAGGAAGAGGCAAACCCAGCTGCCCCTGAGCCAGTGGCCTCCACCTCTAGACCAGCCAGGATGAGGGAATCACAAAATGTAATCCATTTTTACATGAACCCAAGTTTTATAGGCACGTTTTCAAGCACACAATGTAAAGAGGGAAATGCTTGGACATTGAAGCAACTGCATGTGTTTGATTTCAGCCCGGGGGCCGACACAGTGAGGGCGCTGTACAAACGGCAGCTGGAAGAGGACATAGAGTGCAAAGTACTCCAAAAGAAAGTATTCAAACTCCAACTCAAAAAATTGACACTGGAGGTGGAAAAACTGGAGTATGACAAACAGTTAATGCAATTTATTGTATAAAGAGAAGCAATGACAATTTCACATGTGATCATCCTCCAAGGGAATTAGGTTACATCTGCCCTGCAAATTAAATACCAGTGCAACAGATGCAACAATACAGCAGTTCACTCAGCACCACTATGACAAAACTCTCCTCACACAGAAGATATCAGCTGTGAGCTCGTATGGCTACTATGTTGGGCAATCACCCTGCAGGCCCTCTCTGGAATCATCCTGAGCCTAAGGAGACAGGTGAAGCGGGCCTTGATGACCCCAAAGGTCATCTCTATCCTGACCCTGGTTTTAGCCAGGGCCACATTAAACAAAGTTTGCTGCCCGGCACCAGGGTCAGGATAGGGGGTCAGCAGGTAGGGCTGGCAGGCGTACCCTCTGTCTCCCAGCAGCACTCCACTGAAGAGCCCTGCAGATCAAGAGGAAGAGCCTTGAGGAGCTGAAAATGTGGTTGAACATCAAAGAACAGATTCAGTATACAGTTGTTTTACCCTGCTTAAGTTTCCTGCACAGCTTTGACTCTGAAGATGCGGGAGTCGTGCACGGAACCTGGGCACTTTGCCTCAAGGCCATCAAATGATGGTCACATGTCATCTGCAGACACATTTGGTGTTAACAGGAGTTTCAATCTGCTTAAATACATTATAAATGACTGATATACCACATGAAACTGGAACTTATATTAGTATATTACAAATATTTGTGCATTGCTTAGACTTCAAGCTACCTGAATATTGAGGCTGTGGAAGTTTTTCCTGTTCACATAGTCTGCCTCACTTGGCCCCAGACTGACTGTAATGGGAATGTGAGTGCAGTCTATGGCCCCCATCACTCTGGGGAAGCCTGAGAAAAGAGAACAAGGTTTGAATATCCAAATACATACATGGAAAAGTATAATATGTGGACTTGCCATTTATGGACCTACCTGCCAGTGCATAAAACCCCTCTTTGATGGCATGCAGAGGCAGATGTCCAGGGAAAACAACAAACATGTCAAGCAGATCCATCAGTGCCCTCGCCACTTTGTGGATTGCTTTGCAGCAGGTGTTTTTGCTGAGATTCTCTGCATCTCCCACAGCATACATGAAAGTACCTGTGTGTTTGGAGGAAATGAATAAGTGGGGGAATAAAGGAGACTCATACAAATTCGCCTGTAGTCCTTCTTGCGAGCCGTGCTTTGTTAGTTGTAATTGGACAAGTAAATCCATATGAATACACACCAATGGCAAAGAACCTCAGCGTGACGCAGACCGTCTGCGGGACTGTGAGCGTCCGACTGGAGGACGCGTCGCTGGTGTGACTGAGTAGCGGCCAAACAGCAAATTCTCTGGATGTGAAAGTTCTGAGGAGTCCTGATCCTCTTCGCCACGTAAGGCTCCAACAACTCACAAATATACCGCAGCCCCTCAAAAGAAAACCTGTAACGCTCGTACAGAACGTCATCTAGTAAATCAAATGGATTCAAGCAATCACGAAAATAGTGCTCATGGCGAAGCGCTCCTCTAACAATCCGAGCACCGATGTCCACAGGATCTGGCAAAAGTGGGCAGGCCATTTTCCAAGAGAACCGATTGGTCAGTGGGTGGTCTTTTATGCTGAGCTCTTATCCTCAAACATAACCTGCTCCGGAGCAGGTTTGGCGTTCGGCGCAAGTTACCGGGGCAACAGACCCGGATAAAAAGAGATCCACCTTCGTAGTACGGAAAACCCAGAAGTTATCTCGCTAAGACCAAATCCAGCTTCGTAGTACAGGCCTCAGGTTGGAGACAAACAAAATAACATGGCATGCTTTTAATTAATCTAGTAGCAGCAATCTGATTGTTATCAATCACAGTAAAAGACAGAGATGGACAAACAGGCACAGACAGATGGACACAGACGGCTTGGCGGGATCCCCACCTGGTTGGAGATTCGGTGATAAGCTGATGTCTGGGCAGGTCGATTTCAGTCTGCAGTGAATCCAGCTCTCTTCTTCTTTTCCAGCAGTAAGAAAAGCTACTGACAATCTTTTTACAGCTTGCAATGGCGTGGTTGATCCTTTGCTCATGCTTCACACCATTCTCTGTATGAGAAATATAGAGGAAAGAAAAACAGTTAGGAATTGTTTTACCTTAAAACTTAAGGACACAAACTGACTACCACAAACACATAAATGGGCCAATGTACATATAGCCTAGGCTTTCAAAGGCAAACCTATACATTTTGCCAAAATATGTACTTGGATTAAAACAAAAAACAACATGGCATGCTTTTAATTATTCTAGTAGCAGCAATCTGATTGCTATTAATCACAGTAAAACGAAAAGATGAACAAACAGACACACACAGACAGACAGACAGACAGACAGACACACAGACAGACACACACACACACACACACACACACACACACACACACACACACACAAGACACACACACACACACACACACACACACACACACACACACACACACACACAGTCTCTCTCTCTCTCTCTCTCTCTCTCTCACACACACACACACAGAGCAGAGCACATGAGATAACTTACAGATGGCGTTGTCCCAGCTAGAAAACTTTTGCTCTAAAAACATTCTGACAATGTTACCTGTGATGTTCTTACAATGTTTTTGTGGGAAGTTTTTATTAAGTTCCAAGAATGTTATCAAAGAACATTCTCTAATAACATCCTAAACATGTTTATCGATCACACTCTTAAAATGTTAAATGAAAATATTGTTATAACATAATATCCTAATGTTTAAGGGATGTTTCAAGAGGCAAGGTTTCTTAAAGTTCCAACAACAATATCAAGGAACGTTCTTTTAAAACATTCTAAAAACTTTCTAAGATAACCTTCTTAAAATGTTAAATGAACATATAGCTATAACATTATATACTAATATTTTAATGATGTTTTTAGTGGGAAGTTTTCTTAAAGTTCCAAGAACGTTATAGAAGAATGTTCTCTAAAGACATTCTGGAAATGTTTTGTAATATTATTAAAATGTTGAATGAAAATATTGCTCTAATATCATATCCTCATGTTTTTATGATGTCTTTATGGGGGAGTTTTCTTTGGGTTCCCAGAATGTTCTTGAAGAACATTTTCTGATGACATTCTAACAACATTTTGTGATGGCCTTCTTAAAATGTTGAATGACATTAGTACTAGAATACTACACTGTAATGTTTTAATGATGTTTTGTTTGAAGTTTTCTTTAAGTTCCCAGAATGTTCTAGGAGAATGTTCTCTATAAACATCCTTACAACGGTTTGTGATAATGTTCTTACAATGTAACAAATTAAAATATTGCTACATTATACCCTGATGTTATAATTATATTTTTTTTGGTGGAAGTTTCCTTTAAGTTCCCAGAATGTTCTGGGAGAATGTAAAACAGTCTAAGAATATTTTGTGATGACTTTGTTACAATCTCATAAATGAAAACATTGCTACAACATTATACCCAAATGTTCTTCAAAATGTTCACAGCTGGCAGTGTTAGAATGATACAGTTTAAGAAGTGGATAACATGCGTTGAAAAAAAAATCTATAAATGTTATCTTATGGTATTTAAACATTGAAATGACATCACCTTTCAATTTCAAGATTAAAGTTTACTGAGTGAACACTGGTCATGAGGATCACTGATTAATTACTTCAAAATAGAATTGGACCACGAACCCATGTAAATGTTTCACAACACTCATTTATTTAAACACTTTAAAAAAAAAAAAATAGAGAGGGAGAGAGAAAGATTTTTAATAACAGGCCAAGCGGGTTGATGCTCTGTTAGCAGCCTGCATCGGTTTTCATAAACAAATATCTAAGCAGCACCTTAAGGAGGACGCGTCGCTGGTGTGACTGAGCAGTGGCCAAACAGCAAATTCTCTGGATGTGAAAGTTTGGAGGAGTCCTGATCCTCTTTTCTCCACTTCCACTCGTGCCATATATGTGTCAGATTCGTATGACAGGATTGCGCAGCTCCCCTCCGACACTGCAGGATCACCGTCTGGTCTGGGTCCACTTGCCTCATTCACCTGCATAATAAAAAAAAAGAGTATTTAAAAACTGTTTATGATTCATTACTGATTCAGTAATTATTGCAAATAACCAATAATATCCAAATAAAGCAGATAAGTTAATCTAGTGATAATGATGTGTTGTCGGTGGTGGGGAGAAGAGGCAGCCACGCCACCAACTATGCTGGTAAAAGCTCCCTGCGTTTGATATACTTTCCCTTTCCCTTGAAATCAAGGACCATGGATAGGATTTGACCTATGAGATTAAAAGAAAACCACCAAAGAAAAGAAAAAGGAAATCTGACCGAGATAAAACAAGAGATGACATCGGGGTATCTTTCCCCAGGTAGAGAAAACTCATGAGGGTTAAGAACCTGAAAATGGACGCGGAGGTTGCAACCTTTTTGCTAGGCGGGTAAATAAATCAAACATTAAAATTTTATCTTGACATAATGTTACAAACCAGAGCAGTGTAGTCCCACAACTACTTTCACCGTGCATTAGTGATAAGAAGAGTACTATACAAATGATGAGCGCTATAAAATTGATGAGCGCTATGCAAATGCTAAGTTAAGTGAGTAAACCCACGCAACTTCACTCCGAACTACATAATAAACTACAATGCACCATTGAACACATCCTTGTCTGCAGTGTATCACTTGGCGTATTAAATTCTAATTTCTAGAATTCATGCAATGTTACTACTACTTAAAGAACTATACCTAATGACAGAAAAAAGTCTCAATGTGCATCAAAATTTGCAAATATGCTCACATTTTATCACAAATTGTACGGCAATGAACATGTTTTTTAACAAATCAAAACACTGACCTGCGTCCCTCTGTGAGGGGCATATCTCATCATATCTGAGATGCAGGTATCTATCAGCTTTAGCAGTGTCTTGAGGTGGTTCCTTTGGCAAGCCTCTAAAAATAAAGTGAGACAGAGAAAAATGGTTTAGAAAAGCAGAAATTCAGAAACACGTATGCTAGTTTAGCAAAAAGGCTAGCGCATGCATCTGTCTTAAAGCTATGATCTACCATTTGTAATTATTATTAAATACATTTATATGGCTTTTATGGTCATATAGTCCGATCCACACAACATGAAGAGCAAAAAGAACTAAAAAAAAATCCATTCTGTCTAGCAGCTGCAGGACTGCAGAGAAATTGACCAGTACTATCCCTTTGTCACGGATGGCTCACTTTGGCTTGTACCCTACAGCCAATCCCCTCAACTCCCCTGCTCCTCGTCATCTTGAGACATCCTACCTTGTCCCCATCCCTTCCACATTTGTAACCGCAGCTCAGCTACAGACTTTGAAACCAAGAATTCAGAGCCTGCTTGACCCCTCTCCCCCTAGCAGGCCTGCCACTGAAAGCCCCATATGATTCAGGGAAACACAATGCAGAAGCACAGAATTTGTTGTTGCTGTTATCGATGCTGGTGCTGCGTCGAGGGCTGGTGCCAGCCGAGCAGCCTCCTATCAGCTCCGGAGCCTGGCTCAGCATGACTAATAGCGGCAGCACCAGTTGTCGTCGGCCTGTAATTAAAACTTACTGTTGCTGGGCAGCCGATAGTGCTGATCAAAGCTCCAGAGCTGGAGGGAGGTGGTCGTCTGTGCGCCCCAGCACAGAGCTCTGCCCCGCTGGCTGCACTCTTTCCCAATGGGCAGCAGGTCCCTGTCACTCTGTGTTTTGTAAGAATAGTCTTAAAAACTTCATCCAAATGTAGCTATCAATAATCAATTCAATACAGTATACTTACCATATGAACCACAACCACCAAGACCACCAATTCGGTGCAGATGCTATAAACTGCAAGCTCCCGCCAGGTTCGGGGTCAACCATGCCTCCTATTTTGACTATTGGTGTCTTGAATTTGAATTTTTCAGATTTCTGCGCTGGGTTGCCAGGTTCACACAGTGAAGCCTACTTTTTAAGACCGTGGGGGCGATGAGGGGAAGACAGACACAGGGCTTAAGAAGGTGCTGGCGTGATGCATCTCAACCGATCTCAGCTAGTCTGGCATTTGTTCTTCCTTCAATCAATCAATCAAATTTTATTTATATAGCGCCAATTCACAACAGTCGTCATCTCAAGACGCTTTTCAAAGAACAAGAGCAGGTCTAGACCACGCTCATTGTTTGATGATCAAGAACCAACCTAAGATGGGTTTTGGCCCATCTCAATTAACATGAGTAGCAGTGGCAAGGAAAAACTTCCTTTTAACAGGCAGAAACCTTGGGCAGGACCCGACTCATGCCAGACAGCCACCATGCCGCTGCTGGGTTGGGGAGGAATGTAGAGAGATGGAGGCAGAGAGGGAGGGAGGGAGAGAGAGAGAGAGAGAGAGAAGAGGGGAGAGGGCAGGGGGAGAGAGAGAGGACAAGATAAGGGGAAGGAGAGAGAGAATGAGTAGGGAGGGGGAGGGAGAGAGAGTAGAGAATGAGGGTGAGAGAGAGAGACGGGGGCAGCAGAAACAACAGCAACAACAAAAACAGCTCATGTAATGGTTAAACAAAAAAAGAGTTCAGTTTACAGGGTTAGGATATGAGTGATTATGGACAATGTTAAATTAATTGAGTGTGATTACAGTTTGCAGGCCTAATCGTAGTCAGCTCTAGTTTATGTTATTAATGTCAGTATCAGTGAGGCTGATGTTCATGTCTGCAGTAACAGTCCAGAGGAATCCAAGAGAAGAAGGAGCTCAGGGCCTGAGGTGGACAATCATAGACAGTAGTCAACTCTAGTTCTATGTTATTTATGTCAGTGAGGCTGATGTTCATGTCTGCAGTAACAGTCCAGAGGAATCCAAGAGAAGAAGGAGCTCAGGGCCTGAGGCGGACAATCGTAGACGATGCGGCTAAAGTCAGGCAGGTCTGCAGCAGCCATCAGTTCGGAGCAACCAAGGGGCAGGGGGTGTCTGCAGCAACGGTCCAGAGGAGCCAAAGAGATGGAGGAGCTCAGGGCCCAGGGTGGACAATCAGGGATAATGCAGCTGGGGTCAGGGAGTTCCGCAGCAGACCGTCTGCAGCATTAGTCCAGTGGCAGCTAAGAGACTCAGAGACACTCAGAGAGAGAGAAATCTGGTTAGTGACTTATATGGGACATAAAGATCTAAAGAAGAGATAGAGACAGACTCTAGCTCAGTATGCCAGATAGCCCCGGCAGTCTAGACCTATAGCAGCATAACTAAGAGCTGGTTCAAATCAGCCCCGACTATAAGCTTTATCAAAGAGGAACGTTTTAAGTCTACTCTTGAAAGTTGAGAGGATGTCTGCCCCCCGAACCTCGAGCGGTAAATGATTCCAGAGGAGAGGTGCCTGGTAGCTGAAAGCTCTTCCTCCAATACTACTTTTAGAGACATTTGGTACAACGAGCAGGCCTGCAGACTGTGAGCGTAACGGTCTAGACGGAAAGTACGGTATAACAAGCTCGTCGAGATATGATGGAGCCTGGCCGTTTAGCGCTTTATATGTCACAAGGAGGATTTTAAACTCAATTCTAGATTTAATAGGGAGCCAGGGAAGAGAGGCTAAGACAGGAGAGATGTGCTCCCTTCTTCTGGTTCTAGTCAGTACCTGAGCTGCTGCATTTTGGACCAGCTGAAGAGTCCTTAATGACTTACTGGAGCAGCCTGATAAGAGAGAATTACAGTAGTCCAGCCTAGAGGTAACAAAGGCATGGACCAGTTTTTCTGCATCACTCTGAGACAGTATGCATCTAATTTTTGAGATATTGCGCAGGTGGAAAAAGGCTGTCCTGGAAATTTGTTGAATGTGGGAGCTAAAAGACAAATCCTGATCAAATAAAACTCCCAGATTTCGCACAGTGGGGCTGGATGCCAGGCTGATGCCATCAAATGTAGCTAAATTACTAGAGAATGCCTCTCTAAGGTGTTTAGGACCGAGGACAAGAACTTCAGTTTTGTCTGAGTTGAGCATCAGAAAGTTGTTGGTCATCCAGGATTTTATATCCTTGAGACAGGCTTCCAACCTGGCAACCTGGCCTGCTTCCTCCGGCTTCATGGATAAGTATAGCTGGGTGTCATCTGCATAACAGTGGAAATTAATCGAGTACTTCCTCATAATTTTACCCAGCGGAAGCATGTACAGGGTAAAGAGGATCGGTCCAAGCACTGACCCTTGCGGCACTCCATAGCAGACCTTGGTGTGTGCAGAGGATTCATTATTAACATGGACAAACTGGGATCAATCCGTTAGATACGATTTAAACCAGGAGAGAGCTGATCCTGCTATGCCGATAGATTGTTCCAGTCTCTGAAGCAGGATGCAGAGGTCGATCGTGTCAAATGCAGCACTAAGATCCAACAGGACGAGAACAGAGAGAAGACCACTGTCCGAGGCCATGAGTAGGTCACTTGTCACCTTCAGCAGAGCAGTCTCTGTGCTGTGATGGGTTCTAAATCCAGACTGGAAATCCTCCAATAAACCGTTGTTATGAAGAAAATCACAAAGTTGATTCGCAACAACTTTCTCCAAGACTTTAGAAATAAAAGGAAGGTTGGATATTGGTCTATAGTTGGCTAGGGTGCTTGAGTCAAGAGTAGGTTTTTTAAGGAGAGGCTTAATTAATGCAGTCTTGAAAGACTGGGGAACATATCCTGTTGATAAAGACGTGTTAATCAACTTAAGCAGGGACGTACTGATCAAAGGAAGAGTTTCCTTCAGCAATTTAGATGGAATTGGGTCCAAAAGACACGTAGATGGTTTAGCTGCCAGCACCACTGACTTTAACTCAGGAAGGTCAATAGGTGCAAAGTTACTAAGGTGCACCAGAGGCCTTAGGGGCTCCTCAACATTTTTAGGGTTATCTAAGAGAGAGACACCTGATGAAGGCAAAAGGTTACTAATTTTACCTCTTATTTTTAGGATTTTATCATTGAAGAAGCTCAAGAAGTCATCGCTGCTGAGGGCTAATGGGATACATGGTTCAGCGGTGCTCTGACAGTCCATCAGCCTGGCTACAGTGCTGAAGAGATATCTGGGGTTATTCTTATTTTCCTCAATAAGAGACGAGTAGTAAGTTGTCCGAGCACGTCGTAGGGCCTTCTTATATTTATCAAGACATTCCTGCCAGAGAAAACAAGCTTCAGCTGTTTTGGAAGACAGCCAAATCCTTTCACATCTTCTTAATAACTGTTTCAGCTCACGGGTTTCAGCATTATACCACGGGGCTAGCCTCTCGCGTGTAAGAGTTTTCTGTCGAAGAGGAGCAACTGAGTCTAGAATTGATCGCAATGTGCCTTGGTCACGGCACATTGCAATATTAAAAGGTTTCATTTACAGTGACATTTAAATCAGTGTCCTGTTTGTGTTTTGCAACTAGATGCAGCTAGATTGTAAAAAAAATAAAAAGTCACAAGTTTTGAAGATAAGCGACGTGGATTGGGAGGCAGTGAAGGTGTTGCAGGATGCACCATGCAAAACCTTCACTGGCTTCAAGATCCTCCTAATCAATTACAAAGCGCTCATAAAATCTTGTAATTTATATCCTCCCCCTCCTCTTCTTCTTCTAATGATTATCAATACCATTAACTCTAACAACTGTAGAGCCTCAACAATGCAGATTTAGTATTAAATATTAATAATGTGTGTGTGTGTGTGTGAGTGTGTGTGTGTGTGTGTGTGTGTGTGTGTGTTAAACTCAAACGACATGTGTGCCCATGATCATTCCCGACCAAGGACATTTACTTTCCCCCTAACCCTGCTGGAACAGCACACCCTAGGTGTTCCAGAACCTCTCCAAGGACAAAGTAAGCACTGGACAGACATATCCCCTCACACACACATACCCATCCATAATGGCTGACCAAAGGCAGAACAGTCCTCATTCAGAAAGATCCCCAGAAGGGAACAGTCCCATCCAACTATCAGCCAAACACCTGCCTCTCCACAACATGGAAACTCCTGTCAAGCATCATTGCGGTGAAGATAAGTGGGCACAGGGATCAATACATGACAGAGGCACAGAAAGGCATTGGTAAGAACCCCAAAGGAGTAAAACACCAGCTACTCGTAGACAGAACAGTGACTCGAGACTGCAGAACCAGACAGACCAATCTGTGCACTGCCTGGATTGACTACAAGAAAGCCTATGACTCAGTGCCACACACCTGGATCCTGGAATGCCTGAAGCTGTACAAGATCAACAAGACTCCAAGAGCCTTCGTTGCAAACTCAATGAGACAATGAAACACCACCCTTTAGGCCAAGTTTGAGCCAATAGCACAAGTCTCCACCAAATGTGGCATATATCAAGGAGATGCTCTGTTCCCACTGCTGTTCTGCATAGGCTTGAATCCCTTCAGCCAAATAATCAGCAAGACTGGCTATGGATACCAACTCTGAAATGGAATCACCAACAGCCACCTCCTCTACAGGGACGACATCAAGCTGTACGCTAAGAGTGAGTGAGACATCGGCTAAATGATCCACACCACTAGGATCCACAGCAGCAGCAACATTGGAATGTTGTTCGGATTGGAGAAGTGTGGCCAAATGGTGACGAAAAGAGGGAAGTAGTCCATACAAAGGGTACTGCACTCCCAGAGGGCAGAATTGCGGATGTGGAAGAGAGCTACGAATACCTTGGCATACAACAGGCAACCATGAAGAGGCCACAAGGAAAGCAGCAACGGCCAAGTACCTGAAGCCAGTAAGGCTGGTCCTAAAGAGTCAGCTTAATTGCAGAAACAAAGTTCGGGCAATTAACAGCTATGCCCTGCCAGTGATGAAATACCCTGCTAGAATAATAAGCTGGCCATAGGGCCATATAAGCTATACAAAGGGCTGGGCGATAAAATGTCAATATAAAACATGGTCAATGTTTTGGTAGAGTATACCAATAGCCAATAAAGAGGGGGAGTTGCTCTTGGTCCGCTTTGCGCTGAACCAATCATGTGCTGAATTAGAACCAAGTAGCACACAACTGCGTCGTAGCAGGCTGCAGCTACACTCAACCGTAGCATTCTCAAATGTGAAGACAAAAGCACTGTTGGTGAGAAAAAAGAAAATGAGTGCTACCCCCAGCAGAAATGCAGATGAAGGCTCAATGGATGATGACATCATCAACAACACTGACACGAAAACGTCGGTTGGAGGTATTTTGGTTTTTTGAGGTCAGACATGAAGCAGAGTAATGTGACACACAGCAAGTCCCATTTGACAAGAAACACTTCTGTTAAAGACACTTGGTTTACTTCTATAAAGTGGTTTACCTGTCCAGCAGAAAGGTTTCAGGGTCCGTAAGATCCGGTAGCGTCCCCCATTGTTTATGCTGATGTTGACCCAGCTTCTTAGCTGTTGTTTGATCTAGCTCCAGTTAACCAACCAGAGTCTCCAGTACTTACTTTGTTTCATTGCTTGTGTTTTCTGTACTTTCTGGTTGGTTTCTACTGTCCCATGTTGTAGCATGCTAACTTTGTTTGGGCTCGTGAATGTTATTGGAGGATGTTGAGCTTGCCTCACAACATGAGGGAGCAGCATCTGCCTCACAACCAGTCCGCACTAAGGAGCAGCATCTGCCTCTCAACCAATCAGGTCGGGGGAGGCGGAGAACGGCCTTGTTTACATTCAGAGAGAGTGGGCTGCTCAAAAATTTTAAGACGCTGACTACACAGACATAACAAAACACAGCGATATCATTATATTACCAAAAATAATCAATAACCAATAGCTATTAACTGATATCAAAAACTTGTTTGCATATACACCACAAAAAAGATGCTTCTCTGAAAGAATCCTGCCTACCCCACCTTTAATGTCATTGGTATTAGGTGGAATCTTTTGATGTAATTTAAGGGATCATGCCTATGTTCACACAGCCTTATGTTCCCACTGTCCTATATTCCCACATTTGACATTTATCACACAATGCATGTTCTGCTGCGACTACACCTCTGTGTAAATACGTGTGGAAAGATGTCTATGGGTGTGATGTTGTGTGTACAAAATGGTTAACGTGCGGAAGTGGAAACAATTATCCTTACAAAGGACAATAAAATCCAAAATATAATCTATTATATCCACAGTGTAACTTATACCCCGAAGTATCCAGAACGATCTACATTTTGTTATATCACCGAGTAATATGTGTGGTGTGCAAAGTAAAGTGTCTAACAGAAAATGCTTAAAAAAAAAGGTCTGTGGGAGCATAGGAATGACCCTGACTAAACTCCATCAGGTTGGTTGATTTACCATGATAAACCTGCTTCAGTAAAGTATCTGGTAAAAAATGTAGCCTGCCCACTGTTGTATTCCAGAGTTTGCTGTCTGTTATGTTTCTGACAGAGAATTGCTACCATGGGACCATGAAGAGAAACCATCTTCCCATGAAAAGCAACATCTTCATTCAGGTGTAGGTCTTAGGAAGCTGGTGTACCAATTGTACTGCTGGTAGCAGCTAGTAGTTATCACAATACTCCTGCTTCACTCTAATTTTGTGGTGGTCATTGTGTGTAATGGTTCACAGGACTCCAACTTTAAATACTGTGATTGAGACACATTCATTGTAATTCATCTGGAACCACATTTCAAACCTCCTTCCATTGTGGGCTGGATACAGTTTGCAAAGAAACTGCTTTTTAAGTGATTTTATTGTCCGCTCTGCAGTAAAATAAGATTTTAGATGGCCTGCCATAAAAACCTTAGACAAGCACAGCCTAAGTGTTGAAGTCCAGCATCAGATTAAACTATTAAACTAACAGCCAGGCTGAGCAGAAATGTTCTCTTTTTGTTCTGAACCTTTCCCTTCAACTCTACCTGCACCACCTCTCTGCCCCTGACCTTTTAGCCAACTTCTTTCCCTTTTGTTTCCCTGATGTGTCATTTTCCCCATCTCTCCCCTTCCATTCTCTGTGGAGCAGGTGACACAGTGTAAAGCAGGCGTAGCCAAGAGCACAGGGTTCGTAAAGGTTGAGCGTCTCTGGCATGAGGCCAGAGCCCCGATGCGGACTGACTCAGTGATGCATTTTTCAGTCAGTTTGAATAATAATTTCACATCATTACAGCAGGCGAGGCAGGTAGACACACAAATTCTTTCCAGTGAGTGACTAAGGAAACTAAAACAGTTTGAAACAGTCGCTCCTCATAGAACTCAGTGTCACACGTCTGTTCTGGTTGAGTCGAGCAGAACTGCTCTGCCTAGAGAACTTCCACTTGCTTGCTGGGGATATTTCAAGAATATGATACACCTCTGCATGAATCCAATGCAGCAAATAATAAGACACAGACACCCTCACTCCATCTCAGTCGGCCATGTTTAACCTGTCAGATTTACCCTCTCCTCCTCTGTCTGAAGATTTATAATGTGGCAGCTCCAGTATAGTATGTGTGTAGTGAGCTGTGCAAACCCTGTCATGACAACTCACGCACCGCCACAACTCACACACAACATACACACATGTAGCCCACCAATCAGAGGACAGTAAGGGTTTTAATCTGGCTCCTCCTGTAATCCAGTGTGATGCTCACCTGTAATCTTTGTCCTTTTCTGTTTTGTTTTTTTTTTATTCACATTTCTGTTTTAATCTACTCTGCTGTTCAATCTCACATCCATAGGATAAGTTTATGAAATAACTCCAAAAAGAAGAAAAACTCAATCAACTGTAAAATGCAGCTCAGCAGATTCTCAGATATTGATGATGTATATTGGTGTCTTTGAGTATAAAGAATAGTTTCAGGATTCAGGGTCTTTTTGGAAAAATGACCACTGTGAGAGGGCATCGATTGCCAGAACACACAATGATCTGGTGTCGATGTAGTGAACCACATCTGTCCCAAACTTTGGACCAGCTGTCAGCTATAAGTTAACTATAGCTATAAGTTAAGTTAACTATGAGTTGAAGTGTGTTTATTTTTGTAAATAAATGATAATTATAGGAATCTTCATTTACAGATCACATTTCAAACTCCACGTTACAAGGACTGCAAAGATAAAAATGTTAAATTTCACACTTGTCAGAGACCAACCAGCTTAGTTTATAAGTACAGGGGCCACTTCAAATTAGGATATCTGTTAAAAAAAAAAAAAATGTTTCAGACGAAATAAAATCAGGAAAGGCTGTCCCACTAAAGCGTGTTACATAAAGCTTTCTAAGGGCCTTATCTTCTAAAGGTTTGCTTGAACAAAAACATGAGCAAACTTGATAGCGTGTGCAAAGCTGATCTACTAAACAGGTGCACCGAGGATCACGTCTGTCAAATGAGCAAAACAGCACGGGCAATTGGTTAAGTGCATTTGTCTTCATGAATATGCAGAATGTATGTACATTATCAGATCATGCAAAATACAGTGAGGAGCATAATCATTTAGCACCCGCAATGTGATTTATCAAACCCGCAAATCGATTGTGGTAGCTGTTTTGTGTCTGTATTTTGCTCGTTGGAAAGGCATGTGCAAACTGGGACAACGTACGCACAAATGGCTGCGGTCATTTTGTGCGTAACAAAAGTCCAATGATAGGCGACGGAGAGAGAGTCTTCTGTGTGCATGTCAACATATTTGTCAGAAATAAATATAGCAGAGTAATAGTGACAAGCTGCCATTCTTGAGCTGCTGGATGACTAAGGGCTGATTTGGAGTCAGTCACAAAAATAATACATGCTGTACCTCCTGTTTAAAAACTCCTTGTAACACTGCATTTTCTTGTGTCTGGATCATTCCAGCCCACCATTGCAGTAAGTGCATCTCCAAGAGTAATTTTTTTCTGGTGTGCTGTCCAAAGTGTTGAATGCTATGTCACACAGGATGGGCAAATATGTCCAGTTCCAACACACTGGAGACGCAGAAAATAACAGACAACATGGCAGGTCTTGAGGACTGTCGAGTCTTTGAGACTGAGTGCTGGGGAGGTCCAGGTCTAAAAGCTTGTGATTTATTTCGTTTTTCTAGTATATGACGGTTTTCATAGATAATGAGGTCAAACACCAAACAGACGGAAAAAAAATTATGTCTTATTGAATTATTGTCTTAAATTTTTTGAAACCCTTTTTTGATTTCTTATATATCTGTTAGGATTCGAACAAAGGCCAGGATCCAAAAATGCAGTGACAAATGCCCAAATTTATTAACAATAAACAACAGAACAAAGTGAACAACAGAAAATCCCAGTTTCCGGGAAAAGGGACAGTCAGCTCGGACTGCCACTAAAAAACACAAAACCAGAGTTAGACGGTGTTAGGATGAGTTTCTTTAACCAGTCATGTCAGCCTTTAGAGTGGTGGAGCTGTGTCACTCAAATACCCCAGACACTTTGGTGTTAGATTGCTGGAGCCGGGGGCCTCCTACAATCATCCCTGAGCAAGGAACCCTGTACACATTATTTACATCATACAGGTCCCCAAAATACGTTCTGCCTGGATATTTCCTTCTTGGGACCTTCCACATGTTCATCTAAGGCTTTTGAAACATGTTGTCCTTTGTTTTTACCGTACATGGATTTCTCTTAGGGTCAACTAAATACCAACAGTATGTTTAGGATTGTGAACCGCTATATATACTTGAATGGTCTTGGACCACTCTTTGCTACACTTGGGGGGGTCACACTTGGACCACTCTTTGTCACACTTGTGTTGCACTTGTGTTACACTTGTGTTACACTTGTGGCCTGCTGAAGCTGTAACCCAGTTATGTAATCAGTAAAGCTTGTCAAAATGACCATTCGTGTGGACCTTCGATTCTTTCTAGTGTGAACCTGGGCTAGGCATCCTTACAGACGGGAATCACTGCAGTGTGATAGTGCCATGTGGGGCAAGTCACAACTAAGGAGGTAAAAGACAAAGTACTATTCTATTTCTGCAACATTATAAATGTTTTTATTCAGTGAGATGTCTGTTGAGTCAAATATAAATGTTCTCTTTAGGGGTTTTATTATCTGATGATGGAGAAAAGACAAAGAAAAAATGTTCTTTTTAGATATACTTCTGACCCATGATCCCCTAAAAGAAGGAGATAAGCTGATATTACATATAAGCTGAGACTGCTTGAATTTGACACAGACTTTTCAACAGATTCTTTTTAACCCTCTCATCAAATCTGTATGACTAAACTCCTGTAAAAAACATATGGAAGCACTATACTGCAGCAAAACAGCCCATAAAATTTCATATTTTTCATCAACTCACACCCACACACACAGGCTAACCACTCCAAGATTAAATCAATAACTGTCCGATTGATAAAACACACCTAATTCAATTTATAAATTTGATCAGGCAGTGTAATAAAATAGCAGTTTGTGCTGGAAACATATTGAAACTTTATCATGTTTCATGCTCTTGTGCCCCCTCTCAAACTGTCTGTGTTTGGGTTTCCGCCTCACAGCACTGTGCTGAATTTGGGAAAAATGTAGACCTGAGTTTTTGCTTAGAGAAATTCAACCCTGTGCTGGAGCGCTCTCCAGCACAGGCATATTCAGTTTAGCAAGACACTGCTCTGGAAGCTTTGATGGGACTTTTGATAGCCTGATTAAAAGGTAATTAATCACTGAGTGCAGAACCAAACACACACGGTCTGTATGAATCAACCTGAGGTTGACATGTTTGGTACAACAGCTCGGTCACAGCAGGGTGAGCGATAAATATGTGGCTTAGTCAGTCAGGCGGGGCAGAGTCAGGATCAAGCTATGCCCCAGTGGACTTATGATCTGCAGGGTGTGCGTTACATAGACCCCTACATGTCTGAACAGGCTATTGACCCATTACTGGACCCCTCCTCTACTGCCTGCTAACATATAGCACCAGGACGTTGTGGGGCTGACACAGACAGACAGACAGACAGACAGACAGACAGACAGACACCCTCCATCTTACTGATAAACTGTACATAAGTGTGTGGCCATCAGCTAACCCAGAATCCCTGATCAAAGATTAAGTCACAGGATGACCGTGAAGGACAGTGAAAATCTGTTGGTCAGTCACTGCAGGATTTTAGCGTTCTGTGATCGCCAAATATGATAGTCGCTGAATCAATGACAAATCATGAAGTCTGACCTCAGCATTAGTCTCCCCTCCATTTTCATGGAGGGTTGTAACAGTCTTAAAGAATCACTGCTACCTCCTACAAGGAACCAATGACATGGTATCACAGGTTTTAGGCTAATACCAGTATTTCATTATTTTAAAGATGATAATAATCAAAACTGGTTTACTGAAAGAGCCCCACAACACAGAAGGGGCAATATCTCATAAATAATATACCACTACATGACATTAAATTTTGCCATGCATTAGTGTAATGTTAGGATCAAAGAAGTATCATTGATAGACATTATACCTAAGAAACAGTAAACTCACGGAGAGAGTTTGTCATGCAGCTGTGCAAGATGGCTTCTTATATTTGAATCACATGACCCAAGAGCTGATAAATAAAGCTTCTAATCTCACTGTTTAAATGCAGTATGTGTAAGTGCAGATCAGTGAAGTGAGGGGAGGCTAAATGTGACCAAGAAAAGGGAGGAGGGTTAGGGTTAGGGAGGAGGAAAATAACCAGAGCTAAGGAGGGTGAGAGGAGTGGCATTGGAAAATGGTTACGGCCCAACAGTCCAGTGGAAGATTTTAATTAGTCATGGAAACAGGAGCGGCCCACCCTGCTACAGAGTGACAGACCTCACTTGTCCTCCTGACATACATTCTTAATTCTCTTTCCACTGTAAACTGAAGCTACTTGCGCCTCGCTCATGTCCATCCTCAGCCCTTCTCTCTGTGAAATATAACTCATCATCCTTATCAGGTTTTTGAAAAGTCTTTTCTTCCCTTAACTCGTTGTCTTCAGCTCCTTTACCTGTGTTCCATTTCCAAGGCTCTTACCTCCTCTATTTTTTCTATGTGACAGCCAAGCTGCGACAGCTCTACTTTTCATTTTTCTTTGCTGCAGTGAAAGAACAGCCGGGCATCATGGGGCCTTGTTTAAACAAACAGGAGGACATGTGGTTCGCCCAGGGTGGCGACACGCCATAACAAACCACTGGCTCCTGGCCGTCTCAGGCACACGGTGCATATTGCCCTGTTATGGCGAGCTGGGCCTGAAGGGACCTGCTGCTTTAGTTTCCATAACAACCAGACAACAACACTGGCTTCTGTGGGGTGCAGAGTGACAGCAGATGGGACTTGATGTATTGAACCACCTGGTTGGACAGTTTGACGTGGACAAGATGGAATCAGAGATGAAAACAGGAAAAGGAATTTCCATTGTGGTTTAAAAATAACATGGAGGCTAGTACTCAAGGAAGAAGGACTAAATAAGAAAATGTGACTGAGGAGAGTGAGGAGAAGAAGGCATGTAAAAAACTGTGTTATGATAGGCTGAAAGGAGAGGTGTGTGCGGTCTGAAACATCCTCTCATGATGGTCTGAGTCAGAGATGAGTCAGAAAACACATCAGCTGTGCGAATAAACACATCCTTGCAAAGTGTTTCATCAGAAAAATATCAGCACACATTCACAGTGAGCTAGAGTGTGACTCAGAGATGATATTTCAGGGGAAAGAGCTGAAGTGAGTCTGTTAAGAATAATAATATGAACTTTATTTAGCCCTGATTGGAAATTCAATTGTCTGGGTTCTCATGTCTCAAGTTTTATTTAATCTATTATTTACAGTCAAGTTATAAAGTCTGATAGCTGTGGGTACAAAACATCTTCATAATCTTGCTGTTCTGCAGTGAAGAGAGAGGAGCCGTCCACCACCACTGACCCTTTGGTCCATCAAGGTGTTATGAAGTGGGTGGTCCATGTCTTTCAGAATAGTCTCCACCTTCCTCAGTGTAGATCTCTCCACCACATCCTCCACTGGGTTCAGCTTGAGTCCTACCACAGAGACAGTTTTTTTTTCACACCAGTTTGTTCAGACGTCTTGCATCTTTGTGTTTGAAGCTTCCTCCCCAGCAGACTGCAGCGTAGAACAGAACACTGTAGACACCACAGACTGATAAAACATCTACAGCATCTTGATACAGATGTCTTAGAGTCTTCTCAGGCCAAAGAGGCGGCTCTGCCCCTTTTAAGTAGATGAAGTCAATGTTCTTAGACCAGTTTAACTCATTATCTAAGAGTACACCTAGATAATTATATAATGTCACCACCTCCATGTCTACTCCACAGGTGTTCACTGGCTGAAGAGGGGGTTTGGATCTACAGAAGTCTATAACCATCTCCTTTGTCTTTGAGGTGTTTAGGAGGAGGCAGTTTTTGAGACTCCAGTCACTGAAGGCTCTTATCAGATCCCTGTATTCAGCTTCTCTTCCATTTCAGATACTTGCCACGACAGCTGTACTTCTGGATGTGGTAGGACTCAGTACTGTATTTGAAGTCTGATGTGTACAGTGTGAACAGGAATGACGCCAGCACTGTCCCTTGTGGAGCCCCTGTACTGCTCATTAATGTCCCAGAAACACAGTTCCCCAGCCTGACAAACTGTGGCCTTCCTGTCAGGTAATCTGTGATCCAGGAAACACAGGAAGGATCCACTCCCATCTCTGTGAGCTTGTCTTTCAGTATAGGACGGTGGATGGTGTTGAATGCACTTGAAAAGTCGAAGAACACGATCCTCACATAAACCCCAGGTTCCTACAGATGAGACAGGGCACGGTGAAGCATGTAGAGGACAGCATCATCCACTACAATGTGTTCTTTGTATGCAAACTGCAGGGAATCCAGTTTGTCTTTGACCTCAGACCTCAGAAGGTGTAGAATCAGCTACTTTAGGGTTTTCATGATGTCCAGGTTGAGGAGGAAGGGGAGAAGATGTGGTGGAGATTTGTGGCGGAGAGGAAGGTGGAGTAGCAGTGAAAGTGGGCGTGACAACAGTGTCAAATCTGTTGAAGAACAGGTTTTGTTTATCAACAATCAGAATAATGCAGCTGTAACTGGGCGCCCAGGTAAGAGTACATGTGTGTTTGACACCTGTTAAAGCTTTATCATCTACTTACTCTTATTTGATCAGCATATTATTATTATTTTTGATATTATTATTTAAAGAAACAGCTGATGGGCTATGTCATCAGACACACACAGATGCAAAGTGAGAGGGAGGCTCTGTGTGTACGTGTGTACGTGTGTGTGTGTGTGTGTGTGTGTGTGGGGGGGGGGGTCGGGGTCGGGAGATTTGTTTTGTTCTTTTATTATCATGTGACTCAATACGTAAACTGAGCACTTCAGAAATCGGCCCTTTAAATGACACTTACACGGTCAGCAAATCCTCCTGGCTCCTTCGCTGATGAGAACCAATCATAGGCCAAACTGCGTTCCATTATTCCAATCATGCGCACACTCTTCACGTGTACTTGGAGTGCTTGGAGAGCCTGTGGTAGCATTGCAAAGCTGCGAGAACGAGAAGCAGGACTTAGCCACGCCGGTGTTGTGCCATAGAATGCACCCCTGCCGTAGAATGCCCCCCTGACGGGAGCGCGGTTGAAAGTACACAACAAGGCGAAATAATCCAAGTTTTGAGCCATCTAAAATAGCGAAAGTGGGCGTCTTGCGTTTACTGCTCTGCAGGGCTCTCAAGTCTCACGCATTCAGCGTGTGACACACGCATTCCCACCCGTTCACACGCTCACACGCCACACATTGTATTTCTCACGCATTTAAATGAACATGGTGATGTCCACCAAGTTGAACCTCTGTAACAATGGAACAGGTACAAATCAACTGAGTTCCTCCGAGAGTTCAGAAGCTGCGTGCCACGCGCAAGCCAATCAAATAAAGTATATCTATTGAACAGCCAATCAAAAAGCAGCTTTGCTGTATCCGGGTAGATTTTGATATCTTGCGGTTTGACTACAGAAGAAGACAGACACTCGCCGAAACAGAGCAGGTTTTTATAAGGACGAGATAGACCCGATGATTACAGTAAGTCAGTAACCTACACATGCAGAGACCTCAACACCTCATGGCAGATAAACTCATATGATAAACTAAAGCCCCATGCTATTGCTTTTAACAGCTGCATTGATGAATTTAGTCTCTGTACAGCCATTTCCAGCCATTTTCCCCTCCACAAAAGCAGCATTTCTCATATATTCTTTTTAAAGTTCTGACAGTGTAACGCTCATGTACCAAAGGATTAAGTATCTCCATGTTTGTGAAACCTAAAGTACAATTCATCTAAATGCTCCTCAGTGCTGATTTTAGCAACTCTCCTCCACAACAGGTAACTTTACGACTTTATTCTTATACATTATTGACTTTATTCTCCTAAATAATAACTTTATTGTCTAAGATTTAAAAACGTTTTTTTGTCTTAATGTGGCCCTCATACTCCGTTGTATTTAAGAGATTATTATACTATTATACAAATAATTATCTTCAATCACTCTTCAAACCCCCCCCCCACCCCCCACCTCTCACCTTTTCAACCCCTGACCCATTTTCATGCCTGATACTTACAACCATTCTGGGGCAGCATGAGAGCTCTGAAGTCATGGGACTTGTTTTTGCTTAAGACTAAGAAAAATCATATTCTTACACGCTGGAACATGGAGACAATGAGAGAAGACTTGACAGGTATATAGTATTTTTAAACAGTCTAAACTGTTTATTCTGTGCCTCGTGATAAGATCTCTCTGCTACAAATCAAAAACACACGAGCAGCTTGTTTCTTCTGGCCGTTATCTAAACTGAGACTCCCTGACCAGTTGAGAAATTGCAAGAATTTACTTCAGAAGGTTCTTAGAAGAACTTCAAAATTTAAAAAGAAGAAATGGGAGTGAGACAAAAAAAAAGAGTAAGCAATTTATTGCAAACAACCATTAAACTGAAATAAACTGTTGATCAGCTGATCAAAAGTCTAAGATCACCTTTAAAAGCCCAAATCTTCGCAAAAATGTGGATTCACTGTCGTTTTCTGTCAGGTATCCACACTGTCATTACTTCCTGATGGCAAAAGCAAAAAAGCGTTCTCTCTCTGAACGTGGCCAGATTGTTGAGCTGCATAAGCAAGGCCTCTTGCAGCGTGCCATTGCTGCTGAGGTTGGACACTGTAAGACACTCATTTTAAACTTCTAAAAAGATCCTGAGGGTTATGGAACAAATCAGTCAAGTGGTACACTGAAAAAGATTTCACCGGCCCTGAGCTGGAGGATCCAATTGGCTGTCCGTCAAGACACGGGATGATCCCCAGCCCAAATTAAGCTTGTCACTGGTGCCTCCTCCTTCACAGGCAGAAAATTGCCTGTTTGGAGTTTGCACAAGAGCACCAAACATTGGACATCGAAAGGTGGAGGAAAGTTTTATTCTCTGATGAGAATGGCTTCCAGCATGGCAAGGAGATCTCACTTGAGTAGTTTACAACACGGCATAGTGTGTGTGTGTGTGTGTGTGTGTGTGTGTGTGTGTGTGTGTATGTGTGTGTGTGTGTGTGTGTGTGTGTGTGTGTGTGTGTGTGTGTGTGTGTGTGGGGGGGGGGGGGGGGGGGCTTTTTCCTTCAATGGAACAAGGGAATTTCAGGTTGTGCAGAAGTGTCAGACAGCAGCTGGCTATGTGGAGATGTTGCAGGGGGCATCTCTCATGACTGAAGGCCCTAGTCTGTGTGGTAATGATCCCAATCTTGCTCCATACAACACACAACATCTGCTGAATTTTTGTTCGACACTCTTTACAGGGACATTATCCCTGAGAATGAGAGGGGTCTAACTGGAGACCATCTGAAGAAGCATGTTGTTGTTTAGGATAATGTGCGTTTTCACCACTCAGATCTGGTCAGACAGTGGTTTGATAAAAAAGATAAATAAAAAGATGCTGGTGGAATATCTCCCTCCCTACTCCCCATTCCTAAATCCGATAGAGGATTGTTTTCTCTGCCTGGAGGTGGAAGTTATAGGACTGGCATCCACATATCCAAATGCCCCTGCTTGCAGCCATAAATGCTGCATGTAATAACATTGAGGAAGAGTCCTGCAGAGGGTGGATTCACCACTCGAAATGCAGATATTTTCCTCATTTTGAGAAATGCCAGCACTGTTGTGCAAATGTTACAGTTTTTCTCAGTTGCTTAGATGCATTTCTCACATCACTATTGACATTTGCACAGCAGTTATTGCATTTCTCCCAAAAAATAGTTGAAACTTCAAAACCTAGTTGATAACCTGCAAAAGTGTGTCACTTATAAAATGCTGCAGTTCAGTACCATACTGTTAATATAGCAAATCTTGATTGTAACATTACTGTACACTACAATGCAGTAAATCTGTGCTGCAGTAAAGCTGTAAGTCTAAATTTAAAATGTAAAAAGTGACATGTTCTTGTCTCACTGTGAGCATCATGTATAGAACAATGACAGAAGTGCAGTGCAGATTGTTTAGTGCTGAATTACTGTCCAATAAACACACCTGTTCTCTCGGTCACGTTTGAATAACTGAAGTTACATCGTTTCTGCCAACCTTTTGGCTGCACCCTTCAACCTGTCTCAGCCATTCTTAAGCCGTGATTGACAACATGGTCCACAATTGTAGTCCTAATTTTATCAAGAATCTGCCTTTGAACTTGGCCTCTTCTTCCTCTTCCCTTCCTCCCCTCATCCTCACCCCTCTTCAACCACACTAACCTTCCATTTCTGTGTCACAATATTGTAAAAAAGGTACACACTTTGTTCTGCTCAGTTTATATATGCTAGCCAAGTCATAAGATTCAGCTCTGACTGACTGTGGAGAAGTGGCTTATCAGTGGTTGCAGCTAATGCTTCACACAGCCCTCCTCATCAGTAAAAGCTGAGGTTCACCTGAGAGAAACTGAAAGAGACGTTTTCAGGAAAAAATGACAAAACATTTTTTTTTTAATTTGTCAGACAGATTTTGAGAACTAGTTTGACAAGTCTGTATGTAGTGACTCGAGCAATTAAAGGAGGACTATTAGTTTTATAAGGAATGACTATTCAGCATTCAAAAGTATAGGTTATTTTGACTGACATGACATAAACAGATGATAATGGTATACAACAGCAGAGAATTGTAAGAAAGTAATTGATGCATGTCCAAAAAGATTTGATATTTAGTGGAAGGAACGAAAAAATGCTGCTTTGATGTGCACAAATGACTCAATTTTGTGGAGGTTGAACTAACTGACTTTTAATTCTGATCATTGAAATGCACCAAAGCGACTGAGTAAAAATGTAATAATCATGAAACCACCTGGAAGGTTTTCCTTTACAGTAAAGCTCTGGACCTGGCTATAAGCACCTACTTGGCTCCATGTTAACGTACATTCACTTCAGCTCCAGTGTGTGCTGTTGTAGTGTTACTCCCAGCTTGTGGTAACAGTCACCTTTGTCTGCCTTATTTTACAGATACCACACCTGTTGGACTTCAGTTACTCCTCAATCTTAGAATATAATGTACTTCAGCGTTTTAGGCCAACTGTCCCTGTCAGAGTCTCACCTGCTACCTGACCTGAATTTTCCTCCTCTTTATTCTTCCATGAGCACCAGTGTCTTCTGTAGATGATCAGGTGTTTTCAGTCAACTTGTTTTACTTATAAGATCAAAAAAGTAAGAGATATCCTCCTGTGTGTGTGTGTGTGTGTGTGTGTGTGTGTGTGTGTGTGTGTGTGTGTGTGTGTGCGTGTGTGTATTTCTTTCCTTCGACCCTCACCTCACAGTGAGCAGAGCTTAGTTAAAGTCATTGTACCCAGAGGCCCTGGGAACATTGGCAGCGTTGTGCGGCCAGGGAGACACTAAGTCTGATAGATCAACATTAATATGGAATCAGGGACAAGGCTGTATGTATTAAAGGTAATTTCCCTCCTTCACTGCAATCAGGGGAAAATGCAATGGGCCACTGACTGCAGGGCCACACAGCACTGAAAAAATGCACCCGCTTATATAAACAGAAAAGTTGAAGATACAAAGAGACATAAAGATATAATAATGCAGAGGGGGGCATGCTGGTGATGTAATAATGAGTACAATAGAGTAAAAAAGAGCATACTCAGACTCAGACAGAGAGACTAACACTCACAGTCATAGGCCTAATTTGGATTTCTACAGGAGATGGCATTCTGTACATGTAATGCCCTGGTAAAGTCGGCTGTGTGGACAGCCTATTAAAAAGCCAGTAAATTTATACCTCCCAAAATGGTGATTAAGGATTGTGAATTTGCTTGCTCTTAGCTTCAAGTTCTTGTCACACAGGGCCGGTTTTCTGTCTATAAATCTAACAGCCCAATTTTTTTTCTCCCCCTTTTCTCCCCCTCTTATGGAGATCATGGCTCCAGCCAATACAGGATTAGGAGAGGTTCTTGACCATTTTTCTTTAACTCAAGCAAAATGTGGTAAAACTGTGTCTCTAAGGAACCTGCAGCACATTTAGATTGGGTTCACTGAAGACACATCTATCGTTTTTCCTTCTATTTATTTAGATTAAGATTAATTTGTTTTTTCACTAGCTGTAGGCTGCACTGATCAGCTGTTTGGTTCTGCAGGATTCAAAGAAACACAAATGCAGTCAATAATAAGTGACTCTGGCAGTCCTGATGACATGCCTTTTGGTGGAGATACACATCTACACCATTATTAAGTGGAGTTTACAGAGAAACAAAGGAGACTCAAGGACCAGAGGAAAAAGTAGAGAAACTTCTGAGCTAACTGGAGAGGAGGAGAGATCCAAGGTTACCTGGTGGTTTAGGTGTGTAAACTGTGAGCTAATGTCCACAAACAGAGGACACTCCTGTCCATCAGGAGTACAGAAACTTGGTACCAACAGCAACTCTGATCTTTGAAAATCCAAATCTAGCAGCAGTTCACTCCAGGCTGTAGTCTGAGACCATCACCAACTAGAGTCCACTGCTGTACTGAAGGCTGAAAACTGTCTGTCACCCACCTTTTCAACATTCACTGTACCTGCTTAGAAGTTATTTTTTTTTTTGGTAAACGGAGTGACTTCCATTGTGGCTAAATCACACATACAACCTCACTTCAAATGTTGAAACATGCCTTAAAGCACATAACACAAAGTGAACCAGGGCTTGTTCAGTGTCTTTGCCCACTAAGGAACGTACAGTCTGAGTGTTCGGTGAGTCAGAGGAAGCAAAGAGGTTAAGCCCCTCAGTTATTTTTGAGTGTATTTTGGGCAAAACCAACCTCAGATTGGTTTGTTCTTTTTAAGAGCCCCGAATGCCTGCAGATAGGTGTGTTGTTATGAACACAGCTGATTTTAGCCTTTCTAATTCAGTAGACAGGGCTGAGGCTGTTTTTGTTCAACTTCCCTCCTTCTACCATGCCTTCGGAACTGGTAATTCCTGATGTCTTCAAGCCCTTTGTCCCAGAGAAAGAAAAACTTTTCGACATATCAGAAAAACACTGATATTTCCTCGAGAGCTGGGACACAGCTGTGTGTCCCTGTCTGCATAAATAAAACAAAGAGTGGAACTTTGGGACTTCTTATGGCCTTCTTCCTGTCTTACTGATGCACCATTGAACGGGAAAACATTGTTCATTCAGCTCTCTTAAGGCCTACGGCACAGGTGTTTTTCTGCCACTACTTGACCCCACCTCAACAAACTTATAGGAGCCAATGGGGTTTAGTTTTACCGGCTATTTACCAAATGTGGCTGCTCAGTGTAAAAATGAGGAGTATATCAGAAAATAACAGTAACACTCAGAGTAAAACAGAGTAATGGTCCCTTCTTTGTTTGATTCAGTTTTTGAAGATCAACATAGAGGGAAATAAAACCTGTTTTCTCCTGAACTGTTTCTTATCACCATTTGAGTTTGTGGTCGTGGGGTCAGCAGTCCCCAGCTGCTAACATCTAAAAACATATGCTCACTGCAGAGCTACTGCTTATTTCTAATCTGTCTTTTAAACTTAGGCTGGAAAGTTATCAAGCATCTTTCTCACCTCTGTTTAGCTTTCCAGGCAATAAATATGCCCATCAAAAATCCAAAACTTTGGGAAATGTAAATACCTGCAACTCAACACACGTACTCTCCAGGCACATGTTGATCTGGACTTGAGCTTTCCTGTATGGTTTTCGTCATGTGATGTTTAGGTGGTCTAAACATGTGACAAATACCGCAGTTGGACTGAGAATTCAAAGCCTCTGCTGCAGTAGTGGGAAACATGCAAAACTGAGTTTATACATATTTACATTTCTGTGTATAGTGTACCCACATTAACAGCTTACACATTTATTTTTCCAACATGTTGAGAGGAGGGCTCGGGCTCATTTCTATAAGTAAAAACCATTTCAGTGAGGAGAAACCAAAGCCAAAGGCCTTTGCCACAAAGTCCAACACAATGTACTAGAGGGATGTTCAGTTTAAGTATCAGTATGATCAGTTTGTCTGAATGATAGCTTACTCCCTTTGAAAGTGAGGAGCACCCTTTACAACCCCAGCACCAAAAACCTATGGAGGCAAATGTTAATAAAAACAGATTTGAATGTTTTGTAAATTATGTTAAGTCTACAGTATATTTAATTGAAGATGGTGCAGATACAGTATATCAGATGTTAAACTGAATTTTTTTTTTTTGCTATATAAAATGATAGTACAGGGATCATCAGAGTCCATGTCATGGGTGTCTTCCACATCTGTGAAGGCTCCATTAATGCTGAACAAGGTTTAGGTGTAACATCTTCTGCCATCCAGACAATGACTTTTTGGTAAAAGAAACAATTTTGTTTTTTTCAGTTTCGGCTCACATGTGCTGCGGACCTCTTGGCCAGGTCACCCTTCTGAAAGAGATCTTGATCTCGATGAATTTAATCTTGTTTAATAAAAAAAATAAATTCAATACATTGTCTTTGAATTAACTAAATAAATACATGTGAAAATGCTGTCTAAAACCTCCAACACTGTTGGCCATGAAGCTCAGCTCATTTTCCTGAAGAGATTTCCAGACTTCTTAATCAAGGCGACCCAACAAGTGCACTAACTAATGCCAACTCCTGCTCTCTACAGTATATATTGCCCCAAAATACAACTATCAAGCCGTTTTGACATGCAGAGTACTAGAGTTTGGTTATAATTTTTAGAAGACTGGTTCCTCTCCTAAGTGTATGTCATATGTGTCTAAGCATTCCTCAGAAATTTGCTCTACAAATAAGTAAAAACATAAAAAGAACACTTCTAACACAGCTCACGAGTTTTAATGCGCGTCCCACCTTTCTGTGAATAAAGGTGCAGACTGACTGTGATAACAAACACAGATGGTCTTAAAATTGATCATCTGAGCTCACAGGGTATCAGAGTCAGGTGAGGTGCTAGTTTGCTTTTGGCTCACCTGATTGAATAAAAAGAACCGGGTAGGTTTATAGATGACAGTATATCAAAGAGAGGGCTTTAACTGGTTTATTATCACTACTGTCTGTGTCAGGTCTCATTCATCCAGGTCATGGTTATCCAAATCTTCTTTCAAAAGGTAACCTCTACAAAGCCCCTTTCAACAAATTCTTGGATAATTACAATGAAGACATTCTAGATAACATAAGATTTTGTGAACAGACGTAGAGATTTTGCATTTAGTGCAAGTAAACCTGATCTCATTGCATTGTAATATGTGTGTGTGTGTCTTACCTGCAACTTAATGTGTCAAAAACAAAGAACATGATTCTTGTGATTCTTGATTTCCGTAAGAATCCACCCGTCATAGCCAAAACCTTTCAATCAGCCAGTATAAGTATTTAGGCACCATCTTAGACAATAAACTCTCATTTGAGACCAACTCAGATGCCATCTGTAGGAAGGCAAATCAGAAGTTGTTTTATCCAAGGAAACTAAGGTGTTTAAATGTTAAAAAAAAGTTTCTTAAAATGTTTTATTCATCTTTTATTGAATTAATTTTAACTTTTGCTTTGATCTGCTGGTTTGGCAACCTCAGCATTTCAAATAAAAACAAGCTGAAGAATGTGGTCAAACTGCCAAAAAACAATTGGCATTAGCTCGAATGATCTTTATTCAGTCTTTGAGCAATCGCCTCTGATATATATATATATGTATATGTATATATACATATATAGAAATATATATGTATGTATGTGTATATATATATATATATATATATATATATATATATATATATATTTATATTAGAGGCAATTGCTCAAAGACTGCAAGGGAAGCAAAAAAAAAAAAATGCTGATATAAGTACTGCTGTGTGTAGTTCAGTAGTTCACTAAATATGAGATAAAATACATTTATCTGTTGTTCAGAATCAGCTACTTATCAAAGGTAGCCAACATGACTCCCTTCTCATTCATCCCCGCAGCGCCATAGTGCTTTACACATCTATTTCATCAAGGATTACTTTCTTGAAAAGGAACAGAGGATACAATTTACATATAAATAAACGGATTTATGATGTAGGCTGGGGAGAAAATGAGCTTCCCCTCCTGGAAAGACCAACAGCCACCACTGCAATCAATCAATGAATGAATCAATGAATGAATCAATCAATCAATGTGTATATAAGAATAAGAATAACTTTATTAATCCCCGAAGGGAAATTCAATTTTCTGTTGTCTCACATAATATGTCTCTAAAAGTTATCTACTATTTACACAAGAGTTAAAAGTCTGATTGCTGTTGGTACAAAAGATCTTCTGAATCATTCTGTCCTGTAGCTAAGAGAAAGGAGTCATCCACCACCATTGGCCCTTTGGTCCATCCAGGTGTTGTGAAGTGGGTGATCCATGTTCTTTAGAATCGTCTCCACCTTCCTCAGTGTAGATCTCTCCACCACATCCTCCACTGATTCCAGCTTGAGTTCCACCACAGAGCCAGCCTTTTTCACCAGTTTGTTCAGATGTCTGTAGATCTACTTTCTGTAGATGAAGTCTATATTCTTAGACCAGTCCAACTTATTATCCGAATGTACACCTAGGTATTTATATGACGTCACCGCTTCGATGACCACTGTACAGGTGTTCACTGGCTGAAGAGGGGGTTGAACAGGGATCTACGGAAGTCTATGACCATCTCCTTTGTCTTTGAGGTGTTGAGGAGGAGGCAGTTTTTGTGACTCCAGTCACTGAAGGCTCTTATCAGATCCCTGTATTCAGCTTCTTGTCCATCTCTGATACATGCCACAATAGCGGTGTTATCTGAGTATTTCTGGATGTGGCAGGACTCAGTGCTGTATCACTGTATACAGTGTGAACACGAATGGCGCCAGCACTGTCCCTTGTGGAGCTCCTGTACAACTCATTAATGTCCCAGAAACACAGTTTCCCAGTCTGACAAACTGTGGCGCTTCCTGTCAGGTAATCTGTGATCCAGGAGACACAGGCAGGATCCACTCCCATCTCTGTGAGCTTGTCTTTGAGAATGGTGGGTTGGATGGTGTTGAATGCACTTGAAAAGTCGAAGAACATGATCCTCACATAAACCCAGGCTCCTCCATGTGTGTGTGTTTGTGTGTGTGTGTGGGATTACTGGGGATTACTGTGCAACAACTGACAAAACGTGGTGTTGCTTGACTGTCTGGTAGCTTCTTTGACATAATCAGTAGTATTCATCACAACCATAGAACCACCTTTATCAGCCGGCTCAATGATGATTTTAGAATTAGATTGCAGTTCTTTTAGTGCTTTTCTTTTTCAACGTCTTTTTCAACAACTTTACAAAAAGTAGCTAATGTTGGATTCAGTGCCTCAGTAGGAACGTATGTGGACGTCTTTTTAAAATTGTCAACGGGCACACCCAATACAGTCTGAGTGGAGTTACAAAAGAAATGTTTCAAGTGTAATTGTCTGAAAAATTTATAACAGTCCACCTTCAAATTGAAAGCATTAATCTTACTGGAAGGAATATAACTTAATCCTTTACTCAGTATTTGTATTTGATGTTTGGTTCATGTGTGGTCAGATAGATTAATCACCACTTGTTCTGCATGCTGCGTGTGATGATAGTTCTCTGGAAGTTGGGCACGTCGTACTTTGTGACTCTGCTTTGTGCAAGGTGCTATATCAAATAAACTGTACTTACTTACTTACTTATAAGGACCCCCGGGCTGAGGTTGACCAGCTCCTGCCTCTGCTTGGCAGGTAAAAGGGCTGTAGAACATAACAAAACAAGCATTGAGCGCTACACCTATGAAATGCTAATGCTAAACGGGGTATATGGGATCTGCTCACATATGTTGCCTATTTCTGTCATCCAAACTCTCTTGTTTTCAATCCACCCTGGAGACACTAAATATTGTGGGAGTACTATTTTATATATAATTAGGGCCAGAAGACAGCCTGTCATGTAGAACAGGCTCATGAGCATATAATAGGAGGCCCATCGCAGATTTTGCAAAATCATAACAGGCAAAATGCTGACTCAATAAGGAATGAGGTGAGGATGATATGCCAGAGGCTGAGTCAGCCATAATGCCGGGGCCAACCGTCTGACCAGAGTCACTTGTTACATGAGCTGTTCTGAGCCTTTTCTTTTCCAAAACCACTACAGTGGCAATTATACACAGTGGAGTGAGCTCAGAATAAAATAACCCCACTCATTTCTCGGGTACTTGTTTTATAGACCATGACAAAATGACCATTTTTATCATGAGTACACTCTGTAACCACTGAACACAGACATGCTGGCTTGGTGGTTTGTGGCTCCCCAAGGAAAACACTGATGCTGTCTTCCCAGTGTGAAACCCTCTGGGTGGCCCTGAGGTTTCTGGGAAACCTTGTTGTCTCCTCTCTAACTGGCATGTAGCCCAAGAAACTGCAACAGATTGCAGATAAACTGTTGGGGTGTTGCAGAGGTGTTGTAGCTTATCAATCTTTCTATTAGTGGAAAGATGAAACTGTTTAGTGAATAGACAGTTCTTAACAGTCTGGAAGACAAAGACACTCTACTTTCTATCAAAGCTTGCAATTGAATCTTAAAGTCAGGGCTGGCTCAGTATCAGACCCTGCAGGTGACTACACAAATAGAGCCCCTCTCTTCCTCTGCCCATCAGCCTTTATGACACATTATTTCATGCTTCTTTGTCTAGGAGCTTTTGTTTTGGGTTTGACCTCAGGTAAAGTTAAGTTCATTGTTGATCAAAACTCAGGATTATGTGAATTTTTTTGTTTGTGCTTCTGTTAACGCTATTTACCATTAAAAAAAAAAAAAAAACTGACAGCAGCTGAACTTCTCCCCCACCAAACATGTGCATGGTCTCAAACGTTCACAGGGTCTACCTCAGCTCCTCTGCTGTAACAAGAACTCCTGGCTGTCAGCACAGCACTGTAAAAACAAATTAGCCGAATGATTAATGGAAGGGGATTAGAGCCAGCAGATCATCCTGCTGTGAAGATGGGACACCCGCTGCAGAACGACATGTGGCAAACAAGGTTCACACGTTTTCACTGCTAAACCAATGTGTGTGAGGACCCCTGTTTTCATCTCCATATCCTCAACGGAAATGAAGTCGCTTTTCCTCGATGGAGAGCCCTGAAGGAGGAGATTGGACTGAGGTCCATCACCCATGTTGCCATGATACTGCTGGATAGGTAAGAGCAGGATGTGTTGCTGTTACATGTACTGGACCGAGTACTTTACTATTTTCTTAGAAAATGGTGCTCTAAATGTTATGTATTGCTAGCAGCTTGGTGTTTGCCACGTTGTGTGTGTTAGCCTTACCAGCTGTAAGTTACAAGATGTGTAGCCCGTGTAGCTGTGTGTAACTTAGTGCAGGGAGTCTGTGTGCTGTGACGAGTAACTTTAGTAGCCTAAACATTGTGTAGACCGTTACAGCCCGTGTACCATGACCAGCAGTACGCGGTGAGTCACGAGTGTTACTCCGTGTACTTTGACGAGAAGTACATGTTGTGTGGACAGTTATAGTCCATGTACCGTGGTCCGTGACCAGCAGCATGTGGTGTCGTAAGTGTTTCTCCATATTACGTGAGTACTACACATTTTGTAGCCAGTGTTACTTTGTGTACCGTGACGAACAGGATGCTGTGTCTGGTGAGTCTTACCGTGTGTGATGTGCATACGTCATATTAAGGTGCTGGCCGTACTGTTGTAATAATGCAGAAATCAGGGCAACAGAACTTACGCATTATAGCTTTAACTCTCTGCTTAAGCATACTGAAGATACAAAAGAAAACTCTCCCCCATTTGAGACTGTACTGGGATTTCCTCATAACAAACCATCTTAATATGCAAGTGCCTAAGTAATAAAACACAGAGTGCTGTCTAGACCAGCTGTTTTTAAAGTATTTGAGCTCATATTTCTTAGGTCATTATTTAATAATAAAACAAAATTGTGCATGCACCAGTCGTGGTGTGTATGAGTCATAAAAGAAAAATACTGTTAAGATTGTTTTCTTCTAAAACATACAGTTTAATGTGATTTAGAAGAGGGCAGGGAGCCTATGTTTTGACTTTACTTTGAATTAAATTGTTCAATGTAATTTGTAGCAGCAAATTCTTGCATTAAAGCCTCTGCAGTTGAGTTTTTTGCAAACCTATGTTATTATAACTGATGAGAATGGATGTTTATCTTTTAGAGGTGGAAATTGTGCATTATTCAGTGGTTTTTGTCACCAGTGTCAACAACAAGTAAACAGTGTCAATACAACAGCTGGTAGTGTGTCCTCACTTTGGCCCCAATTGAAGAGCTTTTACTGGGGAACTTCCTGTTTCTAATCTGTATGTTTCTCTTGGTATCCATGACAACAAAGCTTACTCTGTGATGAAGACCAGATTAAGACATTGACCAAATGCTGCTTTTATAATGCTCATCAAACAGAGCATTAGGGAGCAATGATTAACATAATGATCTTGGCTAGTCCATTTAAAGGAGAGAACATTAATATACATATATTACATTCACCCATAGCAAATTTTTTGTTGCTCATCTATTGTTCAATCTCAACTCCTGAGACATAACTTTGGTTTTCTCATTTTAATATCATTTTGCGATCATTTGTTGCTACTCTATTGCTCCCAAGGGACCTTTAGGAGCAATAGACAGATGAAAAAGAGATACAAAGTCTAAGCAGTATTTGAAAAGTAGGATAAACAGGGGAGATCTCTACTTAGATGTATCAGAGCCTTTCATGAGGGGAATCTGAGCCTTCTATAAGAAACATCTGAGAATTATGAGCCCTTATTGAGATCTCATTAATTTCTATTGAATGCATTAATGGAGCAATATATGAGGTCGCTTTGAGCCACATATAAGAATTATGAGAAGCAATTTAGAACTATAAAATTAATCCTCAGAATTCTGAAAAAAAGCCTCATTAAACAGTTTAACAGTACAAATTTTAATCTTTTTTTTAATCAAACACTGGGGCACATTACAGCACTTTATAAAAATATAAAACAAAACCTTTAACTTGTAATAAAAATAAATTAAAGAGTGATATGTGGGACATTTATGTCATACATTAAATTAAATTGATCTTCCAATAGTATTAATTGCTGTAGAGTGTTTGTTCAATGAAAGGGATCCCCTGATCTCTCCAGCTCATCAACAGGCAAGACCCCTCTCACTGTAACAAATACTCTAGGCAGAGATTACTATTGGAATACAGAGCCTGGTCACCCTCCCGGTACAGACGGATCAGGGAAAACCAAATTTATAAAAAATAAATAATACCTGCAGAGTGTTTCTTAAAAGAAATGGCTCTGTGCATCTCCCCAGCTCAAAGAACAAGAGTGATCCCTCTCACTTTAAACACTCAATACAACATAAAAACAAATACAAAAACATATCACTAAACCACACAGCCAAGGAGGTATGAGGAAAGGAAAGCGCCTTGTGTTAAATAACAGTGCAATAAAATGAGAAACATGGATGGGAAAGGGAACATGTTCACAAAAAACATCACAAACAACCAAAGGAGGGTTATGTGAGGAGAAAGTATCTTGTGTTCAGCATTAAAAGAAACCACAAATAAAGTGATCTATATTCCAACAGCAACCATTGCATTATGAAGGCCTTCTTCAGTTTGCTGTCGTCAATTTTTGTCCAACCTAGCATGGTTGCACATCTCAGGACATAGGCTGCAAGGCAAAAAGGTGTAGAACTTGAAAGAGTAACTTTGACAAATAACTCCACAGACCAACTTTTATCTTTATGCAGCATAATATTACAATTCTCTTCTAACCAATCATGTAGCTAGCATTCTGTCCTAATGAAATTGCTATCCATACTATTCTGACTGTAGATTTATTTTCTGTTTTTTGATTGCTATCAGAGTATACATCTATATTCTGATATGAACAGAAATAATATTTATATTGAAACATTGCATTCTAATAGGGGGAAGAACTTACTTAGAATTCCATTTTGCTGAAAATATACTAACTTGTAGATCTGCTACAGTTTACAATTTAAGCATTTAGTAGACTCTTTAATCCAAAGTGACTTACAAAAAGGTAGTACATCATCAAAATACTGTATATCAAATGTGAAGAAATACTAGGCCAATCAAGGTCAATTCGTTTTCCAGCCCCCCAGGAGTACTTGGGTCCCCTGTTGAAGATCCCCCTGTCCTGGACTGTTTGATAATACCATTCTGATTAGTGATTAGTACAAATATATTTCTTTTCCCTCCTCCCTGTTTCCAACATTCTGTAACCTATATTTAAAAAGCAATTAAGCTTACCAGATTCCTCTTTTTTTTTTTTTTTTTTTTTTTTTGGGGGGGGGGGGTCGTTCTGTTTGAGTTCGCCATCTCTTCCCCGTCATGTCCGTTCTGAGATAAAACATAGATGAATCCATAAATATGGGGTTACTAAAACTAACCAAGTTACTTAAAGATAATCAGCCATTTACCAAATCCACTTCACTGTTAAATACAAACAGTATTTTAAGCAATCAGAACAAATATTCAAACCATATATATATATATTTTTTGTAAGTGCAGCAGCTACAACAGCAAGTGTGTATTATATTATGTTAATATTCCAACTGGAAGTAAACAGGGTGGAGGTTTTCGCTGAAAAATGAGATATAAAAGTATTAAGTATGTTATTAACTGTTACACTGGGACAGATTAATTCATTTGTAAATGCTTGGTACGGCGCGTTCTTTTTTGGCAAGCAACAAGCACACATTATTAAAGAAGTTGATCTTTAATTGTCTTTAATTGAAGTGTACATGGGAGGAGATGTAAAAATTACAAACCTACGGTCTGGAAACGCTTTAATGAATTCATATGGGATAAGCACATCAGTTTTGTCAAGCTTAATTTGGGCCAAAACACTTTTCATGCTGAAGACTGAAATGCTCATGTGCTCAACACTGCAGCCATATTAATGAGCTCCACCTGGGAACGACGCAAACATTACGATGGTTAAACATTTCAAACAATGTCAAATTAATTTCACCTCTAAAAAAAAACCTGAAATATAAATTTTTGGCCACACAGGGCCAACGGAGGAAAAGTTAGCTGCGGAGTAACTTCACCAGGATATTTCTTCCCTCTGTAAATTTCTAAGAGGGACATCAGAGGCAGACGCATCCAATGACATTTCGTCTTCCAACAAAATGTGATGACTTCATTGCGTTGTCTCATGATTCACCCAATGACGTTCAGTGTACTTGGAAAACGTATTGGTGTCAACATTCCGCAGCCCGTTGCCGCCTTTCTTTTGATGTGTTACGGAACTCTGGGATAATGCAGCAGCTCTGCAAATACACTGGATACAAGTAAGCATTTCAATCGTGACTTTGATATCTATTTACATACAATCATTCCAGGAGTGCACAGTCAACTTGCGAGGACAAAACAGACTTGCCTTTGTATGACAATGCATCGATAACTGTTCCAGAGTGCCTTTTGATAATAATGGCTTATGTGAACTGCCATAAAGTAACTGATACGGCCCTTAGTGACTTGCTCAAATTGTGCAAACTGCTTTGTCCCCATAGTCTGAATACAGACCACTTGAACAGTGTAGAGAAGTTCAAAGGCTTTTTTTCTCTCACTCTGCTTCATCCCCTATTTTACATAAATATTGCAGTAAATGTTTTATGTCCATAGAAGGTGAACAGTTACAATGTCTGTCATGTGCAACACCTGGTTTTCAGAAGAAGTTAACTTTAGATTAACCCTAATAACATATTACTTACTTGGAACACAGATGGGGAACCTGTTTTCAAATCATCCAAGTTTTCAGTGTGGCGTTTTTATTATGTCATTAACGAATTGAGCTTCATTGAACGCACAAAAAGACAAAATGTGATATTTGCTGGGCTTTGGTATGGTGATTCAAAACCATCCGTGCATACTTTTCTTAAACCACTAAGCAAAACACTGAGAAAACTTGAAGATGATGGAATCCTTGTGCAACCTGCAGAGGCATCTGAACCCTTTGTGTGTAAAGTGCTAACTATTGCAGGAACACGTGACTTGCCTGCCAAAGCTTTAGTACTTAATTCAATGCAATACAATGGGAAATCTGGATGTCATAAACGTGAACAGCCTGGGGAAACTGTTAAGACTGGGGAAAGGGAACATGTTCTTTCAATTCCCATCATAACTGAAAATTCAAAAGGGCCACCACACACGGATGAAGGGTTTGACCTTGATGCTAAAATGGCAGATGACACCAAAACTACAGTAACTGGGAAAGAGAATTTCCCAGTTTGGGATCAATAAAGTCTATCTATCTATCTATCTATCTATCTATCCATCTATCCATCCATCCATCCATCCATCTATCTAAAAGGGGTGAAGGGTCCCTGTGTGCTTAGACTACTAAAAACTGTTCAGTTAATCCAAGGCACTGGCATTGATTACATGCACTCAGATCTTCTGGGATGATGCGCCTTTTGATGGCTCTATGGTTTTCTCAAGAGTTTTCTTGTAAGCCTTTCACCATCTCAAAACATAGTAAGGAAATTGACCAGCAAATTCAAGATCTCTAACGCGATATCCCTGATCAGTGGTATCACACAGAAAGCATCAGAATATTGTGATCTTTTGCGCTTCTTCTGTATGGACCTGTTGTTTTTCATGGTGTCCTTGCAACAGCATACTACAATCACTTCCTCCTAAGTGAAGCCATTTTCATTCTGTTGATGGAATCCATATCTGTGGAAATGGTTGATCATGCTGAGAAACTGTTGTGGAACTTCTGTTCTCAAATGTGTAATCTTTATGGTTAGCGGTACCTAACTGCAAATGCGCACCTCCTGGTTCACTTAGCAGACAGCGTCCGGGCCCCTGGTCCATTATGGACTCACTCATGTTTCCATTTTGAAGACAAAAATGGCTATTTGGTGAGGCTCATACATGGTACTCAAAATATACCAATTCAGATGGTCTCTGCTGTCAAACTAGTTCAGTCTATACCTATTATTTCACAAACCATAAAGCCGGCTAATGTCATAGCTACATGTTACACTCTGATGACTAAGGACCATAGATTTGGTCAGGAAAACCATGATAAAAGAATAAAACTTATTGGAGCATCAAGTGAAGTTCAGCTACAGGAAATTCACGACTACCTTGGAAAGACATGCTGGTCACTGTTGTGATCCTAAAACAGTGAGAAGATTTGATAGGGCACAAGAGTCATTTTCTAGCTGTAACTCTTGTGTAAATAGTAGATAACTTTTAGAGACATATTTTATGAGACAACAGACAATTGAATTTCTGTGGGGATTAATAAAGTTCTTATTCTTATTAAGTTAAGAGACATTATCTCACATCAAGACATTATGGGAAAGGCCACAATAGAAAAAAACTGTAACACTTTATTTGAAGGGGTCTACATAAGATGACACTACACTGTCATTATCATGACATGACACCTGTCATTAACATAAATAATGCTTCATAAAGGTTGTCATTAAGTGTAATTCGGTAAATAATGACACTTTTGGGCTATGTTGACATTGTTTGGGAAGGCATTGTCATGACAACTTGACATAAGGAGAGGTAAAAATGACCAACCATTGTCTTTGTCAAAACAACCTGACGTAAGGAGAGGACAAAATGACCAACCACTGTCTTTGTCATGGCAACTTGACCAGAGACAACTAGGGACAAATTACCCCCCAAGTTTTTCATTATGACTACCTGACATTAACGTAACAGACTCCACCAACAGATGTAAAGACACAGTTTAGTTGTATCTATTAACTTTGAATTGATCTGTCATATCTGGTTGGAATTGACATTACCTATCAGTAGACAGGTAAATGAGTTATTTACTTGACCTGAAGTAAAGTGAAACATTTTGAACCAGTTATTAAGGTGTCCTTAAGTGCTATGATACTGTCACATAATCTTTGAACAGTTAAATGTCTTATATCCCTGACCTGAAGTAAAGTGAGACATTTTGAGCCAGTTATTAAAATGTCATTAAGTGTTATGATACAGTCAGATAATATTATAACAGTTGAATGTCTTATAAATACGACGTGGGAAACAGTGAGTTGCTGGCTGTTGTGTGGGCACTCCAAGAATGGAGGCACTAGCTGGAAGGAGCACAACACCCCTTTCTCATCTGGACTGACCACAAAAACCTGCAACATTTCTGTTCTGCTCGATGCCTCAACTCCAGGCAAGTCCGCTGGTCCCTCTTCCTCAACAGATTCTGCTTCACCCTCTCCTATCGTCCTGGCTCCCGCAACCTCAAACCTGACGCCCTATCTCGGATACACTACTCCGCTACCTCAGACCCCAGAGAATCGGACACCATCCTCCCTGCCTCCTGTATCCTCGGCTCCGCCTCTTCGGAGATCGACACCATGGTGGACAAGGCCCTCCGGAAACACCCCAGGTCCTGCAGTGGGGGCACTCCTCTAAACTCACCTGCCACCCCGGATTTCAACGCACCCTACAATTCCTTCAGCAGCGGTTCTGGTGGCCGGGGATGGTCTGGGACGTACAGGCTTTTGTTGCTGCCTGCTCTGTCTGTGCCCGAGGCAAAGCTTCCCATCAACCTCCGGCTGGCTTGCTGCATCCTCTGCCTGTGCCCTCACGCCCCTGGTCTCACATAGCTCTAGATTTCATCACTGGTCTTCCCCCTTCTAAAGGTAAGACAGTCCTACTCACCATCATAGACAGATTTTCCAGATTCATGCATTATGTCCCATTACCCAAGCTCCTGTCTGCTCTAGAAACTGCTAATCTCCTAGTGTCTCAAGTATTCCAACTTCATGGTATCCCCATCGACATAGTGTCAGATCGTGGTCCCCCACGAATGTCTGGTTATTGTCCCATGACGTTCCCTTGCAGACCAAGTCCTGCAAGCTGTCCCCCCGCTTTATTGGTCCCTTCCTGATCCAGAAAATTATCAACCCATCAGCGGTTAGACTGAAACTTCCCTCATCCCTCAAAATTCACCCTACGTTTCATGTCTCCCTGATAAAGCCTGTCAACACGTGCACCCTGAGCCCTCCTTCCATCGCCCCTCCACCCCCCTGGATGATTGACGACCACCCTGCCTTCACTGTGGGCAAATCCTGGACGTGCAGCCTCGGGGTCAAGGCTTCCAATACCTTGTGGATTGGGAGGGTTACGGGCCAGAGGAGCGGTCCTGGATCTCCCGCTCCCTCATCCTGGACCATCAACTCATCGACGACTTCTACGCCGCTCACCCCAACAAACCCGGCAGAACGCCAAGAGGTGTTCATTGAGAGGGGGTGACTGTGGTGAGACGCCTCCTCCTCTTGTTTTATTTTGATTTAACTTCCTGTTTTCCTTTGTTTTCCTGGTCTGGCTTGACTCTGTTCCAGAGCACCCTCCCCCTCCCCTGGTCGCTGAGGCTGAGTGAGACTCCTGACCTGCACTGCATTTACAATCAAGGCCCTTTAAGAAGCCAGCAGCCCTCAGTCTCAGCACCTGAGTATTGTCTTCACTCCTGAGTGGTACAGACGTGTCTCCTGGCCTTCTTTTCGGATAAGTGATTGTGACTTTTTGCTCCTTGTGAATTGTTGTATGTTGTCTCACTCCCATCTCCTCTGTTTTTCCACAGTGTCTCCAGCCCACACAACAGCCAGCCAGCAAACCAGACTTTCCTCGTGTCTTTTCCCCTTGAGCTTGGACATTAAACTTACATCTTTAATTTGCTATCTGCCTCTGTGTCTGCTTCTGGGTCCTCAAAATACACCACACGCCACAAGAGGCTGTTGATGGCTGTGGTATAGAAACTACATGAAATGAAGGAATCACTTTGAGCCCAACAAAGTCAAAGGGTTGAACAAACATGGGTCTTTATGTTTCAAGGCTCTTTGGGATACTGACAAGCTAATTGTGAGGTAAGGGGTGGTATTCTATTATGTCAATGAAACTTCATACTAGTCACTCATAAACCACCATTGACTTATCCGTTATTTGGCTGTACAGCATTGACATGTGTGGATGGTTCAATATGCCATCACCAGAGCAGTTTCATGCTTTACACTGACGGCCATGATGGTTCATGCTGAAAAGCCACTGGCCAGGAGGAACATGTAGTGCAGACCTACTGGCTAAACCCACAGGATCCGGAACGGCTCCGCTCTGCTCCGGACTGGCAGGCGGATCAGATCCGCAAGCATACAGCGCCAACTGGATCCAATCTGCCGCCACCATCGAAGGAGAAGCTCTCACGAAACTACCGATATTTCTCACAAGACTGTATGAAATTTCACGAGCTCTCGTGTGTTTCCCCAGGAGTCATGGAATAAGATCTACTGATTGGTGTATATAAACGGCGGTGCATTTAAACACCCACATCCCACAACAATGGCCTCTCCTATTATCAACTTAGGAACAGTTCAATGTATTGATTTTATTTTATTTTGAAAATTAACTGGATATTTTTCTCTGTAACTGCATAAACTTTCCGCTGCTGCTCGTGCTCCACTGCACTGAATTGATGCACTGTGCTCCGGCGTCCGGCAAAAATAGAAGCCTTGCGTACCTGATCCAGCTGCCGTAGACGGCTTCTGTGGAATGACTCACATTGATTATAATGCTTGTGGATTTGATTCGCCGGCCGTGCCGGAGCGGAGTGGAGCTGTTCCGGACCCTGTGGGTTTTGCCCGCTACTGCCTTGATGAGTAATCATCATCACAAGGAATTGCAAAGAAAACTGGACATGCACAACATTGATGGTGTTTATTTAAACATTGAGGAGATGGACTGAAAAGATCTCTGATGAAAGCAGAATCTCCCCTGACGAACAAGAAAGGCAAATATGACAAACCCTGTGTCACTCTTAGCTTCACCGATACAGAGAGAAATGAGGACAGACCTAGTGTGTCATCGAGTCCATAGATAATGCTTATTAGACCCAACACATTAAAACACATAATAAACTACACAGTCCTTTCTCATTGTTTTGTTCAGTGGGGGAAGTTTTTGAATCACAAAAAGGGAGTGAGACAGGAAGGTTAGAGAACCACTGGGCCAAATGCTGTAAGGAGCTTTTGATATGTTGAAAAGAGGTTCATTCAGAGTTCTGATCACTGGAGGACTGAGCAACAATGCAAAAATCATGAACTCAAACAATTAACTAACAAACTCTGCTGTTTGTTTTCAGTCTTTGATTCCTACCATGACCAAGCATCACAGATTAGTCAAAGCTGAGAAGGGAGCAAGCCTGATAGGAGGGAAGGGCTCATTGGACGAAATTATTTTTCATTACCGTCATGGCCATGGTGGAGCACCTTTACAAGTGTGAGAATAATACCTTCAGTCTGCTCTTTGCTCTGGGCCGGCAGGAGTGGATATCTAAATAAAGAGATATCCCTTTCAGTAAATTAGCCACTGGAAGCAACCATCACCAGAGCAAATATTGACCACCGATTTGGATAAGTGATAGGCAGGAGAAAATAAAGACATTGTGAACTTTTACACCATGTGCTGATACTCTCCATCCTCTTCAGATGTTGAACTTAGCAGCAAAGAGCAGCCATGGTTTCCCCCTCAACATTTATTCTGGAGCGCTGCACCAATTATCTTTAATGGAGCTGAAATAAGAACAGTACAAGGACCCAGTGAGGAGCGGAAGGCGTATATTGGCCAGGAGCAGGAGTATGTGATGACCTCATAAAGGAAGCCTCAGACTTCTTCTTAAGTGTCTAAGAGGAGTGGGTGATGGGATATGAGGTTTGATCTGAATGCACAGGACTGGCCCTGAGGACCATGGATTAACAGGTCAGGCATTCACAGAAATCTCACCTGTCAAGAGGCAGATCAGTCACACAGTGAAAATAAGGCAGGAAGTAAAGGCAGAGAAGAGAAATCTAAGACAATTAAAAGGACAGAGAGACATGAGGAGAACGGGATCTCTGCTGAGAGGTCTCAGTCTGTGGGGGCTGAAACAGCAGAGGTGGAGCAGAGGAATTAAAAAAACAGTAATAGTAAAATCATTCAGACGTCTGGGCCAAAACCTACATTTTCATAGCTAAAGCAGTCACGCTTGTGCATAATCCACAGTGTGCCTGAGGTTTCAGATGTGACTGGGGTTTGCTCACAGTGGTCTAAGCTGCACTCTTAAACAGGTACAGAGCTCTCTGTGGGATCTATATACCTGTAACACACCAATGGCTGCTACCTTCCCTCTCCAGGCTGCCAGGAGAGCTCACAGTACAGAGACACTCAGATTATCCCAGATTATTCAGTCTGTGGAGGCTATATTCAGGAAAAGACAGAATCTCTGCTTATATACCTTTACAGACAGAGAGAGAGTACAGCCGGGAGATTCTTCCACTGGTTTTATGCAAAAGGTTTTAGAGCTGACATCCACATACCCGCAAAAAGACAAAGTGTTCAAAGAGACACAGGGAGGAAGGACAGGGATGGCCAGAGTGGCACTGATTTACATGTGCATCTTCAGCAGATTTCCTAAATCTATGATTTCCTATCTGGGCTGGACAGACCTTAAAGACTGATACATCCACTCCAATCAGTTCAACTCTGTGCTCCTTCATCCGTCAACACTCACCAACTGCATGAAGCAACACCATTAAACAGACCGCGTAAGTCAGGAGACCAAGGCTTTGTCCTGTTAAATACAGAGTCAGTATATACCTCAATGATGAGCTCTGAAAATTTCTGACCTGCTGACTCCCAGCCTTGCTCTGTTCACTGAGACAGTTTTTTGGTTTAATCCAGTGAAATATGATTTGTCATCAACACAGTGTGTTTTATTTTGAAACTGAACTGGATGTTTTAATGTTGTAAGACAGTGTCCAGCAAACTAGAGGCTGTGCATGTTTGCTGCTGTGTCACGTGAAAAAAACAGAGAATGGGAAAAGAGTGATTTTAAGACATCTTAGCAGTGCGTATGCCTGGAAGACTCTGTGGTGGTAGTCCTGCCACAATTAAAGTTTGTGCAAAGTTGATAAACTCTCTATGCTTGCAAAGATGTGTGCTCTGCTTAAGATGGAAATAGGTGAGTCTTTCATTCTCTAGATACCCATCAGCAGACTAAAAGTGCTGACTTATTAACAGTAACAGAAATGAAAATGAAGCCATTGCTGTGGAAATGATGCATGAATTAGCCCTGCCTTCTGTAGGAACACAGGCCCACATCAGATCACTGGAGAGACATGCCCTGCTGCAGGGAAACTCATGGATAAACATGCTGAAATAAAACACACAAAGTCTTTATATTGCACATTTCTTTTGGAGTGGTGCAGAGTGGTGTTGGGGGGGGGGGGGGACACACCACCACTCTTAATTAGTGTTAGGGAAACAGCGCTTGTGTTGTGTTGTATTGTACTGTTAAAGTTATCTTTACACCTTAATATTGTTCTAATGGCACTCTAGACACCCCACAGTGTCCATGATTGACCAGGGTGAGATAATTCCTAAAGAAATAAAGACCTTGGGGGTGAGACATGGTGAAAGTGAAGATATTAGGAAAGAATCAGGAGGCAGGACTTTGTCAGCTTGGCAGTATGTATGCAGAATCATTTTATAAAGCCATAATGGCCCTGTGGGCCTTTTACACTGTGATTATGGTTAGTGCAGAGCTGTAGCTGTTTCAGGACTGAACCACATGAGAGCTGCTCAGTGATCACAGCCCCTCGGGTATTATCAGCATGTTAAACAACACCTTCAGACCTCAGTGTCTAATTCTAGCCCTGTACCTAAGCACCACTCTAAATCATTATATGATGGTAAATAAGGACTGTTTGCTCTCGGACTGTTTTCGGAGTGTTTATAAGTTCCTGAATTAGTAAGCCAGTGTTGCAACAGTATCAATCACCAGTTTTTCTTGCCAATGGAATGAAGCTGTCAGTAAAAGGCTAGGAGCTGGGCGGGGACTCTGCAGATCTTGGTTGTATTTACACTTGGACCTGGTGTGAAAGCAACCACTGTCTAATCAGCAGAGAATATTCTGGATCACCTAGCTTTAAGAGGATCTGCCAGCAGGCTGCTGAATGGGATGTTCTGGTCAGAGGAATCCCTGCGTGACTCATGGTGCTCTTTGTGTGCACCTATTAATGAGGAAATTTAGATTTCTTTAATTGTTAACATTTGCTGATGAGTAACCAGAGAAGTTCTGACTCTGGTTCATGTCAGTCTTCAATAATAATCAGAAAATGCTGGACTCAATGTGAAGCCTGTAAATACTCACCCCTGACTCATTGTGATGTAAGAAGAGGTAAATCAACATCATAACTTTGTTGAGCTCCTCGTAATAAAGTGCAAACATTGTATGTCGTTTCTAAATTCCTCCATATTTCATGCTTTTCTGAGCAGATTTTACAGCTTATTACTGATTGTGGCTTTTAATGCTCTACAAATATGAATGTGTACTTTCCAGGTCATGTATATTATGCTGTATGCTCAGCATGTTCCCATAAAAAAAGAGAAAAAAGGGGCACATTCATCAGCAGAAAATAACATAATTCAAGTCACTTTTTCATTATTTACAGAGAAGAAATCAGAGTTATTCTGTGGAACGAGCTGCTGCCTACATGTCAAGAAAACAAACCAGGAAACTAAATATAACTGCACAAACCATAACATAATATTTTCACAGGACTATGTACTCCATGTACGCGTGACTGGCTGACACAAGGAAAATAGACAAAGATGATTTTTAGAAGTATTTTCTTAAGACCTCACTCCATTTTCCATGAAAGTACTGCACAGAGTACACAGGGGTGAGAGCAGGGAGCAGGCTGAGGGGCAGGAAGTCAGACGCAGGGGTGTGAGGTACTTTGTGACGGTCCAACATGTCAAAAGACATCTGATACATTTGGGAAGTTATCAGGGAATTTAATGGGAAAAATAAATCAAGTTTTGCTTTATTTTCATTTGTACACACAATAGACGCAATTCAAATGTTCTACACTGTGAATCCTGCTCTTCTGCCACAACATGATTAACATGAAAGACCTGAGACACTGACACTCAGCTGCGTTAGGATGATACACTGCGCTTGAATGTTCTTGTTTGTTAATAGAGAGAGTCAGTGGCCTAACTGCAGCACAGGGGAAGGTTTGAATGGATTCAATGTCAGTCTATGAATCAACGTAGCTGATGCAGTACCCTGTGTTTCCTGTGTTTGTACAGACATACTTTAAAAAGGGAGTTAGACATGCTGACTCAAGCCCTGTCCAAGTTAAAGGCTGAAATTCACTGGCTAAGTAGCATGCGCCTGATTCTTACAGGGAATGAGAACAGACAATCTGATTCATGCCTAAAAAACATTTTTTTAAGGGACTTAATTCAGCCTCTTCATACAGCTTCTCAAAACAGCCTCTTAATTCAGCTTCTTAAAACCCTTTCAATTCAACTTTTTAAAACTGCTTCTTAATTCAGCTTCTTCATACAGCCTCTTAAAACAGCCTCTTCTAGCCCTGTGCCTCACTCAGTGCCCACATTGTGCACAGCATAAGAGACTATGGTTGGAAACGCCCTGATTCACTCTGAACCTTATCGTTTTGGACCATCATATAATTAGGATAAAATATAAACAGCACATCATGGCCATAAATGGCTGAAGGTCAATCAAATTGCTACCACGCCCCCCAAAATTGGAATAATGGAAAAAATGTAACAAGACAAAAATAAATGCACAAAAGGTCTGAATTAATACAAAATATGGTATAAAACATTTATTCAAGTATCACAGTGTCAAAACATCTGACATTTATCAATCCCTCCAGAATATGAAAATGAAGATCAAAACACAAATGCAGACAAATGTAGAACAAATATAAAAATAATAAAAATCTCAAATCTTGGTGTAGCAATCCTTTAAACAAAACAAATTGTACTTGGTGACATGGTGCGTATATTACGCATCACTATCACTTTCATCAGAGTCATCATCCCATACAGCTCTTTCTTCTGTTCCCTTTGAAGCATTCTCACATGGTTGGCACCGACATAAATCTGTACAAGATAGTCTTGCTTTAATTACACAGTAGGTTGTGTCATTTTTATGTATGAAACATAAGCTTTTAGCTGAATTTACTGTATATATTTCATTGTGCTGGGTGCAAATCACTTGAGTTGAGACGTTTTTTTCAAGAAATTTGCTACATTTCATAATCTGAATTCATTTATGCGTAAACTAAGGCACCAATAACTGTTTCAGGTGTTAGGTAGATGTATTTATGACATTTGAGAAAGATTTTGTCTGTCCAGAATCAACATAGCAGTTTCTACAAGCAAAAACAGCAGCACCATTTAATCGTTTTTTGTGTTACTCACATATATGTACATTTCTGGCTAGTCTTTTGTCTCACCCTGTAGAGAAAGCCACTTTCTAATACTAGTTCTGTAAGTTTCCCAACGTGTCCTTGTAAAGTTGAACGTCTTCACTCTGGACAGAAGATAGATGCATATAGCATTGTTTCGTTACTTTTTTATGCACTTTTGAAGGCTGTTTTCTTTTTTTCCTGTTCTTTTCTTCCTCTTCGCTTGTCTTGCTGCTAGATGCGCTTGTCGCCATGCTTGTGTATTTCTGATACTATGGCAACGAGACCTGGCTCCTATTGGTCCATGTGACAAAAATCGCTTCACCCCTCTGCATATTCGATTGCGCGTGTGCAAGTATCACTACATCGCAGAAAGGAAATAGTTCGAAACTGAAACACTGATTACTAAAAATCGACTGGATGGCATGAGTAGATATTTTTTTTAAAGTACTTACTATCAATAGAGCTATTTTATGAATCACAGTTTATGTTGCCCCACTGAAGTGGCGCGAGATTCACATTCTAGGCACTTTTTCCTTTCTCCCAATACAGCCTAAAAGTTCTGCTGTATCACTGAAACACAGTATCACAGGTTTTATACTGATTTCTAGGATTATGGAGGTGATCTGAGTCCATCAGGATTGCAGGACTTTTTCATTTAAGTATTTAGAAATGACAAGGTTTCAGTAAATGTTAACAGTGGCAGGCAGAACACCATGGCTTAAGAATCCATCACAATCACATTTACACATTACATCACCTTAATATAGGATAGTCGAGCAACACTTAATTTCTAGAGCAATTAAAACCAATAAGCACACACTCACAGTTCAGAGTAGGAAAAAGGATGTCAAAACTCAACAATGAAAGGGAATTTTAAGATATAAGTCAACAAAAGGCCACCGAAAGTACGCTATGTGAGCTCAAACAAGTTTGTCCAATAAATTTTGCATTGTTGCCATTTCGTGTTTAAGATACCAAAGAGACGATAACAAAACAAACTATTCATTGAAAATAAAGTAAACAGATCATTTGCATTTGTTTTTGAGAATATGCAACAGCAAAACAATTGGACATGATGGCACAGCTGTGACAGAAGTGACTTTATACACAGCTACTATTTGAAAATAAAACCCATCCTCCTGTCTTTTCTCAACACTTAAATGGCTCTGTTGTACAGTTTATATGTGCATGTCAGTTCCATCAACAAGTCCTTTTCTATGATCTTGGAGGCTCATACTGAAAGCTGTGTCTGTCCGGTCGTGTTTCTATACAGCGAAATACAGCGATAGCTGTTGGTAGCTAACGGATCTCTAGATTTAGTTCAATATTTTGCAAAGTGCTGCCTTTCAGGTTCTCATGAGTGCTTATCCAATCACAGGACGAGTACATGTCCAGTTCAGCGTAAGACTTTCTAGCTGGCCTTGGTGTTGCAGACTCAAGATCTGATTGGCTATTGCACACCAATGTGTCCGTTTGCTTAAAGCACACAAGAGCTTGCTCTGTTGATTCTGACGGCTTTGGGCAAATTTCATAGCACCTGACAACACAAGCTAGCTGAAATATGATTGGATAAAAATATTGAATCATGATATACAACATTGGAGGCAGCTTAACCAAGTTCGGTCTGGACCACTGTAGTCAAAATTAAATATTTATTGCTAGCAAACATTTTCACATTGGCAGTATGACTCTGTTCTTAGAGTTCCCAGCCCTTCCGTGCGCTTGCATGGAATGCCATGGCTATAAGAGGGGAGAGCTTCTCCCCTCCCTTTCATGTGCATACATGAAAAGCCAAGGCAGAGAAAGCAGCAGCAAATAAATAAAATTAAGATAAATAAATTAAAATCCCCCCACAGAACAGAACAAGCATCAGTGACAATACATATGACACTGATAAGATCAGACACAACGTAAACAGGAGGAGCTAGGGTGGAGGTGGGTTGCAGAGTGGTTGCAGCAGGCAGAGTAGGTAGGAGAAGCAGCTTAATAGGGCGCCATTTTGACATTGTGTTTGGGCAATCATCTGCTCTGTCAGCTGACTGAGGGCTGGCTTAAGATCAGCTGACCATAGCCTTTAGCTTGACTTTGTGTCCTGCCTTAACTACTGCTATACTCAATTGGACATAATATCACAAAGAGAACAGACAATAGAGAATAATTTTATTTACAAACATATGAAAGAATAAAACAATACATTTACTTTTTTCAGTATGCTTGAGGAGCAGAGAGGGCCTTGCTGGCCTTGACGGCCCACCGTTGGTTATTACTCTTGCAAACTGGAAAAATCAAAATGAGGATTCATTTCACTGAATTTCTTTACTGTCTGACTTGGTCTGCATTTCTGAGCAGAGTTCAGATAATTATTTTCTGCAAAAGACGTTTCATTAAAGCTCTAACATAAATTCAATCACTATTGTGGTCAGTTGTAGTTTTAACTTAAGCTTTAACTGTCTAGTATTTAATTTCATTCCTCTGTAAAGCATATAATTGTATGAACAACATTTTTTTCCTCATGTTTGCAGGATACAATTATGTTGTGGCACCACCTCATCAAAATACTATGGAGTCATTGGTGCCAGCAGCCACAGATATATTACATTTTTTTGCAATGGGGCCTTTAGTCCTTCTCCTTCCATGTTTTAACTGTCTTACAGACCACACAGCAAACCCCTACTATCTGCCAAGTTTATAAAACAGCACGTACCTGGCGGCTGTGCTGCCATTTACTCTGACAACTCAACCAAACAAGACTGATGGAGTGCTGACAGTGAGGATTGATGGGCACAAGGGGAGAGGAAGGAAAGAAAGACGGAAGGGTCTGAGACGGTGATGCTGAGGGGTGGGTGGGAGAAGGAGACAGGCAAATGAACTGGCAGACAGATGGAAAGCAAGAGGTGGGGTTTGCTCAAGGTGTGTAGGTTGAGTAAGGGGGGGTATCATGGGGTGTAGGTGGATTCTGATGGTCGTCCTGTTTGCCACAAGCCTGCTCTGCTCCAATGATAACTTGTGGTTTTCAAAATGTTCCTCATAGCCACAAAGAGGCCAAAGAAATGGGCAGCACTTGGCAAGTGGAGGAGTATTCCATCACAAACAGGGACTTGGGACCCTCACTCTCGAAGACTAAAATGTCTCTAAAATATATACCACCCAATTTACTCTGGCACTGGGCTGGAAACCAAACTTTTAAACCCATAGCTTTAACATCAGGGTCTGGAAACCAATGATGGAAGAGAGCAGAAAGCTACCTGCTGATTAGAGGAACACCAGGCTTGTAAAGGGTCTGCATTTTGTGACTTGTTAGAATAATCTCAAGGCTTTACAGATCAAAATGTGTTTTCATTTAGAAGATTTGGTCAGTCTTTTGAGGGCACATTTCTGAGTTTCGATCCCAGAAAAGGCTGCAACTATTATCTCTGGTTTATGCTAGTAATGGTCAAAACACCAAATACTCAATGCTACAGGATGACACAGGCACTGTTGGGGCTCAGCTTGATCCAGATTCTCAGAGAGAGGCGACAGATCATGGTCTTACTCTGGGACCAGCCTTTGATAGATGTAGATTGGATTTCTTGGACGGATCTCTTACATCAATAAACATGTTCCTGATGCTTGTTTAGCAGGGTTTGTATGGGATTACATTCAACTCTACATTGTAGTCGTTACATTACCCCTACAAATCAATCAATTATCTCATTGAGTTGAGTTTATTTATTTAAACCAGGGACAATACATATTAATGAACATATGTAAATATGCAAGATTATAGCCAACGGCTAATTTCATCTTTAGTCCCTTCAGCAGGTTGATGTCAACAACATAACATAATAAAATCAATAAAACTACAGTAACAGCAAGTAGAACAGTTAGCCTTCATGAGATCTATGAGCAGGGGGGGTAATTACAGAGGGGGAAAATGTGTCTTTGAAAACACAATAGGACAGAAAATGAAAAATAAAAGCAAGAACAATGAAAAGTATAGCGAAACATACAGGCCAAGGGTCAGGGGACCATATGTATTTCACTAGCGTTAAAATGCTAAAATTAGCTATCAAAGTGCTGATTAAAGTGCAGAGTGTTGAAGTGTTAAAGTGTTAGGTGCGTAATTATATTGCAGATTGCCCGATTGCACAGTAAATGTAAAGTGCTATTTTAAATGCACAATACTCAGAATATAAAGTGCATGTGGCCCTAATGCCTAAAAAGTAAATAAAGATATAATAAATAGTAAAAATATTGATGTCAACAATGTTCAGGCACGGTTGTGGCAACAGTGTTGTTCTTCCAATAGCCAAGCTTTAACATGTTTGGTACAAGAGGTCAGAGTCGGGAGTTCACGTATTGTGTTTGGTATTGAATTCCAGGTGTGAGAAGCATGAACAGAAAAAGTGGCTTGACTAAAGGCACTCTTTCTAAAAGGAACTACACAGTCACCTCTTGAACCAGCTCTTGTTGACCTGTTTGAGTTTTTTTTCCACAAATTCTTGTAATGGAGGGGGTGCTTTGCCATGGAAGATTTTGTAAATCAAGATAGCGTCTGTGTGTTTAACAGTGTTGTCCCAGCTTAGGCACTCATGTTTTTTTAATATATGACAGTGATGGTATGTTTTTGGTTTTTTTATCCAATACTTTCAGGGCTTGTTTATAGACTGTTACAATTGGCTTTAATGTCGTTTTACAGGCCGATGCCCAACTTGTGTGACATGATCATAGTATCAAAGTACAGTTTTGCTGACTTAAGAGTTAGATTGTTTCTAATAAACCTAGAGATGGACAAGTTAAACTTAATTCTATTCACAGTGTTTTTTATTTGTCGTTTAAAAAGAAGTTGTGAGTCAAGAGTGATTCCTAAGTATTTAAACTCTTGTACGACCTCAATTGTTTTACCTTGTACAAAAATGTCGGGATCACTGTCAGTATTTGCTCTTTTTGAGAAGTACATACAAACAGTCTTGGATATGTTCAAGTATAGTTGGGATTTCTCAAGCCAGTTATACACATTACCTGCTTTACTTAAATTCTGAAACTTTATCTATGACTTTACAGGACACTTGCATATCTTTTATGTTAAGGACAAACTGATGACAAAGCCCTCAAATATCTTGACATGACATGTTAGTATGGTAGCCATTTTGGATTCAGTCTTATCCCTGAGCTCCCTCATCCTGTGGGATCCTCTGGAAAGCTGCTGCAGACATCCTGCTGCTGTGGACTGTCAGCATCAGTCTGTCCATTTTTATCACTGTTATAACCAAAATGTTAATAATGGAACTTTTTGACTCTTTCTGCTCCATATTATCTACTTCCAATCACAGTCTCAGCAGATGTCTGTCTAACATCAGTCTGGTTTCTGCCTGTTAAAGGAAGTTCTTCCTCTCCACTGTAACTTGATAAATGCTGTAAAGTGTTTCACTCATGTGGTTGAAGAAAGGATGGAAGTGGGTCTGATCTTGCAGGATGGAGCTTAGTCTGATCCCATCTTTAAATTGGGTCTTTGTAAACAGAGTCTGGTCTAGTTCAGTTTTTTTTTTTTCGTTAAGCATCTGCAGGTACCACTTGCTGTGAATTGATGCTACATAGATAAAGATTGACTGATTGATTGATTGATTGATTGAATGAATGAATGAATTTGAAATAGTTCACTCTCTGAACACTTTGCCTTGTGCAATATCTGAGTTTCTTCAATATCTGAGTTTCTTACCATGGTCTGATATTTTAGCAAGGATTTCCCCAAAATGCAATGATGCCTGGCTCAGCTCTGGACATTTGGACTTTTCTGTTTCGTCCAAACCAAAATGATAGGTGTGAAACCTCCCCTGGATCTTGGCCTGGACTTAACAGCTAGACCTTGGTGCGACCAAAAGAAGGGGTTTTGGTCCAGACCAAACTGAAAAACTCACTACTGACAGCTTATCTTTTTTAAGAGCTTTACTACACACACTTTGGCTGTGTCTCAATTCAGGGTCTGCACACTTGAGGTGCGAATTTAAAGGATGCGTAACATCATCACACGGCACTAAGGGTGTCCCATTTTGCTTGTAATTTTGAGCGCGCTTAAATTTGTTTCCAAAACCACCCTGCCCCTGCCCCTTTTTCAAATGTGCATCTTTGCACACTTCATGGCCTTGGAATCCCCAGAATTCTTTGCATGCCACTGCATAGCTGCACATTTCTGGTGAGACGTCAGACTCGCATGGAGCCTCTTTAAAGGTCCCATGGCATGCCAATTTCACACAACTTAAAATAGTCCCCTGGTGTGTTAAAAGCATGTCTGTGGCGTCCTTCGGTCAAAATTCAATTTGGATAAATTATTTTAGTGCTCTTTTTATCAGATAAAAACAGCTCCGCTCAAAATCCTCTGTTTTGGGCCATGTCTCTTCAATGAAATGAGCTGCACCAAAGCCACGTCCACTTTACACCCATCTCTCTGGAAGGGGCTGTGGCTGTGCTCGCCATGTGCTAATGTTTACACTGGCTCGGTCATGGCTGCAAGAAGATCGCTCGTACAACCCTACCAGTTTGAGCCAGAGTCTGACCCAGAGGGAGAGGCTACGGAAGAAACTCTTACTCTGTGGCTGCAGCAGGACGTTTCTGAGTGGTAAGTTACAAATATTATGCGTATTTATATTTTTAACTTTTGACTTTCTGTGTGTTATTACACTGTTAGGCTACTTACTAGTTAGCTCCTGCTAATGGTTACGTCTCCACTGTATCGTAGTTACTTTGAGCTCTTTGGTGAATGAGCAATTTAGTAAATAGTGTAATAACTTTATACTTATCTGTCTTGACTGTATTATTGCTATCTATGGTTAAAAATTGTAAGAGGGCTCTTAATAGCCCCAACATCAGCTCAGACTGCTACAAGCATGAATAATGTTGTAATGAAGCTTACACAGTAGGCCTAACCAAAATTCCATATTTAGCAAAGTTTGTGATGGTTTTGGCTGAGGTGTTTCATAATAATGTGTCATTCTAAAAATAACCAAACTAAATAAATAATTCTAGCCTGTGTAATGCCACTGTTCTCTATCTCAACATTAATCAAATGTCACAAGTTTTATGCACTTGACATGGTTGCGACAATCTTACTTCTTATCCAAATATGCTGTGTACTTGCATTCAGGTGAAATTGTAACTTATTTTCTATTGACAGGTGTTCGTGTGGCAACTGTAACACCATGCCCACGGAGCAGGAAAATATCTGCTGTCAAGAGATAGCACAGGTAATTTATACATACTCAAAGTGAAAGCTAGTTTGTCTTGATTACGGTTCATTTCATACTTACATTATGAGATACAAAAAGGATAATTTTTTTTCTATATATATCTTTATAGGTTCTTCATAAACATGAGTCATTTATATAGACAGTGTAAACATTTATTGACATTGAATTAATAATAAAATGATTTCTAACTGATAATCAAAACAGTAGCATAACAATATCCTTGACGTGCAATAGAAAAATTTATAACTACAAGTACACAAATGAAATTTTCAATAGGACACAACAAAGCTTCTCGTGGTAGTAGGGGCAGGGGAAACATGTCAGCCCAATGGAAGTGGATGCCAGGCCGGTGTTAGAGAAGGTTGACAGGTAACTCGCAGGTGGCGATTGGTGTAGACTCAGGGATGGAGCTTCGGCGAATGTGTAGAAACACAGAGAGAAAGAGTGAGACACCAAGGCCACACTACAAGATGTAACAGATAATACTGTCAATTTTAATTATAGTTTAGTGGTAGCAGAGGAGAGGGGAGGAGAGAAGACTAGAGGAGGGAAAGTGCTCTTAGTAGCCCTATGTTGTAGCAGGCAACCTATAAAAAAACTCAAATGGGAAACAAACAAAAAAAAAAAAACAGCTCTTTCTTGTCCAATTGCTTGGAGTTGTTACAGGTACCTTGCATATTGCTCTATTGTGAGCTGGTGTTGGGGCTGGCTGGGACGCACTTTCCAGGCCATCATCCCAGCTTGTGTGGTCATTCGAATCGGCACTGAGTTTCCTGACACAACGGGCTTCAAACGGCTGCTCGATCGAAGCGGGACACATAACCAGCAATGACCTCCTCCTTGTTTGGCTGCTCGAAGTGTGCAGCAAGGTCTTCAGGAACGTGGATCGCCAGGACTGCATCAGTGTAGGGTGCTGGGTCCACAAAAACCTTCTCAAAGATGAGGTCCATCATGTCTACTACATACCCTATTTTATACAAGAAATGCGCAAACACATAGTTTATATTTTTTTCCCAGACTGAAAGAGTTCTGCTCAATACTTCCAGACACTTTTTGTTAATTATTATTACTTCTTTTTTATTTATAATAATTTATTAAGTTATTAATTGTTGAAATCTTTATAGTTTGTAAGTGCAACTGTCATGGGCTACTTCCAAGCAGTATAAACACTCCCCAATAAACTCTCAGACACAGTTGATTCACCTCTTCAAGTTTACTGAGGAAGCTTGTGAAACTGAAATGATACAGTAACATATAAAACAATGAGTTACGGCTTACACACAAACAGTAGAGCTAAGCTACATTAGCTTTAGCCGTTATGATCACAAACGAGCTAGAATGCCGCTAGCAACGAAAAACATGAAACTAACTTTGTGTAGCATTAGCGATTAGCGCCATAGCCGTTTTAACAACTTAATAACACTTAAACAACCTTCATCTTAATACAACAATACAACAACGTATGAACACTTACAGACGTTGCATGGACTAGAGGGATGAAAACGGAGGAAAGGAGAGGAGCTTAGAACTGAACAGTTGACGGACCTCGCGAATCTGCCCTCAATAACTTCCGGTTTCTCGGTGACTCGCCGGCTATGTGTTGCCATGGCAACGCAATGTAAACAACTCACACTAGAGCGCAAAAACACTTCAGTAGGACGCGTTCAAGCAGCACAACACACATTCAAGCAACATTACACTCCCCGCTTGGGTTCTCTAAAGAACCCACATCAACAAACAGTCTCAGTCTTTGGAGAGAAAAGCAGGACAACTTCTGTAGCAGGTCGAAGAAACGTCTTCCTGCTTCCGTCCTTGACAACGTCCACTTCTATTTTTCGAACCAGACCATCTTCGCCTGGAAAGGTCTTTGAGATGACAGCCATTGGCCGTTGGTTCCTCTTTGCTTGATTGTCTTTCAGAAGAACTATGTCTCCGTCCTGGAGGCTCAGCTGTTTCTCCTGCCACTTGTGTTGAAGCTGCAGCGTTTTGAGATATTCATGCCTCCACCTGTTCCAAAACGTGTCTGCGAGGCTTTGAACCCGCTTCCACTCCTCTCTGATGAGATCCACTTCTTTAAATCCATCTGATGGAGGAGGGGGCAAAGAGCCTGTCTTAAGAGTCAAAAGCGTTGCTGGGGTGAGGATGAGAGGGGATTCCGGATCCGATGACACAGGGATGAGGGGTCTAGCGTTCATAATAGCTGCTACTTCTGCCATAAGCGTCGTCAGAACTTCATGCGTCAGGTGAGACTTCCTTTGCTCAAGCAGCATGCAGTCCAAAATACGGCGCCCCTCGGCCTGGCTTGACTATCCTGAGACTCGAGCTTTGCGCAGCAGTACTTGCCGTTGAGATGGCTGAGATGATAGTCGCAGAGATGGATACAACATTCGACAGCATCACCCACTATACAGATAGTAAGGTTGTGTTGGGGTACATTCACAATCGGTCTAGGAGATTCTATGTTTACGTACACAACAGAATCCAGCGAATCCATCAATCACCTTGTTCTGGTCAGTGGAAATACGTCCCAACGCACCTCAACCCAGCTGACATCAGGTCAAGAACTGTGACACCAGCCCTGCTTAGTAGCACAACGTGGCTCACAGGACCAGCCTTTCTCCATGATGTGTCTCTGCAGTCATCTGAGTTTCAGGAGACCTACGACCTTATCGACCCTGACACCGACTCTGAGGTACGTTCTCAGGTCGTGACAAGTTTCACGCATGTTACCAGAGATGTGGTACATCCACAGCGTTTTGAACGTTTCTCCAAGTTTAGCTCTCTCCTCACAGCCATAGCCCACCTCATCCACATAGCTCGTTCCTTCGCTCACTCTGCTCAGAATGGATGTCAGGGGTGGCACATCTGTCTTCCTACAGGAGAAGAGCTATTGAAAGCTAAAGTGTGCATTGTGAAGAGTGTTCAGAACGAGTGCTATGCAGAAAACCTTAAGCGCATCAACTCAGGGTCTAACATTCCATCCTCCAGCAGCCTGTGGAAGTTGCATCCCACCATGGACCAAGATCAACTTCTCAGAGTCGGGGGCCGAATTGGCCAGTCAGGCCTCACCATGAATGAGACTAACCCCGTCATTATTCCCGGTCGGCATCATCTTGCATACCTGCTTGTGTCTCACTACCACGAAACGGTGAAACACCAAGGAAGACATCTGACTGAAGGTGCCATTCGAGCAGCAGGGTTCTGGCTGGTAGGAGCCAAACGCTGCATCAGCAGTCTGCTTCACAGATGTATCATCTGCAGAAAGCTGAGGGGAAAGACGAAACATCAGCAGATGGCAGCCTTGCCAGCAGAACGACTACAAGTAGCACCTCCTTTCACTTATGTAGGTGTCGACGTTTTTGGACCATGGGACATCGTCACACGCTGCACAAGAGGAGGAGCCTCCAACTCCAAACGATGAGCCGTGATGTTCTCGTGCATGTGTTCAAGAGCAGTTCACATCGAGATAATTGAGGCAATGAGTTCCAGCAGCTTCATCAACGCCTTGAGGAGGTTCTTGGCCATCAGAGGGCCAGCGACACAAATCTGCTCTGACTGCGACACTAACTTCATCGGTGCCTCCCGTGAACTGGAGATGGACAAGACCAATCCAGGTTTCAACAGTGTGGAAAAAAACCTGAACACACACAGCTGCACATGGGTGTTTAACCCGCCGCACGCGTCCCATATGGGGGGCGCATGGGAACGGATGATTGGCATCGCCCGCCGTATTTTGGATAAGTTTGCCATAAGTTCTGACGACGCTTATGGCAGAAGTAGCAGCTATTATGAACGCTAGACCCCTCATCCCTGTGTCATCGGATCCGGAATCCCCTCTCATCCTCACCCCAGCAACGCTTTTGACCCTTAAGACAGGCTCTTTGCCCCCTCCTCCATCAGATGGATTTAAAGAAGTGGATCTCATCAGAGAGGAGTGGAAGCGGGTTCAAAGCCTCGCAGACACGTTTTGGAACAGGTGGAGGCATGAATATCTCAAAACGCTGCAGCTTCAACACAAGTGGCAGGAGAAACAGCCGAGCCTCCAGGACGGAGACATAGTTCTTCTGAAAGACAATCAAGCAAGAACCAATGGCCAATGGCTGTCATCTCAAAGACCTTTCCAGGCGAAGATGGTCTGGTTCGAAAAATAGAAGTGGACGTTGTCAAGGACGGAAGCAGGAAGACGTTTCTTCGACCTGCTACAGAAGTTGTCCTGCTTTTCTCTCCAAAGACTGAGACTGTTTGTTGATGTGGGTTCTTTAGAGAACCCAAGCGGGGAGTGTAATGTTGCTTGAATGTGTGTTGTGCCGCTTGAATGCGTCCTACTGAAGTGTTTTTGCGCTCTAGTGTGAGTTGTTTACATCACGTTGCCATGGCAACACGTAGCCGGTGAGTCACCGAGAAACCGGAGGTTATTGAGGGCAGATTCGCGAGGTCCGTCAACTGTTCAGTTCTAAGCTCCTCTCCTTTCCTCCGTTTTCATCCCTCTAGTCCATGCAACGTCTTTTCACTGTCATGGGCTACTTCCAAGCAGTATAAACAGCAACAATTAACAATATGTGTTTACTTTTGCTAAAAAAATAAAAAAAGTAAACTCTTACGGTATGTCGGCTGTGTCTTTAGGGGTTTTGCTCTACACTGTCCCTGCAAATGGAAAACCTTTTCAATACTGCTACTGTGTGGAGGGGTCGGGATGTGGATGAAGATGAAAATCAGTATACATACCTTTTGCCATGTGCTACACATCATAATACTGTGTGACATTTTTTTCCTGAAGGAACTTCTACACTTGTGGATGACGGTCAGTGACAATACAGTCAAGAGTCACACCACGAGCATCCAGCAATGCCAGACTCCTCTTCAGGCCCTTTTTTTCCATGTGGTAGCTACCACCAACCTCATTGCTCTGTACCCCCGTAAGGAAACCCCAAGAATTATTAGTATTAGATAATGTATAATAAACTTCATGTACACTAATATTTCTCGAATCATTTGTAGAACCTCACCTGAACCAACTGTATGTCCACAACCGTGTTCATATCTAGGTCCATGGTTGTGAAGCTCCCAAACTTTGCTGAAAGAGAGTAATAAAACTTCATATTATTATTCTCATTTCCATATTTTCTTCCACTCTCCTTTGCACCACATAAACCATCAACCACTAACATCAAATTTTGTAATTCAGTGCAATATAACAACCTGGAGAGTCAGCCTTCATGTTGCCTCCAAGTATGACCTTTTCCTTCTGGCTGAGTTGCTGCAGTACACCATTTTGAAAAGTTTGCCAGTGGTGAATAACAGTAGGCTCAATAAAAGCCCTTGCAGACCTAGTTTTAGGGGGGAGAAAGGTTTACAAAAAATTGTCAATTACTTGATCCAATATAACATCATAGTCATAGTGATAAGTCAAAGAAAATTTAACTTTTAATCATTTACCCGTTCAATTTTGAAGAAAGACGCTCCACTCAAATATACAGCTGCAAATAGGTTCCCGGAGGTTCCCGGCTGGAGTGCTCCCAAGGACAGGCTGACTATTCCACTTTTTGAAGTACTCGCAATGTGTGCATCACTGTTGAACACACAGAAATGTCCCCAAATCCTCGGCCTTTACATTACACGCCCGTGTGCAAACAGGACACACAGCAAACAACTCCATAAGTTTGCTCTCATACACTATGTATTTTTTTATTTGGTGGGCGGGAGTGGATGCATCATCTCTATAAGAAAAAGGGAAAATATGTTGTAATACATCTCAGCAGTGTACTTAGCTTTCTCTCATGCTTTATGAATGTTCAGTAAATCTCACACATAAAAGTAATGCCGGAAACCACTTCTTTTCATTTTGTAAATTATCACATGCCTAAAAAAAACACACTCATATTACAGTTTCTTACGGCATAATTTGTTGACTCTGTTGAAGCTGTGACAGAGCTTGCGGGATTATAGGTTGAGTCAAGCCCCATCGAAGCTGCTACTGAAGAGCTGCCTTCTAAAGGATTTTCCAGTTGCAGCTCATCCTCCATGTCCATGCGCGGTCTCTTGGAAGGTCGCTTTACTGGTGTGGATGAGAACTGGAAAGGAGCTGCGGTGGATGTCGCAACATCAAAATCTCTGCAGGACAAAGTTGTCTGGACACCTGTAACCAAAATATATGTTAAATAAACGAAAAATACCTCTATGAAAAATAAAGAGAGTGCTGAGCTGCGTGAAAAGTTTTATAACATTTAAGTTATTACTGATGTCTTCCAAAGTAAATGTAGCATAATGAGCATGGCTGCATACCTGCACTTTTGTGAAATGGTGCTAGAGTCTTCAAGGACAGCAGTATACCTGCAGAACGTGTTTCCATGTCAGTCTGGCATGCAACATCTCTTGAGGAAGGAGTCTGTACGGTTGTACTAGTTTGTGATGAGCTGGTCTGTAAGGAGGCACACGGGGTTAGAAAAAACATCTTACTACAAATTGAGTTGCACCTGGGTCAAGACATACGCTACACAGACACGGGAAGAAGTACTCTGAAGCTTCTCTGAAGCCTTTGCTAATTAAAAGGACCGACCGTCCAGCATTAGCCGGTACGTCCCGTATTTGAGCCAAAAGAGGCGCGTCGCCGCACGGGTAAATGCTAAAGCTACATGCTGCTCCGGAGGGGGATTTTGTCCCCCGCCGGTGGAGTTATCGGGGAAGAAGCAAGCGGCTAAAATACGGGAGGATCCGGTAAACTGGCACGGATCCGGAGTGTTTATTAAAGCGTGATGGCCGTGCTGAGGCCCTGGGGGGAATTTAGGCTAAACAGTAAGGCCAAATAAAACGCTCATACTAACAGATGCCATGTTTGTAGTAGGATCACAGATAGTTGGTACGGATCCATTCTTTATCTTCAGACATCTAGCAAATCCAGCGTTGAACTATCCCTCGTTGATAAAATAGTCCGGAGTGAAATGGTGCACACATACGTACAGATATTTTAAAGTGCCGCGGGTACATTCCCATTATAAATAAAATCCACCCATTGAGTTCTCAAATCCTCCGACGAGGGAGTTTTCAAAAGAGTTTTGTGCTTGTTTGTGCAGCCAAAAACAGAGCAAACGCTGCCTCTTTTTCAGATCATACTTTTGCCATGGTTCTAACCGGAGTTATGCGAGCCAGCGGCCGGGAATAATGGCGCTGATTTGATCATTTTTTGGGCAGGGCAGTGGACGGCTTCATGGGCAGTGCCACCAACCCGCTAGCACTGACATGACGTCATGTCAGTGGAGTTTTCAGAACGGCCGGTTCTGAGCACACAGTTCCTAAATACGGAGATAATTAAAAAACAACTGGATGGAATTTTTTCGAACTTGGGGGGATTGTATTGGTTTTCTTTCCCTGATATGCACCCCCCTCCCGTTAACAAAGTCAGTTTTTCATGCCATGGCCCCTTTAAAGAAAATAAAGGCAATCAAAAAACACTTAACAGTCAGCTCAGGCTCCATGAGCGTATGCTCTCTTAGCTCACTAAAATCTGTACCTGCAAACCAAACATTATATTTTTTAGAAAAAAAAAAAAACTGTGCTCTGCTACCAGAATCAAAAACATTAGAAATAAGAAAGCTGACAAAACTACAATGGAGTTTTGGGGCCACACCGAGAATGTATTTTTTTAAGACTTAGAGATAAAAGTTGTAAACTTACGAGAATAAAGTCATTAAGAAAGTAAAGTCATAAAGCTGCTTTTGTGGAGGGGGGAAATGGCTGGAACTGATCAACTGCAGGGTTATTGGTGGATGTATCAGCGGGTCATTCAGAGAGCTTTTGTGGTTGCTCAAGAAACAATCCAACTGATAATCAACATTTGCGATCCTGAGGGAGTTGAACTCTAACGAGCACCACGTCTCTGACACCAGTGGCAACCTACACCTGCAGAGACACCAATGCCTTATCGCATTTGGATTCATACCATAAACTAAAGCCCAATGCCTTTCATGGCTATTTATGGCTGCATTGACGGACATATCCTCTGCATATCCATATCTGCCTCCACAAAAGCAGTGATTTCCTCCAAGTCTACCTGTTTTTTTTTTGTTTGTTTTTTTCTGTGGAAAAGATGCATTTCTCATATAATCTTTTTAAAGTCCTTATACTTATGGCAATGTAATGCTGATGTGCCAAAGGATTAATTATCTCCTTGTTTGTGAAACCTATACTGAAGCACTGTTCCTTCAAAGTCTCCATGGCCCTAATTTTAACAACTCTTCTTTGAAATAACAGGTAACTTTGCAACTTTATTCTTATACATTAATGACTTTTCACCTTGTTTATAAAAAAATATCTACATAGAGCCTCCACTGGCAGTTCTCTCTTCCTCCTCTGTCTCCAAAAAAGCTTCAGCCGCCGCGTCACTGCTGCTGCCCGCAGAATGCATTGTGGATTGCGGAGATGTGTCTGTGATGCTTAAAGATAGTGATCCACGGCTGTTTAAATCTCCGACCTTAGCTTAATTCATGTAGCATTTGGCGTTTTTGGAGATGTCATATGTGAAGTTTTCAGCACACAGAACTGAACTGGACACATACTGTATGTCGCCATCATTTCTGATTCAGCCATGACTTATGAAAGAATATTATTCTAGTAATATCACAAGTCATTTTTTTAGTGAAGCTGCTGTGTACATTCAAAGATTCAAAGACTTGGTAAGTCTGTAGTCAACCTGGCTCTAATGAGTAGACATTTCACTGGGCATCAAGCTTTTTCCTGCTCAAACTGCGGGTCTTTCTCTCACACCCAGAGGTGAAAGTAAGCCAGTAAGCTGGTATGCAGTGGTACACAAACCCTCACCCCTGCAGTGTATATAGGCTACATTTGCTAAGTGTGTTGCCGCACGTCAGTCTGCACTCTGCATTGTAACCATAGAAATCCAATAGAACCATGCTGCTTGACAGCGAGTCAAATTTGCTTCTGCATATAAACTCCAGAAATGGGAGCTCAATGCACACTTTTGATTGGACACTGGTTACCTAGGCGCTGGGGCCACCTCCCGCCTTTTGCAGAACTTTTAAAGAGATAGCTGCTTCAATCTTAATGCAGAAATTGGGCAAAATGATAAATAAATAAATAGATTTTATGTTCAAGAGAGAGATGCAGCAGATGATGATACTCTGGCATCAGAGTCAGCACCTTGCTTAACTTGGGTATGCTCCTCTTGTTCATAGCCTACAGGTACAGTGCATGCAAGAGCTTATCCTATATTAAACGCTGCTCACACCTCCAATCTGTGCCCTAAAACTGTGGCTACAGGCCAACCACCAGGCTTCTTCTAAGCCTACAACTTGGCAAGGCCAAGTTACTGCAGGGATAAGCATCTAAAATCAGCATGCCCAAGACCCACCCACCTTGTAAAAAAGGAGAAAAAAGCTGTCTACTCTGTCAAATGTCCCTGAGCTGGGGAAGGCACTGGCAAAGCGTCCCAACTGCTGTTTGTGAATTATTTGATAACAGGACTGGTTCAGGGGTTCCTAACAGGTTTGGTCTGGCTGCCAAAATAGTCTTTTGTATGTTTAAAAAAAAAAAAAAAAATTACATTTATAGAGTATCTAGAAGTATCCAGTGGAGAAGTAACGGGACATGCTCGAGAGGCAGTACATCTACTGAAAAAATAGTTCTCTCTTTGCTTTAGTCCTTGAGCCAAGAACCAAAATTTCACATATCGGTACCACCTGGGTGGGCAAATTCTAGTTGTGTTTTTTTTGTTGCTATACATCCCTACAATAAGTTTTTATATGATAGACCTTGGTAACTGGTAGCTTTATTGTAGTTATCACTCATTGAAGTAATAGAGTGCAGCTGTTCAAAAATGAAAAATCGCCTTCCTTCAAAATGAGCTTTCTTTCATTTTAACCTCTCATTTAGGTGTGTTTGAACTATTGGCTAGCCAAGGAGACTTGTAATAACCCCCTAAGTAGTATTTCAAGTAATTTATCTAATACAAGTGTGTATATATAAGCTTCAATTAGCCAATTGTCAGGTCTAAATCAAGGTCTAAATTAAGGATATTTTTTTACTTAGAAGTAGAAGTAAAGTAAATGCAGACTAATAGCATTATAATAACACAACTTTAATATGACACTGACATATTTTAAATGCAGGCACTCAATATACAATCATCCTGGCTGGTGCAGGGCAAGAAGACATTAGCAACAAAATAAGATCTACTGATGTATACACTCTATACAATCATCTGAGAAAAACTCAAATTCCTATTCAAAGTCCTATTCTTTCCATAAGGAACAGTGACAGCAAATATGACTGTCAAGTTTTGGCTTAGTACATAATACTGTCACTGAGTCACAGTGGGTCTGTTAACATAGCTCCCTTTGGTCATCATTTATTAATCAACATCAGTAATCGACAGTATCAGCATCTGTATCTTCTTCTACATCTGAATCTGCCGGTGTGCAAGGGGCTCTTCCTCACTGTATTGGTTGGCACAAGTTTGTAATTTGCAATTTGCACAGGTTTGTCCACTTCAGCCCATTGCTGAGACAGGTGCAGTCTGGTGGTTTGCATGTCCTCACACACTTGCAGGATAGCAACTGATAGCAAGGAATAGCAAGGATAGCAAGGAAACTTCTCTGCAGCCCTGCCAACAAAGCCAGTCTCATCAAGTTCTTGGTGGAGGAATGGAGTTTTTCTCAGATGATTGTATAGAGTGTATACATCAGTAGATCTTACTTTGTTGCTAATGTAATCTTGCCCTGCACCAGCCAGGATGATTGTATGAGTGCCTGCATTTAAAATATGTCAGTGTCATATTAAAGTTGTGTTATTATAATGCTATTAGTCAGCATTTACTTTACTTCTACTTCTAAGTAAAAAAATATCCTTAATTTAGACCTTGATTTAGACCTGACAATTGGCTAATTGAAGCTTATATATACACACCTGTATTAGATAAATTACTTGTCTCTATGGCTAGCCAATAGTTCAAACACACCTAAATGAGAGGTTAAAATGAAAGAAAGCTCATTTTGAAGGAAGGCGATTTTTCATTTTTGAGCAGCTGCACTCTATTACTTCAATGAGTGATAACTACAATAAAGCTACCAGTTACCAAGGTCTATCATATAAAAACTTATTGTAGGGATGTATAGCAATAAAAAAATCACAAGTGCCATGATACCTGAAAGAACTGCTCCACCATAAAATTGGGCCACTCCCACTTCATCAACTCATTTAATTAGACACAGGTTTGATTCATTTATAGAAAAGAGCAGTGTGACCCAAATAGAGTATGACTTTTAATGTGCTTTTGACTTTCTGTGTTGCTTTTGGAGTTAACAAAAATTCGCCTATTGAGGAAAATAACAAAATGGGAAAAAATATAAAAAGCTACCCCAATGAAAAGTCTATCATATTTTAATTTACTTATATTGACCCTAAAAACAATTTAGTATATGTAAGGTTTTGCCCACCCAAGTGGTACCGACATCTGGTCCGGCTCAAGGACTATTAATTTGCCATGTGCGTCATGCCTCAGGGGCGGTCCTTTATATCTAGACTTCTCAACCCCACCAAATCAGTTGAGAAACTCCATGATAGGGTAAGTTTAGATGAAGGTTGCAGATCCAAACTGCAGTTTGGTCACTTCTGTGTGAAAATGGAAAGGCATCTCATTCATTAGATAGTGACTATCAGGAATTTTTCTCCTGCAATTTAAGCTATTTAAGCTATTTACAGTCACAGCACCATCTGTTGGTTCGGGGGGGGGGGGGGGGGGAGCAAAAAAATTTGTCTTCAACTGCTCTCCTCAAATTGTATCCATTTGTCATATCTTGCCGCCTATGGGGTAAACACAGATATTTTCTTTTTGTGACAATGAGGCAACCGTTAATATCATTAACAAAGAGCACTCTTCAGTTCCATTTATTAATAGGTTTATGAGGCGCCTTACTGGGTTCTTACCTGTCTTGGGTAATTTTCATTATTTGAGCAGTCCGTATTCCAGGCTGGGATAACCAAATTGCTAATTCCTCTCCCAATTCGAACTTCAAAAATTCCGCCAGCTGTGCCTGGAAGCAGCGCCATCCAGCCTGACCCATCCCCCATTCATTCAGACTGTGTTAGTCTGAGTGCAGTCTTGCAAACTTATGTGCTCTCTGCTGCCCACCATATGTGAGCTGGTTAAGCAAAATCAGCATTAAAGTTAATATGATTCTGCATGGTCTCACTTTACCTCTTTTGTACCACCTTCTCTGTAGCTCAAACGTGTAAATATATCCATTGTATGTGCATTAATAGTCCACTGTTTTGAATCTTGCAAATATTGCCATCCTCCATTAAAGGACTTGTAGCAGGTATTTAGTTCCATGTGCGCTGTCTAAACTCATCCACCACCAGCCGGCTTGAAAACCCACCTATTCGTCTCCTGCTCAATGGCCTGAAGAGGGAAAGGCCGGAAGACAAAGATAAACGTCTCCCCTTTACTCCCCCGCTTCTAAACAACCTAATCACTTATTCAAGAGGTGGTTGCATTGGTCCTTATGCTGATTTGCCTCGGAACAGCGTTCCTCACAGCTTTCTACAGGTTTCTCAGAGGTGGTGAATTCACTACAGGCATTACTACTCACTCTTGCTGACATAGAAATTAAGCCTTACCATTTCACTCAGCACTCAAAAACTAAAGAGAAGGAATGCATCTTTTATTTCTCGAACTAACTCTGACTTTATCCTTTGTCCTCCATGGCCCGCTACCTGAGAGGCCAGCCACTGGCCAGCTAGCAAGAGCCTCTCTTTGCCACCGAAGAAGGGAAACCTATATGCAGATCATGGTTTTCTGCTCGCCTGCCAATCCTGCTGGCAGTTACTGTTGGTGGTAAAAATCAACAATAATATGATGGAGGGAATCATGATTTCATTCATGTTTGCAACATTTAAGACACTCGTTATTCAACATGTTGATGTCAGACAAAGCATGTAGTTGATGACGATATCATGTTGGTTCATCATGTAAAGTCTGTTAGTTTGCAATAATGACGGTGTGAACCTAAACAGACTGAACCAAATGTATACAGTGTAACAAAAACACAGACATCAGTCTTGATCTTGAGCTGGACCCTCAGGTGGGACAACACCCTTAGACCAAGATAGAACTTTGTCCACTCCTTACACACAGCACTGGTTACATCAGTGAGCTATTGTGATTTTTAGTCGTTCAAACTAAACTTACCAACACAGCACCAGGGTTAGAGGTCAGACAACAGGTTGAGAGAGAGGGTTAACAGGAGAGAGAGTTTGAGGATCATGCATGCGGTCCTGGAACAAAAGGTGACAAAAGGTCAGATGAGGGAGAGGGATATGAGAAGAATGGGTAGAGGGTGGTAAAAAATGGTATGTGTAAATGAGTGTGTGTCCAGCCTGGAAGCAGTGTATGTTTTTCTGTCTGATCCCAGGATAAATGCTTGGACAGCAAGGAGGGAGGAAACAGGGCTGTCAATGGATGGAACAGTATTAAAAAAAAGAAGAGAGGAATCTGGAGGTCAAGGCTGAGATTGAAGGTCTTCACCCTTGAAAATAGATCATAGGAATGGTTTTCAGTCTGTGGGGGCTCTCTGTGTTTTTTCTGGGTGTGAAAAAGACACAGGGAGATAATATGGATGTATTGTGGGAAACCAAGTCAGATTTTTCATGCCTTGCCTAGGTACACAAACCTTGCTTGATTGCCTCTGATTTGAACCGAATCCTTCAACACACATGCATGCAGAGATAGATGTGAGTCTACTTCACAGACATATTTTTTCTTGAGTGTAACCTAGCTGGATCTCACATACATTAGGAAGACAAACCTGTGAATTTATGACAGAGAGCTCATGTTTACATCCCTTTCAGTGTGTTAAAGTTAAGAATTTGTGAGATCCTGGACATTTATTGTTCCTGCAGACTAAACAGACTCCCTCATCTGTCTTTATCTGGACTTTCTCTTTTTTACGAACATGTCTGACGGACTCCTTTCATCATGCTGTTCCTGTTATCAAACACACATATTTATGCTCTATTTAACTTGCATTAATCAGCTGCTGTCCTCCTTAAGCTTGTGCACATGGTTCTCTCTCTGGAGTAACTCCCTCTCCTTCCAGGCCCAGCAGTGTTATTTATGGGCAGTAATTATGGAAGTGTCAAAAACACAGAGACAGTCCTGCTGAATAAACCGCTGACATGCAGCATGAGGTGACTTCCTATTTTTTACCCTCACGACTTCAATGGTTGACCTATATCTCTAAACTAAAGAGGTTACACTGTGACAGCACACCAGGACTCATTAAAACAAGGTCCACCAATTAGACCCTAAAACCTGGCTCATAACACATGGGGAAATGAATGATGTCTGAGGCATGGTGTCACAAGGTCAGCTGTAACACAGCCTCTTATTGTTTCTCAGCTCAGCCTTTCTGTTGTCAGGCCTTTCATGCAGGTGATATTAGATCAACACATTTTGTATCAAAGGATCTGTGTTTTATTAACCAAATTAATCCTTTATTTATTCAGTCATCCAAATCTATATTTTTTTATCTAATGATGAATTAATCTTTTTTTTTCTTCAAATGTACCAAAATTTGCTGAATGGATATTGACACTGCTTTTGTCTGAGGTTAATGGGCATGCAAGTTTAGATTAAAACAATCTGCCATAAAAGTAAAACCTAAGAAGTTTATTCCAGAAAATTCTACTAACTCATTATATTTGTCATGATATGTTCTGTTCATTTAGTTTTTTTTTTTCCTGGTTTTGTTTATTGAGTGCATTTTCTATGTATTTTCCCTAGTGTTTCTGTTCCCTGTTGTAGTGTTTTTCAAGCTTTTTTGAGCCACGGCACATTTTTTACATTGACAAAATCCTGGGGCACACCACCAATGAAGGGATACACTGAAATATAAATTCTTGGCCAAAATTGAAAACTAGGAAATGAGGCCGAAAATCCAATAGAAATTATAATGCCAATTATTAGTACCATTGCATTTATGGCTATGACTGTGTACTAATCTCACTAAAATCAAGGCACTGCAATTGTATAAATCAATATTAGTTAATGTTGAATATTAAATTCACATTTATTTATGCAATTGCAATGTGAGTTTTGAGTTTTTGAGTCAGCATGTTCCTGCATGTTCTAAGTGGTTTACACCTTTAGACGACGCCCACGAGTCAGGGGCAAAAACAACTTAAAAGTTCTAAGAGAAGAACTGTTGTAAGCGGTAGAGACGTGGCAAGAAGAAGAAGGAGCGTCAGTGTGTTTACTTTCAAGCAGCCGAGAGTGGGAGCTGAGCATGAGTCTGCAATATTGATTTCTGTTAAATCAATCAGTAAAAGTGAGAAGTTAAACTTTCCTCAGCGTCTGCCTATGTACTCGGCTGCAACATCTGCCACAGACAGAGTGGGTGTGCTCAGAGGGGTTTTCCGGTTCCGTGCCACATTAATCTCATATTCAGAATAGTGATCAGGATGTTTGGATATCAGGTGATAAATTAAACCTGATGTAAAGAAACTCTTGGCAGATGCAACCCCTCTTGAAAATTTTAGCATTACATGCTATGCTAATCACTATCTGTAGTTCTCAAATACATTGAAATACGTCCACACCGCAGACATGTTGGCTCTTATCCAGACATGACCAGCACATACTGGTCGTGTTTTTTAGCTTGCGTCATCACAACATCTGAGAAAACTGTTTTGGCCAAAAAAACGAAGATGCACTTTTACGCCATTTTCGTTGGCCAAATTTACAGTACATCCCTAGAATATAGTTCTACCTACCTCTGGAGCTCTTCAGAAGAAAAGCCCTTGAAAATGACACAGGCAACATGATTTGGGCTAAACGTCATAATCACAATTTAATAATCACTGGGAACACTACGAATAGTAAAAAAAAAAGTGAGGCCGGACTTTAAGTTGTACTTTCTTTCTTTCTTTCTTCTTTGTCTTCTGAATTAAAGGTGTTGTGTTTCACTCACAGAAAATCCTAGCTAGCTCAGCCTCGAGCAGGAAAGCTGGTACGCCATTCCTGCTGCAGATGTCTCTGCTAGCCTTAAACCTCAGCCCTACCATGTCATTTCACTAACTTTTAGAAACTGTACTTACAACACAACTGTCAGGATAAATGTTTTGCTATATTTAGACATTTTTAGCACATTAATGTGCTGTAAAACAGCAAGTTCATTTACTGTACTATTCTGTTCTTTTAGCTGCAGAGCAGTAAGACACGAGACAAGCATTGTAAATTAACTTTAAAGCAACAAACTCCTCAAATGCTTTTCTGTACAGTGGCTGTACATTAAAAAAAAAATCCTACTGCAATAAGGAACTCTATTTTTTTTTTCCAAATACAGTCAGTTGCACACTGAAGTATGTATCCAGATTAGGTTTTAGCATGGAAAGCTTTATTGGAAGTTGCCCAAAATGTATTGGTTCCTGAAAGGCTGTGTTATGGATTGCATGTTGTTCCTGAGAAAGAAAAACAGGGTTTTACTGGGTACCTGTCATGATCTACAGCAGCAGCTATCTCATCAAGGCCTTTACGTGGCTCATCACTTGGCTTTGTTGTTGTCCTTTCTGTGTGTGGTGGGACAACATGCTGCTTGGGGAGGGCGAGAGCTTCTTCATTGTTTACCTTCTAATTGCTTGGTCTACACTAAAGCTGTGTGTGGGCCAGACCCCCACAGAGACTGGATCAGGAAGGACTGTCATCAGTGTGAACTACACCGCATCACCTCCTGCTGACTGGGCTGGTTCCGCACCATTATGTGGGTGACTTACCGACCAGATTTTCTCATTTAGGAGCCCTCAAAAAGCCTGTTCAGCATGCTGCAGGGGGGATCCTTTGGCCTTTGGTTTGTGAGGGTGCGTGGAGGTAACAGATGCAGTTGTCTGAGTTTGCTGTAGTACTGTATCTGTGATGTCTCTGTCATCTGTTTTGGGACACGTTTACTCAGAGCTCTGATGTTGCTTTGTTGAGATGCTTAATGATGCACAGTACAGGCTGGCTTATATCCACAAATAAACTGGTGTTTTAGACAACAAACTTCAAATTTCCTATTGTGGTACCTCTGGGACAGATTTAAACTTGATTAAAAAAGGCCATAATAGGGGAACCTTTAGCTGGATTTGATCTTAGCTATATAAACTTTGTATAACTCTTGGGTCTGTAGTGGATTTTTTTCTATCCGGGTCCATTGCCCTGGTAACTTGCGTGGAACATCAAACTTGCTCCAGAGCAGATTATAAGAAAGTCTTGAGCCTCTTCTTAAAAATATCAACAGTCTCTGCAGCCCTGAGGCTCTCCGGCAGGCTGTACCACAACCGGGGACCATAAAAACTGAACGCCGCCTCCCCGTGTGTTTTTGTTTTGACTTTGGGTAAGGTTAAAAGGCCTGTGCCGGAGGACCTCAGGGTCTGTGAGGGTTGATATGGTAAAAGTAAATCACATAAATAGGAGGGGCCAAGACCATTAATACATCTAAAAACTAATGAAAGAACCTTAGAATCAATCCTGAAACGGACGGGGAGCCAATGCAGCGATGCTAAAACTGGCGTTATATGCTCCCGCCCTCTGACCCTCGTCAGCACTCTTGCAGCTGAATTCTGCAAAAGCTGAATTGCTGCATCAGCACCTCTGTGCTGGCCTGAGACAGAAACGGGTGGACTCTGGCTATATTCTTAAGGTGGTAAAAACTACCTTTGCTATGTTTTTGATGTGTGGAAATAAAACTGAGCTCAGAGTCGAAAATTACACCCAGGTCTTTTAAAGATGTTCATACTTTAAAATCTTGTAGTTTTAATAAAAGTGTCTCTCTCAGGCCTTCAGGACCAATGACTAAGACCTCTGTTTTGTCCTGGTTGAGCTGCAGGAAGTTGGCAGCCATCCAGGATTTGATGTCTAAAATGCAGTTTAAAAGGGCATCAATTGGCCCGCTATCATCAGGAGACACGGCCATATACAGGTGTTCTGTAGGATATTTTATTCACATCCTACAGAACACCTCTCCACAAATTTTACCAGCACCCTGTGATTTTATCATTGACAATTTTAACAACAATCTAAGGTCAACACTGGACTCAGTTGCTCCACTTTTAACCAAAACAATCAAGAAAAAAAAGACCCCCATGGAGAAACGCACATATTAAGAGCTATTAAGAGCTCAAACGAAGATGCAGGAGTGCTGAAAGGAGATGGAGGAAATCCAAATTAACAGTCCACCTTGAAATTTTTAAACACCACCTCAAAACCTACAATAGCACAGTCAAACAGGCAAGAACTTCCCACTACAAAAAACTAATCACTGAAAATACACATAACCCCAGATTTCTTTTTACAATTGATCTTCTTCAACAAGTAAATTATTTTTTAAATACGAAGAGCATTTTAAAGAAGTGCCTATCAGGTTTTAGGAGAAACCACAGCCCCGAGACAGCCCTTTTAAAAATTTTGAATGACATCAGGTGCAATTTAGACTAGGGCCCCGGTGGGGCACTGGCGGGCCCGAGCCGTGTCGCGCCGCCCCCAGTGCGACCGCCTACCCCTCCCGATCGCGTCACACTCAAGGTCCAAAGATGGTGTGCGCACTTGTCTGTGGTCATTTACCATTATAATGAATGGGAGGCGCAGGTTCTACCAAAACGCTCGCTGCAGACAAACTCCATGTCCTTTTTGAAAAAAGTCTGGACCATGAGTGAGGGCATAAACACAGCTAGTATATATCCAAATGGCAAGTTGCTCCTCCTTTCGGTTTTGCCGAGAGAGCGATACATTTGAGCCATTGAGCGATGGGCAGGAAAAACTTGACTTTTTCTCCTGCCTTGGGGGGGGGGGTGGGGGGGTGGATTCTTATAAGAATGTGGATATTTGGGTCATCTTTGGCGCCCCCTAGAACGTAAACCGTGGGGTGCAGCGTCATGATTTTTACAACTTTGAATGGCCATGGGATGTAGATCGGCTTGAGCAAATTTGGTGTCGGTGGGACGAAAGCCTAAGGAGGAGTTAGCGAAATTCCAATGTGTGCAGATCTGCAAAAAATGCGAAATAACCCTCTAACCGTACATTTTACAGATACGTGCCCATTGACTCTTTCGTAGATCTTATTGAGATACACGTGTGTGTCAAATTTTGTGTCATTTTGACAAAGCGTATAGGCGTGACAGTCAACAATGTGTTTTTTCACCTTAGGGGACAAGAAAAGACTTTTTTCTCCTGCCATGGGGGGGCGCTCTTTTGGGGTTGCCCCCAGCGCAACCTCCTCCCCCTCCCGATCGCGTCACACTCAAGGTCCAAAGATGGTGTGCGCACTTGTCTGTGGTCATTTACCATTATAATGAATGGGAGGCGCAGTTTCTACCAAAACGCTCACTGCAGACAAACTCCATGTCCTATTTGAAAAAAGTCTGGAACATGAGTGAGGGCACAAACACAGCTAAGATATATCCAAATGGCAAGTTGCTCCTCCTTTCGGTTTTGCCGAGAGAGCGATGCGTTTAAGCCATTGAGCGATGGGCAGGAACAACTTGACTTTTTCTCCGGCCATGGGGGGCGCTCTTTTTCACAAATGTGTTGATGGCTGGACATTGCATCATCCTAGAAAACTTGGAGGCCAGTGAGGACAAAAATAAAAAGTTATAAGACTTTTAAGACTGTGGATTTTTGGGTTATCTTTGGCGCCCCCTAGAACCTAAACTGTGGGGTGCAGCGTCATGATTTGTACAACTTTTAATGGCCATGGGGTGTAGATTGGCCTGAGCAAATGTGGTGCCGGTGGAACGAAAGCCTTCGGAGGAGTTAGCGAAATTCCAATGTGTGCGGATCGGCAAAAAATGCGAAATAACCCTTTAACCGTACATTTGACAGATATGCCCGCACTGACTTTTTTGTAGATCTTATTGAGATACATGTGTGTGTCAAATTTTGTGTCAATATGACAAAGCGTACAGGCGTGACAGTCAATGGTGTGAATTTTCACCTTAGGGGGCGCTATGGAGCCATTTTGCATTTTATTGTTTGAGCGACTTCAGAATATCGAATTTTTCACCAGGCCCGGTCGTCCTGCCAAATTTCCTGAGTTTTCGCCAGTGGGAAGTGGGCCATTTTCCAGTTTAAAGCGGAGGAAAAATAATAACGAAAGAAGGAAACATGCAGGAACAAGAGGGCTCTCGCAGCTGCTTAGCAGCTACGCTCGGGCCCTAATGAACTAGGACCCCGTTGGGGCACTGTCGGGCCCGAGCCGTGTCGCGCCGCCCCCAGTGCGACCGCCTCCCCCTCCCGATCGCGTCACACTCAAGATCCAAAGATGGTGTGCGCACTTGTCTGTGGTCATTTCCTATTATAATGAATGGGAGGCGCAGTTTCTACCAAAACACTCGCTGCAGACAAACTTCATGTCCTATTTGAAAAAAGTCTGGACCATGAGTGAGGGCACAAACACAGCTATGATATATCGAAATGGCAGGTTGCTCCTCCTTACGGTGTTGCCTGGAGAGCGATGCGTTTGAGCCATTGAGCGATGGGCAGGAAAAACTTAACTTTTTCTCCTGCCATATGGGGGGGGGGGGGGGGATGTGGATTCTTTGAAGAATGTGGATTTTTGGGTCATCTTTGGCGCCCCCTAGAACGTAAACCGTGGGGTGCAGCGTCATGATTTTTACAACTTTGAATGGCCATGGGGTGTAGATTGGCCTGAGCAAATTTGGTGTCAGTGGGACGAAAGCCTTAGGAGGAGTTAGCCACATTCCAATGTGTGCGAATCGGCAAAAAATGCAAAATAGCCCTTTAACCGTACATTTGACAGATACGCGCGAATCGACTCTTTTGTAGATCTTATTGAGATACATATGTGTGTCAATTTTTGTGTCAATATGATAAAGCGTACAGGCGTGACAGTCAATAGTGTGAATTTCCACCTTAGGGGACAAGAAAAAATTGGCTTTTTTTTCCTGCCATGGGGGGGCGCTCTTTTGGGGAGTAAAAATTCCTTCACAAATGTGTTGATGGCTGGACATTGCATCATCCTAGAAAACTTGGAGGCCAGTGAGGACAAAAATAAAAAGTTATAAGACTTTTAAATATGTGGATTTTAGGGTTATCTTTGGCGCCCCCTAGAACCTAAACCGTGGGGTGCAGCGTCATGATTTGAATAACTTTTAATGGCCATGGGGTGTAGATTGGCCTGAGCAAATGTGGTACCAGTGGAATGAAAGCCTTCGGAGGAGTTAGCGAAATTCCAATGTGTGCGGATCGGCAAAAAATGCAGAATAACCCTTTAACCGTACATTTGACAGATACGTGCGCATTGACTTTTTCGTAGATCTTATTGAGATACATGTGTGTGTCAATTTTTGTGTCATTTTGCCAAAGCGTACAGGTGTTACACTCAACAATGTGTATTTTCACCTTAGGGGACAAGAAAAAATGGACTTTTTTCTCCTGCCATGGGGGGGCGCTCTTTTGGGGAGTAAAAATTCCTTCACAAATGTGTTGATGGCTGGACATTGCATCATCCTAGAAAACTTGGAGGCCAGTGAGGGCAAAAATAAAAAGTTATAAGACTTTTAAATATGTGGATCTTAGGGTTATCTTTGGCGCCCCCTAGAACCTAAACCGTGGGGTGCAGCGTCATGATTTGAATAACTTTTAATGGCCATGGGGTGTAGATTGGCCTGAGCAAATGTGGTGCCGGTGGAACGAAAGCCTTCGGAGGAGTTAGCGAAATTCCAATGTGTGCGGATCGGCAAAAAATGCGAAATAACCCTTTAACCGTACATTTGACAGATACGCCCGCACTGACTTTTTTGTAGATCTTATTGAGATACATGTGTGTGTCAATTTTTGTGTCATTTTGACAAAGCGTACAGGCGTGACAGTCAATAGTGTGAATTTTCACCTTAGGGGGCGCTATGGAGCCATTTTGCATTTTCTTGTTTGGGCGACTTAGGAATATCAAATTTTTCACCAGGCCCGGTCGTCCTGCCAAATTTCATGAGTTTTCGCCAGTGGGAAGTGGGCCATTTTCCAGTTCAAAGGGGAGGAAAAATAATAACTAGGGCCCCGGTGGGGCACTGTCGGGCCCGAGCCGCGTCGCGCCGCGTCGCGCCGCCCCCAGCGCGACCGCCTACCCCCCCCCCGATCGCGTCACACTCAAGGTCCAAAGATGGTGTGCGCACTTGTCTGTGGTCATTTCCCATTATAATGAATGGGAGGCGCAGTTTCTACCAAAACGGTCGCTGCAGACAAACTACATGTCCTATTTGAAAAAAGTCTGGACCATGAGTGAGGGCACAAACACAGCTAGGATATATCCAAATGGCAAGTTGCTCCTCCTTACGGTGTTGCCGAGAGAGCGATGCGTTTGAGCCATTGAGCGATGGGCAGGAAAAACTTGACTTTTTCTCCTGCCATGGGGGGGCGCTCTTTTGGGGAGAAAAAATTCCTTCACAAATGTGTTGATGGCTGGACATTGCATCATCCTAGAAAACTTGGAGGCCAGTGAGGACAAAAATAAAAAGTTATAAGACTTTTAAAAATGTGGATATTTGGGTCCTCTTTGGCGCCCCCTAGAACGTAAACTTGGGGTGCAGCGTCATGATTTGTACAACTTTGAATGGCCATGGGGTGTAGATTGACCTGAGCAAATTTGAAGCCGATGGGACAAAAGATTTAGGAGGAGTTAGCCACATTCCAATGTGTGCGAATCAGCAAAAAATGCGAAATAGCCCTTTAACCGTACATTGAACAGATACGCTCGCATTGACTTTTTCGTAGATCTTATTGAGATACATGTGTGTGTCAAATTTTGTGTCATTTTGACAAAGCGTAAAGGCGTGACAGTCAACAATGTGTATTTTCGCCTTAGGAGACAAGAAAAAATTGACTTTTTTCTCCTGCCATGGGGGGGGCGCTCTTTTGGCGAGTAAAAATTCCTTCACAAATGTGTTGATGGCTGGACATTGCATCATCCTAGAGAACTTGGAGGCCAGTGAGGACAAAAATAAAAAGTTATAAGACTTTTAAGACTGTGGATTTTTGGGTTATCTTTGGCGCCCCCTAGAACGTAAACCGTGGGGTGCAGTGTCATGATTTGTACAACTTTTAATGGCCATGGGGTGTAGATTGGCCTGAGCAAATGTGGTGCCTTTGGAACGAAAGCCTTCGGAGGAGTTAGCGAAATTCCAATGTGTGCGGATCGGCAAAAAATGCGAAATAGCCCTTTAACCGTACATTTGACAGATACGCCCGCACTGACTTTTTTGTAGATCTTATTGAGATACATGTGTGTGTCAATTTTTGTGTCAATATGACAAAGCGTAAAGGCGTGACAGTCAATAGTGTGAATTTTCGCCTTAGGAGACAAGAAAAAATGGACTTTTTTCTCCTGCCATGGGGGGGCGCTCTTTTGGCGAGTAAAAATTCCTTCACAAATGTGTTGATGGCTGGACATTGCATCATCCTAGAAAACTTGGAGGCCAGTGAGGACAAAAATAAAAAGTTTTACGACTTTTAAGAATGTGGATTTCTGGGTTATCTTTGGCGCCCCCTAGAACGTAAACCGTGGGATGCAGCGTCATGATTTGTACAACTTTTAATGGCCATGGGGTGTAGATTGGCCTGAGCAAATTTGGTGCCGGTGGAACGAAAGCCTTCGGAGGAGTTAGCGAAATTCCAATGTGTGCGGATCGGCAAAAAATGCGAAATAGCCCTTTAACCGTACATTTGACAGATACGCCCGCACTGACTTTTTTGTAGATCTTATTGAGATACACGTGTGTGTCAAATTTTGTGTCATTTTGACAAAGCGTACAGGCGTGACACTCAATCATGTGAATTTTTCACCTTAGGGGGCGCTATGGAGCCATTTTGCATTTGATTTTTTGGGCGACTTCAGAATATCGAATTTTTCACCAGGCCCGGTCGTCCTGCCAAATTTCATGACTTTTCACCAGTGGGAAGTGGGCCATTTTCCAGTTCAAAGGGGCAGAAAAATAATAATAAGAAGAAGAAGAACTAGGGCCCCGGTGGGGCACTGGCGGGCCCGAGCCGTGTCGCGCCGCCCCCAGCGCGACCGCCTCCCCCACCCAATCGCGTCACACTCAAGGTCCAAAGATGGTGTGCGCACTTGTCTGTGGTCATTTACCATTATAATGAATGGGAGGCGCAGTTTCTACCAAAACGCTTGCTGCAGAAAAACTCCATGTCCTATTTGAAAAAAGTCTGGACCATGAGTGAGGGCACAAACACAGCTAAGATATATCCAAATGGCAAGTTGCTCCTCCTTTCGCTTTTGCCGAGAGAGCGATGCGTTTGAGCCATTGAACGATGAACAGGAAAAACTTGACTTTATTCTCCTGCCATGGGGGGGCGCTCTTTTAACGAGAAAAAACTCCTTCACAAATGTGTTGATGGCTGGACATTGCATCATCCTAGAAAACATGGAGGCCAGTGAGGACAAAAATAAAATGTTATAACACTTTTAAGAATATGGATATTTGGGTCATCTTTGGCGCCCCCTAGAACTTAAACCGTGGGGTGCAGCGTCATGATTTTTACAACTTTGAATGGCCATGGGGTGTAGATTGGCCTGAGCAAATTTGGTGCCGGTGGAGCGAAAGCCTTAGGAGGAGTTAGCTACATTCCAATGTGTGCGAATCGGCAAAAAATGCGAAATAGCCCTTTAACCGTACATTTGACAGATACGCCTGCATTTACTTTTTCGTAGATCTTATTGAGATACACGTGTGTGTCGAATTTTGTGTTATTTTGACAAAGCGTACAGGCATGACACTCAACAATGTGTATTTTCACCTTAGGGGACAAGAAAAAATTGACTTTTTTCTCCTGCCATGGGGGGGCGCTCTTTTGGGGAGTAAACATTCCTTCACAAATGTGTTGATGGCTGGACATTGCATCATCCTAGAAAACTTGGAGGCCAGTGAGGACAAAAATAAAAAGTTATAAGACTTTTAAAAATGTGGATATTTGGGTCCTCTTTGGCGCCCCCTAGAACGTAGACCGTGGGGTGCAGCGTCATGATTTTTACAACTTTGAATGGCCATGGAGTGTAGATTGGCCTGAGCAAATTTGGTGTCAGTGGGACGAAAGCCTTCGGAGGAGTTAGCCACATTCCAATGTGTGCGAAACGGCAAAAAATGCGAAATAGCCCTTTAACCGTACATTTTACTGATACGCGCGCATTGACTCTTTCGTAGATCTTATTGAGATACACGTAATTGTCAAATTTTGTGTCAATATGACGAAGCGTACAGGCGTGACATTCAACAATGTGTATTTTCGCCTTAGGGGACAAGAAAAAATGGACTTTTTTCTCCTGCCATGGGGGGGCGCTCTTTTGGCGAGTAAAAATTCCTTCACAAATGTGTTGATGGCTGGACATTGCATCATCCTAGAAAACTTGGAGGCCAGTGAGGAGAAAAATAAAAAGTTATAAGACTTCTAAATATGTGGATTTTAGGGTTATCTTTGGCGCCCCCTAGAACCTAAACCGTGGGGTGCAGTGTCATGATTTGAACAAATTTTAATAGCCATGGGGTGTAGATTGGCCTGAGCAAATTTGGTGCCGGTGGAACGAAAGCCTTCGGAGAGTTAGCGAAATTCCAATGTGTGCGGATCTGCAAAAAATGCAAAATAGCCCTTTAACCGTACATTATACAGATACGCGCTCTTTGACTTTTTCGTAGATCTTATTGAGATACACGTGATTGTCAAATTTTGTGTCAATATGACAAAGCGTTTAGGCGTGACACTCAACAATGTGTATTTTCACGTTAGGGGACAAGAAAAACTTGACTTTTTTCTCCTGCCATGTGGGGGCGCTCTTTTGGGGAGTAAAAACTCCTTCACAAATGTGTTGATGGCTGGACATGGCATCATCCTAGAAAACTTGGAGGCAAGTGAGGACAAAAATAAAAAGTTATAAGACTTTTAAGAATGTGGATTTTTGGGTTATTTTTGGCGCCCCCTAGAACGTATACCGTGGGGTGCAGCATCATGATTTGTACAACTTTTAATGGCCATGGGGTGTAGATTGGCCTGAGCAAATTTGGTGCCGGTGGAACGAAAGCCTTCGGAGGAGTTAGCGAAATTTCAATGTGTGCGGATCGGCAAAAAATGCGAAATAGCCCTTTAACCGTACATTTGACAGATACGCCCGCACTGACTTTTTTGTAGATCTTATTGAGATACACATGTGTGTCAAATTTTGTGTCATTTTGACAAAGCGTACAGGCGTCAGGTGAGTTTTCACCATAGGGGGCGCTATGGAGCCATTTTTCATTTTTTTGTTTGGGCGACTTCAGAATATCAAATTTTTCACCAGGCCCGGTCGTCCTGCCAAATTTCCTGAGTTTTCGCCAGTGGGAAGTGGGCCATTTTCCAGTTTAAAGCGGAGGAAAAATAACGAAAGAAGAATCCATCAGGAACAAGAGGGCTCTCGCAGCTGCTTAGCAGCTACGCTCGGGCCCTAAAGAAGAATCCATCAGGAATAATAGGGCTCTCGCAGCTGCTTAGCAGCTACGCTCGGGCCCTAACTAGGACCCCGTTGGGGCACTGGCGGGCCCGAGCCGTGTCGCGTCCCCCCCCCCAACGTGCTGCCTCCCCGTCCCATTTGTGTCCTCTGGCCATCGCCCTCTCTGGTAACGCCCATCACTGCAAAGACCCTTTTCCTTCATCGGCGTTTGCTGTTCTTCCTGCCAGTGCGTGTTGCTTTCACTTACACTTGCACAGCCAGCCTCGTGAGTGCCTAGCCTATTGGATATCACTGTCACCTACACAGGACAGTCATTACCTTTCTATTAATACTTTGTGTTTTAATTTCACATTAATTTCCATATTGTATAAACGACTGGAAAAAACTTGAGCCCCTGCCCCTGTATAATCATGTGCATGTCTCTGTTCTAGCTCCAAGGTGAATCTTCACTGCTCATGTTCTCCTCAGAAGCACTCACCTCACTCCCCTCAGGTTACTGTACACATGCACCAACTGCCTGCTTCAGGTTTGGATGGAGCTTCATGGTTGTCTTTTGGAGAAATGAGCAGTCAAGTTGTGTTTGAAATTTGATTTTTTTCAGGGGCAAAAGGAGCCTCTGCATTCTTGTCAAATATGTAAATAGCATGTTTTTGCAGGTGCTAAAAACCAGACTCTGAGTGTGTGTGTGTGTGTGTGTGTGTGTGTGTGTGTGTGTGTGTGTGTGTGTGTGTGTGTGTGTGTGTGTGTCTGTGTGTGCGTTCAAGTCACATGACATATTTAACCGGATGTAGCTGCAAGACGGAGCCTCGTTGACTCTCCGTTTCAACTTATCTCAAAAGTGAGGACCTCAACCTATATACCAGTTTTTAAATTGTGTTGATAGGCCAAATAAAACCAGAGTTATGATAAATTATGTCCGCGATACTTTTTTTCTGCTTATTTTGATCACGTTCGGCGCTCGATCGCGCTGTATGAGACAGGAAAACATAGCATGCAGACATTAGCGACAGGTCTTACAGGCGGAAAAGGCTTGCCAAAAGAAAAAAAAAACACACCACAACATCTCTCCTATTGGTGGAAAACTTCACCACAACAACCAATCCAAAATTATATGGTGACTGATTGACAAGGGGCGTGCGCTTACGTTCTTCCTGCAACATGAGAAGGGAGGGAGGGACTCTCAGCAGGGATGCAGTCTGGGACACGTAGTTGCAAACCTAGCGACTTTGTTGTTAGATTTAATGACTTTTCAGACCCCCTAACGACTTTTTTTTAGAAAGAAAGTGACTTTTATCGACTTCTTCTGGAGTTTAGAGACTCTGACATGAAGCAGGCTTTCCTTACTGAGGAGTTAGCAACGCTGCTAAGGGTGCAGAGCCACACATGCGCTCCGAGCTCTGCATGGGAGACTGAAGCTGACAGAGCTGCAGCAGTTAGCAGGTTTCACCCTCAGAGACCACCAGGGGTTCATGTTGAGGCATTTTAATTTTTATTTTTTTTTGTGCCATAGACACTGTCAGCACAATCTGCAGTTACACTAACAAAAATGCTGCAAAAAACAAAGAATTATGGAAAAATTACACATGGACTGACATAGAGGAGGATCTACACAAGTTTTTTACATCATGTTTTACATCATGCATCATTTACATCATGTTTTTTTGTAGTGGCATAAATAAAAAGTGACATTTGTGAGACTATACAGTGTTTTGTAAATAATTTTACAAAGAACGCCTGGGCCATTGCCTGCATTTTGATGTAAATAGAGGTAAATCACTATGTTCTTTGTTAAAAATTTGCATATGTTTTGAAGTTTACAATTTTTATTTGAAGTTTAAGTTTTAAAAACAGTTCATCACACATATTTGTGGTTTAATTTCACATTAATTTCCATATTGTATAAATGACTGGAAAAAACTTGAGCCCCTGCCCCTGTATAATCATGTGCACGTCCCTGTTCTAGCTCCAAGGTGAATCTTCACTGCTCATGTTCTCCTCAGAAATAGTCACCTCACTCCCCTCAGGTTACTGTACACATGCACCAACTATCTGCTTCAGGTTTGAAATGGAGCTTCATGGTTGTCTTTTGGAGAAATGAACAGTCAAGTTGTGTTTGAAATTTGATTTTTTTCAGGGGCAAAAGGAAGCCTCTGCATTCTTGTCAAATATGTAAACAGCATGTTTTTGCAGGTGCTAAAAAACAGACTCTGAGTGTGTGTGTGTGTGTGTGTGTGTGTGTGTGTGTGTGTGTGTGTGTGTGTGTGTGTGTGTGTGTGTGTATGTTGGCGTGTGTGTATATGTGTGTGTATCCTGCAGTACTCTGTACTCCTGCAGTGGCCAAAAAGACTTTTAAGAATGTGGATTTTTGGGTCATCTTTGGCGCCCCCTAGAACTGCAGTACTCTGTACTCCTGCAGTGGCCAAAATGACTTTTAAGAATGTGGATTTTTGGGTCATCTTTGGCGCCCCCTAGAACGTAAACCGTGGGGTGCAGCGTCATGATTTTTACAACTTTGAATGGGCATGGGGTGTAGATTGCCCTGAGCAAATTTGGTATCGGTGGGACGAAAGCCTTAGGAGGAGATAGCCACATTCCAATGTGTGCGAATCGGCAAAAAATGCAAAATAGCCCTTTAACCGTACATTATACAGATACGCGCTCTTTGACTTTTTCGTAGATCTAATTGAGATACACATGATTGTCAATTTTTGTGTCAATATGACAAAGCGTTCAGGCGTGACACTCAACAATGTGTATTTTTATTTAAGGGGACAAGAAAAAATTGACTTTTTTCTCCTACCATGGGGGGGCGCTCTTTTGGGGAGTAAAAATTCCTTCACAAATGTGTTGATGGCTGGACATTGCATCATCCTAGAAAACTTGGAGGCCAGTGAGGACAAAAATAAAAAGTTATAAAACATTTAAGAATGTGGATTTTTGGGTTATTTTTGGCGCCCCCTAGAACCTAAACCATGGGGTGCAGCATCATGATTTGAATAACTTTTAATGGCCATGGGGTGTAGATTGGCCTGAGCAAATGTGGTGCCGGTGGAACGAAAGCCTTCGGAGGAGTTAGCGAAATTCCAATGTGTGCGTATCGGCAAAAAATGCGGAATAACCCTTTAACTGTACATTTGACAGATACGCGCGCATGGACTTTTTTGTAGATCTTATTGAGTTACATGTGTGTGTCAATTTTTGTGTCATTTTGACAAAGCGTATAGGCGTGACACTCAACAATGTGTATTTTCACCTTAGGGGACAAGAAATAATGGACTTTTTTCTCCTGCCATGGGGGGGCGCTCTTTTGGGGAGTAAAAATTCCTTCACAAATGTGTTGATGGCTGGACATTGCATCATCCTAGAAAACTTGGAGGCCAGTGAGGACAAAAATAAAAAGTTATAAGACTTTTAAATATGTGGATTTTAGTGTTATCTTTGGCGCCCCCTAGAACCTAAACCTTGGGGTGCAGCGTCATGATTTTGATAACTTTTAATGGCCACGGGGTGTAGATTGGCCTGAGCAAATGTGGTGCCGGTGGAACGAAAGCCTTCGGAGGAGTTAGCGAAATTCCAATGTGTGCGGATCGGCAAAAAATGCGAAATAACCCTTTAACCGTAATTTTGACAGATACGGCCGCACTGACTTTTTTGTAGATCTTATTGAGATACATATGTGTGTCAATTTTTGTGTCAATATGACAAAGCGTACAGGCGTGACAGTCAATAGTGTGAATTTCCACCTTAGGGGGCGCTATGGAGCCATTTTGCATTTTATTGTTTGGGCGACTTCAGAATATCGAATTTTTCACCAGGCCCGGTCGTCCTGCCAAATTTCATGAGTTTTCGCCAGTGGGAAGTGGGCCATTTTCCAGTTCAAAGGGGAGGAAAAAGAAGAAAGAAAGAAAGAAAGAAAGAAACAAAGAAAAACCACTTGGGGAATAATAGGGCCTACGCCCGGCTGCTCTGCAGCTGGCTCGGGCCCTAACTAGGACCCCGTTGGGGCACTGGCGGGCCCGAGCCGTGTCGCGTCCCATTTGTGTCCTCTGGCCATCGCCCTCTCTGTTAACGCCCATCACTGCAAAGACCCTTTTCCTTCATCGGCGTTTGCTGTTCTTCCTGCCAGTGCGTGTTGCTTTCACTTACACTTGCCACAGCCAGCCTCGTGAGTGCCTAGCCTATTGGATATCACTGTCACCTACACAGGACAGTCATTACCTTTCTATTAATACTTTGTGTTTTAATTTCACATTAATTTCCATATTGTATAAACGACTGGAAAAAACTTGAGCCCCTGCCCCTGTATAATCATGTGCATGTCTCTGTTCTAGCTCCAAGGTGAATCCTCACTGCTCATGTTCTCCTCAGAAGCACTCACCTCACTCCCCTCAGGTTACTGTACACATGCACCAACTGCCTGCTACAGGTTTGGATGGAGCTTCATGGTTGTCTTTTGGAGAAATGACCAGTCAAGTTGTGTTTGAAATTTGATTTTTTTCAGGGGCAAAAGGAGCCTCTGCATTCTTGTCAAATATGTAAACAGCATGTTTTTGCAGGTGCTAAAAACCAGACTCTGAGTGTGTGTGTGTGTGTGTGTGTGTGTGTGTGTGTGTGTGTGTGTGTGTGTGCGTGTGTGTGTGTCTGTGTGTGCGTTCAAGTCACATGACATATTTAACCGGATGTAGCTGCAAGACGGAGCCTTGTTGACTCTCCGTTTCAACTTATCTCAAAAGTGAGGACCTCAACCTATATACCAGTTTTTAAATTGTGTTGATGGGCCAAATAAAACCAGAGTTATGATAAATTATGTCCGCGATACTTTTTTTCTGCTTATTTTGATCACGTTCGGCGCTCGATCGCGCTGTATGAGACAGGAAAACATAGCATGCAGACATTAGCGACAGGTCTTACAGGCGGAAAAGGCTTGCCAAAAGAAAAAAAAAACACACCACAACATCTCTCCTATTGGTGGAAAACTTCACCACAACAACCAATCCAAAATTATATGGTGACTGATTGACAAGGGGCGGGCGCTTACGTTCTTCCTGCAACATGAGAAGGGAGGGAGGGACTCTCAGCAGGGATGCAGTCTGGGACACGTAGTTGCAAACCTAGCGACTTTGTTGTTAGATTCAATGACTTTTCAGACCCCCTAACGACTTTTTTTTAGAAAGAAAGGGACTTTTATCGACTTCTTCTGGAGTTTAGAGACTCTGACATGAAGCAGGCTTTCCTTACTGAGGAGTTAGCAACGCTGCTAAGGGTGCAGAGCCACACATGCGCTCAGAGCTCTGCATGGGAGACTGAAGCTGACAGAGCTGCAGCAGTTAGCAGGTTTCACCCTCAGAGACCACCAGGGGTTCATGTTGAGGCATTTTAATTTTTTTTTTTTTTTTGTGCCATAGACACTGTCAGCACAATCTGCAGTTACACTAACAAAAATGCTGCAAAAAACAAAGAATTATGGAAAAATTACACATGGACTGACATAGAGGAGGATCTACACAAGTTTTTTACATCATGTTTTACATCATGCATCATTTACATCATGTTTTTTTGTAGTGGCATAAATAAAAAGTGACATTTGTGAGACTATACAGTGTTTTGTAAATAATTTTACAAAGAACGCCTGGGCCATTGCCTGCATTTTGATGTAAATAGAGGTAAATTACTATGTTCTTTGTTAAAAATTTGCATATGTTTTGAAGTTTACAATTTTTATTTGAAGTTTAAGTTTTAAAAACAGTTCATCACACATATTTGTGGTTTAATTTCACATTAATTTCCATATTGTATAAATGACTGGAAAAAACTTGAGCCCCTGCCCCTGTATAATCATGTGCACGTCCCTGTTCTAGCTCCAAGGTGAATCTTCACTGCTCATGTTCTCCTCAGAAATAGTCACCTCACTCCCCTCAGGTTACTGTACACATGCACCAACTATCTGCTTCAGGTTTGAAATGGAGCTTCATGGTTGTCTTTTGGAGAAATGAACAGTCAAGTTGTGTTTGAAATTTGATTTTTTTCAGGGGCAAAAGGAAGCCTCTGCATTCTTGTCAAATATGTAAACAGCATGTTTTTGCAGGTGCTAAAAAACAGACTCTGAGTGTGTGTGTGTGTCTGTGTGTGTGTGTGTGTGTGTGTGTGTGTGTGTGTGTGTGTGTGTGTGTGTGTGTGTATGTTGGCGTGTGTGTATATGTGTGTGTATCCTGCAGTACTCTGTACTCCTGCAGTGGCCAAAAAGACTTTTAAGAATGTGGATTTTTGGGTCATCTTTGGCGCCCCCTAGAACTGCAGTACTCTGTACTCCTGCAGTGGCCAAAATGACTTTTAAGAATGTGGATTTTTGGGTCATCTTTGGCGCCCCCTAGAACGTAAACCGTGGGGTGCAGCGTCATGATTTTTACAACTTTGAATGGGCATGGGGTGTAGATTGCCCTGAGCAAATTTGGTATCGGTGGGACGAAAGCCTTAGGAGGAGATAGCCACATTCCAATGTGTGCGAATCGGCAAAAAATGCAAAATAGCCCTTTAACCGTACATTATACAGATACGCGCTCTTTGACTTTTTCGTAGATCTAATTGAGATACACATGATTGTCAATTTTTGTGTCAATATGACAAAGCATTCAGGCGTGACACTCAACAATGTGTATTTTCATGTAAGGGGACAAGAAAAAATTGACTTTTTTCTCCTACCATGGGGGGGCGCTCTCTTGGGGAGTAAAAATTCCTTCACAAATGTGTTGATGGCTGGACATTGCATCATCCTAGAAAACTTGGAGGCCAGTGAGGACAAAAATAAAAAGTTATAAAACATTTAAGAATGTGGATTTTTGGGTTATTTTTGGCGCCCCCTAGAACCTAAACCATGGGGTGCAGCATCATGATTTGAATAACTTTTAATGGCCATGGGGTGTAGATTGGCCTGAGCAAATGTGGTGCCGGTGGAACGAAAGCCTTCGGAGGAGTTAGCGAAATTCCAATGTGTGCGTATCGGCAAAAAATGCGGAATAACCCTTTAACTGTACATTTGACAGATACGCGCGCATGGACTTTTTTGTAGATCTTATTGAGATACACATGATTGTCAATTTTTGTGTCATTTTGACAAAGCGTATAGGCGTGACACTCAACAATGTGTATTTTCACCTTAGGGGACAAGAAAAAATGGACTTTTTTCTCCTGCCATGGGGGGGCGCTCTTTTGGGGAGTAAAAATTCCTTCACAAATGTGTTGATGGCTGGACATTGCATCATCCTAGAAAACTTGGAGGCAAGTGAGGACAAAAATAAAAAGTTATAAGACTTTTAAATATGTGGATTTTAGTGTTATCTTTGGCGCCCCCTAGAACCTAAACCTTGGGGTGCAGCGTCATGATTTTGATAACTTTTAATGGCCACCGGGTGTAGATTGGCCTGAGCAAATGTGGTGCCGGTGGAACGAAAGCCTTCGGAGGAGTTAGCGAAATTCCAATGTGTGCGGATCGGCAAAAAATGCGAAATAACCCTTTAACCGTAATTTTGACAGATACGGCCGCACTGACTTTTTTGTAGAACTTATTGAGATACATATGTGTGTCAATTTTTGTGTCTATATGACAAAGCGTACAGGCGTGACAGTCAATAGTATGAATTTCCACCTTAGGGGGCGCTATGGAGCCATTTTGCATTTTATTGTTTGGGCGACTTCAGAATATCGAATTTTTCACCAGGCCCGGTCGTCCTGCCAAATTTCATGAGTTTTCGCCAGTGGGAAGTGGGCCATTTTCCAGTTCAAAGGGGAGGAAAAAGAAGAAAGAAAGAAAGAAAGAAAGAAAGAAAGAAACAAAGAAAAACCACTTGGGGAATAATAGGGCTCTACGCCCGGCTGCTCTGCAGCTGGCTCGGGCCCTAATAACACTAGGGCCCCGTTGGGGCACTGGCGGGCCCGAGCCGTGTCGCGCCGCCCCCAGCGCAACCGCCTACCCCTCCCAATGGCGTCACACTCAAGGTCCAAAGATGGTGTGCGCACTTGTCTGTGGTCATTTACCATTATAATGAATGGGAGGCGCAGTTTCTACCAAAACGCTCGCTGCAGACAAACTCCATGTCCTTTTTGAAAAAAGTCTGGACCATGAGTGAGGGCACAAACACAGCTAGTATATATCCAAATGGCAAGGTGCTCCTCCTTTCGGTTTTGCCGAGAGAGCGATGCGTTTGAGCCATTGAGCGATGGGCAGGAAAAACTTGACTTTTTCTCCTGCCATGGGGGGGCGCTCTTTTGGGGAGAAAAAATTCCTTCACAAATGTGTTGATGACTGAACATTGCATCATCCTAGAAAACTTGGAGGCCAGTGAGGACAAAAATAAAGTTATAAGACTTTTAAAAATTTGGATATTTGGGTCCTCTTTGGCGCCCCCTAGAACGTAAACCGTGGGGTGCAGCGTCATGATTTTTACAACTTTGAATGGCCATGGGGTGTAGATTGGCCTGAGCAAATTTGGTGTCAGTGGAACGAAAGCCTTAGGAGGAGTTAGCCACATTCCAATGTGTGCGAATCGGCAAAAAATGCGAAATAGCCCTTTAACCGTACATTTTACAGATACGTGCACATTGACTTTTTCGTAGATCTTATTGAGATACACGTGATTGTCAAATTTTGTGTCAATATGACAAAGCGTACAGGCGTGACACTCAACAATGTGTATTTTCGCCTTAGGGGACAAGAAAAAAATTGACTTTTTTCTCCTGCCATGGGGGGGCGCTCTTTTGGCGAGTAAAAATTCCTTCACAAATGTGTTAATTGCTGGACATTGCATCATCCTAGAGAACTTGGAGGCCAGTGAGGACAAAAATAAAAAGTTATAAGACTTTTAAGAATGTGGATTTTTGGGTTATCTTTGGCGCCCCCTAGAACCTAAACCGTGGGGTGCAGCGTCATGATTTGTACAACTTTTAATGGCCATGGGGTGTAGATTGGCCTGAGCAAATTTGGTGCCGGTGGAACGAAAGCCTTCGGAGGAGTTAGCGAAATTCCAATGTGTGCGGATCGGCAAAAAATGTGAAATAACCCTTTAACCGTACATTTGACAGATACGCCCACACTGACTTTTTTGTAGATCGTATTGAGATACATGTGTGTGTCAATTTTTGTGTCAATATGACAAAGCGTACAAGCGTGACAGTCAATAGTGTGAATTTCCACCTTAGGGGGCGCTATGGAGCCATTTTGCATTTTATTGTTTGGGCGACTTCAGAATATCGAATTTTTCACCAGGCCCGTTCATCCTGCCAAATGTCATGAGTTTTCGCCAGTGGGAAGTGGGCCACTTTCCCCTTCAAAGGGGAGGAAAAATAAGAAGAAAGAAAGAAAGAACTAGGGCCCCGGTGGGGCACTGTCGGGCCCGAGCCGCGTTGTGCCGCCCCCAGCGCGACCGCCTCCCCCTCCCGATCGCGTCACACTCAAGGTCCAAAGATGTTGTGCCCACTTGTCTGTGGTCATTTCCCATTAAAATGAATGGGAGGCGCAGTTTCTACCAAAACACTCGCTGCAGACAAACTACATGTCCTATTTGAAAAAAGTCTGGACCATAAGTGAGGGCACAAACACAGCTAGGATATATCCAAATGGCAAGTTGCTCCTCATTACGGTGTTGCCGGGAGAGCGATGCGATTGAGCCATTGAGTGATGGGCAGGAAAAACTTGACTGTTTCTTGTGCCATGGGGGATGGGGGATGGGGGATGGGGGGGGGGGGGGATGTGGATTCTTTTAAGAATGTGGATATTTGGGTCATCTTTGGCGCCCCCTAGAACGTAAACCGTGGGGTGCAGCGTCATGATTTTTACAACTTTGAATGGCCATGGGGTGCAGATTGGCCTGAGCAAATTTGGTATCAGTGGAACGAAAGCCTTAGGAGGAGTTAGCCACATTCCAATGTGTGCTAATCGGCAAAAAATGCAAAATAGCCCTTTAACCGTACATTTTACAGATACGCGCGCATTGACTTTTTCTTAGATCTTATTGAGATACATGTGTGTGTCAAATTTTGTGTCAATATGACAAAGCGTACAGGTATGACAGTCAACAATGTGTATTTTCACCTCATGGGACAAGAAAAAAATGGACTTTTTTCTCCTGCCATGGGGGGGCGCTCTTTTGGGGAGTAAAAATTCCTTCACAAATGTGTTGATGGCTGGACATTGCATCATCCTAGAAAACTTGGAGGCCAGTGAGGACAAAAGTAAAAAGTTATAAGACTTTTAAGAATGTGGATTTTTGGGTTATCTTTGGCGCCCCCTAGAACGTAAACCGTGGGGTGCAGCGTCATGATTTGTACAACTTTTAATGGCCATGGGGGGTAGATTGGCCTGCGCAAATGTGGTGCCGGTCGAACGAAAGCCTTCGGAGGAGTTAGCGAAATTCCAATGTGTGCAGATCTGCAAAAAATGCAAAATAACCCATTAACCGTACATTTGACAGATACGCCCGCACTGACTTTTTTGTAGATCTTATTGAGATACATGTGTGTGTCAATTTTTGTGTCAATATGACAAAGCGTACAGCCGTCATGTGAATTTTCACCTTAGGGGGCGCTATGGAGCCATTTTGCATTTTATTGTTTGGGCGACTTCAGAATATCGAATTTTTCACCAGGCCCGGACATCCTGCCAAATTTCCTGAGTTTTCGCCAGTGGGAAGTGGGCCATTTTCCAGTTTGAAGCGGAGGAAAAATAATAACGAAAGAAGGAAACATGCAGGAACAAGAGGGCTCTCGCAGCTGCTTAGCAGCTACGCTCGGGCCCTAAAGAAAGAAAGAAGAAAGAAAAACTCATCAGGAATAATAGGGCTCTACGCCCGGCTGCTCTGCAGCTGGCTCGGGCCCTAATAATAACACTAGGGCCCCGTTGGGGCACTGGCGGGCCCGAGCCGTGTCGCGCCGCCCCCAGCGCAACCGCCTACCCCTCCCAATGGCGTCACACTCAAGGTCCAAAGATGGTGTGCGCACTTGTCTGTGGTCATTTACCATTATAATGAATGGGAGGCGCAGTTTCTACCAAAACGCTCGCTGCAGACAAACTCCATGTCCTTTTTGAAAAAAGTCTGGACCATGAGTGAGGGCACAAACACAGCTAGTATATATCCAAATGGCAAGGTGCTCCTCCTTTCGGTTTTGCCGAGAGAGCGATGCGTTTGAGCCATTGAGCGATGGGCAGGAAAAACTTGACTTTTTCTCCTGCCATGGGGGGCGCTCTTTTGGGGAGAAAAATTCCTTCACAAATGTGTTGATGACTGAACATTGCATCATCCTAGAAAACTTGGAGGCCAGTGAGGACAAAAATAAAGTTATAAGACTTTTAAAAATTTGGATATTTGGGTCCTCTTTGGCGCCCCCTAGAACGTAAACCGTGGGGTGCAGCGTCATGATTTTTACAACTTTGAATGGCCATGGGGTGTAGATTGGCCTGAGCAAATTTGGTGTCAGTGGAACGAAAGCCTTAGGAGGAGTTAGCCACATTCCAATGTGTGCGAATCGGCAAAAAATGCGAAATAGCCCTTTAACCGTACATTTTACAGATACGTTCACATTGACTTTTTCGTAGATCTTATTGAGATACACGTGATTGTCAAATTTTGTGTCAATATGACAAAGCGTACAGGCGTGACACTCAACAATGTGTATTTTCGCCTTAGGGGACAAGAAAAAATTGACTTTTTTCTCCTGCCATGGGGGGGCGCTCTTTTGGCGAGTAAAAATTCCTTCACAAATGTGTTAATTGCTGGACATTGCATCATCCTAGAGAACTTGGAGGCCAGTGAGGACAAAAATAAAAAGTTATAAGACTTTTAAGAATGTGGATTTTTGGGTTATCTTTGGCGCCCCCTAGAACCTAAACCGTGGGGTGCAGCGTCATGATTTGTACAACTTTTAATGGCCATGGGGTGTAGATTGGCCTGAGCAAATTTGGTGCCGGTGGAACGAAAGCCTTCGGAGGAGTTAGCGAAATTCCAATGTGTGCGGATCGGCAAAAAATGTGAAATAACCCTTTAACCGTACATTTGACAGATACGCCCACACTGACTTTTTTGTAGATCGTATTGAGATACATGTGTGTGTCAATTTTTGTGTCAATATGACAAAGCGTACAAGCGTGACAGTCAATAGTGTGAATTTCCACCTTAGGGGGCGCTATGGAGCCATTTTGCATTTTATTGTTTGGGCGACTTCAGAATATCGAATTTTTCACCAGGCCCGTTCATCCTGCCAAATGTCATGAGTTTTCGCCAGTGGGAAGTGGGCCATTTTCCCCTTCAAAGGGGAGGAAAAATAAGAAGAACTAGGGCCCCGGTGGGGCACTGTCGGGCCCGAGCCGCGTCGCGCTGCCCCCAGCGCGACCGCCTCCCCCAACGCGATCGCATCACACTCAAGGTCCAAAGATGGTGTGCGCACTTGTCTGTGGTCATTTCCCATTATAATGAATGGGAGGCGCAGTTTCTACCAAAACGGTCGCTGCAGACAAACTACATGTCCTATTTGAAAAAAGTCTGGACCATGAGTGAGGGCACAAACACAGCTAGGATATATCCAAATGGCAAGTTGCTCCTCCTTACGGTGTTGCCAGGAGAGCGATGCGATTGAGCCATTGAGCGATGGGCAGGGTTAACTGGACTTTTTCTCCTGCCTTGGGGGGGGGGTGTGGATTCTTTTAAGAATGTGGATATTTGGGTCATCTTTGGCGCCCCCTAGAACGTAAACCATGGGGTGCAGCGGCATGATTTTTACAACTTTTAATGGCCATGGGATGTAGATCGGCTTGAGCAAATCTGGTGTCGGTGGGAAGAAAGCCTTAGGAGGAGTTAGCCACATTCCAATGTGTGCGAATCGGCAAAAAATGCGAAATAGCCCTTTAACCGTACATTTTACAGATACGTGCCCATTGACTTTTTCGTAGATCTTATTGAGATACACGTGTGTGTCAAATTTTGTGTCATTTTGACAAAGCGTATAGGCGTGACAGTCAACAATGTGTTTTTTTACCTTAGGGGACAAGAAAAATTGGACTTTTTTCTCCTGCCATGGGGGGGCGCTCTTTTCGGGAGTAAAAATTCCTTTACAAATGTGTTGATGGCTGGACATTGCATCATCCTAGAAAACTTGGAGGCCAGTGAGGACAAAAATAAAAAGTTATAAGACTATTAAGACTGTGGATTTTTGGGTTATCTTTGGCGCCCCCTAGAACCTTAACCGTGGGTTGCAGCATCATGATTTGTACAACTTTTAATGGCCATGGGATGTAGAATGGCCTGAGCAAATGTGGTGCCGGTGGAACAAAAGCCTTCGGAGGAGTTAGCGAAATTCCAATGTGTTAGGATCTGCAAAAAATGCAAAATAACCCTTTAATCGTACATTTGACAGATACGCCCGCACTGACTTTTTTGTAGCTCTTATTGAGATACATGTGTGTGTCAATTTTTGTGTCAATATGACAAAGCGTACAGGCGTGACAGTCAATAGTGTAAATTTTCACCTTAGGGGGCGCTATGGAGCCATTTTGCATTTTATTGTTTGGGCGACTTCAGAATATCGAATTTTTCACCAGGCCCGGTCATCCTGCAAAATGTCATGAGTTTTCGCCAGTGGGAAGTGGGCCATTTTCCCCTTCAAAGGGGAGGAAAAATAAGAAGAAAGAAAGAAAGAAAGAAGAAAGAAAAACCTATACAGGAATAATAGGGCTCTACGCCCGGCTGCTCTGCAGCTGGCTCGGGCCCTAAAGAAAGAAAGAAAGAAAGAAAGAAGAAAGAACTAGGGCCCCGGTGGGGCACTGTCGGGCCCGAGCCGCGTTGTGCCGCCCCCAGCGCGACCGCCTCCCCCTCCCGATCGCGTCACACTCAAGGTCCAAAGATGTTGTGCCCACTTGTCTGTGGTCATTTCCCATTAAAATGAATGGGAGGCGCAGTTTCTACCAAAACACTCGCTGCAGACAAACTACATGTCCTATTTGAAAAAAGTCTGGACCATAAGTGAGGGCACAAACACAGCTAGGATATATCCAAATGGCAAGTTGCTCCTCATTACGGTGTTGCCGGGAGAGCGATGCGATTGAGCCATTGAGTGATGGGCAGGAAAAACTTGACTGTTTCTTGTGCCATGGGGGATGGGGGATGGGGGATGGGGGGGGGGGATGTGGATTCTTTTAAGAATGTGGATATTTGGGTCATCTTTGGCGCCCCCTAGAACGTAAACCGTGGGGTGCAGCGTCATGATTTTTACAACTTTGAATGGCCATGGGGTGCAGATTGGCCTGAGCAAATTTGGTATCAGTGGAACGAAAGCCTTAGGAGGAGTTAGCCACATTCCAATGTGTGCTAATCGGCAAAAAATGCAAAATAGCCCTTTAACCGTACATTTTACAGATACGCGCGCATTGACTTTTTCTTAGATCTTATTGAGATACATGTGTGTGTCAAATTTTGTGTCAATATGACAAAGCGTACAGGTATGACAGTCAACAATGTGTATTTTCACCTCATGGGACAAGAAAAAAATGGACTTTTTTCTCCTGCCATGGGGGGGCGCTCTTTTGGGGAGTAAAAATTCCTTCACAAATGTGTTGATGGCTGGACATTGCATCATCCTAGAAAACTTGGAGGCCAGTGAGGACAAAAGTAAAAAGTTATAAGACTTTTAAGAATGTGGATTTTGGGTTATCTTTGGCGCCCCCTAGAACGTAAACCGTGGGGTGCAGCGTCATGATTTGTACAACTTTTAATGGCCATGGGGGGTAGATTGGCCTGCGCAAATGTGGTGCCGGTCGAACGAAAGCCTTCGGAGGAGTTAGCGAAATTCCAATGTGTGCAGATCTGCAAAAAATGCAAAATAACCCATTAACCGTACATTTGACAGATACGCCCGCACTGACTTTTTTGTAGATCTTATTGAGATACATGTGTGTGTCAATTTTTGTGTCAATATGACAAAGCGTACAGCCGTCATGTGAATTTTCACCTTAGGGGGCGCTATGGAGCCATTTTGCATTTTATTGTTTGGGCGACTTCAGAATATCGAATTTTTCACCAGGCCCGGACATCCTGCCAAATTTCCTGAGTTTTCGCCAGTGGGAAGTGGGCCATTTTCCAGTTTGAAGCGGAGGAAAAATAACTAGGGCCCCGGTGGGGCACTGTCGGGCCCGAGCCGCGTCGCACCGCCCCCAGCGCGACCGCCTCCCCCTCCCGATCGCGTCACACTCAAGGTCCAAAGATGGTGTGCGCACTTGTCTGTGGTCATTTCCCATTATAATGAATGGGAGGCGCAGTTTCTACCAAAACGCTCGCTGCAGACAAACTACATGTCCTATTTGAAAAAAGTCTGGACCATGAGTGAGGGCAAAAACACAGCTAGGATATATCCAAATGGCAAGTTGCTCCTCCTTACGGTGTTGCCGGGAGAGCGATGCGATTGAGCCATTGAGCGATGGGCAGGGTTAACTTGACTTTTTCTCCTGCCTTGGGGGGGGGGGGGCGGGGGGGATGTGGATTCTTTTAAGAATGTGGATATTTGGGTCATCTTTGGCGCCCCCTAGAACGTAAACCGTGGGGTGCAGCGTCATGATTTTTACAACTTTGAATGGCCATGGGGTGTAGATTGGCCTTAGCAAATTTGGTGTCGGTGGGACGAAAGCCTTAGGAGGAGTTAGCCACATTCCAATGTGTGCGGATCGGCAAAAAATGCGAAATAGCCCTTTAACCGTACATTTTACAGATACGTGCCCATTGACTTTTTTCGTAGATCTTATTGAGATACACGTGTGTGTCAAATTTTGTGTCATTTTGACAAAGCGTATAGGCGTGACAGTCAACAATGTGTTTTTTCACCTTAGGGGACAAGAAAAAATGGACTTTTTTCTCCTGCCATGGTGGGGGCGCTCTTTTCGGGAGTAAAAATTCCTTTACAAATGTGTTGATGGCTGGACATTGCATCATCCTAGAAAACTTGGAGGCCAGTGAGGACAAAACTAAAAAGTTATAAGACTATTAAGAATGTGGATTTTTGGGTTATCTTTGGCGCCCCCTAGAACCTAAACCGTGGAGGGCAGCGTCATGATTTGTACAACTTTTAATGGCCATGGGGTGTAGATTGGCCTGAGCAAATTTGGTGCCGGTAGAAAGATAGCCTTCGGAGGAGTTAGCGAAATTCCAATGTGTGCGAATCGGCAAAAAATGCAAAATAGCCCTTTAACCGTACATTTGAAAGATATGTGCCCTTTGACTTTTTCATAGATCTTATTGAGATACACGTTATTGTCAAATTTTGTGTCAATATGACAAAGGGTACAGGGGTGACACTCAAAAATGTGTATTTTCACCTTACGTGACAAGAAAAAATTGACTTTTTTCTCCTGCCATGGGGGGCGCTCTTTTGGGGAGTAAAAATTTCTTCACAGATGTGTTGATGGCTGGACATTGCATCATCGTAGAAAACTTGGAGGCCAGTTTGGAAAAAAATAAAAAGTTATAAGACTTTTAACACTGTGGATTTTTGGGTTATCTTTGGCGCCCCCTAGAACCTAAACTGTGGGGTGCAGCAAGATGATTTGTACAACTTTGAATGGCCATGGGGGGTAGATTGGCCTGCGCAAATGTGGTGCCGGTGGAACGAAAGCCTTCGGAGGAGTTAGCGAAATTCCAATGTGTGCAGATCTGCAAAAAATGCGAAATAACCCTTTAACCGTACATTTGACAGATACGCCCGCACTGACTTTTTTGTAGATCTTATTGAGATACATGTGTGTGTCAATTTTTGTGTCATTTTGACAAAGCGTACAGCCGTCATGTGAATTTTCACCTTAGGGGGCGCTATGGAGCCATTTTGCATTTTATTGTTTGGGCGACTTCAGAATATCGAATTTTTCACCAGGCCCGGTCGTCCTGCCAAATTTCCTGAGTTTTCGCCAGTGGGAAGTGGGCCATTTTCCAGTTTAAAGCGGAGGAAAAATAATAACGAAAGAAGGAAACATGCAGGAACAAGAGGGCTCTCGCAGCTGCTTAGCAGCTACGCTCGGGCCCTAATAACGAAAGAAGGAAACATGCAGGAACAAGAGGGCTCTCGCAGCTGCTTAGCAGCTACGCTCGGGCCCTAAAGAAAAACCCCTACAGGAATAACAGGGCCTACGCCCGGCTGCTCTGCAGCTGGCTCGGGCCCTAAAGAAAGAAAGAAAGAAACAAAGAAAAACCTCTTGGGGAATAATAGGGCCTACGCCCGGCTGCTCTGCAGCTGGCTCGGGCCCTAAAGAAAGAAAGAAAGAACTAGGGCCCCGGTGGGGCACTGTCGGGCCCGAGCCGCGTCGCACCGCCCCCAGCGCGACCGCCTCCCCCTCCCGATCGCGTCACACTCAAGGTCCAAAGATGGTGTGCGCACTTGTCTGTGGTCATTTCCCATTATAATGAATGGGAGGCGCAGTTTCTACCAAAACGCTCGCTGCAGACAAACTACATGTCCTATTTGAAAAAAGTCTGGACCATGAGTGAGGGCAAAAACACAGCTAGGATATATCCAAATGGCAAGTTGCTCCTCCTTACGGTGTTGCCGGGAGAGCGATGCGATTGAGCCATTGAGCGATGGGCAGGGTTAACTTGACTTTTTCTCCTGCCTTGGGGGGGGGGGGGGGGGGGGGATGTGGATTCTTTTAAGAATGTGGATATTTGGGTCATCTTTGGCGCCCCCTAGAACGTAAACCGTGGGGTGCAGCGTCATGATTTTTACAACTTTGAATGGCCATGGGGTGTAGATTGGCCTGAGCAAATTTGGTGTCGGTGGGACGAAAGCCTTAGGAGGAGTTAGCCACATTCCAATGTGTGCGGATCGGCAAAAAATGCGAAATAGCCCTTTAACCGTACATTTTACAGATACGTGCCCATTGACTTTTTTCGTAGATCTTATTGAGATACACGTGTGTGTCAAATTTTGTGTCATTTTGACAAAGCGTATAGGCGTGACAGTCAACAATGTGTTTTTTCACCTTAGGGGACAAGAAAAAATGGACTTTTTTCTCCTGCCATGGTGGGGGCGCTCTTTTCGGGAGTAAAAATTCCTTTACAAATGTGTTGATGGCTGGACATTGCATCATCCTAGAAAACTTGGAGGCCAGTGAGGACAAAACTAAAAAGTTATAAGACTATTAAGAATGTGGATTTTTGGGTTATCTTTGGCGCCCCCTAGAACCTAAACCGTGGAGGGCAGCGTCATGATTTGTACAACTTTTAATGGCCATGGGGTGTAGATTGGCCTGAGCAAATTTGGTGCCGGTAGAAAGATAGCCTTCGGAGGAGTTAGCGAAATTCCAATGTGTGCGAATCGGCAAAAAATGCAAAATAGCCCTTTAACCGTACATTTGAAAGATATGTGCCCTTTGACTTTTTCATAGATCTTATTGAGATACACGTTATTGTCAAATTTTGTGTCAATATGACAAAGGGTACAGGGGTGACACTCAAAAATGTGTATTTTCACCTTACGTGACAAGAAAAAATTGACTTTTTTCTCCTGCCATGGGGGGGCGCTCTTTTGGGGAGTAAAAATTTCTTCACAGATGTGTTGATGGCTGGACATTGCATCATCGTAGAAAACTTGGAGGCCAGTTTGGAAAAAAATAAAAAGTTATAAGACTTTTAACACTGTGGATTTTTGGGTTATCTTTGGCGCCCCCTAGAACCTAAACTGTGGGGTGCAGCAAGATGATTTGTACAACTTTGAATGGCCATGGGGGGTAGATTGGCCTGCGCAAATGTGGTGCCGGTGGAACGAAAGCCTTCGGAGGAGTTAGCGAAATTCCAATGTGTGCAGATCTGCAAAAAATGCGAAATAACCCTTTAACCGTACATTTGACAGATACGCCCGCACTGACTTTTTTGTAGATCTTATTGAGATACATGTGTGTGTCAATTTTTGTGTCATTTTGACAAAGCGTACAGCCGTCATGTGAATTTTCACCTTAGGGGGCGCTATGGAGCCATTTTGCATTTTATTGTTTGGGCGACTTCAGAATATCGAATTTTTCACCAGGCCCGGTCGTCCTGCCAAATTTCCTGAGTTTTCGCCAGTGGGAAGTGGGCCATTTTCCAGTTTAAAGCGGAGGAAAAATAATAACGAAAGAAGGAAACATGCAGGAACAAGAGGGCTCTCGCAGCTGCTTAGCAGCTACGCTCGGGCCCTAATAACGAAAGAAGGAAACATGCAGGAACAAGAGGGCTCTCGCAGCTGCTTAGCAGCTACGCTCGGGCCCTAAAAACTCATCAGGAATAATAGGGCTCTACGCCCGGCTGCTCTGCAGCTGGCTCGGGCCCTAAAAAGAAGGAAACTACAGGAACAAGAGGGCTCTCGCAGCTGCTTAGCAGCTACGCTCGGGCCCTAAGAATCCATCAGGAATAATAGGGCTCTCGCAGCTGCTTAGCAGCTACGCTCGGGCCCTAATAATCGCAACCTCACAGTCTTGGTCCTGCTGGATCTAACCGCCGCCTTTGATACAGTAGACCATCACGTTTTATTAAATAGACTTAAGCACCTGGTCGGCGTTTCAGGCACTGTTTTGAACTGGTTCACCTCCTGTCTCACTGATCGACACTTCTTAGTAAGTATGGATACATGTTCCTCACAAACCCATGAAATTATGTGTGGGGTTCCCCAGGGGTCAATTTTAGGTCCAACTTTTTTTAATCTTTACATGCTTCCCCTGGGGGACATCATCAGGAGGCATGGCATCAGCTCTCACAGCTATGCTGATGATACACAACTGTACATGGCCGTGTCGCCTGATGATAGCGGGCCAATTGATGCCCTTTTAAATTGCATTTTAGACATTAAGTCCTGGATGGCAGCCAACTTCCTGCAGCTCAACCAGGACAAAACAGAGGTTTTAGTTATTGGTCCTGAAGGCCTGAGAGAGACACTTGCACCAAAACTACAAGATTTTAAAGTATCAACATCTGTAAAAAACCTGGGTGTCTATTTTCGACTCTGAGCTCAGTTTTATTTCCACACATCAAAAAAACATAGCAAAGGTAGGTTTTTACCACCTTAAGAATCAGGAACGTAGGGTCTTTAATACCGTCATTTAAAACTGAGGTCCTCCTGTCCTTCTGACCCCGAATATTTTCAGGATACCAAGAACAACTTATCTTTGAATAAATCATCTTTTGAATTAAAAATTTGGGTCTGTAACAGTGCTGGAAATTCTGTAAACCTGAGCCAGGTTCTAGCCTCAGAAGGTGGTGTTTCTCATGGACTCAGTGTTCGCTGGTGACCCTGAATATGGACTACCATTATGAAACACAGATAAATGTTTACTGCCATGGAATGACATCACATGACTAAAGGTCTGTAAAAATAAACAGGTGCTCCACCAACCCTGGGCTCTCTGCATGTCCTCAGCTCCACAGCCTTGGGATAAAAACAGCTCCAGCTTGGCTCGCATTTGCTCTCTTCATTTATTTGGTTGGCTGCTGAAAACATAAACCATTACTTAGCTGTGTGTAAGCACAATGTAAGCTTTTCTCCATGCTCTCCGTGTGTGTGTGTGTGTGTGCGCGTGCGTGCGTGTGTGTGTGTAAGACAGAGAGAGAGAGAGAAATAATAAAATGCTCAAGCTTTCTTTGTATGCAAATGATATCCCTCCATTTTTTAATAATCCCACCTTCTTGGTTCCAGCTGTTACCAAGATAATGAATTTGGGGTGTTCTCTGCATATAATACCTATTACAAGAAATCATTGGCTCTCTCCCTAAACAACTGGAGTTGTTCTGTCATCTGTTTGCCTCTTAAACTGTCTCCTAATGAGTTTCAGTATTTAGGCATTTGATGGTTTGATAAAAATTAATTTAGACAAAAGTCCTAAATGATATTAACAAAAAAAGGCCGTCTGCCTTTGCCATTGCTTTGATGGGTTGCTTTTATGAAGATAAATGTATTACCAAGACTGTTATACCCTGTGCAAATATAACCATTATTATACTCCAGTTACTTTTTTTAAACCCTGAAATAGTTTGATTTGAAAATTTCCATGGATTTTTTAGATTTAAACTGCAGAAACTGCAGTTACCAGAGAAAAAAAGGTGGTTAGCATTATTTAATATAACATATTACCACTGAGTATCACAAAGAGGAAACACCACTGGATAGTTAAAATTGAGGTGTATTCTATTTTTCTTGACCTTAAGGTTTTGGACTTAGACCTGCTCTTTCTGTCATAAACTAAACAGGCTTTTGATAAGAGCACTCACTGGTTACAACAAACTAAAATTAACTACAATATCTGAACCTGCGCTGAAAACTTGTACACCTTTTATGGCCATTTTGACATAGATTGCACACAAGACTGCAAGGCCCTGCTGGAGATTATGCCCATCCTGGGACCACCTTACTTCAATTGGAGGACATGGGCCATCAGCTGAGCCAGTGCAAACTAAGCAAGGCTGCCAGACCAGATGGCATTTTGGCATCTCACTGTAGTGTAATTGAAAGATCCAGCCTGTTGTCCCCATCACCTGGAGCCAGAAGAAATAAACCTTGGTATCTTTGTAATACTTTTAAACTCCTGTGATAAAAAAGACTATTTCTTCAAATGGTGCAATTACTTTTTATGTTATTTTCAATGACAAAATTTCCGATACTATATCAGACCCTGCCTTCTCTCCCATTTGCCCTGTTGTTTTTGACAGGTTTGAGCAAGTGTCTATCTCAGCATTTACTGATATTGTCCAGCACCTCAGGCCTACTTACTGTCCTCTTAACAGCATTTCAACTTGTCTTGTTAAGGAGATCTTTCATACTATTGGGCCCTTGAATATGGATCTGGCAAATGCATCTTTGATGTCTGGGTGTGTTCCTGCTGCTGTTTAACATGTTGTTCAATCCCTCATCAAAAACACAATCTTGAACTCTCAGTTTATCAAATTTTAGGTCCATCTTGAAGCTTCCTTTTCTTTCCGAGGTTTTGGAGAAGGTGGTAATTGAGCAGCTGCAGTCCCACATTGTCAAAAACAATATCTCAGAAAAATTCCAATCTGGTTTTAAGCTGTGCCATGGCACAGAAATTGCGCTTTTAAGAATTTTAAATGATCTTTTTTTTTTAACAGTTAATTCTGGTAACTCTGCTGTCCCGGTCCTTCTGGATCTCACAGCTGCCTTTGACATAGTAGATCCCAACACCCTCCTGTCACACCTGAGTACTTGTGTGGGCACTGGGGCTACTGTTCTTAAGTGGTTTAATTCCTACCTCGACAGGACCTTCTCTGTCCAGCTTGGCCAGTTCTCCCCAGCCACTTCCCCTCTGAGCTGTGGGGTACCCCGGGGTTCCACTTTGGGTCCTCTCCTTTTCTCACTTTATATGTTGTCCTTGGGGTCCATATGTCTCAGTGATATTTGTTCATAAATGGAAGTTATTTTTCTGTCTATGAACAAAATTAAAACTGAGAATATTTTATTTGGTCAACAGAAGCTTTTAGATGATATGACAGTGTCATTGGCACACTTAGTTCTTATTGCCACTCAAGTTGTCTAACCAGCTGCTCCTGGCAGTGCCTCGGTCCAGGCTCTCAACTGGGGACAAAGCCTTTACAGTAGCAGCTCCAAAACTGTGGGACAGTCCACCTTACCAGGTTAGAGCTGCACAGTCCACTGAGCACTTTAAAACTCTGCTGAAAACCCATCTTTTTTCTTTGGCGCGCAGTCCCAGATAGATGAGTAGCCTTGACTTTTATCCTTAATCTTTCATTCCTCTTCTCTTCTTCTTTTATTGTTTTAATTTTATTCTTATATACTGTGATTTTTAATATTGTGTTTATATATTTGTTGTGAAGTTATTTTTAAATGTGTTTTTGAGATTAACTTTGACTTGACTTGACAGACTACAAACAGTCAGAGTGGGCAATATCATCACCAACACTGGAGCTCCACAAGGGTGTGTTCTGAGCCCATTTATGTACACCTTCTACACAAATGGCTGCACCAGCCCCTCTCCAAACATCACATACTTTAAATACTCTGATGACACTGCCGTACTTGCTATCCTGAATGAAAATTCAGTTTGAATGAAAGTTCAGTTTGAACTCATCCAGACTCTATCTCCCACTTCATCACACAGTGGTTTAAGGACAGTTACCTTCAACCAAATGTCACCAAACAGACTTTACTGAGAAAATCAAGGACATCAGGCTGGACCCAGATGAAACCATGGTTTCCTATGATGTCACATCACTTTTCAAGAGTATTCCAACAACAGAGGCAGTCCAAGCAGTAAGACAACGCCTCTTACAGGACAACACACTGGAGGTCAGAACCAACTTAACCCCCGACCACATCTGTTCCTTATTGGACATCTGACTCAGCATCACCTATTTCCAGTTCAGAGAGCGCCATTACAGACAGAAACATGGATGTGCTATGGGCTCCCCGGTTTCTCCAATTGTGGCAAACCTGTACATGGAAGAGGTAGAGAGGAAGGCCCTAACCTCCTTCAAAGGAGCAGCACCTAGCCACTGGTTCAGATATGTGGATGACACCTGTGTTAAGATCAAAACATATGAAGTAGAGGCCTTCACAGACCATATCAACACAGTGGACAGCAACATCAAGTTCACCCGTGAAGATGTCAAGGACAATCTGTTGGCCTTTTTGGACTGTGCTGTACAATTGGAGGCAGATGGGTGTCTCAACATTGAAGTGTACAGGTAACCCACACACACGGATCAATATTTACTCAATATTTACTTCCCACCATCCTCTGCAGCACAAACTGGGTGTTATCAGAACACTCAACCAACGGGCTGAGAACATTCCCATGAAGAAAGAAGGTAAGGAAAAGGAACAGAAGCACATCAAAAATGCCCTGACAACCTGTGGATACCCTAAGTGGGCCTTTGTGAAGAACAGAAAGAAAAAAAATAACACTGAACACGAAAGGGAGGAGAGACGCAAGAGCACTGTAATCCCTTATGTTGCAGGCCTGTCAGAAAAACAGACTCACACCCAGCACATACAGGGACTCCAAAATGATCAGCCTTTCCTCATCCAATCTATCTGACCTCAACAATAAAGCCATCACATACACAGCACGCAACATAACACTGGACCCCAGGTACCCCCTCTACTCATCCTTTACATTGTTTTCATCAGGTCTAGATGATATAGATCCATCACCTGAGCACAGTTTGGCAGAAGCTTTGTCCCCTCTGCCATTGCTCTTCTGAACAGAACACCCCAGTAGTTGGCATGTTTATGAGTATGAAAAAGAGAGTCCAGGCGTGATGTAACAACACAATGAATAGCCCTCTAAAAACCTATTTTTGGAAGCTAAGTCTTGACTTTTGCCAGTAAGTGTAGCTGAAGGAAGCTTGTTTTTACTGAGGGCTTATCTCTTTATCAAGCTTAAGGTCACAGTCCACTGTGACAGCAGTACAATTTAGAGGAAAATCAATTGTGCATATGTTCAAATACTTGTCACATTGATAGAAGGTAAAAACGTTTACAGCATGACAACTGCTGCGCCTATTTGACAACACAAACACTCACAGTATTTGTCAGTCTGTCAGGTGAGAGCCCATAAAATGTCCTTATTTTCACATTTCAAATGCTAGACAGTATGGCCAAGAACTTTTTTTTTTGTTCTAAGAAATTATAACTACAATGTTTTCCTGAAACAAAGACTGAGCTGGAGTAAAACTCAAAAGCAGGAGAAACTTAAAACATCGTAATCTTTTCTGTTGAGGTTTCATTTTCCTCTGAATTTTACTGCTGTCACACCCGTTTCTCAAACAGGACTGACATCCCTCCTCGTTAGACATTCAGCAGCCACACAGTAACCTGAACCCCATGTCTACCCCCCCCCCCCCCCCACACACACACACACACACACACAGAGAAATGTTCCCTTAGGTTTAGCCACTGCCACCACACTCCTATCACAACCTGTCTACATCTGGTACTAAGCTGTCTGTGTGTGTGTATAGCCGACACTCACTGCCAGCCCGGGGTCCAATATCCGTCCCATTGGAAACACATGTGGACGTCTGACAAAAAGCCGGCATGTTCCCTGTGCCATGTATGTCAGCGATCAGTCAGTCAGTCTCTGTGCTGTCCATTACAATGTGAACACAAACAGCAGGAGAAAGGCCTGCCTGCTGTCAGAGCAGAGCTGAACAAGGCCTGGTGGGGTTTCACTGACATTAAATCAGAGATGTAACTATACACAAAAATCACAGCTAAGTATGGACATTGGATTTGTCCAGTTCTGGTGCTGTAAGTTCAGAAAAAGTTAGCACATAACATTTATTTTCCTCTATCAGGAACTAAAAGAACTTCCTTTTACACACTGGGCTCTATTTTCGTGCCTCGCCGGAGACGTGGCACAGGCGTGGCGTAAGTCAGGTCCACCGCGCCGACAAGGCATTCCCAAGCCAAATTTGGTATTTTGGTACGCGGCGCAGCCCGGCGTAAGTATCCCCCCTCCCTAACTCAGCTCCTCCCATTGGCGTAAGTCGTAGCGAGGGAGGAGAGAGGGCGTGGAGTGTTTGCAGTCCAGGTCAGGTCTTCACCAATGTAGGTGCCCAGAAACTTGAAGTCTGGCACAATCTCAACCCTGTCCCTGTTTATTTTGATGGGTTGAATGTCCTGTTTACTCGTCCTGAAGTCGACAATCAGTTCCTTCGACTTTGAGGTGTTCAGGATGAGGTTGTTGGAGATGCACCAGACTGACAGTCGCTCCACCTCCACTCTATAAGCAGTCTCATCTCCTCCAGAGATGAGCCCCACCACTGTGGTATCATCCACGAACTTGATGATGGTGTTTTTTGGGTGAGTGGGGGTGCAGTCATGGGTGTAGAGGGTGTAGAGTAGGGGGCTTAGCACACAGCCCAGTGGAGAGCCAGTGCTGGTGCTCAGTGCTGGGGATTGGTGGAGTCCTACTCTTACCCTCTGGGAGCGGTCTGTCAGAAAGTCCAAAATCCAACGGTAGATGTTGTGGGAGAGACCCAGGTCCCCCAGTTTGCTCACCAGTCTGCTCGGAATGATGGTATTGAAGGCCGAGCTGAAGTCCAGGAAGAGCAGCCTCGTGTAGCTCCCTCGCTACTCCACGTCTGTCAGCATGGTGTGCAGAGCAGTGGCGATGGCGTCCTCTGTAGACCGGTTGGCTCTATATGCAAACTGGTGGGGGTCGAGTGTTGGTGGCAGGCACGAAGTGATATGACTCCGAACCAGTTTCTCGAAGCACTTCATGATGATGGGGGTAAGTGCTACTGGCCTTTCTTCATTTATGCTACTGGTGTTGCTCTTTTTTGGCAGAGGGATGATGGTGGAGGACTTTAGGCAGGGTGGGATGGAGCACTGGGTGAGGGACTAATTAAAGATGTTGGTGAAAACCCCAGCTAGCTGGTCAGCGCAGTCCCTCAGCACCCTCCCTGTCACACCATCAGGTCCAGCAGCTTTACGGGGGTTCACTGCCCTCAGGGTTCTCCTCACTTCCTGTACCTGCACAGAGAAGGTCTGACTGTGTATCAAATCAAATCAAATCAAACTTTATTTATAAAGCGCTTTTCCAACAGAAATGTGACTCAAAGTGCTTTACAAGTGAAAAACAAAAACAAAAAACTATCCCAGGTGCCCCCTTAACCCCACCCCACCCCCCACCTACACACACACTCATGCCAACGCACCCGCACATACACACAGAAAGAGAACGGCATGAGGCTGAGAACAGATGAACCAGTTGAGAAGGCGCCATCAGAGGAGCTGTCAGCACCTGGAGCAGAGAGCTGCCCACAGCCACAGGACACCAACACAGGGCCAGCGGAGGGATGTGTCAGACAGCAACCTCCACCAGGAACCCTGTGGCGACCCCGCGACCACAAGCGGCCACTGCTCCCTGTGCCGAGGGCTCCCTCAGAGGAAACACTGGGGGTCCTAAAAATGATAAAAGGATAAAAACAAGTAAAAACTAAAATATGAATAAAACACAGACCTAAGATCAACCAAGGCTAACAATAATAAATGAAGATAAAACAAATAAACATCAATTTAAAGCTAAGCTAAAAAGGTGGGTCTTGAGCCTGCTCTTAAAAACATGAACATTCTCTGTGGCCCTGAGGTCCTCTGGCAGGCTGTTCCATAGACGAGGGCTGTAATATTGAAAAGACGCCTTGCCATGAGTATGTGTCCTGACTTTTTGAATGACTAGGAGCCTGCTGCCAGAGGAGCGCAGAGTCTGTGAAGGTTCATAGGGAACCGAAGTCATGCTAACTTCCGGGTTAGCATACGGTCCTATGGAGCCCATCAAAATGAATGGACAGATATATATAACTACTGGTCCGCTTTGGTATACGCCGTGGATTTCACATATAATGTTTATCATGTTTAAATTTACATTTTAACCTCGAAAAAGCCGTGATTTTAGACATGTTGCTATAACTACAGTTTAATTTAGAGTGAGACCACGTAATGAACTACACCGCTCGTCGCACTATTTTTGCGTCACTGTCTAAGCTTTGACAGACGACGATGGCGGTGACTTTGGCAAGTTTCACGTCCTTCTTCCAGGATGAAGGAAAGAGTATTAAACGTGGTGAAAACCACTACAAGTCGGGTCATGTTGAGAGTGGGAGTTACGCCGGCGGAGAGATAGTTGGTCGAGTGAGAGCCATACTGACGTGACGTCATTTACGCGACTTCTTGAGGTCTGTAGTCTCTCCATTTACGTGTTTTCAAAGACAAATAGATCAACAATTACACAACAAACATAGCCTTTATTTACCTTAATGGTTATCATTTAAGTTAAAATACAACATATTTGTGACTCAGGGTGTAAAACAAAGCGGACCAGAAAATACCATAGACCTGTCCATTCACTCCTATTATCCCAATAGGACCTATAGCGCTAACGCGGAAGTGGGCGTGGCTTCGGTTCCCTATAGGATAAAAGCAGTTCTGAAAGATAAGAAGGCCCAAGACCATTAAGACATTTAAAAACAAGTAAAAGAACCTTAAAATCGAAACACACAGGGAGCCAATGCAGTGATTTTGTAATAATTGTAAGCCTGAAATATTCTTTTTGAGAAGACCAGAAAGCAGGGCATTACAGTAGTCTATACAACTGGTGATAAGAGCATGCATTAGCGTCTCCGTGTTGGCCTGAGAGAGAATGGGGCGGACTCTTGCGATGTTTTTTAGGTGATAAAAACCTATTTTTGTTATGTTCTTAATGTGTGGACTAAAAGTCAGCTCAGAGTCAAAAATGACACCCAGGTTTCCCACTTGTGGTGATGGATTAAAAGACAGTGCTTGTAGTTTGGGTAAAAGTTTCTCCCTCAGGGCCAATGACTAAAACCTCAGTTTTGTCCTGGTTTAGCTGGAGAAAGTTCTCTGCCATCCAGGATTTGATATCTAAAATGCAGTTAAAAAGAGCATCCAATGGCCTGGTGTCATCAGGAGACACGGAGATGTAGAGTTGCATATCATCAGCATAGCTGTGGAAGTTGATTCCATGTCTCCTGATGACACCGCCAAGAGGGAGCATGTACAAGTAAAAAAGCACAGGGCCTAAAATCGAACCCTGGGGTACACCACATGTGATTTTATGGACTTTGGAGGAGCACGTGTCTATACTTACCATGAATGTCCTGTCTGTCAGGTAGGAGGTGAACCATCTGTGCACAGCACCTGAGAGGCCAAGGTTTTTTAGGCAGTTTAAAAGAATAGTGTGGTCTACTGTATCAAAGGCAGCACTAAGATCAAGCAGAACCAACACTGTCACCTTTTGTGCATCATAATTAAATCTAATATCATTGAAAATCTTTACCAAGGCGGTCTCAGTGCTGTGGTTCACCCTAAAACCAGACTGACATTTTTCAAGAATATTATGATTATCTAAAAATTCTTTAAGTTGGATAAAAACAAGTTTTTCTAAAATTTTGCTTAAAAATGGTAAGTTAGACCCTGTCCTGTAATTGTTTTAATCATTAAAATCTAAATTGCTCTTCTTCAGCAGGGGCCTCACCACTGCTGCTTTAAAGGCAGCAGGAAATACCCCGTCTGAAGAGAGCAATTCATGATGTTTAAAAGCTCATTTCTAAAAGAATCATAAAATAACTTAAAGAATGAGGTAGGGACAGGGTCTAAAAGACATGTGGTGGGCCTCACTGAGAAGAAAACTTTATCCAGCATCTCAGCATTAACCAGAACAAAACTGTCCAGTGTTTCCTCAGGTAAAGACAAACACTCAGAAGTGTTAAAAGGAGTAATTTGACATGATAAAATGTTGCATCTGATTGTGTCTATCTTCCCCATGAAGTGGTCTGCAAGTTCCTCACAGAGGGAGTCAGAGGTATTAAAATGACATTTACTAAAATCAGGGTTTAAAATGCTATCAATTGTTAAAAAGAGAACTTTGGGGTTATTTTTGTGGTTTGTGATTATGTTGGAGAAGTAATTGTTTCTTGCAGTTCTTACGGCAGTGTTGTAGATTCTTTGTTGATTATTGAATAATTGATGATTTATTGTTGTTTTGTTTTTTCTCCATCTGCGCTCTGCCACCCTGCACTGCCTTTTGAACTTTTTAAGCTCCTCATTTCTCCATGGAGGTATGGATTTGGGTCGGATATTTTTTGTTTTCAGTGGAGCGACCAGTTCAAGGGTTGTCTTCTGTTAAAATTGTCTACAATAAAATCACAGGGGGCAGGTAAAACAGTTGGAGGACTTTTATCTAAAACATCAATACAATTTGCAACCACTTCAGGGGTCAGATGGCAATTCCTCACAGTTCTCACAGAGGTGTCCTGCTGGATAAAACCGGTGAAATTAAAAAACACACAGTAGTGGTCAGAGACTGCTAAGTCTACAACAGAGGACACACTGGTGGACAGACCGTAGGTGATGACCAAGTCCAGCGTGTGTCCTCTGTTTTGAGTTGGCTGTGTGACGTGTTGAATAAAATCCATATAATTAAGAACATTTAAAAACTCTGTGGAAATCGGATCAGAAGAGTTATCTATGTGTAAGTTAAAATTACCAGTTAAAACAATCATGCTGTAGGAGTTGTGTAAAATTGATAAAAATTCAGCAAATTCACCAGTAAAAGCAGTGCATTTCTTGGGTGGTCTGTATACAGTGACACACAGGATAGGGGGACTGCTAAAAACAATTGCACTGTACTCAAAAGTGGTATATTTATCAAATAAAACAGATTTGGTGGCCAGGGTGTTTGAGGTTAAAGCTGCTGTGCCACCTCCTCTTCTACCACACCCAAAAGATAATGCAAAATTAGAATTAGGTGGGGAGGCCTCAGTGAAAACAACTGGTGCATCCGCACCCAGACATGTTTCAGTTAAAAACAAACAGTCCAGTTTGTGATCTAAAATCAGGTCATTGACAATAAAAGACTTGTTCAGCAGAGAGCAGACGTTTAAAAGGGCCATTTTGATGGTAAATGGCGGCTGGTTCACAAAGTGTTGTGGTGAGTGGGCTTTTGGAAGGGATCTGAGATTATTGTAGTTAGTGGTAGGATTATGGGTGATTTTCTGCATACATTCCATTGGGATGTCAGCTGCAGTGAGGGCCCCGCTGGTGGCTCTGCCTCGAAACGGGCGAAGAAGAATGCGGAAAAGATCCTGTCGGCTGTAAGTGATAAACGTGCGGCAGGTCGTGCAGAGAAAAAACAAACACACTAACAAAACAATAAAAACGCGCTGTCAGCGAGAGGAGCTCCAAGCCACTGCGACTATGCGTGCCGCCATCTGCAGCACGTTGGCGCTGCTGTTGTTTCTCTGTTAGAGATTGTGCTTTAGATTCACTCAGCTGTATAGACAGCCTGACTTAAGATGTGGAGGCTCCCTCAACCTTAGCCGTCTCCTTCTGTATTACTGATTGTCTACTGATCTGAATGACTAAATCATTTCTAAACCCGTCCTGACAGCCAGATTTCTCATGTGACTATCAGGGGTCCCTCTGTAAAGGAAGTAATCAGGCACACTGAGGAGATTTTGAAAATCAGCGAGTTCTGACAATCTGTTTTGGCTCTTTGTCAAACCCTTATTTTCTCACCTCATCAAGTGTGAACACTAATATGTGCTGAAAGCCCGGTTTGAGGCCTGGGTGGAGCAGAATATTGTATGAAGACTGGCAGAGAGAGAGGAGAGCCATCAATGCAAGAATAAGCATGTGTGCTAGCCACAATCAGTCCCAGGAGGGAAACTCTAGTCTGGCCATGGTGTCCCCATGGATGTCCTCTGCCAAGGTTAGCATATCCCTGTTACGGCTGAGCTGCTGAAAGTTGTATGTGTGTGTGTGTGTGTGTGTATGTGAGGGGTTATATAGTCAGTGCAAGTGTGTGCACGTGTGTGTATGTGTCTGTGGCTGCTGAGAGATTTGTTATTTGGAGCACTGAATTTTAATGACGTTTTTCAACTCTAATACTCAGAGCTGCACAGCTGTGGACCAGACGGAAGTTTCCTCAGCTTACTCTGAGTTTATTCAAAGAAAGTGCTGCTTTTGAAAACAACTACTGCGCCTCTCTGGGATAACTTTGAGTTTCAGAGACAGAGAAAGAAAGTTTCAGACACACTCCTATCTGTCCAATAAAACCGAAAACTGTGTGATATACAGGTGGTGAGTTGTCAACTATATCTCTATAACATGGTGTTGTCAGTGGGCCTACAGAAGTATTTATGGTCTCTCCTGATATTATTGGATTCACAGTGCAATGAATATTCAATAAAACAGATCATGATGCAAATCTATGTCAGCAGTCATACCTCACTTCATGACTTTGTGTAAGTGTGCACATGCCTTGAGGAGAAGTGACATATAAACCTGGAACCTTCTCTTCACTTTGTGCACATGACTACCCTCTGCAGCCTGACTGCATATCTCTGCAAGCCAACAGGCTGTGTGATGCTGCTCCATCCAACTTTCAATCCCATAATTCAGCAGGACAGGCTACCAGCAACACCTCCTTCTCCATCTCACTGTCATACATGTTTTATTTTTCATTTATTTAACCTTTATCTAACCAAGAAAAAAACATCGAGATCAAAAATCTCTTTTTTACAAGTGTGTCCTGGCCAAGACATGCAGCAGCACAGTTACCAAGACGTTTATAGACAAATTTACAGCCATTCATAATGAAGAAACTTCAGGTAAAAAAAAATCACTACCATTAGTCGATCATAAAAAAAAATTAACGCCCATTTTGAGGGAACTTCTGCAGACAGTTGAGTCCACCTCCAAGTCAGTAGGCCTAAGCTTTTTTTTTTAACATTCAAAGAATTTCAGGCTTTTTTGAAGTTCATTCCAAGTAGAAGGGGGAGCGAACATGAACACCTTTATTCCCAGATCAGTCCTGACTCTTCAGACTGACAAAAAAACATCAGCTGCTTCAAACCATCTCTCCTCAGCAGAGAAAAAACTGATGTGTCCACAGCTCATTGTCATCTCAACAGAAACTCTTCTGTGTCTGAATCCACCCAAAACAGTGTGTGTGTGTGTGTGTGTGTGTGTGTGTGTGTGTGTGTGTGTGCGCGCGCGCGCATGTGCTCTCTGTGTTCAGTGCGTGTGTGCGCATGAGCTCTTTGTGTTCAGATCAGTGTTTCTACAGAGCTGCAGTGTGCCAGCTCTGAGCAGCCAGTGTTTCTTTTTGCCAGTGAGGTTTGTCAGCTGGTTAGCACACATAAATGCTCCCGTCAGTGGCTGGGTAATATCTGATCTCCAGGTAATGAGCCACAACCCATTCACCACAGCTCTGCCAGCAGCTCGGTGTTGCGCTTTCTATATTGTCCCCTTTCTTATGAACTTATTCTGCATTTGTTTCTTTTGAGAGAATGATGATTGAAAAAAGGCATAATTAATCTGAACAGACTTCTCTCACATGTACAGTTCAGCACTTTAAGCTTTAGCGAAGTCTGTATAAATGCTGCTTTACTAACTTGAACCATAGTGAAATGTCTGTTTGCTATTTCTGAGCCAGTCTTCACATTTGCTACATGACCACAGTAAAGCACTCCACTCTCTCTAATGTATTTACAAATCTTGTTAGCAAAATTAAAGAACCAAAAAAGAAGATGCAACATGAGCACATTACTAACACCACATACACAGAGATTCAGAGACATGCTATGGTTGTTGGGGGGGGGGGGGGGGGTAGTGGAATGGGTCATCAGTGATGGTGGGAAGGCCGCAGCCGTTGCCCATAGTGTGCGCTGCCAGTCAGGGTACCGCCCACCGCACTTAGGGGTGGAGCGTCGAAGGCGTTGGGTGGGGGAGAGGTTATGTATTTATTTGTGTGTTTCCATAAATATGGTGAAAATGTTATCATCACAATACTTTGAGGTGAAACTCTGATATCATGACAGCCGTGGTATAAAGGCTTCATTATGCATGTCCTCACACTGGCACAGCTAGGACTTCTGAAGATAGAAAGACTTTGAAACAATGTAAGATCAGTGATTCATATAAATACCATTAAATCAGAATCTGGTCTTGACTGAACATCATGTCTGCACCTCACATAATACTAGAAAAATGCTGAAATCATTTCTGAAGATCAAAATCAATCTCAGTGGGCAATAAACTGATAATCAACGGCAGTAAATTACTGTTTACATAGAAAAAATGTCGTAAAATACATTATGTAATACATACAGCTTTATTCCATCAGTATTTACAGATTAAAAATAAATGAAAATTTACAAGAAGACACATTTCACAGAAAAAAACAAAAAACAAAAACATGTTTTTGTAACAAAAACATGTTTTTGATTTGACCTCTTCACTTCATTATCATTGTATTGGTGCTGACATGCAGAAACAAAACTGCCAAACTTAGTGAAGTACTTTGATCACATTAGACAGCAATAAACTGTCAAAACAGTCAAATATAATTTTAAAAAATCATCTGAACTGAATCATGTGTTAAGAGTGTGGAAGCATGTTGTGTTATAACAAACGAGAAGCTCTGCTGATGAGTTTCAGCTGAAATAGACAGAAATTAACTCTGATGCTGCTCTAAAAATCAGGTTTGATCAGGATGCTGGTTTCGCCCAAAAGTTATGTCACACATCCAATGCACAGAGGATAAAGTCCTCAAGCAGATGACCAGGTTTTGATTCCATGCAACAGCCCCTGTCCCACGTGTCCTTCCCGAAGCTCTCTTCAGTTTCCTGTCCTGTCAGCCCTCCTCCTGTAGCCCTGTTTTTCGTGATTGCTCTTTTGTGAAGTTCATTGCTCTGATTAAGAAAAAAAGGATTCAACAGACCTGCAAGCCGTCATCTTGGTTGTTTCCAAAAAGGCTGAAGCATTGCTGCCGTGTGGTTATCTTTTAGAGCACCCCCCTTTTCAGATAATGGGTTATCATTGGTCTGGTGTTTCTGAGACTGGAGGTAAGTTGTTCTGAGTGTGGCAGGTCCAGACCTCACTGCCAGTAAAAATGAATGTGAGTAGGCTGGTTGGCCTGACAACACTGGGCTCCAAGTCCTCCCTACCTAAAACAACAGAGAACAATCATGGTGTGATATTCGGGGAACACCATCATATCTTCCCAGCTAAGCCAGCAACACGTTTTAGTGACTGTAACAAGTAAAACAGACTCCTAGCAGTAACCCTAAGCTTCTCCTTTATTACACTATTGTTCTGCAGCCTGAGAGAGGCTGAAGAGGAGGTTCTGTTACCCTGGCACTGGAGCAGAGTTCAGGTCCAGCTGTGTATTTTTACATGCATAATGTATAGTTTGTGGAAGTGCAAGCATGCATTCAGCCATGACCACAGTACGTGCATGTAAACATAAACTCACCCATATAGAGATGTACAAATACTGGATATGTCCACACTGAAATATAGCAAGCAAACTGCATTATTTCTTCTTTTTTTTGGGAGGTAGTTCAGCCATTGCAAGAGCCTCAACAGATGTGATTTTTTTTCCAACCATCACAAATATCACCTGATCTCTTTTTAAATAAATCATTTTAAATGGAAGTCATTACTTTTGCAATCATACTGCCCCATAAATCTGATTAGTTTACTTGTTTTGGCATAAACATCCAGTACAATATTTCTCATATCTAAGCACTGGCTTATAAATTGAGCAATTATGGCAGCAAAAATTGCTGTTTGGTCCGCCGCTGATGTTTATAAACCCATCAGACAGGGTATTAATCAATCTGTGAGTCGCCGCATTATGCTCTCTTTGCTGCTCATTTTCCCCAACATTTGCAACAAACACTGTGTAAGAATTCATCTGAAAGAGCTTATATGAAGCTGTTGCAAAAGTCAAACATATTTCTGAGTGCTGGCTTGAGTTCGCTCAGCATTAGCCAGGAAGATCTTTTTAAACTTTGTCTCCTGTAAGTTATCACATCTGACTTTTACTGCTGCCAGTACCAGACAGCATCAGAAGGTCATAACTGTTATCTGTGGCCAACATCAGTCTGTCAAAGAGACAAATGAGGAAAGGCCCCTTATTCTTTATCAGAAACTATAGAAGCCTGTGATGTTCATAAAGCAATGGAGCTCCTTAAACATAAAAACAGGAGAGGATTTTGGATGCCTTTAAAGAACAAACTTCTGCAAGTAAAGCAAGAGTTAATACAAAATTTAATTCTTTCAAACAGAAGTTTTTACATTTTGTTTACTTATCTTTTCCTATGAAAAACAAAAAATGAAATAAAGAAAACTCTGAGGGTCCCTGATATGAAGAAAACAGGTCCCTGTTTTCCTTATTTGTTACTGGATACTGATACTGGATACATGTTCCTCTGAGCACCAGGAGCTTAGACTGAGTCAACAGTCAGGGTCAGGTATGTTATCCTCTGGACCTCCTTGTTTGGTCACATTATAGGGTTTGGGGTTAGGGATCTTTTTCATAGTCATTTTTATATCAAGCACTAAACCATTTTAAATTTAGTTTAATCTAACTTCAATCAACAGAAGTTCATTAGTCAAGACATTTAAAAAGTGTTCTCTTGTCTGAGCCAGGCACAAGGTGACAAGACATCTGGATCTTTTCATCCGTGTGGTGAGGAGGCTGGTTCAGAGCCTTTTTTGATCCTCCAGAAGACCCACCAACCTGCTGCAGTCGACAGCGGGAGATCTGCAGAGTGTGAGCAGCGTGTCTCACAGGAAGACCCCAGATACTGTATTTTATTTTATGTGCTTTGGGAAGAAAAATATGTCAGTGTGACTCTTTATACTAAACCTAAACCTATTTAAAGCTAATGAATACAAATATCAGGTCAGATAATAAAATAAGAAAAGTGGGCAAAGCGACATATCAGGCATTTATATTAACTCTGATATTTTTCCAACCAGTAGGCAAGAGATTCTTTTTCCAGACTATTAGAAGAAGTGAGCCCCCTTACATATTTTTCTTGGACAGGGCCCACACACACACGCACACACACACACACACACACACACACACACACACACACACACACACACACACACACACACACACACACACACACGCACACACACACACACAAACATCCTCCGTGGAAGCTCAGCATGCTTGGATAAGGCAAGCGGACATTTCGGGCCACGGGGCTACATTATACTATAGTAGCGGCTTTTACGAGACAGACAACACACCCAGCTCCAGTGGGGAGAGCTAGTGATGGACAGGTACTTTACCTAAGCCAAAAACAGATGGGCGAGGAGGAGGGAAAATGAAATAAAATCAATACTTGAACATAACTTTTTAAATAAACATTTGCACTTCATGGACATTGTTGGCAGAGGGAGCCGGTAACCTGTCCCCATCGGTGGAACTTAACACCCCAGCACTCGAGGAGCACTGGCTACCATCGAGCTGACGGCTACTGGCAAGATGTGACGTGAATAGTGGGCTATGTTCTGTTTATGCAAGGTGAAAGAAGGGGGGGTAAAACAGACAGGGACTGGACTCTAATCCTGCAGTCTGGCTGCACTCTCCCTGAGCGAGGATCTTAGATCAAACCTCTGCAGGAGTGTTACCTGCTAACCCTTAAAAAACTCTTTTCCAAGAAAGTAGAAATGACAAACAGTTTTAAGTGCAGCAGGACTGTCCTTTCACTGCAGGAAAAATGTGTTTGAGTGTTTGGACTTATAATGTGGTAAAATGATGAATTCAAAGCAGGAATGACAGAGAAATTTAGGGGTCAGGCAATATAACACACTGTGAAGAAATAATGATAATCACATGTAGGACATCAGAGGGGCAGGTGGAGAGTAAAACTAAAGACTGAGTTACAACATGAAATCTCCTTGTAGAGAAAAAAGTGGAGAGCGCTGCAGACTGATGAGCAGTGTCAGAGTACCTGAGGTTTTCTTAAAGCAACATCAGGCAGTCTGAGACGACTCAGCCTCAGGATGAGCTGGGTGGCCCGACCTGCTTGCCGGTGCTGCCCTGAGCTGGTCCAGGTGCTGCTGACTACAGGGAAAAAGAGTTCTCACTTACAGCTGACTGGATGAACACACAGGCATGCAGGCTAACTAACACACACACACACACACACACACACACACACACACACACACACACACACACACACACACACACACACACACACACACAGCTGGTTCGAGCTGTGCTTGATGGACCAGCTTACAATAAAGCACCTGGAGGTGAAGCAGGCAGACAGTGGTGTTGACTGAGCCTGAAGTAGAATCAGACCCCGATCAGACTATGAACTGCTGGTTTGTTAAAGATGTATAGATGCTGTAATTATATCTGTCCCTTTGAGTTGAATCCTTGATCACTTTACACTGGGTCTGACACTCTTCTGATTTAGACTGATAGGAGATGCCACAGTAAGAAATTCTGTCTTTACCTAACATGTACATAAACACATTTGATCACACATTTCTGCAAAAAATCACTTGAGATTCTGAATGAATATGAACACCTGCTCTTTCTTTGGTGTAGTCCATGTAAGAACTGGCTCAGCATCAGTCTGTATGTTTCACATTAAATGAAAAATATTTAAAGTGATGTTTTCCTCCTGTTGTTATCCCAGAACCATGATTTTGGTAGGATGTAAACATGAAAGCAGACACCCATAAAAGGGAGACACAGCAGAGATGAGTTTGTGCTAAATCAAAGTGTTAGCTGTGAACTGCTGAGACTGTGATGAGAGAAGAGACTAGTATGGCTCTTAAGAGGTAAAGAGTGATTGACTTTGTTCAGGAAACATCAGTGATTGAGGACTAAGGATTGTAGCTGCAGAGTCTCTTAAAAAACTCTTAGACAAAGGACATGAACTAGTTTATCTTTGAACCATGAGCTTAGCTATAGCTACGGCATACGGCTCTGGTGGTTAGTAGTCATGCTCTTCAATCATAAATTCTGTAGAAAAACCGGCAGCCTCCAAAGCCTGGGGTGTCATGGACGCTCAAATAAATTAATCATCAATTATCACAATACATTATACCAAAGATACTATCAAAATGATGTTGTCACACCTGATGAAGTCTGGGTTCCCTCCTACAGGGAAATGTCTCTTCATCATAACACAATGGGCTCTATTTTCGTGTACACCGGTGAGGCGACGGAGGGTGGCGGACCCCGCGCAGTTGTATTTTCGTCTGGCGTACAGCCAGTTTGGTATTTTCGTGTACTGAGGCGCACAGAGGCGAACCGAGATCCGCCAAGCTGGGCGTGGCAGGGGGAGGTGTCGACAGAATCAGCAGGCGCAGTGACATTTTCGTGCTCACCAGTGGCGTGTAAAGTGCGCTGAAAGCTCACCGATTCAAACCTGGTCAGCTTTCAGCGCAGGCCTAGCGCAGCTGGTCTAGTGGTATTTTGGTAGACCGGCGGCGTATCAGCATACGTCACCGATGCCTCACCAGCAGGTTTCCACAGTGTCAGGCACATTTCAGTGCAATAAATAATCATCAACAACTATTAATCTGAGTCAGCACATACATTTAGATCTATATGGATATATTCTGATCTATATCTGATCTGATGAGCGCGTTTGGCACACGTTTGGACACACAACCTGACCGAATCAACACAGCTGAAACTGAATTAAATTAAATTAAATGACTAGTAAATAGACACACATGATGAAGTCAACAAGATATTTAATTTGTCTCCCTCCTTTTCTTTCTTCCTCTTCCTCTTATTTCTCGCGCAGCTCGACCTGGACATGTCTCCATGTCCTCTCTCCATCCTGCTGCAGCGGCTGAACAGATGATTTGTTTCAGTGATCAGATGAGTTATTTACTTTAAGCCTACATACGAATATTATAATATTCAGTTTTGTGAGTCAAATTTATATGCCAACATCTATGAAAGAAAGAGCCAGGCCACGGAGCGCGATGCGTCAATACGCACAGATGGTTCCGATTTTAATGCCATTTTTGGAGTTTATGTTGTGATCTGTGCGCACAACCCACCTTTGTCACGTGAGGTTTGAATATATGCAACTTTATGTGAGTGTCTTTATTTGTGGAAAAGGGTGTTTGTCTTACCAGTGGGTCCAACATTACACACACCAAATCCATCTGTGCTTATATGAGAGAGTGTGGAGGACACCCAATGCAGCGCTTACAGTGACACTTGTTGAGGAGCTGCCTTCTGTCGCCATTGTGTGGCATTACTGTCTTCAGACATCTCTTGATCTCACGAAAATAGTAATACACCTCGCCGGTGGTGGATTTAAAGGCAAGGAGAGGAGCTTATGTGATTGGTGAAGACAGGTCTCGGCTGTGTTAAATCCACTCCACACCCTTTCTCCTCCCTCGCTACGACTTACGCCGCTGGGAGGAGCTGAGTTAGGGAGAGGGGATACTTACGCCGGGCTGCACCGCTCACCAAAATACCAAATTGTGCTTGGGAACGCCTTGTCGGCGCGACTGACCTGACTAACGCCGCGCCTGCGGCACGTCTCCGGCGAGGCACAAAAATAGAGCCCATTGTCTTCAGGTGAGGTTGTGCCTTTATTCTTGCATCTTTTATCTTTATTTATTTATTTATTTTTATTTTACTTTTTTTTTTTTTAATGGTGAAGTCTACATTTGTATGAGAAAAGTGTCTGTAAAATCTTGTGTTTTTTTATTAGTGCTCTATCAGTGTCTCTATTGTGCAGGACAAGTCTGATGAATATAAAACACCCTCTCTGGTACTCTATCCATGACGACTCGAAAAACAGCTTTTTTAAAGTATGAAACATGACAAAGTGCCCTCTGGATGTGCTTACAGTGGATATGAAAAAAAGTAAATAAATGAATAAAAAAAAGAAAAACGCGCCAGTAGGTAAAATGTCATTGGTACACTTTTGATAATTTAGCCTGATTATACAGTATATGCTTCAATTGACATAATCAGGTACTCATAAAGTCTTTTATAATAATAATAATAATTATTATTATTATTATTATTATTATTATTATTATTATTCAAGTGTTAAATTTACTTATGCTGTCATTTTATTTACATTGAATTACTCAGTTTTAGAAAATAAAAAAGATCCAATCTGACGAGAATGTGAGTTTTCTTTGTAATTTCCTCCACATAGTGTTGCATAAATGTGGGACAGTAAGTGTTAGATGCAAAACTTTTCCTGTAGGGGAATCTAAAACCTCCCATTAATGACTTTTTTACATCTCAATTAATCCCATGGGTATTAAAGGTGTGCAAAGCTTTTTTAATGCCATGTCTGTGGCTACCTGCTGTCCAGGGTTTCCAAAACAACCCCCATATGATTGCTTAATACCACAAAGACAGGTCTTCATGAAGTGCTTTTTCTTTTGTTGAGTGGGGTTGTATAAGAGACCTCTTACACAGGTTCCTGTGCATACAGGGTCAAGAGTACCCCATATATTATGCAACTGAACAAACAAACATCACTGAAGAAAACAGACCTTTCCCCTCAGTGATATACTCACTCTACCTAACAGCTGTCCTGATGCCTCTGTATGAAGTGAATGGGACCAGGACAGAGGTTTGGGTCAGCTGTTACAAGAGGAGGCAACAAATAAAGAAAAACAAATTGTCATGATGGGACACCATTCATGTTGCGGACAAGAAGTGACTTACACATTATATACATGTATGATTTCCCACTGTTGAGGTCATATTTATGTGACAGGCAATCTCTCCCAGTTTTCAGGTCTAAATACATTTTAAATGTCTAATAAGAAGATCACATGTGAAAAAGAGAATGTCACAAAAATGCTGAAACGTTGTGTTAATATGAAACTTTCTTCAGGGTCTCCAGCTGGCAGGACAGACAGAGGCAAAGTGGACTCACACGAACATATCTGTGTGTATCAGGCCCTGAGAAAATCTCTGTAAATCAAGGATACAGTCTGTCCTGTTCAATGGAAACAGATTAGACTTGTTAACATTTAGCATCACAAGAGTGAGAATCAAACTAAAAGTCCCCAAATATATCTTTCATTTAACCACAAAGGATCAGTTACAGCCCAAAGTCCTTCTGCAGTGATGTGTTTTCCTCAGACTCATGAAGAAGTCCTACCTCAAGGCTGGCCCGTCAGCATGAGAGTTGTGGTAGAGGACGCGTGGCTGGCAGCGTGGCAGCAGAGACCGCAGCCACCTCGCAGCTCATGAAGGTCTTCATTCACCTTCATTCACACAATATTCATGCAGTAGAGAGACTTCCCCAGTGAAAACAAGCTCCGATTAAAGAAAAAACAATTGGCCCTCCTGGACAAATTCCTGCCAATTTACTGAGGCCGGAGAGGCAGGAGAGGAGTGTCCTGAGTGATGGACGCCTGCCCGTCTAGCTGCTAAATGTGTGTAACTGTGTATGCTTGTATATGTGTGTGTGTGTGTGTGTGTGTCCCTGTGCTGCTGCCCGCCTAAAGGGTGCCAGCTCTTCCATCAGGCTCAGCTTTAACACGTCCCCGATGCATCCTGTTCTGGAGTTTCACTCCTCAAACTCCAACATCCTCTTCCTCCAAACACTCAAGCCCTCTCATCTTCTATTCAAAAACAAATGTTTTCCTTCTCTGTTTTTCTCTTTTTATGATTATTTTATATGTGTGAGTGCGAAAACTGATCCCAAAGCCTAAATTAAATTATAGAAAGTAAATGTTTTCATCCCCTTTCATTAATCATAACTGTTGTTACCCCATGTGAATAACCAGTTAGTGTGTTTCAATTTGACACACGATGCAATCTGAGTCAGAGGATAATTTGACTTTCCATATTTATTTTTCTGGCTTATTAGAAATAGTGCTGCTTGTTCAGCAGAGCTCTGTGAGGGTGCACTGTGCAGCGGGAACATGAGGGAGGAAATGTGGGGGAAACCTCCCCTCACTTTGTGTGTGCAGACTGTGCACTGTTAATTTGAGTGTGCATCAATTACGTGGGTTTGTGTGTGTGTGTGCTTGCGTGCGTGCATGTGTGTGCGCGCACGCACTGGTTACAGTAGCCAGACTGTCTGAGCAATTAGCAGGTGGGTCTCGTCTTTAACACTTTGGATGCGTGTGTTTGTTTGTGTGTGAGGTTCAGGTGTTACGTGATGTGAGACAGGGAAATGGAGGATTGGCTCAATGTGTGTGTGTGTGCGCGCGCGTGCGCGTGTGCATGCGTGTGTGTCACTGAGGTCTGAGGCTGAAGCTGGTGTTACTGGGGTTTTATTGCAGCATCTTAAGGTGTGCTGTTACTCACACAATCTGTGGTAGACCAAACATCAATAACATGTGACAGAATAAATGAAGCACTTTTATAACTCTTGTTCCATTTATTTCAAATATCAGTGAAACTGTCTGTTCCAGTGAGACATGTCGGCAGGGATTGGACAACCAGGAAGGATTTTTAATCTTCAAAAACGTGGCCTGAGCAAAGAGGAACAGAAAGAAAGTAACATAGCCACCAACTGTTGAAAGAAAACATGATTATCTGACACCATGCGATCTCACTGGGCTAACAAAGGACAATTCTGGGAAACTGCTTTTCCTCAACCGTATGGTTTTAAAAAATGATGGGACTTCTTGCGGTCTCTAAAAGCTGTTTGTCCACCATATTGGACATGTTTGTGTGTCTGTACAATATATTTATGATCATTATTTTTTTTACACCAAAGAAGAAAAGGCTTTAGTATGCTAGCTAACAGATGTGTTTGGGATAGGATGCAATTAACCAACTTAATAATTAAATGTGGTCACCCATGCTAATCTGCTCCATTACCAATACTCCATCAAGAAAGTTATTCATCATTTTCATTTCTTATAGGCCCAAAATGTCCCAGGGGTAGGTCACTCGTTGACTGAGCGCCCTGAGAGTGGCAGCAAGTCACAGCAGGTCTTCACAGTGTTTACGTTTTTGCCTTTCTATTGTTGTTTTTTTGCACCTTATTTGTCTTTCTTTTTACTTAGCAGTGTTGTGTTTTGCATATTCCAACCATGGATGAGCATTTCATGACTCTAGCACTTTTTCTTCTACATTTTGGAGTTTTTAAGTCAACGTCTGGCGACCCGTTCAACAGCTCTATTGTTTACAGCTGTGAACAGCTGTTGGCTGTGCCAAGCCCGGCCACCTTCGTGGGAGACACCGGACATCCCCGCCAAACTCCCCAGGAGGAGAGAATGCAGAACCGGAGTTCAGCATCGGGTGAAGCGGAGATGTTATAAGCCAACTGTCCCGTCCATCATTGTGGGAAACATGAGGTCTCTCCCCAACAAGATGGAGGGGCTCACAGTGCTGACTCGGCTGCAGTAGGAGTACCGGGAGTGCAGCCTCATGATGATCACGGAGTCATGGCTGAACGAACTCACTCCGGACCCGCTCGTAACTTTGGACAGATTTCATCTTGTCAGAGCAGACCAGAGTGTAAGGGAGAGTGGTAAGAAGAAAGGAGGTGGGATAGCAGTGTATGTGAACTAGAGATGGTGTAATGCTGGGCACATCAGTGTTAAAGAGCAGCGCTGCTCTAAGGACATTGAGCTGCTGGCTGTGAGTTTGCGGCCATATTACCTGCCGAGGGAGTTTTCACACGTCATTGCGTTAACTGTTTATATTTTCCCCTTCGGCTGATGCTGCTGCAGCCTGTGAACTCCTCCATAGTGAAGTGTCCAAGCTACAAACATTGCACCCTCAATCTCTGATCATCATCTCTGGAGACTTAAATCATGCATTGCTCATCTCCACTCTCCCTACCTTCAGCTAGTATGTGGAATGCCCAACAAGAGACAATAAAACTTTGGACTTACTGAATGCATACACCAAGGATGCATACACCTCCTTCCCCCTCCCTCCGCTGGGCCGCTCAGATCACAACCTGGTGAGACTGCAGCCCATTTACATACCTATGGTGAAGAAACAACCCCCCACCATCATGTTAAGAGGTGGTCTGAGGAGGCCACTGAGGCGCTGCAGGACTGTTTTGAGACCACAGACTGGGATGTACTGCTCTGCTCACATGGTGATGACATCAACACCATGACAGATTGCATCATGGACTATATAAACTTCTGTGTTGAGAACACCGTAACCACCAGGAAAGTATGGTGTTTCTCCAACAGCAAACCCTGGGTGACCCCTGAACTTCAAGTCTTCCTGAAGGAGAAGGGGAGGGTCTTTAAATCCAGGGACAAGGGGGAGCTGAGGAGGGTGCAGAAGGAGCTGAAGAAGAAGATCAGAGAGGGAAAGGCCAGCTACAAGACCAAAATGGAAAACGTTCTGCAACAGAACAACGTGAGGGAGGTCTGGAGAGGCCTGAAATCCATCTCAGGTCACAGCAGGGGCCACAAGGGGGGACCTGAAGCAGGAGACAGGGAGTGGGCCAACGAGCTGAATCTGTTCTTCAATAGATTTGACTCTGCTCCCACTCCTCCCCAGACTCATCAAACCAATGACCCGTCTGCTTCTTCTTCACACCACCTCAGTTCTATGGCACTGGCATCATCCTCCACCCTCCACTCATCCTTCACCACCCCCTCCAGCACCACCCCAGCCTCTCAATAATAGTTAACCAGGTGAGAAGTGAGCTGAGGAAGATGAAGCCAAGGAAAGCCACGGGTCCTGACGGCATCAGCTCCAGACTCCTGAAGGACTGTGAAGACCAGCTCTGTGAGGTGCTACTGCACATCTTCAGCTTGAGCCTGAGTCTGGAGATGGTTCCAGCACTGTGGAAGAATTCCAGTCCCGTGATTCCTGTCCCCAAGCAACACACCCCAGGAAGCCCAACCACTTCAGACCTGTGGCTTCTCACCTGATGAAGACTCTGGAGAGGATCGTGCTGAGGAACCTCAGCCTCCTGGTGAGCTCATCTGGATCCTCTGCAGTTTGCGTACCAGCCGAACATCGGGGTGGACGACGCAGTCATCTACCTGCTGCAGAGGTCCATGGCTCACTTGGAGAACACCAGCAGCACTGTGGGGGTCATGTTTTTTGACTTCTCTAGTGCTTTCAACACCATCCAGCCTTCACTGCTCAGGGGCAGTACGGCAACCACAAACAAGTTTTACAGCAGACAGAGGCTGCTAGAAATCGGTTTTTCCACACGGCTGGACATTACGAACCTCGCACACAACATTCCCAGGGAGATAGCGAGACCGGAGGGGGCTCCCTGGATTGTTGTTGGCACCAGCAGGCGCCGGAGGCGGAGGAAAGAGAGGAAGCAAAAGCGGGGCTGCCGCTCGGGCCTGCTAGCTAGGCTAAGAGAGGATCCTCACAGACCTCTGCTCCCAAGTTTGTTCCTCAGCAATGTACGATCCTTGGCCAACAAAATGGACGAGTTGGAACTACTTGCCGCTGAAGATCGCTATGTCCGAAACTGCTGTGTAATGGTGCTAACCGAAACCTGGCTCCATTCATTGATCCCAAACGAGACAGTACAGCTAGTTCGCAGCACCGCTCACCGGAACAAGCTCATGTTCAGTGCAGTGACCGGAACAAAGAGGAGTCAGGTAAGAGCAGAGGAGGTGGTCTATGTGTTTATGTGCATGATGACTGGTGCAGGGATAGTTCAATTGCACACACACTTTGTTCACCGGACTTAGAATCCATTTCTGTTAAATGCCGTCCCTTCTTCCTGCCGAGAGAGCTAAGAGCTGTGCTAATCACGGCTGTTTACATACCACCCGATGCTAACGTTAGCTCAGGTCTCGCGCTCCTATCGAACACTGTACAGAAGCTACACAGGGCCCACCCGGACGGGGCACACATAATTGCAGACGACTTTAATCAAGCAAACTTGAAGTCTGTTCTGCCTGGACTTTACCAACATGTTAAAGGGGACCTGCCATCAAAAATATAATTTTGTATGTCTTTGTGTCAGATAAGGTCCATATTATGTTCGTCTTATGTTGTAAATGTGAAAACAAACCGTTACGTCGTTTGCATTCTTAAAAAAAAAGAAACGGGTAAACCAGGCCAATTGAAAAAGCAGGTCCTTCTCACGTCACGCTGACCTTGCTCATTATTATTCACGAGCGTGTCCTCGGTGAGCCGCGCCCACTCTCTCGTTCTCGTACCCAGTCACAGTCAACATCACTCTCCAGCCAGAGCGAGACCCAGCTACCACTGTATCCACTATGGGTCTCTTCCAAATGACCGGTGTCTCCTTGGGTTCACTGCCGGGAAAATGAAATTAAAGCTGGGCAAAATGAATGAAAACACCGCTGGAGATCTCCGGCTTCTTCTTCAACTTTTACCTCCTCTTCGGACTCGGGGTCTGAAATATATGGTTTAATACCTGCCATTTTTAGCCTTTAGCATAAGGTGACCAGACGTCCCCAATTTCCAGGGACAGGTCATCCAATTCGGGGACTGTCTCCGGAAATGTCCCCGATTTAAGCGTTTCATGAATGAGAGCAAAAATGTTGCATGTGGGCTTGAACAACGGTTATTACAGTAGCCGAATAGGTAGGAAGCACAAGTAAGCAGTCCTGAACAACAGTCCTGAACAACAGTTCTTACGGGGGTTATTACAAGGGGCATGCACTGCTACTAAATAGTATCGAGATTTTATCTGTGATCACGCAGCCCCTGCAGCCCCTGCAGCCTCCCCGCTGCCGCCACACCGAATATCCCCAGATAACATTACAGACATCTGGGCACCTTACTTTAGCAAACATTAGCAAAATGGATAAACCGAAATCCGAACCTCCACTGCTGAGCCAATCAGAGCACAGCAGGCTTCACAGCAGCGATCCAATCAGAGCAAAGCTCATTACCATAAATGTTAATGAGCAAAAACCAGTTGGTTTTCCTGTAAGGTTTTTTAGGCATACTAAAATGGTTTGAAACAAACCATCAAATAACTTTTCAGCTAAAATTATGTTGCAAACATGATCAGAGGACATCAAGGATTATGAAAAAATGATGAAAATGGGTATGAAATTTTGATGGCAGGTCCACTTTAAATGCCCGACCAGGGAGGGAAACACACTCAAACATGTTTACACTAACATTAAATATGCATACAGAGTTAGACAGCTTCCACACCTGGGCCAGTCAGACCACCTCTCTCTGCATCTTATCCCTGCTTACACTCCTCTGAGGAGGAGAACGGCTCCAGTGAAAAAGACCATCACCACCTGGCCTGAGGATGCGCTCTTCCAGCTGCAGGACTGTTTTGAGCACACTGACTGGAGTATATTTGAACACCACGACCTGACAGTGTACACAGAGGCTGTGCTGAAGTACATCACATTCTGCATGGAGACTGTCACTGTCGTCAGACATGTCAGGGTGTTTCCTAACCAGAAAGCCTGGATGACCAACGAGGTTAGGTCACTCCACAGAAACCGGAACAGTGCTTTAAGGTCTGGTGACAAAGATCTGTACAGTGTGGCAAGAGCTGAACTGAAAAGGGGCATCATGAAGGCCAAGATGAACCATAAGAGAGTACTGGAAGACCACCTCTCAAAAAACAACCCCAGACAGGTGTGGCAGGGAATACAGCAGCTGACCAACTTCAGGGGACAAACCAGCTCAGCCGTGGACTTAAGCACCGCACTAGCAGAGGAGCTGAACACTTTCTTTGCACGCTTTGAGTCTACAGCTCTGCAGCCCCCAGCTGCAACCCCCCTGACCCAGTCAGCCCCGAGCTACGATCCACTGACTGTGCAGGTACAGGAGGTGGCACGGATGCTCGCCAGAGTGAACCCCAGGAAGGCAGCTGGACCAGATGGTGTTCCTGGGAAAGTTCTCAGGGCCTGTGCAAACCAGCTATCCCAGGTCTTCACCAACCTCTTTAACCTCTCCCTGTCTCGAGCCACTGTCCCCGCCTGTCTGAAGTCCACCACCATCATCCCGGTACCCAAGAAACCCCACGTCACCAGTCTAAATGACTACCGTCCAGTGGCCCTTACGCCGGTCATCACAAAGTGTCTGGAACGGCTGGTCCTCTTCCATGTCACAGACTTTATTTTCTTCTCCCCTTTTCCTTTTCTAATTTTTTTCTTAATTGTAGCATTTAAGTTGTTAATATGACAAGCTTTATTTTTATAACTGCACTTTTGCACTTTCTTTGTCTGTGTTGCTGCTGTGGCAAAAAAAAATTCTCCCATGGGGGATCAATCAAGGAATATTCTATTCTCTTCTATTCTATTCTACCCTATTCTATTCTACCCAGATCTAAACAGGCACAGACAACAGACTGTATCTAATGGCACAGTGCAGTTTGGTAGTGTTTCAGCTGAAAATTAATTTCAGCCAGGATCTAGAATTAACTATTTTTATGTGATAACAAGTTATATTTGGTGGTATGGCTCCATTCATATGTGACATGCCAAAGCCTGAGTCAGGGAGAGCACACCTCTCCTCTGGTTTATGTGCATACTTGTTGGCTGCACTCAATGATTTTTAAAACAATGAAATCAACAAATGAAAAACTATATTTGGTGCAAATCATTGGGAAAAAATCAATGTAGTATGCAGGACAATGGGCAGTGAGCAATTTTTTGTTGTTGTTTCACTCGTATTTTAATGACTGATTGTTGCCTGTTGTTGCTCATGTAATTTTTATGCTTTTATCAATCCTAACCCCAAGGTGGGGAGAGCACATCGCTTAATTTCATGTGCATATGTAGGAAGCGAAAGCAGGGGGAGCAGCAGCAAAGCCCCTAAGCTCCATGAATTTTCATGTGCATATGTGGAATGCCAAATCCTGCAGTGTGGAAAGCTCACCTTTTCTCTGTTTCATGTGCATTCAGAGAGAATGAAGGCAGAAGGAGCAGCAGCAAAGACCCCCAGAATACAGAACACAGCGGGGAAGACAATTCATATGACACTGGTTAAAAGAGAGGGGCTGCGGAAAATCAACTGGGCTATCAGTTCATATGGACTGCCATTGAGATCAGCTGATGGCTTGTGGGCAGAGCTTGACTTCATGGCCTGCCTGGACTAACATTATGTTCAATGAAAAGGAGTATATCAGCTGTGATTGGTTAGGTTGATCAGACAGTGGTTCTCACTCTGCTAGTATACGCCACACTCAGCAGCTGAGTCCAGCCAACAGTGTCACCCAAGCATATGTTTGTTTGTTTGTTTTTAAAAGCCAGCTGCTCTGACTGTGTTGTTCTTAGCTGAATTGTATATCTGGTGCTGCTCATGATAACAGCTAATGAGCTAATGAGTATGTCTGGATCACTAAATGTACCTGAGGTGGTCACTGCTGATGGAGAGAAGATAAAGGTTATAAACTCCTCCAATACCTGGTGTTCAGAGAAGTAACTCAGTAAAGTTTAAACATATGTGCTGTACCTGGTTAAGAAAAAAATAAATAAATCAAAAAATAAAAAAAATAAAAAAATAAAAAGTGGCGAAACCTGAGTTTGTAATATGGTTCTCTGTGTGTGTTAATAAAAGAAATACAAATGTGACTTGACAATAACAGGTTTTAGTTAAAAGGGTTAGATGGGGTCAAGTTGTTATGAGGACATCTATGGCTCATTTATCAAAGTCTTTATTTAAAACCGTTCTCGATCATCCCTCCATCCTCCCCCACACACATCTAAAATACTCTGCCCACTTATTTCTAACCATTCAGTCCTCCCCCGACTATCCCCCCTTTCTGTAGTCAGCTGGTATGGAGAAGAAGGGCTCTTTGACACATGTAGAGGGGGAAATGATGAGGGTTGGGGGTCCCCACGCTTTTGGAGTCTGATAGTCTGGCTGTTTCGTACAGGTTTTCCTTGGGGGTTTTCAGCAGTCAGAGAGGCGAGGAACGAGAGGAGATTTCTGACCACACGTCTCCACCATGTGGACTTCTGACAAAGCTGAAACTGGCCGGAAAATCCCTGTTGATATACAGTGTGTGTATGTGTGTGCGTGCATGCATGCATGTGTGTGTGTTTGATTGACAGTAACACTGACGCCCATCATTAAAGGAAGCTAAGGGTCTCCTTCAACAACTGACATATAAATCCTTTCACCGCTCTTTTCTAATGAGGATGAATAATGATAATAATCAAGTTGTGGACTGTGCAGTCAAAAAAAAGAGTCTTCTTCTGAGCCAGAGCTGCATAACATATTTTTAGTAACATTAACCGAGTCACTGCAGTTGAAACAACAGCATTCATACAGCAGCAGTAACAGTGACACAGTGTGAGGTACAGGATCTGATCAACGTTAAAATAAAATCACTGCAGGATGACTGTCCAAGTAAAACAGCAATCTTTTTGGTTCTATTGAAAAACAATACACAAATGAACGGCTGTATTTGACCATCTCTATGACTTTTTAGAAACATATAAACACACTGTAAAATACGGCCTCAGCATCAGAATCAGGTTTATTATCAAAAAGGTTTGATTAATAGACTTGTCTGAGTGTTTAGATGCTAAAACAATGAACAAAGAACAAAAATAGAAATGTATAAAAGTGAATTCTTGAAAAAAAATTAAGAAGTACAATGATTTTAACAGCAGAACTGTGACTGTCAGGGATCCTTAAATTAAAATAAAAAGTAATTAAAATTCTATTAAATTATATCAACCAAAATCTGAACAAAGTATTTTTTTTTTTACTGAAGATTCATCACATTTTAATTTTTGCCAATTAATAAAGTCTTCCAAAGCACACTAGTCACAATTCAACCCTTTAAACCATAAAAATGCGAAGCTATCAGTTTCCCTGAAAGTCAGAACTTTATTTATTTATCTGTTTGTTTGTTTATTTATTTGATTTATTGTGAGTCATGCATTTAAGAGTCTGACTCTGCTCAGCTTGAATCTTCACTTTTCAAAGTGAAAAGTTTTTTTTTTTTCCCTCACTGGAAAAAAAAAAAAAAACAAACTTGTTATAGTGTGCAGCTCAGTCCAAATGCACAATGATACTGTAGAACATAAACTGCTCAGTGACCTGTTGTCACTGTTGTGATGCACCAAATATTGCAGTTAATAGGAACAGTAGACAAAGGGTGTCCCACTCTCTGATCCACTCTGTCTAAATTCAGTTTATTGAGGCCCTCAGCGCCCCTCCTACCCTGCTGCAGACCCCTGTGCCAACACCTAATCCAGGGCTTCACTACCATAACATTTTCACAAGGGTCACCAGCCATTCAATAACAGCTCCACATCAACTTGTGAACTGCTTCTTTATAAGAGGTACAACACACACAATTAGTGTTCATTGATGGTAGACTGCCGCAACTTTTCTCTGTGTATTTTCACAGGAGGTGAATGTAATCCTGAGATAGAGAGTGTGTGTGTTTGGAGGGACTGGGTGAATGTGTTGTCTTATGGTGAGGTTGTGTTTGTGCTCATGCATGTTAATAGTTCGTCCACTGCAGCTGCTCATTAAATGACTTTCTATTGAGAAAATTAAGTGTGAATATTAGAACAGTAAAAGATCCACTTTCATATCAGATGGATATTGAAAATCTGTATTTGGGTGTTTTCTCTTGTAGTTCTTGAAGGAATAAAACCTTTCAAACAGATATTTCTGACAAGTCAACTCAGAGGTTTTTTTTAGCAGTAAAACTAATGACAAAATTGGAACAATCTGCCTTTTCAATAGCCACTTTTATTCCACAAACACAGCGATCTGTGGTATAATTTGTCCTGTGGGACACCACGTGCTCCCATAAAGCCACATAGGGGCTGCAGCAGCAGGATAATGAACATGATCTAGACAAGGTGCCTGGCAGCAGCTCCACCTCCTCTGGACGCACACTGCTGCTGTGAGGGAACACACACACACACACACACAGTTATTTTTTTTATTTTTAGCATCAGGTTTACTATAAAACATTAATTTTTATTCTGTTTTATTGAAAGACTGGTCGCCAGCATGTAAACACATTTAACGCTCTTTATTTCACTTAACAATGTGATGGTTTCAATATCATTACTAGCTTTTATTAACTCTGTAATAATTGATAGGACTATACATAAGGTTTAAAACTGCAGTTAAGTTTTTACTGTGTAATTTTATCTGCATAAATCAAGAGTGAAAGGAGCCCCATGGAGTTTTATTGTGAGTTACCTTGTGTTTACTGTTAGGACCTGATTTCTGTGGCCAGTCAACAACTAAAACTATCAAGACTTAACTTGAAATAATCTTTGCTTTTCCTTGCTTAGTTGGGATAGAACAGAGAAAACAGGAACACGGGTGAGATGAGAAGGTTGTTTGTGAAGAAACAGCACCAAAGAGTCTGCAGTAACGACAGGACCACACTTATGGAAAAATGATTCCCTTATGTCTGAATTTTCATGGATAAATACCAATATTGAAAATATAAACTGAACGGATATATCTTTGTTTAAAAATCCTCTGATTAACAGTTACAGGACTAAATAGAGAACCAGTGACATTCCTGGCAGTTTTCCTTTCAAGAAAAAGTTCTCAGCACCTCACTACATCTTTTTATTACCATAACATGTTTTTCTGCTCTGTGCATGTCAGTGAGAGGTCTGTTGACAGTCTTTGGTAAGAAGCTACAGTTAGTATTATCTATCTGATAGAAGCTAACATATAATAACTAGAAAATTCCCTTTGGGAAATTTTGAAAGGGCCACGGTGATACTGCCTGGATGTGTACACTATGATGAGATTCTTCAGACTTCAAATAATTATTAATAGTAGCATTGTGTTATTATGTTATTATTGTATTATTAAATATCATTATAGGGGGCACACCTACAACAAACATTCCTTTTTCAAGTATTTATTTATACAACAACAAATAAAGAAACATAGCCAGAGCAGTAGACTTTTGGTAAAACTTCAGTAAGTGCTGTTTTTCTTTTCATGTCCCATTGACTTCAGTGCAGTTTTTCTGCAGTTTTTCATGATTTACATCACGAAAAATTTGTAATCAATAGAAGAAAGTAATAGCACACCAAGCCTGATCAAAACGCACATTTTATGTAATTTGTCCTACAACTCTTCAAGCTGTAGGACTGGTGGCAAATCGAAATTTGTCCAGTATAACAATAGTTTAACACTGGCTTCTATTCTTTTGTAAAGAGGCCAGTGCCTCGCTGCAATTGCCCTGTGGACCTTATAAGAGCTTCATTATTTTTGCAGGGCACCTTTGAAGCAAAGCTTCCTGATTTACATACAGATGTTCATTTGCCAATCTGAACTGGATATGGACCATTTCACATGTTAAAGCTAATTTCCTGTTGCAGTGTGGGAATTATATGACATCAACAAGTCAGGGATTCAGTTCATCAGAGAAACCCTCCTCTTGCACCCTGGCTGAGGGCTGTTTGAAGCTGAGTGTTCATGAGACTGAAACACACCCTCATTCTTCAGCACCTCTGACCTGAACGTCTCTCAGCCGTCAGAGCTATTCTAAATAACCCAGTAATACTGTCAGATTCAGCGGACACATACACATGCAGGCACACACAAGCATAACCAATTACATGTTCCTGACAGACACAGGTTTAGACGGTTTTGATTGTGAAGCAGTCACTCACACACACACACATACACACACACAAACACATGCACGCACTCACACACGCACGCACGCACACACACACACACACACACACACACACACACACACACACACACACACACACACACACACACACACACCATCTGTGCACACTGAGAGAAGCATCCATCCACACTCTGCCATGTGCCAGGGAGCTGTGCAGTTAAAGTTTATATGACAAGGTGGCAGACGGACAGTGGCAGGCTGCTATTCTGCTTCTCTCACTGCACATGCTGACAGTGTTATTGCTCTGCTGCTGCATGTGTGCTTGTCTGTGCAAGTGTCTGTGCGAGTATTTTCACATTATTGCAGGCTTTTATGTAAACCTAGGTGGATTACAGAAAAAGACCAATAGATAGACGTGTGTATTTTTGCAGCACTCTTTGTCTCTCTATCTGACTCTGTCTCATTCACAGGTAAGTGCTCTTTGATAGGAGATGGGAGATGTTCGGCTTAACCCAGCTCTGCCTGCACACAGAAAGTATCTAGTGAAGTTTAAGAGCAGTAGCTGATGATCTCTCCTGCTCCAATCTCCTTTCTGTTCATCGCCCCTCCTTATGCAGAGATGATCAGACCAGGAGGCTGAATGCACAAGAATGATCTGTTTTAAGTTAAGTGTTTAAGTGATGGAGTGTATACAAACCACATTCTTGTATATTTGAGTTGACTGTTACCCAGGGTTAGATCCCGCCCTTTAGATTTAGGTCTAGAAGTCTAGAGTAAAGTGCACAAGTAGGCCAAATGCATTACCGCAGTACATTTCAGGTGGTTAATCAAAGATCTAGACAACAACATAGTCTGATACGATTGAATGGTTTAAAGAACTATTTATGGTTTTTTAAGACAAATAAGTGCTGAATATGTTTTTTTGTGCACTCTCATGAATTCTTTATGCCTCAGTACAGTAGTAGGTCTAGTGATGCCCTTGGGATCTACAAAACTCAATTCCACTGAAGTTGGGAAATTGTGATAAACGTAAACAAAAACAGAATATAATGATTTGCAAATCCTTTTCAACCTATATTCAATTGAATACACTACAAAGACAAGATATCTAATGTTCAAACACTACCAACACTCAAACGTTTGAGAACTGAGGAAACAATTGTTGAAGCTTTGAAGGTGGAATTCTTTCCATTCTTGTTTGATGCACAGCTTCAGTTTTTCAACAGTCCTGGGTCTCTGTCGTCGTATTTTATGCTTCATAATGCGCCACACATTTTCAATGGGATACAGGTCTGGACTGCAGGCAGGCCAGTCTAGTACCCACACTCTTTTACTACGAAGCCACGCTGTTGTAACACATGCAGAATGTGGCTTAGCATTGTCTCGCTAAAATAAGCAGGGGGGTCCATGAAAAAGACATTGCTTGGATGGCAGCATATGTGCTCCAAAACCTGTATGTACCTTTCAGCATTAATGTTGCCCTCACAGATGTTGGCCCTTGAACTTTGCGTCAATAACAGTCCGGACGGTTCTTTTCCTCTTCAGCCCGGAGGACACGACACCCACTATTTCCAAAAACAATTTGAAATGTCGACTCATCAGACCACAGAACACTTTTTCACTTTACATCAGTCCATCTTAGATGAGCTCGGGCCCAGAGAAGCCAGCGGTGTTTCTGGATGTTGTTGATAAATGGCTTTCACTTTGCATAGTAGAGTTTAAACTTGCACTTGCACAGATGTAGCAACAAACTGTTTTACTGAGAGTAGTTTTCTGAAGTGTTCCTGAGCCCATGTGATGATATCTTTTACACATTGATGTCGGTTTTTATACCGTGCCGCCTGAGGTATCGAAGGTCACGTTCAATCAATGTTGGTTTCTGGCCATGCCGCTTACATGCAGTGATTTCTCCAGATTCTCTGAACCTTTTGTTGATGTTATGGACCGTAGATTTGAAATCCCTAAATTCCTTGCAATTGTACTTTGAGAAACTTTGTTCTTAAACTGTTCAACTATTTACTCACGCAGTTGTTCACAAAGTGGTGATGCCCCATCCTTGCTAGTAAATGACTGAGAATTTTTGGGAGTAGCTGCTTTTATTCCCAATCATAGCACCCACCTGTTTCTAATTAGCCTGCTCACCTGTGGAATGTTCCAAATAGGTGTTTGATGAGCATTCCTCAAATTTCTCAGTATTTTTTTGCCATATTTCATGACTTCTTTGTCACATGTTGCAGCCATGAAATTCTAAAGTTAATGATTATTTGCAAAAAATAATATGTAATAATAAAGTTTATCAGTTTGAACATTAAATATGTTGTCTTTGTAGTGTATTCAATTGAATATAGTTTGAAAAGGATTTGCAAATGATTGTATTCCGTTTTTTATTTATGATTTACACATCTTCCCAACTTTATTGGAATTGGGTTTTGTATTATTTTGGATACCAATGTTACCAATCTTTTTCATGTGGAAATTAGAAGCAGATACATTTCCAAAACTGTGTAAATGCATCCTACAGCAAGTCTGCATTTTAAACATTTGGATAAGTTGAGGTTTATACAGCCAGAGTTGAGCCGATTAAAATTTGTTGATTTTCCAGGGGGAGAGTGTGTTTTCCTGACTGAGAGGCATTCAGTCTCCCTGGGATGCCTTTTGACTTGGAGCCATACCTTAACCATGTCTCTAACAATGGGAATTTTTATGCACAGCACAGAAATATAGGAAGTGGTATTTACAGCCTGAGGCCCTTCATCTCCTTCCAAGGGGGTTTCTTTTTCTGTAAAGTAAAACATTTCTGTGCTCTCCACTGTGCTGCCCAGTAGTGCCAAGGTGGGTTGGGGCGCCTGAGCCCCCCTCTTTCATGAGACCAGTACAGCAGTGATAGATGTAACCTTGTCTAATGATCCATAAGAATCTAATGAACAGTTTCTTCATATGAGGAAATAGGCTGTTTGGTGGTACATTCTGGAACAGGTTAAAAAAATGTAGGTAATAAATTCATTTCGTTTTCCGATTGACATTGATATACAGTATGGGCCAAAAGTTTGGACACACCTTCTCATTCAATGCATTTTCTTTATTTTCATTACTATTTAAATTGTAGATTCTCAGTGAAAGCATCAAATATATGAACAAATGTGGAATCATGTGCTTAAGAAAAAAGTGTGAAATAACTAAAAACATGTTTTATATTTTAGATTCCTCAAAGTAGCCACCCTTTGCTTTTTTGATAGCGCTGCAAACTTTTGCTGTTCTCTCAATGAGCTTCATGAAGTAGTCATCTGAAATGGTTTTTACTTCACAGGTGTGCCTTGTCAGGGTTACTTTGTGACTGACAGTCAAGTACTTCTGTCATCAAGAGCAAAAGGTGGCTACTTAAGAGAAACTAGAGTATAAAACGTGTTTTCAGTTATAAGTACAAAATTCCACGTGTTCATTCATAGTTCTGATGCCTTCAGTGATAATCTACAATGTAAAAATTCATATGAAAAAAATAAAGAAAAGACATTGAATGAGAAGGTGTGTCCAAACTTTTGGTCTGTATTGTAGATGATGATCTATTAATTGAATTTTGGCCTTTGTGCATCAATGGGCCATACTTAAAGGTCCCATGGCATGCCAATTTCACACAACTTAAAATAGTCCCCTGGTGTGTTAAAAGCATGTCTGTGACGTCCTTCGGTCAAAATTCGATTTGGATCAATTATTTTAGTGCTCTTTTTATCAGCTAAAAACAGCTCCGCTCAAAATCCTCTGTTTTGGGCCATGTCTCTTTAATGAAATGAGCTGCACCTAAGCCACGTCCACTTTACACCCATCTCTCTGGAAGGGGCTGTGGCTGTGCTCCGATAGCCATGTGCTAATGTTTACACTGGCTCGGTCAGGGCTGCAAGAAGATCGCTCGTACAACCCTACCAGTTTGAGCCAGAGTCTGACCCAGAGGGAGAGGCTCCGGAAGAAACTCTTAGCCACGTTCAGACCAAATGCGACTTGAAGCTACCTAGTCGACACATCCTATGTATTACTCAAAGCCGCCAGGAGGGTCACGCTTAGCAGGGACGTCCCGTATTTGAGCCAAAAGAGGCGCGTCGCCGCACGGGTAAATGCTAAAGCTACATGCTGCGGGGGGATTTTGTCCCCCGCCGGCGGAGTTGTCGGGGAAGAAGCGAGCGGCTAAAATACGGGAGGATCCGGTAAACCGGCGCGGATCTGGTGTGTTTCTGAAAGTGTGGTGGCCGTGCTGAGGCACCGGGGGGAATTTAGGCTAAACAGTAAGTCAAAATAAAACGTTCACGCTTCCAGATACCACGTTTGTAGTAGGATCACGGATAGTTGGTATTGATCCATTCTTTATCTTCAGACATCTAGCAAATCCAGCGTTGAACTGTCCCTCGTTGATAAAACAGTCCGAAGTGAAATGGTGCGCACATACATACAGATATTTTGGAAGTGCTGCAGGTGCATTCCCATTATAAATGAAATCCACCCATTGAGTCCTCAAATCCTCCGATGAGGGAGTTTTCAAAAGAGTTTTGTGCTCGTTTATGCAGCCAACAACAGAGCAAACGCTGCCTCTTTTTCAGATCGTACTTTCGCCATGGTTCTAACCGGAGCGAGCGGCCGGGAATAATGGCAGTGTTTTGATAATTTTTTGGGCAGGGCAGTGGGTGGCTCCATGGGCAGTATCATCAACCTGCCAGCACTGACATGACGTCATGTCAGTGGAGTTTTCAGAACACACAGTTCCTAAATATGGAGATAACTAAAAAACGACTGGATGGAATTTTTTTGAACTTGGGGGGGATTGTAGCAGTTTTCTATCCCTGATATGCACCCCACCAGGTACAACTTGAATGCCTTAGTATGGTAAACAGTCAACAACTTGAAATTGTGGAGCTCCTTTAAGCGGGGTTGTCCTCTCTAAATGATTTAGTAGCATAATTGAGGTTGTAGATTTATTTATCTTGTATCCTGATAAGCTTCAAAATGTTTTATCAGATCAAGCAGAGCAGGGACGGAATTTCTCAAAATTATAAGGAAGACAATTACATACATATAACGCCAGATTGTGTTCCCTTCCCTAATGTGTTAGTTCAGAGATAGATCTATGAGTCTTCACTCCCATATCTAGTGGTTCAATTGCTAAGATAAAATAAAGGGAAAAGAGGGTCACCATGTCTGCATTCTAATTGTATTTTTATAGATTTAGAGATGTTACTGTTACTCACAACTTCTGCATATGGTTCCTTCTAGAACAACTTTATCAATTTTTCAGACTTCTCACCTGGGCCAAATCGATTTAAAATTGAAAAGAGGTATGGCCATTCAACTCAATCAAATGCCTTTTCTGCATCTAGTAACAGAAAAAGAGTGTCTTGCTGATGACGAATATTCAAAACATTTCTGACATTGTAGAAGCTCTGTCTGCCTCTAACAAATCTACACTGATCATTTCCAACTATCATTGGTATTATTTCCTTAGCCTCTTTTGCTAAAATTTCCCACATTTGAAGGCTGATTGGCCTCATACTCTCACATTTATGATTTGGTCCACTTTTGCTTTTGGGAATAGAGTAAACAAGGCTCTCCTCAATTAGAGTGGCAGGATTCCACTGCTGAATGAGTCTATCAACATTTCCAATGTCAGTGTTTTCAACCTATCTTAGATTTTTTTGATAGATTTCTTTAGGTAGACTGTGTGGAATTGGTGCTTTCAAGGCCTTAATACTGTTAATTGTGCTGGATATTTTTCTCAAAGGTAAGTCTTTTCCAAAATCCATCATGTTTATTTCGGGTACCTTGGGTATAAAAACTCTATCTAACATTGTATCCTATTTTGTTTTATCATAGATTACCTCTGAGCTGTAAAGTTTCTCATAGAAAGTCCTGAAACTTGTATTTATTTCAGTTGGCAAGGACATCGACATGTCCTTGGATATTTTGCAGGGAAGAAATAAGTCACTCACTCTGTAGCTGTTTTATGGACCATGCGAGTATCTTGTCTGATTATTCCCTCTGGTCATAGAATGATTGTCTGAGACGAAGTAGATTTGTCTTTGCTCTAGATGCAGATATCTTATTGCATCTTTCCCTTAATCAATGAAATCATAATTTACAAACTGCATGTTGAATTTACTCAAATTATCTTTGTCTGAGAGTCAAATTTGTTTGATGATCTGATACATGTAAGAGTGAGAAAAAAGCAGAAACCGAAGAAAACTGTGAGATGGTACAGACTTTTTCACAGCTCTGTACTTACACACACTCCTCCTCTCTGCTTATTAGGTTCCTTATTTTGTGATAAACTTCTGCGTCTTTCAGCAGACCATGTATTTTACCTTTTTTTGTCATGCTATGTAAGCTTAGTCAACAAAATAGAAAGTAGTAAACTCATACACAGCTCACATGTTTCTCCTTTTAGCAGATTGATTACAAATGTGGGATGTACAGTGCTGTGAAAAGGTATTTGTCCCCAACTGGATTTCTTCTATTTTTGCTTTTTTGTCACACTTACAAGTTTCCTTGTAAGCCCTCTCTTCTTTGCAGAACTGTTTTAATTCAGCCACATTGTAAGGTTTTCGAGCATGAAGAGCCTGCTTAAGATCATGCCACAGCATCTCGATCTGATTCAGGTCCGGACTTTGACTAGGCCACTCCAAAACCTTAATTTTTTTTTTTTTGAGCCATTCTGAGGTGGACTTGCTGGTGTGCTTCGGATCATTGTCCTGCTGCATAACCCAAGTGCGCTTGAGCTTAAGGTCACAAACTGATGGCCGGACATTCTCCCTCAGGATTCTTTGATAGAGAGCAGAATTCATGGTTCCATCGATTATTGCAAGTCGTCCAGGCCCCGAAGCAGCAAAGCAGCCCCAGACCATCACACTACCATCACCATGTTTGACTGTTGGTATGATGTTCTTTTTATCAAATGCTTTGTTCGTTTTTTGCCAGATGTAACGAGACACACACCTTCCAAAAAGTTCCACTTTTGTCTCATCAGTCCACAGAATATTTTCCCAAAAGTCCAGGTGTTTTTTGGAAAATGTGAGACGAGCCTTTATGTTCTTTTTGGACAGCAGTGGTTTTCGCCTTGGAACTCTGCCATGGATGCCACTTTTGCCCAGTGTCTTTCTTATGGTCGAATCGTGAACACTGACCTTAACTGAGGCAAGTGAGGCCTGTATTTTGTATACATTTTGTATATTTATTTTATATTTTTGTGTATTTGTATTTTGGCCACATTTTGTATTTACTTGGGTTATCTTTGTTTGATATTAGAATTTGTTTAATGATCTGGAACTTTTAAGTCTGGAAAATGTGCAAAAAATAGAGGTAATCTGCAAAGGGGCAAATACTTTTTCACAGCACTGTATGTGAAAGTTTAACCAGGAATTAAAATGATGCTTCGGTTTGATTTCAGGTATTTCAGTTGATTCAGCCACAAATGCCTGTTTTAAAAGAATTACACATCATCACTGCTATATCCCCTACCAGTCTAACAGTTCTGAACTTTTTAAGCAATTCATTAGATTTTTATTCCTATCAGTAAATCAGAGTTCAGACCGCTATTTTGTTCCATAAAAAGCGTTTATTCAAACTTTTGTGAGTTCTGATTCTTGTGTGGCAAAGCTCTCAAGCATGTCAAACACACACACACACACACACACACACACACACACACACACACACACACACACACACACACACACACACACACACACACACTACCTGTTTCTGCTGTCCTGCTGTGCTTACCGTCATTTAGAATTACACATGTATCCCATAAAGCCAGCAGTGGTAGCCTGCTCAGATTTACACAAATAATTAGCTGCAGGCAGAAACGATTATCCTCTGAGAGAAACACGGTCAGTTAAAGTGCGTGAATTCAAAGTAAAGACCTCTCATAGAGGCAATTCTGTTGAAGCAGTAAACAGAGCACAGGACATCTATGGGAACAATGATCTTTGGCTTTTAAATGAGGATTAGCAACAACATAAGCAGCACATATTCCTCAGCACTCTACATCCATGCTGTCCTTTAAAGTCCCTGGTTTTACCCTGACCACAGGCTCTAAAACACAGTAACACAGTGTGTGTGTTTCAGGAACTAAAGCAGCAGGTGGCCTGTAGGGTTTTCACAGTGAGGGATACCTCTTGGGTCTGTGGTCCATACCAACAGCTTTACAGGCGGCTGATTGGAGGAACTGCCATTGCCACAGGGGAGGCCTGCTCATCTACGCCTGAAAAATGACAGGCCAGACTTTTCATATGACTGTAGCAGCTGTCAAAAAATTAAAGATACTTAAAACTTTAGTTTTTAGTGTGTTGAATGTTGATCAAAAAGACAGGCTTGCTTTAGTTTTGTTTGTGAGGTTGCTCAACGCTACATCTCTCCATCATCTTAACAAGGCTGTTATTTCTCTACAGTATCAGTACTATAAAAAAATAACATGATTTGTAGTACTGATACATTCACAGTATGTGACATTTTCAACTAGTGTTACCATCCTGTTCTGAAGTTGGACCATCTTTGTTAGCAGTTGTGCAATATGTGTGAATTCAAAGTAATTTTTCTTAGGCCATATTAGAGACTTTAGTTTTCTGTTGATTTTAAATACTGGTTAAAATGCAAAAAATAAATGAGGACCAGCATGAGAGTCACTTATTAAAACAGTTTGATTCCCATTGTGTCCTACATTATCTCAGTGCTGGGTACAAGGACATCTGATCATTTTTCTTTCATATTTAAATTCAGTTAACTTCAGGTTTGTAATCTTAAACTCTCTGATGTTTTTTGTCTTTGCTTAACACTTTAAAGGTCCTATATTATACTCATTTTCAGCAGGGTCACAGAGGTCCCAGATCAGTCAATTTGAAGTTTGTTGTCCAGGTTTTTCCTGGACTTCAGCAAGCCTGAAAACTTTCTCTTAGCGAGCTCTACTGAGAACATGCTGTTTCTGTGTGCTGCGCCTGTCCACATTTATTCAGCACAAGCCATGCCCCTCCCTGTCTCTCTGGAAGAGGGGTCATGGCTTGAACTATGGTACCATGCACTAATGTTACACAGAGTGCTAGGTATGGTTGTAGAAGCGCTGTGGTCCAGCCAGTCGTACCCAGAAGGAGGGCTCCTGGAGAAATTCCAACCCTGTGGCTGCAGCAGGACATTTCTGAATGGTTAGTTACAAATATTATGTGCCTCAATATTTTTCTTTTTACTCTGTTTCATGTGTTGGTACACAGTGACTTACATGTAGCTAGGTAACAATAGCTCCTGCTAATGGTTACATCCCCGCTGTCCTCTCATTACTTGGAGCTCTTTTGGTGAATGCGCAACAATGTAAGTATAGTTATCTCTCGTGACTATGTACTTGCAGTCTATGGAAACAGACTTCTGGGCTGCTTTGTGCAGCCAACTACAGAGTGTACCTTCACCATTTCGAACCAGTGTTTGCCAGTGTCTGAGTGGAAATTTTCAGGGGGGCAGAACACACAACTCCAGCAGGGTCACCAACCTGGAGGGGGGGGGGGGATTATTGCCGTCCATGACGTCATGGAAGGCGATAGCTTCAATCTGCCCATTTCAGCTGACATTTTCTGAAAGGTGGAACAAGCACGAGAGGGAGAGGATAGAATTTTTTCGTTTTGGGGGGTTTGTAGATAAGCTGGAATGCATGCCTTATCTCCTCTGGCAGGTCTTTCCAAAGTAGAGGAGCTCTGATGGAGAAAGCTCTATCACCTTTAGTTTTGAGCCTCGACTTTGGAATGACCAGGAGGCCTTTGTCAGAGGATCTGAGGCTACGAGTTGGCTCATAAGGTATTTAAAGCTCTGAAATGTAGGTAGGTGACTCGAGCGCCCTGAGAGTGGCAGCAAGTCACAGCAGCTCCTCACAGACTTTACGTTTTTGCCTTCTTATTGTTGTTTTTTGGCACCTCATTTGGCTTTCTTTTTTTTTGGCAGTGTTATTCCATCCAAGCATATTCCAACCATGGATGTGCATTTCATGACTCTAGCACTTTGTTTTCTTTTACTTTTCAGAGTTTTTAAGTCCGCGTTCGGCGACCCGTTCAGCGGCCCCATTGTTTACAGCTGTGAACAGCTGTTGGCGCTGCGCCAAGCCCGGCCACCTTCGTGGGAGAGACCGGACATCCCCGCTAAGCTCTGCAGGAGAAGAAGAGGATGCAGGGCTGGAGTTCAGCATCGGGCAAAGCGGGATGTTATAAACCAACTGTCCCGTCCATCATCATGGAAAACGTGAGGTCTCTCCCTAACAAGATGGAAGAGCTCACAGCGTTGACTCGGCTGCAGTGAGAGTATCTGGAGTGCAGCCTCATGATGATCACAGAGTCATGGCTGAACTCACTCCGGACCCGCTCGTAACTTTGGACGGATATCACCTCGTCGGAGCGGACCGGAGCATGAGGGAGAGTGGTAAGAAGAAAGGAGGCGGGATAGCGGTGTATGTGAATGAGAGATGGTGTAATGCTGGGCACGTCAGTGTTAAAGAGCAGCGCTGCTCTAAGGACATTGGGCTGCTGGCTGTGAGTTTGCGGCCATATTACCTGCCGAGGGAGTTTTCGCACGTCATCGTGTTAACTGTTTGCATCCCCCCCTCGGCTGATGTTGCTGCAGCCTGTGAACTCCTCCATAGTGAAGTGTCCAAGCTACAAACATCACACCCTCGGTCTCTGATCATCATCTCTGGAGACTTTAATCATGCATTGCTCTCCTCCACTCTCCCGACCTTCAGCCAGTATGTAAACTGCCCAACAAGAGACAATAAAACTTTGGACTTACAGTACGCAAACACTTAAGATGCATACACCTCCCTCCTCCCCCCTCCCTCTGCTGGGCCGCTCAGATCACATCCTGGTGAGACTGCAGCCCATTTACATACCTATGGTGAAGAAACAACCCCCCACCATCAGGTATGTTAAGAGGTGGTCTGAGGAGGCCACTGAGGCGCTGCAGGACTGTTTTGAGACCACAAACTGGGATGTACTGTGCGGCCCACATGGTGATGACATCGCCACCATGACTGATTGTATCACAGACTATATAAACTTCTGTGTTGAGAACACTGTACCCACTTGGAAAGTATGGTGTTTCTCCAACAGCAAACCTTGGGTGTGCCGGAACATAAAGTCCTCCTGAAGGAGAAGAGGAGGGTCTTCTGGGGACAAGGAGGAGCTGAGGAGGGTGCAGGAGGAGCTGAAGAAGAAGATCAGAAAGGGAAAGGCCAGCTGCAAGACCAAGAGGGAAAAGCTTTTGCAACAGAACAACATGAGGGAGGTCTGGAGAGGCCTGAAATCCATCTCAGGTCATAGCATGGCCACAAGAGGGGATCTGAAGCAGGAGACAGAGAGTGGGCCAACGAGCTGAATCTGTTCTTCAATAGATTTGACTCTGCTCCCACTCCTCCCCCGACTCATCAAACCAACGACCCGTCTGCTGCTTCTTCTTCACACCACCTCAGTCCCATGGCACCGGCATCATCAACCCCGCTCCACTCATCCTCCACCACCCCCTCCAGCACCACCCCCAGCCTCTCCATAACAGCTGACCAGGTTAGAAGTGAGCTGAGGAAGATGAAGCCAAGGAAAGCCACGGGTCCTGACAGCATCAGCTCCAGACTCCTGAAGGACTGTGCAGACCAGCTCTGTGAGGTGCTACCGCACATCTTCAGCTTGAGCCTGAGTCTGGAGAGGGTCCCGACACTGTGGAAGACTTCCTGTGTGATTCCTGTCCCCAAGACAGCACACCCCAGGGAGCCCAACCACTTCAGACCTGTGGCCCTCACTTTTCACCTGATGAAGACTCTGGAGAGGATCATGCTGAGGAACCTCCGCCCCCTGGTGAGCTCTCATCTGGATCCTCTGCAGTTTGCATACCAGCCGAACATCGGGGTGGACGACGCAATCATCTACCTGCTGCAGAGGTCCATGGCCCACTTGGAGAATACCGGCAGCACTGTGAGGGTCATGTTTTTTCACTTCTCCAGTGCTTTCAACACCATCCAGCCTTCACTGCTCAGGGGGAAGCTCGAGAGGGCGGGAGTGGACTGTCACCTAGTCGCATGGACCGTGGACTACCTCACCGACAGACCACAGTTTGTGAGGCTTCAGAACTGTGTGTCGGACATGGTGGTCTGCAGCACGGGGGCTCCATAGGGGACAGTGCTCTCCCCCTTCCTCTTCATCCTGTACACCTCAGACTTCAGCTACAACTCTGGGAGCTGTCACCTCCAGAAGTTACCTGATGACACAGCCATCGTCAGATGTGTATCGTCAGGGGATGAACGGGAATACAGGACTGTCATCAGTGACTTTGTCAACTGGTGTGGCACAAACCACCTCTAGCTCAACGCCAGTAAGACAAAGGAGATGGTTGTGGATTTCCGCAGGAGGAGGACACCTCAGACTGTTCCAGCTAACATCCAGGGTCTGGACATCGAGATGGTGGAGTCCTACAGATTCCTGGGTGTCCACCTCAACAATAAACTGGACTGGTCAACCAACACAGACGTACTGTACAAGAAGGGCCAAAGTCATCTCCACCTGCTGAGGAGACTGAGGTCTTTTGGAGTGTGCAGGACTCTGCTCAGGACTTTCTATAACTCTGTGGTAGCATCTGCACTTTTCTATGCAGTGGTCTGCTGGGGGGCAGGGAGCACCAAGAGGGACAGGAAGAGACTGAATGGACTGGTCAAGAAGGCCAGTTCTGTCCTGGACTGTTTTTTGGACTCCCTGGAGGAGGTGGGTGAGAGGAGGATGTTAACAAAGCTTGTATCCATCATGGACAATCCCTCTCACCCACTGCACCAGACTGTGGGCGCCTTAAGTAGCTCCTTCAGCAGCAGACTGAGACTTCCACCTTGCAGGATGGAGCGATACCGCAGGTCATTCCTCCCCTCTGCAATAAGACTTTACAACGAACTGTAATAATAACTGGATCTACACCACCACTTTTTTCTGGCATTTAAATTGTGTATATTGTAGATAGTTTTATTTTTCTTTTCTTCTCCCTTTTTCCTTTTTCTAATTTTTTTCTTGATTATTACATTTATTTAAGTTCTTAATATTAGGATCTTTATTTTTATAACTGCATTTTTTTGCACTCTTTGTCTGTGATGCTGCTGTGACAAAAGAAATTTCCCCCATGGGGGATCAATAAAGGAATATTCTATTCTATTCGAAATGTAGCTTGGAGCAAGTCCTTTAAGCGCTTTAAAAGTAATCAATAAAATCTTAAAATCAATTCTAAAACTGACAGGAAGCCAATGAAGGGAGGCTAAAATTGTGATGCCGTCTGCTAAAACCAGTTAAAAGCCTAGCTGCTGCATTCTGAACTAGTTGGAGGCGAGAGAGTGATTTCTTGTTTAAACCAGGGAGGAGAGAGTTACAATAGTCCAGTCTTGAGAAAATGAAAGATCTGGTGGGGTGGGTATCTGTTTAACCTTTGCAATAGAATGCAGGTGAAGAAAACAGGACTGGACAATCTTGTTGATGTGGGTGGAGAAGGTGAGGTCAGAATCGAAGGTTGCTCCCAGATTTCTGGCTGTTGGTTTGATGATTACTGAATGTGGACCGAGACAAGACTGTATGAGGGGGGAATTTTGTATGTTACAGAGAATTATTTCAGATTTTGAACAATTTAGCTGAAGGAAATTTTGTGCCACCCAACAGTTAATGTAATTTAGACAGTCCATGACAACAGCTAGGCCTCTTGGATTCTCAGGTTTCAAAGGGAGGTATATCTGTGTGTCGCCTGCATAGCAGTGAAAGGAGGCTTTGTGACGCTGAATTAATTGGCCGAGGGGCAGCATGTAGATAGAAAATAAAATTGGACCTAAAACTGAACTTTGCGGTACACCACAGGAGATAGCAGAAGTAGAGGAGGTGTGATTGCCTATGGTGACCGCAAAGGTTCGTTCTAAAAGATACGACTGAAACCAGCCCCAGATACCCACCCAGTTTTTAAGACGCTCAATTAAAGTAGCATGATCAACTTTACCGAAAGCTGCACTGAGATCTAAAAGAATTAAAATTGAGCCCTCCCCTCTATCTGCTGCTAAAAGGTCATTGGTCACACGAAGGAGGGCAGTCTCAGTGCTGTGACCTGTTCTAAAACCAGACTGAAATTTCTCAAAGAGGTTGTTTTCAGACATAAAACCTAAAAGATGTTTAGAAACCACCTTCTCTACAAGTTTGGATAAAAATAGAAGTTTTGAAATTGGTCTAAAATTGTTAAAGTCAGAGGGGACAAGGTTTGGCTTCTGGTGGTTGGACCACAGCGTGTTTAAAAGCAGAGGGAAATACTCCCCCAACTAGAGAGCTATTAATGATGGATAAAATGCTGGGCCCAACCACATTAAAAACCTCTTTGAGAAATCCGGTGGGGATAGAATCAAGACTGCACATAGCTGGTTTCATTTTGGCTAAAATATCAGATAAAAATTGTAAGGACACTGGCTCAAAACTACTAAAATAGTGCTTAACTTCCCGACTTAAGAGTACAGGGAGACTAGGAGGGGTGGTTTGATGCCTGATGTCCACAACCTTGTTAATAAAATGAATTAAAAACTTCTCGCAGGTTTCTTGAGAAGCATCAGTAAAATAAGAGGGGGGAAGAGAGAGACTCTAAATAAAACTTTGGGGTTTGAATAATTAGCTAAAATCAAATTTGAGTAAAATGCTGCCCTTGAATCCTTAACTGCCTTCCGGTAGTTTTTTATGGAGTCTCTCCAAATTTCAAGGAAAACCACTAACCCAGTTTTCTTCCATTTGCGTTCATTTCTTCTACATATTCTCTTTAGTTCATGTGTGGACTCTGTGAGCCAGGGTTGGGGTTCTTTGTTAGATCTTTTCTTTTTCAGAGGAGCTACAGAGTCCAGGATGGTTCCACACACACTGTTAAAAAGAGAGACAAGCTCTTCAGTGTTAAAACTGGATTAAAATCTGGGTTGAGGGCAGATAAAGATGAAGAGATAAAAAGCTCTTAAAAATTGCTAGCAGACGATGCATTAAAAACCCTTCTTAAAACAAGAGTGTGATCAGTAATAGAAGGCTGGGATAAAACCATGGAGAATAAAACCAGTTTGTGATCTGACAAACAGATACCCTTAGTTAAAAACTCCCCAGGACTAAGTCCAGTAAATAAAACCAAATCTAAGCAATGTTCCTTTACATGAGTTGGTTCCCGTATTGCCTGGGTAAGATTAAAGGAGTCCAGAGTTTCAATGAAATCAACAGTTAGGGGTTGTGAGGGACAGCAGACATGTACATTAAAATCGCCCAAAATAAGAATTTTGTCATATTTACAAATAAAAAGGGATAGAAACCCCGAAAACTCCTGAATAAAAACAGTGTTGTGTGGTCGATAAATGATTATGATTAAAGCAGGATCTTTCAATTTAACAATAAAAGCAAGGTGCCCTAATGAACTGAAAGTGCTGAAGGTGATGGGGATACATTTAAAATCCTTCTTATATATGACAGCCACCCCCCCTCCCTGGCCTGACTGGAGTCAGCCAAGTGTCAGTCAGAATAATAGAATAATAATAAAAGGCTGTTTTGTGAAATAAAATCATGGCATAAAAATGTTTTGTTGTTGAGGGATCTGATGTTTAAAAGTCCAAAGTTGGCAGATTTGCTGTTAAGAGCAGGGCAGGGTAGCCGAGGAAGCAGGGGGATGTGCATGAGACTGGTGTGGATGAGGACGGGGAGGACGTGAGGATGTGATGTAGACTGGAATCACAGATTTACTGATAGTATTCGTGGGGGGGCAGGTGAATGAGCGGGGATTGTGGGACTGTTTTGAGATGACCAGAGGTTATTGTGTGGAAGAGGGGGAGTGGCCTGAGTGTGGAAAGATGGGCTGCTGAGTGCAGACTGTCAGACAGGTGAGGAGTGGATCATGTACTGGATGTTGTAGGAGAGCATTCGGCCACCCCACCCGTTGGGGTGGATCCCATCATCACTGAAAAGTGGTGCTCGGTCCCAAAACAGATTAAAATTGTCGATAAAACCAAAGTTGTGGGCGGGGCATGTGGACTGGAGACAGGTATGGAGGCTGAGGATCCTGCTAAAATGTTCTGCTCCACGACCAAGAGTGGGGATCGAGCCAGAGATAAAAACTGTCTTTCCAGTGTCCTTTAAAATGTTAAAAAGCAAGTTAAAATCCCTCTTTGTGATTTCGGACTGCTTAAGGGACGTGTCGTTTGAGTCGACATGGAGCACAATCTTAGTGACAGAGGAGGGGGGAGAGGGGAGTAGATTAAGAAGTTTGTCCAGAGGCCTGTACTACGAAGCTGGATTTGGTCTTAGCGAGATAACTTCTGGATAACTTCTGGGTTTTCTGTACTACGAAGGTGGATCTCTTTTTATCCGGGTCCGTTGCCCCGGTAACTTGCGCGGAACGCCAAACCTGCTCCGGAGCAGGTTATGTTTCAGGATAAGATCTCAGCAGGTATAAAAAACCGCCTGATGACCAATCGGATCTCTTGGAAAATGGCTTGCCCACTTTGGCGGATCCCGGGGACATCGTTGCACGGATAGTGAGAGGAGCGCTCCGCCGAGAGCGTTATATTCATGATCGTTCAAATCCGTTTGATTTACCTGATGACGTTCTCTATGAACGTTACAGGTTTTCCTCGGACGGCCTCAATATTCAGGTAGCAAGAAGTCTAAGCAATACACTAATATTTGCCAAGCTCCAGGTTCAAATTTGTTAGTCATCTTTCAGAATTCATTGAAGCAGATAAGAAAACTCTTAACCCCAAATGTGTCTGCAGATGACGTGACCATCAGATGATGGAGAAAAAAAAAAGGCAGTGTGAGGAAATCACTGTTTACGCGTTGAAATATGTACAAATAAAATCCAATAAACTTACAAACTACTTTAAAGGATGTTTTTAGATTTATTTTTATTTGCTCCCACGTACTCTTTTACCCACTGCTGTTGTATCTTAAATAATGAGGTCAGTGATGGTGGTGATCACACACGCTGCATGACAATATATTAGGGGGCCATAAATTTATGAACGCACAAATGTAATTTACACTACCGGTGATTTTTTTTGCCGGCAGTCCCTTCGGCTTTTAGCGGCTGTGTCTGTTTCACTGTTTAAATAAAGCTCTGTTCTTCAGCTGTGAAAAATGACGTGCAGCCTTCTCCATTGTGGAGATTGGTCCGGTGGCACTGACCCGACCCCCTTTACGTGTGCGCGCACAGATCTGAACTGGATTCAGTTATCGAGTTGATATCCTGCTTCGTAGTACAGCTGATCGGGATCGCGGAGATCCGGTGAAGTTGAGCGAGTTGTCGCAGAGTTATCCTGGATTTGTTAATCCAGCTTCGTAGTACAGGCCTCTGGATGACAGGTACTGTGGGAAAACAGTGAGTTATGGCATTAAAAAATCTGATGTACCTGGTTATGGAGTCTCAGATGATAAGCGTGGTCAGGGGGAAAAGGGGACGAGGAGCTGATGTGCACGCGCTGAAGGCTTCACATGTTGCCGTCCCCTGCACAGGGGACGGCCTCCTTCAGCAGCATGCGGCGCAGTATCCCGGTCGAGGAGGGCCGCGGTGCCTGGTCCAAGGACATGACAAATTTATTTTATTTTATTTTATTTTACGGACGTAGCGTACGCTCAGGTGCAGATTGATAAATGACGATCCTCACGTCAAAATTTCTGTACGCAAGGTGTACGCAAGTTTTCTGCCGTACGCAAGCTTGATAAATGAGGGCCAGTGAACTTACATGAACATGAGCAGTTTGACCTTCATAAGAACATGCTTATTTGGAAGTTGGACCACATAGGATCTTAACTCTTACTGTAGAGATAAGCTAATCTTAACAATGAAAGCTGGTTTGTGTCATGTTTCACAAACTTTAAAAGTTAAATCTCCAAACTTTGAATGTTTCTTATCTTGTAAAGCAAGTCTGAATGTGGTGCATTATCAGCTGGACGTTTACCTCTGGGTGTATTTTTAAACATGTGACTCAAAAAGTCTTTGTAAAAAAGACAGAAAAAAAAGAGCAACCTTAGCTGGTGAGATTGTTTAGCTCCTTTTGACAGCAGAGGTCCAACTTCCAACTGTGCTTGTGCTAACAGAGGCAATAATTAGGAAGGTTTAAGTTACACTGTGAATTCATTAAGAGTACACAACAAACACACACACACACACACACACACACACACACACACACACACACACACACACACACACACACACACACACACACACACACACACACACACACACACACACAGTCATTAAAAAAAATATATCATGACATTACCATCACTGTAGCTAACATTGACAGGTTTCTATTTATGCAGACTGGACTGCTGCTGCATGCCACCAGGGCATAAACACACACTTTGACATGCCACACCCTTACGTGGCCTCATAAACCCTCACTTACACATGCACACAGACACACACGCACATACAGATTCACTCCACCCCATGCACACCCTTGCCACCACCCATATTCCCACCCAACACCGCAAACAGTCACCTCGTCTTCAGAGAAATCTACCACTCCTTTCAAAATACACACACCTACCTACATGCACACACACACACACACACACACACACACACACACACACACACACACACACACACACCTTACTCAACATGTTTGCTGAAACACGTGTTTGTGTGTGTTGATGTGTGTCTATGTCGTGGAAACTTTCACTGGTCCAGAGGTGTCGCCTTCCACGCTGACGCATGTACCAGAGGTTTCCTACTTGTTGTCAGTCTTTATCCTCCTCTCTTTCTTTAAATTGGTCCCCATTCATTCTTTCCTTCTGCCTTTCTCTCTGCTCACCCCATCAACGCTTTAGAGTCACTGGTTCTTTGAAATAAACCAGAAAACAAACCTCACTGTGTTCCCGCTCAGTGTTTGGCTGCAGTGCTCTGTGTAGAGATATGTTAAGTGTCTCAGAATGTATATGAAATACAAAATTCAAATTAGTGACACATCTGATAAGATGGAAAACATTCTGGACGACCTAATCTTGGTAGAGAAGTTTGTGTCACATGTGTCTAAAATCTACTTTGCAGTAGTTTGATTAAAATGCCCCCTCAACATTCACCTCATCTGCTAAGAGTTGAGATGCTGATGGTTTCTCAATACAATTAGAAGCAAAACAAGAGCAAACAGCAGGAAAATGTGAAACTTGGAAAGTGTGCCTGTGTTGGAATATCGTAGACTGCGGAAAAAGATTCCCCAATGTGATTCCATCTTTTTTTCCAACGTTACTTTATAACTGCTCCTCTAACTGTTTTCATTTAGTTATTTCACTTATGATCCAGCAGAAGTCATGCACTTCAAAATAAAAGCACGGTTTAACATTACAGAGTTCACAGCAACCTGGACCCAAGATGGAGAAATATCAAATGAAAGCATGACAAACAATAACTGAATGAGGTAATGTCTTCTCCAAAGAAGTTTCAGTCACAAGATTGATGATCCAAACTTTGTTGGAACAGATGATGACAGTTAGTTCACTGCATTTGTTAGTCAAGTTTATAAGTGAACCTGATGCTCCACCCTTGTCTGGCCTTTCCTCAGTTCTACTGTCTGTGTTTTTTTATTTTAAAGTTTTCTATAAATATCACCCAAATGTAGTAAACAATGTAAACTGTGATATTTCATGGCCATGATATCTGTGAGGTGAGAATCTGATAACATGACAGCCCTAGTTAGACCTTTAATATACAGTACCTGTAACATCTTCCTGAATACATGCGGAGGAGCAGAGGAGAGAACTGATCATATCCAACACATATTTATGAGGATATATTGTCTAATGTTTTTTGTTCTACCATGTCCATAACATTACTCCTTAATCAGCTGCATTTAATCATCACAGGCTGGTTAGTCAGCAAATATGCTTTTTTTAAAATAAATATTTATTAAGCACATCTTTTCTTTCCTCGTGTATTTATTTGTTGCTTCAGCTGGACCATAATGATTACATGCAGATTCTTGATTAGCATGCTTGCTTGAAGACAAATCTCCCTTACAAGACTGTTTCAACCATCTCCAGGTGATGAACAACAACATGCATCAACAGGTCACAGGCTAAGGGGCAAAATGACTAATTGGCATTGTGATTTTCTTCTGAAGTATATCTCAGTCTTCTGTGTGGTGGCTTCATCTCTGTAAACTGATGCTCTCATACAAAAGGTTTTGTTTTTTTTTTGGTGCAAAATGAACACACTCAAATTTGTCTGGCATTATAAAGGAGCTGAAACTCCACAGGCTATTCCACAGGCCACCTACACTATAAAAGTAGATGTTGTAACCTGTAGCTGCTTTGGTCTGATGCCACCACTGTAATGGTGATAAGTTATTTAAGTTTGCAGAGAGCTGGTTCTTACATGCTTTGACCCCTGTACATCACGTCCTGTTTTGTTTTAGAATTACAGTCAAATGTTCTGCAGGGAAGGGTTATGCACCGGACCACACAGGATATACAAATGTTACATTACACCTAAAGGTCCTGTGATGAATGATTTGGGTGGTTCTATCATTTATTATCATCTGTATTATCAAATCAGTATTAGTTGATACAGACTATTATGTATTGGAATTGTTATCCAAGATATCCAAATCAAACTAAACTGTGAGCTTTTGGACTATACCCAGCCTCAGGATATCAGAACCACAGTTTGTGAATTGGACCGGAAGGCAGAGAAGAAAGTGATGGCAGCTGATGTGCAGTTCTTGGTGCTGTTACTAGCTGACATCCTTTTCTGGTGAACTTGTCTCTAAATGTAAACAACAACCTGTCCAAAAACCAGAGTTAAGAGTTTTTAAAGGACAGAACTACTGTTACTGTTTTAGATATAATGTTGTAGGCTATAGCAGATTGGTTTAAAAGAAAGGATAAATAAAACCTCTTTTATTTGTTTGTCTGTGTGCAACCATGCATGGGTTGGGCCACCCCAGTCACCAAAGTCTGAAGATGCCCCTGCCTGTATCCAGCTCTATGTTTAACAGAAATATATGTTTCAGTCTCTGAGAGAAAGTGAGGATATTTACCAAAATGTGAGGTTACAGTCATTGCAATATGAAAAACATCAAACGGGGATGTTCACGCTTATTAAAGTAGAGTTTTTTTGTTTTGTTTTGTTTACTCTGGTTGTTATGGATTCAAACTCTGGAGTTAACAGTGTCCCTGTCTTTCGGCATGTTGTGGTTTATTTGCGTCCTGTTGGTGGTTTTACTGCAGTATGTTTTTCAGACTGTGGTTGTCACAGCCACAACAGTAGAGTAGGAACATGTGTACACACAAACACCAGGTTTCTGGTGTTTCAGCTCACACCGTCTGATATGATTGAAAATGTGGAGTCCAGCTGACAGCAGAGTGTGAAAGCAGATGTTGTCAGCTTGTTTGAAATACTTAATAGAGATGTGTTTTGGTTTAGCAGGTTGGTACTGACCACACAAAGATGTGATAAAGCAGTGATTCTCAACTGATGGACCCATGTTCAGTGGGTCGCAGGGATCTGCCTAGGCAAAAAAAGGAAAGAAAATAAACCCTATGCTTTTCTTGAAGGGCACTGTTTATATTAATAATAATGCATCAGATTTCATATAGCGCTTTATCAGAGACCCTCAAAGTGCTTTATATTGGATACATCATTCATTCACTCACACAGCCACACCTTGGTGGTGGTAAACTATTTGTAGTCACAGCTGCCCTGGGGCAGACTGACAGAAACGTGGCTGCCCCACCTATGGTCTCTCCCACCACCACGGCCACACAACAGTCACCATCATACACCAGTGGAGGACACACACTGGGAGCTAGGTGGGGTTAGTGTCTTGTCCAAGGACACAATGGACAGACTAGGGAATCAAACCGCCAACCTTCCAGTTATTAAACGACAGCTCTACCTCCTGAGCTACTGCTGCCCCCTGCTACCCCTAAGAGGTGGACTGTCGTCTATTTACTCTCCTTGACAGCAGGTGGTGATAATGCCAAGTAATCCTGATTTGGTTCTGAAGAAGACCGGGAAGTTATGATAATCGAGCATGGCTCAAAACAAATTGGACACTGATTACATGAGATATGGGTTTACTTATGGGTTAACAAAGGAGAAAGGAGCACAAAAATCTCAGTGAATAGTTCTACAGTGGGTACAGTGTGTGGTGAATGTTCAGTGATTGGGCACTCAGTCAAAGCTACACAGATTTGAATGTATTAAAACTTATCTCATTATCAGGAACTTTTAAATTTAACAACGTGAGAAGTAGACAAACAACTCTTGGAGGAGTTGGACTGACCAGAAAAGCACAATAGAAGTATAAATTTGACCATCTTAGTCCCCTGCCTTCCTCCCACCCTGATCATTTCTGTACAGCTCCATGATGAGGGAAGCAGTATCAAATGATGACCAGAGGAGATTGGGGAGCACTGGATAACAGCCCATGCTTCTGGTTTGGGTTTGGGTGTGATAATACGTGTGTGTTTGTGTGTGCCTTGGCCACAGATGAAAAGTAAACTACAATGTAATAAGCTAGCTGCAAGAGAGTCTTAAAGTCTTTGGTCCAGAGCCGGAGTCTTGTTTCAAAGTGCAGAATCTGCTGTAAGCCCCTTCAGACTCAGACTAAACACAGCATCAGCCCTATTGTTGTTCTGCACTGTTACAGCCCTCCCAGGAGATTTAGCAGAAGCCATAACCAACCCTCTGCTGTTACCACAAGCAACCAATACCCACCGTGCTTCCTGATGACCCGGCTAACAGGGTCACTCCACAGCCTGGTCAGAAGCATACTTTTGCATGTGATTGGAAATTAATGGGATGGGGGTTATTTTTGACAGTTTTTAAAGCTTTCCCAGTAAAAACACTAAGTAGAGGCAGGAATATGGCAAAGTCTCCTCTCATGGCAGAGCTGGAGTTGGTGATAATCGATTCAACATGTTCACCATTTCTAAGCATTGTTTTTTAAGACCTGGACATGATGTTTCACATCATTTTTTTCCAGCAAATATACGACTAGTCACTCCAATCTTCAAGTTTTTTCATCAGTTTCCGTCACGTGCCGTTCTGTGGTTTGAAGAGCATGTATACACAGAGTAGCCATTACTGGAAGGAAAGGGAGAGTTTACTGGAAAAGGGGGATTATTACTGAAAGTTAGAGCTGGATCAGTGGAAAGGTTAAAGGTCAAATAAACCCTGTGCATGTGCTGCAGCTGTGACTGTAGACAGATGGGATGGTTGCACATGCTTGTAGGCTTGCATGCATATGTATGTATTTGGTGTGTTGTTGCATGTCTCCACCTGGGTCTGGGTTTCATCACCATCCACCACTGGCGTCTCTGAATCATGCTTTCTACCATGTTGGTACAGTGATTACATCATTACACACAGGTCCGGTTTCAGAGACACCATTCAATCGAGTGTCCAATCTGTTACAATGTGTCAGCTCTGACTTTGCTTTTCTGTGCCCCAAGTCTGGGATGAAAATAAAAACCTCCCCTCTGCCCAGAGTCTAAAGTCAAATCAACCTCTGCCAGAAGGGTCAGATAGAGTTTCTGTTTCTGATCAGACCTGTTTCTGTTTAAAGAGATCATATTTACCTCTAAAGGCAGCACAGAAATAAAATCTATATTCAAATATTATTTCTATATCAATTCACATTTATAGAGAAATGATATAAGGAAATGGTTGTAACTCTGTCTTTTAATGCTGGTCTCCCTCTTTGTTGAAGTCATTTATTCTATTGCATACAGATGTCTTATTGTGTGTGTTTAATGGTTATAGTATTGTAAACTCAACACTCTGTAACTTTCCATCACGGGAGCCCAACCAGAGTTGGAGCTGCAAATTCACCATAGCTAAAAAAACTGTATGAATGACCCTTTCACTATGAGGCAAGATTTAAGGTATTTGTACCTGTTTCCCCTGACTAACTTACTAACTAATTAACTAGTAGCCAAACACCTGAACATTTGCCTTCAAAAAATCCCACATGGTCATCCCTCACCTCTTCTATGACAACGCATAAATGAAAAAGGCATCATCAGGTGTGTTTGTGTGTGTGTGTGTGTGTGTGTGTGTGTGTGTGTGTGTGTGTGTGTGTGTGTGTGTGTGTGTGTGTGTGTGTGTGTGTGTGTGTGTGTGAACAGGGTTAATCCAGGTTCATCTGCAGTGTGAACACAGGCCGTAGAGGAAATCGTAGATTCCAGAGTAGATCTGATTTGACCTGCTCAGGTTTCTGCCCACGCAGCGGGTGGCCGTTAGTCTGGTTCTCTTTAATGCAGCACTTTACCCTGGAAGATTTGGTTCCATGTGTGCATGTGCACTCCAATGAGCAAACTCACACTTAGCACAAAGCAGCACATGCACTTTATTCCCCTGCTTTAGTCACCTTCTGAGTTATTGCACAGAAAAAGTCAATGGGTAAATCTTGACGTCTGCCAGTTGATAAAGACCAGCCTTTCACAGCATGGAACACAATTACCAGCATGCTGTAAGGATGAGAGGGGGATGGGCTGGGATTATGAGCTGAGATGTTCACATGGTGCCAAAATTTAATGCACAACAGGCATTTTTTACTAATGGGATCTGAAAGGAAGATTTTAATGCACAATGCAAAACCTGAACACAAAATCAGTGAACTTTGAGCGAACTTTATTCCGGACGAGTTCACACAAGACAGAACATGGCCTTTTACAGTGAGCCGTTAGAGTGTCTTATTTCCTAAGTTGTACATGGTAAAAGAGAAAAAGGATGTTATTCAAACTCACCTGCATGTTCGGGGCCCCGATCTTAACCTTCACAACATTCAGCCACTCCAGGCCTTCATTTCCACCTCATAAGATAAACTTTACTGTTGATGTTAAAGCCTCACTCTTCACTGGCTGCTGCTTCTCTGTGGCTTATATAAGCCTCATCAAGGTCCCTGATGCTGGTGCCAAGCAACCACTAAAAAACCCTGGTAATACTGTATTTTTGTGTCAAACATTAATTTTATTTTTTTTTTCCGCTTCTTCAGTTGTAGCACTTGGAAGAGCCCAGCTGTAACAGAACATTAGTTCCCTTAAAAATAATGAGGTAAAAATGAGAGCAGGGCTAAAAAAAACAAGGACAGGAATCTGAGTAAGAGGTTCAATAGATTATGGAGTTTGTAATGACTTACCTAGTACAACAAATACAGCAGAAAGGCAAAGGTCAAATCCAGAGGGACATTAGTAAGTGGGTGAATTAAAGTCAAAAATGACCCATTTCTGGTGACTTTGTTTAAACAATAGTTTTCTCCTGCTGTCGTCATACTGTGGAGAGTAACTATGATCAAACCTCTTCTGAAGGTTTGAACATATTTCAGGTTAGGAGGAAATAAAGCATGACCTCCTCAGCTGAGGTGATGGAGCTCCTGTGCAGTGTTGTTTTTGTTGATGAAAATATTTCATCAACGCCCCTTTTTTCCACAAAGAAACAGCTAAACAGCTAAACATAAGTCTTAGATGACTAAAATGTGACGAGACGAATGTGCGTTTACGTTGACAAGATGAGACTAGATGAAAACGTTAGTGGTGGACGACGAACAGAGTTGCAAAATTCATGAGCATTTCGTCAGTCAAACGCTAAACATATATTCTCGCAGACACAAAACAATGAGCTCTAAGAGAATTCCGTCAGATTAAATATTTGACCGTCTGAGAGTTTAGTCTGAATTTAGCCTGAAGGAAGAACAACGGAAGGGATAGGAGTGTTTTTCTGAGAGAGAGCGAGGGAGAGAGAGAGTGTGTGTGCATCAGTGTTGTTTTCGTTGATGATGACGGTGATGAAATATTTTCGTTGCTCCTGTATTTGCTCCTGTATAACTCTGAGACTGATAACAGAAGAAGGCCATCACCTCAAGAGACGCCATTTTTAACATCCTTAAGAAACACAAGCTACTGTAGTCAGGGGCAGGAGATTTAAGGAATAATTCAGAAGGGCTAAAAGTGAGAAGGTCATTTCCAAAAGTAAAACAGGAAGGCTTTTATTTGACAGAGAGGAGGAGGAATTGAGAGGAAAGTGATGGAGGGTATCCAGCAGACGGAGAGGAGTCAAAACAGAGAGCCCTGCTCTGTACTGAAGTCTCTTAAAGATATATTAGTTTGGCTGAGGTGAGGCCTTATCTCAGCTCTACCTCTGGGGTTGGTCATGTATTCTAGAGGACATGATTGGCGGCATTGACAGTCAGTGAATGCTGAAATTCTGCAGACAAAAGGACAGACGATAGAAACCATGGTCCTTGAAACTATGACGGGACAGTACTGACCACAACCACAGTTCAGTCAGTTAAGTGTTAAATACCTGATAATGAGGAGACTGAGAAAGAATCTCATGTACCCCAGAGTTACGGCCTCTTTAACCTAGAGACCCACAGACCTGAGGATCACACAGCCCAAACACACATTACATCTGCTTTTCATTGTTGCTGTTAAATAGCTGGTAGAGGAGCCAGGAGGACCTGATGGAGACTGATAGGACACACTGGCTCTCTGATGAAAAGATATGACACAGATCTACACAGACATGATGGAATCACAAGCTCCAGACCCTCTCTGCAGTTTCCAAAGCTTCACTCTATGGGCAGAAAGAAACAGTTAGCACTAAGAAGAAAACAAGGTTAGGTCTTGGTGCCATGGACTTCTTCACCTTTGGTGCAGACGTGCCACGGAGTGTATAATAAATGGAAGTTTTCTTGGTGACATTTCATCCATTTGTTTGTGAAGCTGAGTTTTAAAGTTTATCTGTGGCACTTTTACTGGCCTTTAGCCTCCTCGCTAACATTTACAGTGTGCCCTTCTGCCAGTCAAGTCAGCTGTGCACCTGATTTGTCAATCTTATAACCTTAATGTCTTTAAAATATCTTCACAGTCTTTGTGATTGACAGCTGTCATTAGGCATTAGGGGCACACTTGCTTTACAGAAACCAAAAATAAGACACCTCTCTATTTTCAAACTTATTAAAAAAGAGAAAAAAACATATATCCAGGTTAATATCATAATTATTGACTCAAAACATGAACTTTGATCACTTTTCTCATTACCACAAAAAGATTACCAAAAAATACATGACTGGTTTCATTTAGCAGGAATTTGATTTTTTCCATGTAAGAGTAAAACAACATGCTTGATTGCGTCTCAGTCTGTTGATCAAGATGTTTTAGGATCAATCCCATGCTATCATGAGGCAAAGAGACTAGAAAGTGGGAAGAAAGACCAGGAGGGAAAGGAATGAACTGGCTCCTTTTGTAAAGCTTCCCTTTTTGGTTTGGCATGTTTGAAATAAAACCTTCTTGAATGAGTGTGTGAGATATCAAACCTGAAACTAAAACCCATCAGGTCGGATTCAGCATAAGAAAGTCCTCATTTTGTGACTCAGTCCGGATCTTTGATTAGGGTCACATATTACAGTCATGTATGCGGCTTTAAGAGCAACATATGTATTTAAACAGATTCATTTAGTTTAATGCCTTTAAGGTTTCTTGCCTGTTATTTCAGACTCTCCTCCTTGCTAATGGTGTGAAATTTGCAGGAGCACGGGTTCAGGCAGTTTCCATCTTAATGCTGCTTTACTGTCCTTATGCAATCTGAGTGTCTTTCACCATCTCCTCTTTGACTCTAAACAGAGCTCACAGCAGAGGTAAACAGCTAAACAGAGGAGTAAAGAAGTGTTGCTAATGTCTGAGATTTATTTATGTAAGGGTGCAAATACAATTTTGACTGTGTCCATCGGCCTTTAATGTGCCAGCTCAGGGAGTGTTGAGATACTGTCTGCTTCTGATCTGTCAATGCTGGCCAACCTCTCTGTTATATTTAGAGTACAGAGGGGGCCACTCTGTTTGGCTGCTGGAGTCACTGTGCGTGCGTGCGTGTGTGCGTGCGTGCGTGCGTGTGTATTTGTGTGGCCAACTGACACTCATGCATTACAGCAATGACTGCTGGAGTATTCACAGCTACATCCTTGATCTGGTAAGTTGTCATGGTTGTTACTTTTATCTGTAAAGCATTTTCCACAAATATGCAGCCAACCTGTTTTCACTTCAGAGCCTCAGAGCTAAGCTTCCATCTGGGAGGGGTTTGTGAGTGCAGCGTGTGTGTGTGTGTGTGTGTGTGTGTGTGTGTGTGTGTGTGTGTGTGTGTGTGTGTGTGTGTGTGTTTGGTGAGAGAGGGAAAGCGAGAGAAAGAGAGAGGGAGCGAGAGACACCGTGTAACCTTTTCTTAAAAAGGTTACAGAAGCTAAGGTGGAGGAGCTGAGGGTTAACAGAGTCAGAGTTTCATCCCACACAGGTGAGTTCATTCAGAGCAGTTGTGCACTGAAGTAGTATCATAGTGATGATTCGTCACCATAGCAACCAGTTAAACAGGCTATCTCACTTAGATTGAACGTACAAACATGAAAACATGTTGAAGAAGAACAAGTCCAGGCTCTGGTCTCCACTTTTGGGGATGTGGAGTGGCAGCAGTGGGCTCAGACTTCATTTACTACTTGATCTGACCTTGACAGAGAACAGAGCATAAACTCAGAGTTCATAAAGTCATCACATGAGATCATTTGACAGGAATCTAGGGATCACCAAAGATTTACAGCTGCTTTCTGTTTCAGTTAGTTTTCCCAGACAACAGATACATTCTAAAATGTATAACCCTCTAGTACTATTATAGAATTTGCACTTTCATTAAAGCTTCTCCTGTCTCCTTCCACATCACCAGTGTTTCTCCTGGCAACACCTGCTTCTACAACAGTTGCCATGTAACCTGACTTGAGTTACTTCTGTCAGCCTACATATCCAACGTTTTTAACCTAAAATAAGACAATAAACTACAGGTTGTTAAATTGTCTAAAGAACATTGACAGCAGATGAGATGTGCTGCCCATACCAGTACGTGAGGCGTCTAATTCACTAACATGCATGCTGGAACAAAAAACGAGCTGTTCTGTTGAATCCTCCAGACTTGGAAACCAAAACAAAAAAAGCCAAAAAAGACCCCAAAAGATTTAAAATACGCACAATTTCCAATCTTCTGACAGGCTGAACCCCTTTATTTTACCAACACACACACACACACACACACACACACACACACACACACACACACACACACACACACACACTCAAACACACACACACACACTTAAAGAAATCTGGGGGAGGGGGATTTAAGCCAGACTACAGAAGAACATGAGCAAAGTTGACGTGACAGATCGAAGCTAACTGATGTTGTCACTCGCCTCTACTGCCTGCACAAAGTGGCGTGTGTGACTGTGATTGTGTTCGTGTGTGTGTGTGTGAGTGTGAAGGCAATAAGGCCCATTAGTGTGCAGTAATTGGAGGGGATATTGGTGGAGTATAGGTGTAATTACCTCAAACTAACATGGAACTCAGGCCGTGTGGCGCCTCCAACACAAATATGAACTGCAGAGCATAGATAGCACTTTGTCCTCACTGGCTGCTTGACCTAGGGAAGAGATCTCAGGAGGGGTCAGCAGAGCTGTAAGTGTGTGTGTGTGTGTGTGTGTGTGTGTGTGTGTGTGTGTGTGTGTGTGTGTGTGTGTGTGTGTGTGTGCGTGCGTGTGTGCGTGTGTGTAGGAGAGGAGAGCGTTGGGAAATAAAGATCCCAAAGAAAAAGCTGGGGGACACAGTCAGTAAAAAGAGTGTATGGTGAGGTGTGTTGGTCTGTGTTGACTGTTGTCTTCTGGTTCTATTCAGTCTGACCTCCTGCTCTTGTTGTTCTCCTCCATCATGATGATGCACAGAGCAGCTTCCAAAGCCCTCATTCCCATCATGTATCTCTCCATCCATCAACTCCTTTGGCACTCTGCACAGCCCCCTCTGATCTCTCCCTTCCCTCCTACAATCCATCAATCTATCTCCACCTCCTCCCTGACAGAGGTTGGACATATCACCATTCTGTTTGCTTTATGAGAACATCTGTTTAGCTTACTGGCTTCAGCCCTCAGCCTTGAAACGACTCCAGAAAAATTTAAACTCAGACTTCATGTGAAGCACCAGCCCTCCGTTTACTGGAGGACAGTGCAGATATGACGTGGCTGAAGCCAAGTGTCATTATCACCCCAAAGGATGAAGCTGGAACTGAGACTGATAATGATGTTAAAGAAGTGTATCCTGTGGAAGACACACTGGAAGCTCTTCAGCACATAAATATCTCATGTAGCAAACCCTCTTCAGTAATAATCAGCACAGCAGCTGTCTAATTTAACTACATGACCATCAAACTGCCTTTAATGGGCTATTCTACTATTTTTGAAGTGAGGTTGTCATGTCACTGGTAGCTGTTTTAGCCACAATGGATGACTCTCCGCCCCTTCAATGAGAAACTGCAGGTAGAAACAGGATGCTAGAACACTGCAGTATTCTGCAGATGAGACTGCCCTGCTAAATTTGACTGAAGCTCAAAACCCACACTGTGACTGTTGTACTTCTACTGTATGTGAACAAACTATGTTTCACTTTGCTGTGCTGTTAACTTCAGACAGAGTTAGCACCTAGAAGTCCCGCTGGGGTCCACATGGATCAGGGATAGGCCATGGGGTTGTTCTGTGATTATGATAAAACCATAACCAGGAAGTATTTCTCATCTACCAGACTGATAAACAGTTGGTAGTCTGCCTACAGTGTTTGATATTTGAATTTACAGGATGACCTGTGCCTCTCCCGGCACAGGTCACGTGACATCCTATCCAGCACGTTCTCCTATGTCCAGATCAACGTGTGCTAGGCTCAATTGCAAATCGAATTTGAGCATATCTTTAGTGGAGCAGTGTGTAGAGATGCTTCTGGCATGGAGCTGTGACGCATCCTGTGTGTGATGCTGCACTGATTAGAATGGGTGCGTATTTGCTGCGTAGCCGACGGAACATGGTCAACACACATTCTGTGGGTTTTGGGTTTGACTCTAACCCAATTATCACAAGAATTTTTTAATCTCTTTACTTTGCCATCAGAAAGCCCATTTGCTTTTGCACGATTTGTGGATACAACAAGAGTATATATGATTCTGCATGCAGCCGGACTAGCTTATACGGTCTACGATGTTGAGGTCACTGATGTATTTCAGAATTTTGATAGTTTTTCATAATGTCCAGCACCAAAAGATCCTTGCAGTGGTAAGTGATGGAAAATTCCCAGTACTCTGAAACTGAGATGAGTGTTTCTGACAGAATCTCAGCCCCATCTGCAGAAAACTTTAGCCTAGCTTGCATGCTTGTTCTCCAGGAAGGGGGCAAGCTGACTGGCAACCACTGTGACTAATACACTTACTGGTGATGTGCAAGTCACACAATTTCACTACAAAAAATACTGAAATATCCATTTAAAAGGAAGTTTTGTTGTCATGTAATTTTAGTCTTCATAAGAACAGTTTCTAGATACTTTTTTTGGTCTAAAAGTTTTTTGTTTTTTTTACCCTTACTCTCAGATATTAGTGTCTTGACTAATTTGTTATTCTTAGTTTGCAGACAGAGCACAGATCTACTGCACTGGAGTAGATTCAACAGTTTGAATTAGACAGTTTCATGTCTCATATTTCTGCTCTGTGAGCAGGCTGTGACCATGGGGGACCTCACTGATGATATGTAGTGGTCTGCTTGGTTTGGCCCTCAGACAGTGTTGGATTGCTGTGAACCAGCTTGTTACTGTGAAGTTTGTTTTTCTGAAACAGCTGAAGAAGTCTTACCAACAAACACTCATGAGCAGTGCTCTTTCTTATGCAAGAGAGATGTATTTGCACCAGACGATGTGACTGTGCTGGCTTGTAACCAGGTGTGAAATCAGCTAACTGTAAATCAAGCAAAGAATCAACATGTGTGTTTAGTCTGTGATCACTCAGGGTGTAAGAGTTAACAAAACCAAACATCATCAGCGTTTAATGGATAGAGGAAGAAGAGAAAAGTGGGGGTGGGATTAACAGGCTGCCCAGAGCACGGTGAAGTCATCATGGTGGTTTTATCCCACATGGTTCCTGTATCAGAGGGCTAATGATGGATTACAGCAAACAGAACTTAAAAAACAGGGATCAGATCTACAGATTCAAGCACGAACCAGAGAGGAATTTGGCACAGGCTTCTGTGGTCAGTCAATAAATTCCAGGAATGTGAACAATTGTGATTGGATGTCTGTTCATTTGTACTGATCTGTGATCGGTCCATGAATAAGCTGTTTGAGGCAACAACTTTTTCATTTCCAACAAAGTAAGTCAAATGTTGCTCTATTTAGAGCTGGGTTCTCATCCACAGTGGAGATGTTTAAACCCAGTTTTGAGACTGTGAAAGACATTAGAGCAGGTTCAGTGTCTGCAAAGGGTAAACCAGTATTTATTAGCTTCTTCAGTCTCTTCGCAAAAGAAATTAGGCAAAGCTAAAAAGATATTTGGTGGCTACTGCTATGGCTGGGACCCTATAGGTACTATTGATGAAGTTAGGTGCTGTTCTGAGCATTATTTGTGGCTATAGAGTGGCTTTTTGGTTGAGGTTTGTGTGTGGTGCCATAGACTGCTGTGTATTGCTATTGTGTGGTCGTTACTAAAGCTGGTATAACTAGAGAAGCAAGCAGTTGGCAACATTCATCTCTCGAGGGGGTATCTAACTCGGTGTAACGGTGTGTTTGACCCTAAATAACTTTTACGCCGGAATATCCCTTTAACAAGATAAAACTGTGTGGCTGAAAACACAATGACACACATACGTTTCAGCATCCATCCAGCCAGCACTGTTATCTACCAGTTACCTTTTTGTTCTTCTAAAGACATTCATATTACCAGCAAGGTTATTATAGTTTTGGATTTTTCATTATAGTTTAGTTTTATTTTGTTTGGACTTCTTTTTTTTTTCTAATTCAGTTAGAATTAATTAGTTTTTAGAGCGGGTTTGTTCATATTTATTAAGTCATGAAATGATTAGTTTTAGTATTAGTTTTAGTTTTTCATACTTGGTAATAGACAGATTTGTTGTGTCCAAACAATACTAGGTGCTCGTGCAACCAGGGGGCAAAAGCCTGCTTCAGAGTGAATTGATATCAATGAAGATGCCGTATTGTTTGCAAGTTCTCCCTGACACAATTGTAATAAAATATTATTTCACTGAAAAATCGCTTTGTCTTTCATTGCATCAAAATCAGAAAAACACTTGCTGAAATATCTATGAATTTCACTCAATTTACCAGGTTGTGACATGGTTTTAGTTGTCTGGAAGATCAGGAACAGGGTTGTAATGTAATCAACTCACACAGTCTTGTAGACATACCAGTCTCAATAAACATATTTACAAGTGCATCTTCCTACGAGTGGTGTTCCTGCGTGTTTACTAACCAGCAGCTATTAGGTCGTTGGGTCACTCAACTTAGCGTGGTAGCCAGCATTCTCGTTAAACGGTAACACTGGTTATCAACCTCGGAGCCCGCCGCAACTGACCAATCGCGAACATGGATCAGTCTGGAGCATCACAGCAGGCTGGAAAGCGAAGGACCGCGTACTTTACAAACAAGGAGCAGGAGACGATCATGAGAAAGTATGAAGAATTCAAATCTATCATAAACCTCAAAAGCAACACTGTCGCCACTGCAAAAGCACGGAAGGAATGCTGGCCAAAAATTGCAGACAGTTTCAATGCAGAACTATAGTGCGCAAAAAATCTTTGATGCCATTATCACCCTGAAAAAGCACTGTTCAACATGCACCAGACATGTCTAATTCATTTCCAAGATGAATTCATTCAGTTGTTCATTCCTATCGTGTTTACATTTTTTGTGTGATATGTAGACCATATGAGCCTTTCATAAAGGTGGTCATCTGGACAAGTAAGTGGGTCCGTGTGGTCCCTGAAAACTCCTGTGCACCAGAGTGCTCCTCAGACAATGTGAGCACCGAGGTCTATAGGATCATCCAAGAACAGACAAGACATAACCGGAGCAGGTTAGCCGTTCAGCGTATGTTGCCATGGAGACTCGCCTCGCTAAGAAGTGAACCCGCGTCGTAGAACAGGAACCCCGAACTTACCCTCGAAGTTACCTCGCTAAGCAGAAATCCTGCTTCGTAGAATGGGCCCCAGGTAGAATGGTGGTGAGAAATCGACTGTAAACAAGAAGTGACGAATTGTGAGGTGCAGTACGGTGCTGCTAGTTACATAAAATTGCCTAAGTGGAATAAAACAATTTCATATCAATCCAAAATTGACAGAAATGAAAACAAAGGGATTTTTGTCTGTAGTTCAATATGCTTTAGGTAGTTTTGTAAACACACAATACAGTTTCAGTCAGTTATTACCTCCGCCAAGGAGGTTATGTTTTTGGTAGTGTTGGTTTGTTTGTTTGTCTGTTTGTCTGTTAGCAACTTTTCGGAGAAAGTAACAGACGGATTGACCTGAAATTTTCACCAGAGGTGCGTCTCAGCCGCAGGAGGATCCCATTAAATTTGGCGGTGATCCGGACAAAATTCTGGATACTGTGATCCAGAACACACAAAAATAAGGGTGTCGTTGGAATTTTCAATGTTGAAAGATAACCAATGAGCGGCACACTGATGCAGATAGGTGGCACAGTGGTGTAGTGTCTCTGTTAGGTCTGCCATCAAAGGGAAATGTAGAAAACTTGCTGGTTGTTTCTGATGCACTCAGGGAGCTAGGAAATATAACCATTTACTCTGAAACACAAATAAGGAACATCTGCCATCATATTCAGATTTTTGATCAGGAACTGACCGTGGACTTCATAGAGATGCTGTTTTACAGGGACAAACAAATCACTGTCTGATAAGAGAGAGAGAAAGAGAGAAAACAGTGTGTGATGAGGGATCAGGTGTCCTGGATACTCTTGTAAAATAGACTTTTTGGTCTCACTAAGGCTTTCCTGGATAACATTAAATGAATAAATAACTGTGTTTGCCTACTTTTAACTCTCCACACTGGGTGTTTTCTCTTGCTACCTGCTGAGACACAATTGGTCAAAATACAAAAATAAACCAGATAAAATCTCTTGCTAAAAATCCAGCCTCCTTAGATTTCACATTTTTATGAAGAATCAAACAAAGCTGAAGTCTTACATGTGTACCTGGTCCTGGACCAGCATAGAGAGGAAAAAGAGGCCGAAGACAAAGAGCAGAGAGACGAAGGGATGAAGGAGGCTGTTTTCACTTACCCCCTCATGTGATCTTTAGTACTCCTTCGCCTGTTTTTGTCATCACATCAAATCATGGTCTGTTTTAAGCACATGCTGACTTTATGCGCATATTTGTATGGCTGTAAGTCTCTTTCATGGAGACAGGGCTCAGAGGGAGGAGTCATTTAATGTCTTTAGAGATCCAGAGGATGATCTGTGGTGGTAATGACATAACCTAAAAAGAGAGGAAGTGAATGGTGCGGGAGGAGATGTATGAGGTGTGTCAGATGGATGAAATGACTACAGGAACTTTTGCTGATATCGTAGATTGAGAATAATGGAGGAGGATGTGTTTGATATGTGTTCAACTTCTTCATAAAAAGAATCAGACTCAGTTTCTACAAGTGTTTTAATGATGTTTCTAGAATATTTTATCAGTCTGTGGTGGCAGGTGTTCTGTTCTACGCTGCAGTCTGCTGGGGAGGAAGCATCAAACACAAAGGTGCAAGACGTCTGAACAAACTGGTGAAAAAGGCTGGCTCTGTGGTAGGACTCAAGCTGGACTTAGTGGAGGTTGTGGTGGAGAGATCTACAGTGAGGAAGGTGGAGTCTATTCTAAAGAACATTGATTACCCACTTCACAACACCTTGATGGACCAAAGGGCCAATGGTGGTGGACGGCTCCTCTCTCTTCGCTGCAGGACAGAAAGACTCAGAAGATCTTTTGTACCAACAGCCATCAGGCTTTATAACTCTTGTGTAAATAGTAGATAACTTTTAGGGACATATTATGTGAGACAACAGACAATCCTTTAGAGATGAATAAAGTTCTTGTTATTCTTATTCTTATTCTTAGAATTATAGGCCTATTTTATTTTATTTTTTAACTTACAGGTGTGTGAATGGATTACATCCTCTGAAATGCTGCCGTGACTCTGTGCAGTATGCAGCCTGCAGAGGGACCTGAACAGCTGATCCATGTGCTCCACATCTGCACCCAAGACAACTCGATCCAGGGCTTTAGTTCTCACTGCAGTCTAATTTTAGCAGCTCCTGTTGCTGGCTGATATAAACAGTAATGAATGAATTAATGTCATAACACTACTTATGTTTAAAGACACATTATGATTCTTAAGACATTTGAACATGTTATTCAGTGTTACTACACACAGCTGCTGCCTGTCCTCCTCCATGTCCCAGGTACAGCAGGAAATGAAGAGGCTTAAGGTCAAAAAGGCTCCGGGTCCATGATGACATCAGCTCCGGGCTCTTTAGGCCATGCAGAGACCAACTGAGAACCTTACACAATGAGCCTGAAGCTGGTGAGGGTGCCACAGCTGTGGAGGACCTCCTGGATGGTACCAGTGCCAAAGATCTCTCACTACAAGGACTTCAACCCCTTCAGGCTGGTGGCACTGACATTGCACCTGATGAAGGCCCTGGTGAAGTTGGTCCTGTGTTGTCTGCAACCTGGTGAGCTGAACAATGGACCCACTGCAGTTCACCTATCAGCCAGGCATCGGCGTGGATAATGTTGTCATCTACCATCTGCAAAGATCTCCCTCTTACCTGGAGAGGTTTTCCACAGGTGCAGACCCACACCGGTGAACATACAGGAGAAGGATATATAGATTGTGAAGTCTTACAAGTACCTGGGTGTTCACCTGAACAATAAAGTGGACTGGACTGACAACACTAACTCACTTTAAAAGAAAGGCCAAAGTAGACTCCACCCTCTGTGGAAACTGAGGTCTTTTGGTGAGCAGGGTGTGTGTGTGTGTGTGTGTGTGTGTGTGTGTGTGTGTGTGTGTGTGTGTGTGTGGGGGGGTTCCTGTCTGAATGTGCAATATTAACAGACTGTATATTTATTATAACTGCAAATACCTACATTTTTCTCAGGTAAAACAAACTTAAATAACGTGCAAAAACAAGTTCAATTCTTTTTTGTTCACTCTGTAAAACCGTTTTAGTTTTGTTGTTGTTGCTTATATTTTCTCTTTTTTGTTTATAAGATTTTCTGTACAGGTCAAGGTTAACTTTTTGTAACTATCTGTGCACTGTGTGCATGATAAATGTACTTATTCCTCTATGTTTGCTGTGCAGATCCTTTGCTGCTGAAACACTAAATTTCCCTGCCGTGGGGTGAATAAAGGCTTATCTTATCTTATCTTATTGTAAACCAGTAATGCGCAAATATTTAACACAGCCCGCTAATAAAAAAGAAAGAAAATATAAAATGTGTTTATGGTCCATGTTTGTTCCTCAGCATTTCCAAAGGAAATAGATATGGACCTGTATCCTCATAGGTAAGGAGGAGAACAGACTGATTCGTAGAGGTGGACTGACATTATTCCTCCTATCAGTAGCTACTGCATCTGGTCCATTCAAACCCAGAGGCACTTGCTGAAGGTTCAATGTCCTGTTTTCTTTCTCTAAATGCTGCTCTGTTACTTTCTGTTGTCATAGAGCAAGCCGGAGGGAGGGGGAGAAATGGTTCCCACATGTTTGAATATTACTCTGCTCTCATTAGCCTGGTGTGTGTGCATGTGTGTACATACATGTGTGTGGGTGTGTGTATGTGTGTGTTCAAGGGAGCTCTGATGAAATGATTCTGTCCACTAAGCTCTGGAAACAGCAGGTTTGGACCAGGCCACTAATTGTCATAATCCAGCTTTGTTTGTTTCTCCTGATCGACCACAACTCAACAGCTGAGTGTGTGTGTGTGTGTGTGTGTGTGTGTGTGTGTGTGTGTGTGTGTGTGTGTGTGTGTGTGTGTGTGTGTGTGTGTGTGTGTGTGTGTGTGAGACTTATACTCTGGACAACACATGACTTGGCAGCGGCATCTCCTTCCTCTTTGTTCCCTCTCTGTCTAGACTGCACCAGAGAGAGTGAGGGGGTAAACTGAGATGCAGAGTGAAAGAAAGATGGACGGAGGGAGCAGAGTGAAGAGAAAATCTGCTCCCTGCTCTGCCTTGTGTGGTCAGACATGTTGCCAAATGGATCCCAGTGGATGCTCTGGTCTCTGTAGATGGTTTAAACTGGCGTGTTGCTCATGGAGGCTTAAAAGGCTTTCAGCATATTAAGAATAGCTGATTCTTTACGGTACAGGGCCTGTCATGATAGAGTCTCCACCCCCACAGTGCAGTGCCCTGCTCTATCAACCAACAGGTTTAATTCAGCTTAAGTGTCCTCTGTGCATCAGTTTCTCTGAAAACGGCCTTTATCTTTGGATGCTCATTGGAAAAAAAAGATTTGTATACTGAGGGGCCTTCTGAGAGGTTCTCTCAGCTCTGATTGGAAATAACGGCACATACATGAAGTGAGGTAAAGATTGACAGTAGTGGAGGGGAGAAGAAAAGAAAAAGTGGAGCAGAGTGAGAAAGAGGCAGGAGGACAAAGAACCAGAGATGCAGCCAGAAGTGGAAAAAATCAATCATAATGTTCACACATTACACCACCAAAGCAAAGAGAAACCATTATTCTGTAAGATGAACTCATAAACCACAAGCCTTTGCATCAGGATAGCTGCCACTGTCTCTTCCCAGCTAAGAAGGGATTTATGTTTGCTTTCACCTGAGGAGATCTTTGCCCAGCAGAACATTTGTTAAAAGCAGAGAACTGAATGCTAAGTTTCTCATATGTGTTCAAAACTCCTGTGCTGTGACTGGGATTACATCATGAACATTTTTGTTTGTTTTCAGAATTACTCCTAATCTGAAGTTGGAAACTTACCTGTGTTCCTTTTTGACCTGATTTACCAAGTTTTATAAAAACTGGACCTGCTGTTCCCATAACCCCATTTATAAGAATGAAAATGGACAAACAGACGAGCAAACACTGCACCAATAACAACCTTCATGCCTGAGGACATGAGAGCTGCTGTTATTTTTCACTACATACAGATGGATATGATCTCCTTTTTGACTTCTGTGCAGGATTACCAACTCTTACTCAATTTTTATAATCTGTTCATAGCTTTTACAGTCTTTTGATTTCTGTGCCACTGCCATGGATCTGAATGTGTTAAAGCTGTCAATCATCAGAATCACAATACTTTATTTCTCCTCAGAGGGAAGTTACAGCATCACACTTGCTCCCGAAAACACAAACATCAGGAGTAGAGAAAAGGAATTAATTTGAATTAATAAGAAATAATAACAGTTTGTACAATGTGCAGAATATTAAGAATGAGCTATGTACAAGCACAGGGGTGTATACAAGACTAGTTTATAGTGTAGGATGTTGCACAAAGTATTGCACAGTATAAGTTAGAGACAATGTTATTCTCAGGAGGACACGCTTAGATCGTTGAAGTTTAGACTGGTTTACAAACAGATTGCACAGTTGAATGTATTACGTGAAGTAGAGAAGTCTCTGCTGCTTGTGCTGCTTTTAAGAGTCAGTCTGCAAAACACAGTGCACTGTATAAATGTCTGAATTCAAACAAAGGCTTTTGTCAAATAAAGTACATTGCCATTCACTGATCAATCCAGTCTTTGAGAGCTTCAGCAGGTTTATATGTTTAATAAAAACCATTGAAAAAGTTGATCTTACTCTTAGAGTAATTCCCTTTGGTGATTAATAAAGTTAGCTGGCTCATGCAGTGAGCAAAACACATGGTTATTAGAGAAATGAAACCTTCCCTCATCTACTACCTGCAGTCAAAGCCCCATTGTTTCACCATGGACCACAAATCTGGATTTGTCAACTGAATATGTGCCATGTGAGATTGGTAAAATTGGCCAGCATAGCGAGCTCAGTAAACACTGGGTGGAAGGATGGATGGGTGGGTGGGTGAAGAGGGAGAGTAAAGAGACTAATTCTGGAAGCAGAAACATTTCATTGGATAAGTTAGATCCGAGTCAATGAAGCCAAAAGGCTCAACAATAATGATTATGACTCCCAAAGAAGCAGCCTTTGGTTGAAAAATGACATCCTTAGCTAAGACTTCAAAATCCAAACTGATACAAGATGACAAATATTGATGTCAGGGGGATTATTCAAAAATACACAGTGAGCAGAGACAAATGACTCTTCTGGTGGGGGGCTGATGCCTATACATTTTTAACTGTACATTATACAGTTAAATATTAAAAGCTGATTGCTTTTGCTATTTAATATTTGTTTTATTTTACTGTTTTCATGTCTCTGTTTTATTATCTTGGGTTTTACGTTCTATGTAAAGCGTCTGAGTGTTTTTAAAAGCGCTGTACAAATAAAATGAATTATTATTATTATTATTATTATTATTATTATTATTATTATTATTATTATTATAACTATGGATCAGAGTGGCCGATGACTGATAGATAATGCCAATATCAATGAAATAAAACAACATTTGTTTTCGATTTATAAAATATTGCCACAAAAGACTTTTCAACCATCTACAGACATTTAAAGAAAAGAAATCCAAGGTTAGTGCTGGAGTTAAGATAAAAAAGAAAGTCAAATGTAGAGTAGTGATGTGCTGTACAGCTATTTCCTCTTTTGGCTCAGCTCTTTTGACCACTGAATGTAGCCCTATATTTTACCGTAACCTTTCAAAGCCTAATGATTTGTGTGTTGAAATCTGTTTTGGGTTGAATGTTTTTTTGTGGCAGATATTTCTGCCATGCAAACAATCTAAAAGCAGTATCAAACTGCATTATTTTTCACACCCTAACAGAACAAATACTAAAATTGTAGATTTGATATGCCGTCATTGACAATGTTTTTATTTAGAGGTGTTGATGTTGGTTTTGTGAGAGTTGATGCCACTGTAATGTTAATCATTCCAACATGCCTATAACTGACCTGCCTCAGTAGCTGGTTAACTGGTGTGTCTGCAATCAGGTCAGCTGCAGTGTGAACAGTAGGACAGTATGCAGTCTGGATGTATAGGCCATGACCAGTGAGGAGAAGGTAACAAACAACTCAAACCAGTCATCATCATTTCCACTAGTTTGGTGAGCTCCACTCTGGTTAGCCTCGCCCTCCCTCTGACCCCTTCCTTTGACCCCTCAGAGTAAACAGCAGCCTGCCTCCCGTCCTCCGACCACCTCGTAAACACTGACAGCAGCCCATAACTAGCAGTTACTTGCTGGCCTACACTGTGTAGACAGGAGCCCAGGAAGCCCAAATTTAAACTTTCCCATAAAACTGCCGACCAGATAAGGCACCTGCTAATAATGACATAATGTCACTGTTACCACGGCTACCAGCCTAATTAGTAAACAGCAGTGTTTTCTAGCCTGTTTTTTGTAATTTACTTTATTATAAAGAGCCACCAGCAAACCTCTCTGGGTTTGCTCCTCCTGTATTTACTTCAGCAGATGTTTTTGATGGTTACCAGGAACAAAATTTCACATCTTTGGCTGTGTTTAGCATCTGACACTGCTTTTAATCAAACTAACATGAAAACCTACTATGTAAAAAGGTCCAAGCGGAGAAAATCTCTCTGTTCTGTCTTCTCTGTGGAGGAATCCCCCTTCGACCTCTGCAGAGGCTGGTTCATAGTCTGGAAGTGTCCCTGTTTAATTTTGGCACCCTTGGGCGTCATATGATACTCCAGCCAACCTAACTCTTAAAAGCCTCTCCTTTCACCGCCTGGGGGGTTACTTTAAGAAAACATGCCTCTAAAAACTACAAAAAGCTGCTGAAGGACCGGCCTCCACTCACACACATTGTTCTGATACAGACTGTAAAAGTTCACTAACAGTTCACTGCCAGTTTCCACAGATCGAGTGTTAATAAAGCATCATAATGTATAAAAGCCAGTGTGAGGGACCCCCAGTGAGCCTCTTAAACTACCCAAAGACCCCACAGACCACCCTTTACCCAAACCCACCCCCACATCTTAAAGTGAGCGCCATAAAACACACCTTCATTTTGCACAATAATCAGCCATTTTAATCATGCTTATTAGTCCTCCAATAACTTTAAACGTCATCTAATCCCCTAAAAGAGCCTTTGAGAGAAAGCTGGCCCTCATTCATAATTTTACCCTGGTGGTTTCAGCTGGGCGCCTGGTCTAATTCAAACTTTATGTGGCCCCAACACGTCCATAACAATGTGGAGGCCTGAAGGGAGCAACTACAGTGACAAATGAGCCCAAATAGAGTGTTGGTCTGTGACTGTCGCTGCAGTTAAAGAGGCTAATCTCTCAGATTTAATGTGTTTGAGTATTTGTGTGTGACTTTAAGACTTATCAACCATCTACTAACTGAATCTAAACTCTCACAGTGAACTTTAATTGTCATGTTTTCTTCTGCTTGACCCGTTGGGGACTTCGAACAGCAGATAAGAACATTAGGCTTTGGTTGGATTGTTAGCTTAATTTTTTTTTTTTTGGTGACCTTTAAGGCACAGAAACACTTACTCTGTCTTAAATATCAGTAAAGTTTTAGCAAACAGTGTTGCAACTTGAACCTTTCCTGCATTTATGAGACAGGAGATACTTTAGTACAAAATATCTGGACAATATGTTCAGATGTGCTTACATGCGTTTCAGTTCACATCTCCAGACATCTGATCCATGCAAATATTCTGCTGTCCAGAGTTCAGTTTTAGAGGATGAACTCACTTTTATGGCTCTCACTGCTTTTTCTCAAAGTTTAGTTTGGTGCATTTGACTGACTCTCTTCAGTCCTCAGACTTTGGAGGTATGGGCTGAGATTTGTGCCACTGAAAACTGAATTTGAATATTAATGTTGAATTGAAAAGCAGGATTTGAAATCCTGCTTGAAATCCACCACTACACAGTGGCAGCTGGTGAGAAAAATAGTAGGTGTGGCTGAAGGTTTGGAAAACAGAGCCCTGTAGGGGGGTTTTGGGGTATCCTCCCCTGGGACATTTTTTTTTGTGTTCACATGTAAATGAAGCATTCTGGTGCATTCAAAGAAAATAATTAGGGAAACATGTGATCTTGAACTACAAAGACATATGGGGTGTGGAAACTGTATTTCAAAATATTGACAGGGCATTATAGCCAACACACAGCCTACCTACATTCAATGTTATCCTATGATATAGAAACTGACAGTGGCGTACTCGTGTACATTCACCTGCATGTCAACAGGTTAGGCCACAGCAAAGGAGCACACAACAACAACAGCAGAAAAATAGTAAAGAGCAGACCCACATTTATAACAAACAAGGCTTGCATATCAATATGATCAGCCAAAGGAAAACAACACAAACTTTTGCTTTAAATACAGAACAGTTTTATTACATTTGATATTTCAATGGAACTGAATTGAAACTGGGTGAACAAATACAGGGTTCCCACTCTTTCCTAGAAATCATTTTCCAGGACTTTTCTGGGATGTGTTCACCCTGCCTTAAAATTTATTGATTTCTAACATTGTGGCATGAACATTGTCTGTTAGCTTTCTTTTTAGTCTGGCTTTTATGTAGTGTCTCATAATAATAAATTTATGGTTTATATTAGGTTTTAATCTTTACATACTCTACTTTTCTACAAACAGATTTTGTTGATTAACTGTTTCAGTAGCTGAAATTTTATTTTGCCAGCTTTATCATTTCTTTTTTATGGAAGCGTATTAGGGCCACTTGAAGAGATTTTTTTCCCTTAATTTTTGAGAAAAAAGTTGAAAATTTCAAGAAAAAAAAGTTGAAAATTTCGAGAAAAAAACTGGAGATTTTTTCCCTTAATTTTTTAGAAAAAAGTCGAAAATTTCGAGAAAAAAATGTAGGAGATTTTTTTTCCTTTTGAGGAAAAAAAGTCGACATTTTCAAGAAAAAGGTCACAGATCTTCCGTACACAGAAGTACCGGAAAGTAGTCACTTGAGCTGACGGAGACATAGCGTGTTTTGGTTTTTGGCTGCTGAAATGGACGACTTAATTAGATGCTATTTCGGGATTGGCTTAAACAACAAAGAGATCCTTGGAGTCTTGGCACAGAATCACAATATTGTGATTTCTGTCCGGACTTTGAAGAGGCGGTGTCGCAAACTTAGCCTTTTTAGGAGGAAAAATCAGAGTAACATTGACAACGTGATAGCCTTCGTGCAGGAGGACCTACGTGGGAATGGCCAGATGCAGGGGTATCGTTGGCTGCACACCCGAGCACTTCAGAGGGGGTTAGTGGTGTCACAAGAAACCATGAGACAGATCCTCAAGGCACTTGATCCACAAGGAGTGGAACTGAGACGGGCACGTCGTCTGAGGCGGCGTGAGTATACAACCCGTATACAACGCACTTTGGCATATGGATTCCTATGACAAACTGAAGCCATTCGGGATGTGTATTAATGGATGCATTGATGGCTACAGTTGCTATGTCTTGTGGATGGAGGCATATACCACCAACAATGGCCCTAAAGTCATTGCCTATTTTTACATCCAGTGCATTGAGCGTGTGGGGGGCTATCCAGAGCGGCTGCGAGCAGACGGGGGGACTGAGAATGGCCATGTTGAGGGCATGCAAATCTTTCTACGAAGAGAACACACAGATGCATTTGCCGGCGACAAAAGCTTCCTGTATGGGCGCAGCACTGCAAATCAGTGCATTGAATCTTGGTGGGGTATTCTTCGCAAGCAGAGCGTGCAGTTTTGGATGAACCTTTTCAAATTATTGCAAGATGCCGGCCACTTCTCTGGTGATTCCTTGGATAAGAGTTTAATGCAATTCTGCTTCCTCGAACGAGTTCAGGTAGTTGTTGTTTGCATCATCCTTACAGAGGATCCTTACAGCATCGTCTTTACAGAAGAAAATAGAAGAAACTGTTTCAATTCAATTAAGTGAATAAGACATAAGAAATAAATTAATAAAATGTAATTTTTTTAATCAATAAAACAATTTAAAATCAGTTTGACAGCAGATAAAACAGTAATAACCATCCTTTATTAACATATTAACATTAATATTAACATACTAATTTACATTCACCCTTTTCATTTCTACTTTCATTGCCCTACCTACATTTGCTCCTATAACTTATTTTTACATAGCTGCACATAACCATTGTCCACCTTAACTTATGTATCTCCTGCACATACTGTAAATGCAACATGCAAACATCACTCTTCTTGATATAAATTCTCCCTGTGTAATGGGGAGATGTTGGTATGTTTACAACAGATAGAAGACGTTTACAAGTTAATTTGACAACGTTCTCAGTTGATATAGTGAGTTATAACAGTTATATTTTGAGTCATGGCGGCGAGTGACTGTGTGTGCCTATGACTACACACACTATAACTACACAATCACAGAACTTCAGACTGTTACAGTACTATACTACTGTACTGTATTTCCCTCTACATCACAGTGTAGTAGGCCCACTGTAAAAATGATTAGTAAATGTATATCAACGATATCAGATTATCATGTACTGTAGTAGACCTAATTAAGATACTGAACAGATCTGTTGTGTTTCACATGTAATTTTAATTTCATTTCTATTTATATTGTCTTACAGAAAGAGCTGGACGAGGTTGTACAGACATGGAATGCACATATAATCAGACCAGCTCCATCCAGGGGGGAGTCTGGAGGTTGGCCAGTCCTACTCTACACAGCCCCGCAGATTTATGGTCGGGAGGACAGACTGAAGTTGTTTGATCAAGAGGAGGTTGATCTTTGTAAGGAGGAGTGCACACCCAAGGGTCAATTGCCTTGCGATGAAACTGTCTATGATCTATCAGTTTTGCTGATGCAGGAAAATGGATGGAACACTCCTAAAGATGCATTTGAAGCTGCTGAACTTCACATGCTGTTACGAGAGGAGATAAAAAATAATCTTTGAGGATTTCACCCACCCTGCTGTGCCCATCACCACCTTCTGCCAATCAGCACTGCCTCAGCTGCTGCGCATATCTCCTCTGCTGTCCTTGCTGCCATGGCCATCACCGCCATGTTCTGTGCCTTGGCTGCTATGTTTTCTGTTGTTTCCTGCTGTGTGTTTTAAACTGTTGAGATACTTACATGACTGCTGTAAACTGCTTCAAATGTGCCATGACTGTTTCATCTATAACCATTTTAATAAAGTAAAAATGTAAACTCTGTTTATTTATTATGAATTGTTTTTGGAAAAACATTAAGTTGAAACAAAATTTTCATTTATTTATTTGTTTATTTCAAGTGCAATATGTCTGAACAAAACATCAAAAGCAGGCTTTTTTTGCACATTCATACTGTAAACATAACACGAGTTCAATGAACACATAGCTCCAACTATAAACGTATCAAAGAAAGAAGAAAAAGAAAACAATCAGCGGAGGTCTGGTAAGTTACTGTAACTATCTGACACGAGACTGTGGCTAATGGGTCTTCTGGAGGAGTGTGACATTTCTGTAAAGACAGCCTGGATTTTACTACATAGAGTACTTGAAGTACACAGAAAAAAAAACATCCATGAGAAATCCACGTGACAAGGCAAAACATGAAAAACAGTCATGCTGAAATGCACAGACCTAGAGTTCAATGAACATAGCTTATACTATATTGAGAAATAAAAAAACTTTAAGTTTTTCACCATCCCTGAGCAATAATGCATGTAACAGGATAAACATTCTGCAAACATCAAAAGCCTTAACAATATGCATTATCCAGATATCCAGATATCTTGACTGATTCTTATGGAAGAGGATGAGGATTTTTTATTACATTGCTACCAGTGGTAAAACACAGATTTTTCCAAGACAGTCATCATCATCCCTTTTAAATCTCAGGTGGTTTTCCACCTCTCACTGCTTTGAGGTGGAGACCTCTTCAAATTCCAGGTGGCCTTGGACACTCCAGGGAATTCTGCAAACAGTAGAAGCCTAAACAATGTCCATTACCCAGATGTTGCTGTCTAAAACAGCATTGAATTCGGACCTGAAATCTGACCTGAAGTTGTCGTAGTTATCTGACACCTCCAGCACACATTCACATGTGTGGCCAATGGGTCTTCAGGAGAAGTGTGACATTTCCGTAAAGACAACCTGGATTTTACTATAAATTATTACATTGCTACCAGTGGTAAAACGAAGAAATTTACCGAGACGATCCTCATCTTATTCTCTTTGGTACCGTTTCAGGTGGTTTTCCACCTCTCGCTGCTTTGAGGTGGAACCCTCTTCGAATTCCAGGAGGGCTTGGACTTTCCTGGGAGTAGGTTTGAGTGCCTCCTAGCGTTCCAGCAGGTCATCCATGCTGATCTTTCCCTTGATCACCTCCTTCCAGCAGTCCATAACGTATCTTGGTTTTTGAATTAGTTCTTTATGGGCGATTTCCTCCAAGAGCTGTGGACGTGTGTGAGCGTTGACCATCTTCCTGCACTCATATGCGTCCAGCACATCCATGAGGTCATTGTAATCCACCTTTGAGAAATCCTCAAATGCTGTTTTGAGGATGGCATTGTCCGGAGAACTGACAAAGTGCAGGAAGCTTTCCAGGATGTCACTGCACACAGATTCATGAAAGAGGTCCTCCATCAGAGGAAGAGCTAATTTTACAAGCAAATACTGACAGGTTTGAAAACCTGAAAGCAAGATTCTGGCAATGGCCTTCCAGGTCTCACAGTTAAAGTCATGCCTAATGAATGGAACTTTGACTGTTGTTCCAACAGTACAGCTATCATAAAACTCTTGCCAAAAAGCACAGAAAACATCTCGGACAACCCAGTCACCAATCCCCTTTTCAACACTGTTATCTGGAAGGATTCTTCTAAAAATCAATGGCTGTGTGAGCACTGTAGGATCCATGAACTCTTGAATCAACTCATTAAGGCAGTTACCATGGTGTATGTTTATTATTATGGCAGCATTGGCTTGTGATGTGGTGGCAGGTGGTTGTGCTGAAGACGCATCATGGGATACAGGCGATGTGGAGAGCAGCTGTTCAGGTTGCGCTTCCATGACAAGAACTACGGGGAAAGAAGACTGTGATGATGAATCAATGTTTATGGGTGGATGCAGCTGGAGGTCAAACACAAAATCCAAGGGCTCTGTGTCATCATCATCACCATCAATGTGACCACCTGGACCAAAGGTCACTTCCTTATCCTCATCCTCAATTGTTACTACAATGCGTTTTGACTTCTTCCCATCTGTGGTACTATCATCCTTTAACTCTTTAGCAGTAGTAGCAACATAAAATCGCAAGCGAGCCATGCACAATGTGTCATAGATAAATCCAACGGTAACATCCTCTTGCACAGGGTTTTGTTTATAGTCCCTCAATTCGAAGTTGAACTCAGATTCATGTCCTTTTGGTGACATTCCATCTGGGAAGAAGAGCTTCTTTCCTTTTTGAAGGACCTCGGCCATTCGACATTCTACTGCAATAGTTAATGTTCTCGTCCCGCTTCCCTGTTTGGCTCAGATCTGTTTCATTTGTCCTCCCTCACAGTGCAACCACCCAATTTCAATTTTTCGATGGCTTGCTTTCCATCTCTTGTTTGAAGAAGGTGCTGATGTATCAGCTGGTTCTACATCTTTTTCTTTGTTTTCCTAAGCTTTTTTCTCTTTTTGCTTGGCCCTAAGCTTTTCAAATAGTCCCATTTGTGCTTCTGAAGATCAGTCCCGTTTCTACAAAAATTCTTAAGGGCCAATCGATCCCCAAAGGAGTAAAGATATTTTGCAAGGTCGTCATCTTGCATCAGGGTTATGACATCTTCTTCAATCTGTAAAATCACCAAAATCATGTTAGTTGTTTTGCTCTTACAATAACAAAGGCACATCAACAAAGCTGTGTGACCTGCGTATCTATATGATGTGTGTGAGAGAGAGAGAGCGTGCGCATGTGTGAAAGAAAAATGACATTTTGACAACACAACTTCAAGAAGTCAGTGTGTAGCCTGTGTAATAGGGCTGGACGATTTTAAGAAGTTGTGAAAATTTACCTAGTGAAAAAAGGTAAAACTAGCGAAAAAGGAGGGGGAAAAAAACTGATGAACATAAAACTGATGGAAAAAAACAGTATCGGCCCCCAAAAAATCCATCTAGGTCGTTCACATTCATGTCCAGAAAAACAATCCTGACATTTCTCTTCTAAATGCTTACCTTGTCCTCTTCCAAGTGTTTGATCTCATGCTCTGGGACTCCTCTTTGGAGCATACATGGCAGGGAGTGCACAACTAACTATGATCATGCATCTTCCCTCTCATGACAGCACAAACACCGGTGTCACGCCGAAGTAGCCAATCCTGTCAGGACACCGGCACGATGTCGGCGGAATACCTAATCAAACGTGCTGTACCTCACATGGCAGAAAAGGCGTGTCCAATGATACAGACCCAAAAATACATTTTACAAACGTTACGTTGCTGTGGCCCAGTTACCTGGTTTACGTCACACAGCTAAGCTGAGCTAATGGCTACGGCCGGGATAACACCGCGGCAAAGTCCATTACGAACCCCACTCTTACTCGTCTCATATTGCTTAAATATCACATAATTCAACTTAAACTTATCTATTTACCTGTCACAGCCATGGCTTCACGGCATGCTCCTCAGTGCATCCGTGCGGCACTTCCGCCTTGTCTATAGAGTTCTGAGTTTTTTCTCGAAATTTTTGACTTTTTTTCTCAAAAATTAGGGGAAAAAAAATCTCAATTTTTTTCTCGAAATTTTCACCTCTCAAACAGGACCTGCTTGATGGAAACCACAGTGTTCAGTAGAGCAGCTAGCTATGTCAGACGTATATTGTAGCTTTGTGTCCGTTTGTGACCAATCTGGTTATGAACGTGCTTATGTCATTCAAACTAGGGGCGTTTGGGCGCTGATCCCTGGCGCCCCTTAAGGTTTTTTTATTTGGCTTTGATAAGCTAACTTTTTAATGCAGAACTGTGATCTGAACATGAGTGAGACAACAGATGTTCTGATTCTGCACCGATGCTGGGTGGAGAGATCGCTAACGGACTGAAATACACATTAAATGGAATGATTAATATAATAGCATGATTTCCTTATTTTGATAATTTTCAGGAAGACAATAGACATCTCTTTCTGCTCACGCTGGCTCATGCAGCTTAGGCGGGGCTCCGCCCGCAGTGCCCTCAAATAACGGCCTCCACTGCCATTACGTCACATATATCGGGGAAAACAGTAACCGAGCACAGATTCACACAGCTCCTATTCACGTCCACCAAAACTCCTGAGCTATCTGAAATTACCAGAGTAAACTGCCAAGAGTGTGTGTGTGTGCGTGTTTAATACAATATTAAATTCCTGTCAGGGGTTGTAAAAAATAAAAACAAAAAAACACACACACAAAAAGCACCACAGTTATTTACCGTACCCATTTCTTTGTAATAGCTGTTGTGTGTGTATTGTTGCTGCCGCTTCTCTATCCGTTGAGGCTCCAGTCCACTGTCTCTCACTGAGAGAGAGAGAGGGGTTGGGGGAAGAAGCTGCTGCCTCTACCTTAATTAAAGGTCCCCTATTATGAAAAATCCACTTTTGGGTGGTTTTCTACCAATAATATGCATCCCCTCGAAGCCAACAACACAGTGGAGCAACTTGAACCTTTGTGAGTTATAAGGCAATTAACATAACTACCATCGGGGCAAACAAGCTGCCTTCAACTAAATCAATGCACTTAAATATAAGTAATATTACAGAAAAGCATATATTTGTGCTTGTTAATAGCAGTTAAGAACAATCTAATCTGACAGTTGTCTGTACAGGCTGTTTATCTTGCTACAGTTCCCCAACTTTTTTGTTGCTGTGTTAATAAATTTCCCTTTGAGTATTTATGAGATAAAAACATTGAGAAGAAAAACAAACAAAAACAAACAAACGAACAAAAAACGGGGTTTTGGCATCATCACACATGTGATCCTGCTGACTGACGTGTGGATCTGACTCTGAAGTACTATCACAAACACCCTCAGAGTGCAGATTTATCCAACATGCTGCAGCATTAAAGCTGGCAGGTATATGATATATGTTTTATAGTGAAACTCCACCCCTCTCATAATCTTTCCAGCTCCCCTTCCTCCTTTTCCTCAGTGATAATTTAAACTCTTCACTGTCTCTGTGATATTCCCTGCTGACTCACCGTGCTGAGGCCAGTGAGGGAGCATTTGTTTTATGTGCTTGTAAGGTCTTGGCATTGGTAGGAAGTGCTGGGACTGCCAGGGATATATATCTCCCTCCTAAACCACATCTTCACCATGCACACATACGGCACAGAGGAAAATATTGTTTGACTTGAACTCTGAGCATCAATCATGCCGCCATCATGGATCAGTGCTACATACAGCAGAGGAAACACAAGCATGTGCATGAATAGCCATTATGCTCTCAAATACTTTTTTACTTGTAAATTTCTGAAATCTGATTTGGATCACAGTAACCTTAGTCACTTTACTTTTTAAAATAACTGCACCAGACAAGAATCTCTAGAGGTCTGTAAAACTGAAAAGTTAATTATTTTGATACTTTTAGTAAAGCTAAACAGAAAAGTTTTTGCAAAGATATAAGCTTTGAATTTTTGCCGTAGTCAAACTAAGACCACTGTCGAATTATAGTCAACAACGTAGTGAAAACACAAATGTTAACAATGACAACTGGGGTGTGAAGTTTGAGCTTTAAGACTTTAACAACATTAACAACAGCTAATAGTGTAAAGTTAGTACATGCTAACTTTTTGCCTACTTACTGCATTGACACCTAAAAACGTCTTTCTGAATGTCCCTATGTTTCAAAAGTTACCAGAATCAAGATATTTGGGATAATTTTCCATTATTCCTTTTCTAAAAACAGCATTTCTTACCTGCACACATGCAGGTTGTCCCAATCCATATGAGGAGGATGCCATTGTAGTCCATGTTGTGATACTGTGCTGCATTCACAGTCTTATGTAGAAACAGGAAACATTGTTTCTCGAAGTATGGGCTTTAAACTTAAAAATCTGGCATATTTATCAGCTTTTATATATTTGTAATTGCAAAGAGTTGTCCAAAACAGTCTGTAAAAGTGAACTGTGTCCTCAGCATTACCTTATTTACAGCTATCAGGTGAAAACTGTGCACAGAAAGTGTTGAGTCATATCTTTCAAAGTACCCACTTTTCCTGAAGGCAACATAATTAGAAAAGGCCCTGAGCTTTCTTTGCTATGCTGTCACTCACAATCCCATGCCCTTCTCAGTCGATGCCATGCCCCCAGAACAAGGCCAAAAGTTTGATGCTGAAAAAATACAATCTGAATGTGGAAAAAAAGAAACAATCTCAAACCTAAAAAAAAGAGGTGATGGGAAAAGTAAAGATCCTAAACTGAAAACATTCAACCTGCAACTAAAAAATAACACCTAAAATTTTAAAAATATATCCATATATAGAGTGAAAAATGAAAAAAAAAATGATTTGATCAAAATGATTCCAGAGCTGAATCAAAACTCTATTTAGGTTGAAAAAAAAAATTCATATTTCAGTTCCATGTTTTATTTTCTCAATCTTTTTTTTTTTTATTTACCTCTTTGGTAAATAACCTCTTTGGCCTGGATTTAGCTAAAGTGTGTTGAATACTTTGAAGAAAATATCAATCAACTAGTTCAATTTCAATTTAGTGTGATTTCAGTCAGACTGATGTGTTCAAATGCATTTTAACGTGAGTCCAGTTTCACTCAGTCTAGTGCTATAGATTTTTAGAATAACATGTAAATGAACTGACTGAAGAGTGATTGTTGATTTTTGAGTTATGTATAATGAATATTGATTCTCATGGCGTTCATAAATCCATGATATCAGAATGAAAAATCATTTACAGCCTTATTTTGGGTCCATCTTCTCGGAGACATGAAGCGGACAGCAGCTCATTCAGCTGTTACTCAGTCAACACACAGCCTCTGTGAATGTCAGGGAGCTGTCACACACCACAGTGGTCACCCAGCCTATAGGATTCTAGTCTGAAGCAGGCATTGGTGTTACAGGTCATGTAACCTTCATGCTAAACCGTCATGTAATAATGAAGGTTTTAGATCATCAGAGTTAAGTGAGGATTTAATCTACACGTTGAACGACAGCTTGTCCTAACTGTGATCTGCTGTCACATTAAACAGAAATGTTCAGGCCAGCCTCTCTGGGTACTTGGCATCTGTAGAAAACAGATTTTCCTCGGATCACATGTTTCTTTCAGTATGAAAACAGGACCACACATGTACATAAGTGCTGTCACAGATTCTAAGTAAGCCAATCTAAGCACATCCAGCATGTCACTAACCATCTACTCCCAGACCCTGGGATCTGCAGGATGAGCTCATGCTTAGCTGAACCACTTGGACATGTTCTTATAAAACAACCACTATTCTTTAGAGACCTCTCAGTCTGACCAACAGTGCAGGCACTGATGATGGGGACCACGGTCTGTTTTAACATGGACAGCTCAATGTCAGATACAGCTTTTATTCAGCTCTAGGGTTCAGGTTTCATAAAATCCAGATTTGGTGTGTGATAAAGCATGTTTTATTTAAGATAATATCAGGTTGAAATAGCAACCACGCATTTGCACATGCATACACAACCTGATTGGTCCATGTCATGTCATCCAACTGAATCCGCAGAAAGCAGTTGTGGTACATTGTATTTCTGCTTGTTGATCGCAAAGGCAAAGACATTAGTTTTTTCGGTAGTACGATAAGTTAGTGGGATAAACAATCTGACTGTTTTAATGATAGATCCTTTCCTGCAATGGAGGCAGGGCTGCAGAGCTGGTGAAAGCATCTTTATGTTTCTGAGCACTATGAGGATAAAAACATGAGCAGTAGAGATAACAGTGTTAAAATTCTGACGACATTGTTTTTAAAGGTGCGTGACCCACACAGGTGTATCATCACCTAAAAAGAAGCTTTTTATTGCTTAAAAACTGCTTTGAACTGTCCAGAATAGTCATGCGCGTTCAATCAAACATGAGCTACCATCCTGCCCAGGGACCACAGGTTAGAATAGCTTTAGAGTAAACTCTGGCCCGGTTGTGTTGTGCATGGTTGCTGTCAGGTTAGCTTTCAGAGGTTGTTGGAGAGGCTGACTATAATATGATCTGTCAATGTTGTTATGATCAAATCTGACATAGGGCTCCTTGGTGGAATACTTTGATTACATTATTTCCAGATAAAACATTTTCATTCACAGTTAGGATCATTCTGATGAAGGTAGCTCATAAACTGGTGTTTATTCTTCCCAATTCCCATCAGGTGAAGTGCAGTGTTACACTGACAGTGCAGACTCAGTGTTTTCCTGTGGGCTCAGCCCTCTGACCTCCGTGGGATTTTGGAAATGTTGAATCTCAGCCACACCACTCTTCAGGGACTCCAGCTTCTCCGAGGGTCCCATCAAGGTTCCTCTCAAACAGCAGCCTATGACACATACAGACACACACACGTCCCTGAAGGACAAGCAGATTCCAGTTTTTGTTGTCAGTAAAAAACATGTTAAACCCCAAACTGAGAGTCAGCTTTGGGGAATGTAAATGTTCTCTGTGGATTGAAGAGTGAGCAGATTTACTGAGAGCCACACAGCAGTGGAGGGTTGAAGAGAGGGAGTGTTTGATTTGATTTGCTTTTTTTAAATTAGTTGAACCCTTATGTACACCACTGTGAAGACTCATGAGGGATTTACTAATTCAGTGTGTTTGAATCTCTCTGTGATCTTATATTACAGTGTCAGAGGACACAGAAACAAACAGAGACAGTCTCTGTCTAAAGTTTTAATTTTCACTCTCTTTTGTCTCCTAGTCAACAGGATGATGAATACTTTCTGTAACGTGCAGCCTACCTGCAGACAATGCATTTCTCTAATTTTCCAGGATTGGGGAGGTCTGCCCCCCATCCTCCCTGTCCCCCTTGTCATTTCTGTGTATGCTTCTCACAGGAGCTTTAAGGCAGAGGCTGGAAATTAGTCCTGGATGAGACATGCTGAATCTGGTCTTGGCTTTGATACAGCTCATTGGTATTGTTGTATTAAGTGTGTTGAAAACTTCTCAATGATGAGGTTGAACTGATCCAAAGCTGTGACCTAATGTAAACCTTTGAGTTTGTCCATAGTTTCAGACCCTCTCACTGATGATACAGTTACATCAAAGTAACTGTGGCACTGTGTGATGTCGTTTTGGTCAGCTCACTCACTCTAATCAGTCTGTCCTTGCTATCAAAACCATGCAAAATCATGAAAAGAAATACCAAAGAACTAGTAATTATGATGGATGGATTGTTTTTCTTGGTCAGAGGATTGTAGCTACAAGAGCCGTTTCCTCTGTGGCTGTAAAGTTCGGCCCAAAGCAAATTTTCGCCTCCACTTCTGGTCCTCTGCAGGCCTTTAATTGTTCCTCCTCTGTGGCTCCAGCCTAGAGTTGGCTCTGCCATTCAGAAATAATGAGACAGCAGGGCCAAGACTGCGGTCAACTCAGCCATCAGGAGCACATAGTGACAGGAGCAGGTTTTAGATCTGAAGGCTCAATTGATGGAATTGAGCCTTCAGATGGATGGAAGACACTCAGTGATGGACACTCTGAAGATATTTTTTTATTTTTAATTTTTTTCAAGCTTCACAGTGTGTAATTTCTACTAAGAAACATAAAATGTCAAATATCTGTGAATGAGTGTATGACTGAAAATAATAACTCTGTTGATTTCAGACGGACAGACCCTGGATTTGCTTGAGTGTGAGCTGGAATTATCAGGTCTTCCTTGATACATAATCAGTTCATCTCCCACTGCAGTGTGCAGCCACTTTGGACTAGGACTCTGCTGGATGAGAGAATAAATAATTAAAAAAAAAACTTTCGTAAGAGCAAGAGATCAGAGACTGAAGTGTCTAAGACTCAGGAGACATGTGACCCGCCTGAATGAGAGGATCATGATAGATCCCAGAAATACTCTGTAACCCAATATTGACCAAACAAACACTGCTGTTAGGGAGGTTTCTTTTGTTACTTTGTCATTGATCGAATATGGTTCATCGTTTTCATCAATCTTCCTCTAAAGGAGGTATCAACACAGTAATTGTGACTGTGCTGTGATGAAAAATGGGCCTAAAATAAGTTTGTGTTTATGGCATTTGTCCACTTATGATTCAGTTTTTCAGTCAAAGTAACATGTAAAAGAAATGTGTCTAGGTGTAAAACATAAAACAGACGTCCTGTTTTCTTGTTGCTGGCCTCACCGTCCTACTGGCTCACTCTGTGTTGGAAAACATAAATATTTTCCTTACTATAACAACACATGAGTGAGCACGAGTTTAAAACGGTAAAAGAAGTGACATTCAAAGTGGAAGGAATTGAGTTTTTGACCTGCAGCCTCTGAAAATAAGCAGATGTCCACTCACAGACCTCTGCTCAATTATGAATCATCAGACTGGTCAACTTTTACTGAAATATGAACAGAAGGAACCTTTGTTCCTCTGATACTTTTCTGTCCTGTTCAGTTGTATCCCAAGAAGAATATTTTAGATGGACAGAAATGATCACTGACTGTCACTCAACCAAACAATGTTAAACACAATACCTTCAAGGAGAGTGTCAGCTTTGTGTCAGCAGATGTACATCAATTACCTACAATGTGTGAGTCTGTGTATGTGCATGTGGGACTACACCAAAATGATGCTGTTGTAGAGTTCAGTGTGCAAGCATAACGGTGTGATGATTATAAGTAGAAAGGTTCAAATCTGCCATGGTAATATGCCTGTCTGCAGGTGCACCTGTCTGTTAAATGGGATGAGAGCTTACACTCTGACTGGTGTGGTTCATGTTATCAGCTTCATTCTCCTTCTATCCTGTATCTCACTTATTGAACAGATTTTGTGCTGCTTAACCAACAAAAAGGGTCAGACATGCCCTGATTCAGAGGAGCAAAAAATACATCTTACTTTATCTTATCTTTCTTGTGTCATATTACATCCTTATCCTAGCCAGAGAAAAGCCATGATACCACACCCTCACAAACATGGGAAACAGGTTAGTCGAGTTATTGAGTCTTAATCGTTTTTATTCATGTAACACAGTTTAGATACATTTTCAGCTTTTCTGTGAAGTTTTCTGCTTCATGCAGATATGTGGGTTCAGGATGTTCAGACAGAGCGGAGACAAAACACAGTGATGTCTTGAACCTGGCATGTCCTGGGATAACTCACTGTCCTCAGACTCGGAGTATGTGCCATGCACACTCCAGAATCATGTTTTTTTTTGTTGTTGTTGTTGTTGTTTTGTTTTTTTCCCAGTGGTCTGACAGTTTAGTTAGCTGGCTTAAAACAGAGGATGAGAGAAATATTTAGGATTTATAGTTCCTGTTAACTAACTTTGGCTTTATCACTACATCCCTGTTTTATCCATGTTTGTGCGTGTGTGTGTTATGCAGAAGTGAGTGGGCTATCCTCTGGTCAGCACTGAGGTCAGGAGGATGTTAACTCTGTTATTTTATTGATATCTGCAGTTAAAGGACAAATATTGTCTTGTGGGCCTGTTTACTCAGACTAGTCTGAGACTGATTGTTGATTAGGCCAAGTCTCTGAGCAAAGACTTAAAAACAGAGATTTAGTTGCATCATCATAACCATCCTCTTCCTCAGCCCTCTGTTGGCTGACGTCCTCCTCTGATCATTTGCTTCAATCCAGCTCTCCTAGGAAAATTCCCCCTCAGATCCTCTTACCCAGGACAGGGTTATTTATCACAGGACTGTTATTGACTTACTCCTGGCTTTTGAGTATTATGAATCATGGTTTCTTGAAATGAAAGCTTAAACATGCTGTCATTTCTCTTATTTTCACCCTTTTAAGATGAGGAAATCAGAAGGCGCTCCCCCTGCCCTTAAATGATCATTCAGCATAAGCCAAGTAGATAAAATAGTATAAATCAATGAGATAAAACAAATCCGGGACCAGATAATGATTTTCAAACCTTGTCGTGTATGTGTGTGTGTGTGGGGGGGCTGCTGTGCATGCCTGTATGTGCTGCTGTGGGTGGGAAGGGACGGATTTTATGCCTATTTAATTGCCTGTTGTGTGTTTTTTACCGTTGTTTGTTTTTACCTTTTTGTAAAGCACCTTGTGTTGCAGCTTAAAAGCATGAAAGGTGCTATATAAATAAAGTTTGATTGATTGATTGATTGATTGTCAGACATGTAGATGTCACTGATCCCACACACTGAGGACACAAAACACAGGAGGAAACACTTCAGTTCTTCAAGTGTGTCGAGAGCAGAGATGGCCAACACAGCACATGCTAAACCCCCGAGACAGACATGCAAAGTTCAAATTGCAAAAGAGCAAACTGCCAAGTGTGTGTGTGTGTGTGTGTGTGTGTGTGTGTGTGTGTGTGTGTGTGTGTGTGTGTGTGTGCGTGCGTGCGTGCGTGCGTGCGTGTGTGTGTGTGTGTGTGCGTGCGTGCATGCATGTCTGTGAGCTGTAACAATTGGGTGAGCATTGAGACTCTAATATGAAACTTCATTCAAGATTTTGAGACTTTAAGGCTTGTTCAATTATGTCATGATATTGTTCGTATTTTTTCTTTTCTTTTTCTTATTTAGTTGCTTGTGTGTTTGTGGTCTCCTTGGTTTGTTTTCTGTGTTTGCATGGGGAATTTTGTATTTTTTAACGTTCACTTGTCCATTTGTTTTATCTGATGAGGATGCATTTGAGCAAGTGCAACTCTTGAGTTCAAGACAAATTTACCAAAGAGGTCAATAAACTGAGTCTTATGGCATTGTAATGTGCTGGATTGTGTTGTTTCGCCTCATGTTGCATCCCATCATGTATGATATCATATTATATTATGTCTTTTTGGGTTGTATCTTGCATCTTATTGTGTTGTGTTGTGTCATATCTATTGTATGTAATTTTTTTTTTTGAAAGATGTATTCCTGTACACCAATATCCTCGATCAAACTATACTCCAGCATGGATTACTTACTTTATGTTTCACCTTTCACTCCCTCTATCGACACTGTCAGAGTATGGGGGGTGGGGGGGTTGATCATCAACAGAATCTGTCATTAAAATTCCAAACAAAGCATCAAACAAAACTAAACAAAATAGTCAGCTGATCACACTAGTTGGCCAGACTACAAAATCACATTTCCCCTACAAAAAATAAGTATAAGTACATTTGACGAAGTATACTGAAATTCCTTTTAGTATACCTCCCAAAGTACACTGATACAAATATACTATCAGTGTACTTACAAGTAAACTTCTTGGGACTATATTGGCCCAATTTAAGTTTATAAAAGTACACTTGAAGCATACTTGAAATTAACTTTTTCGTATACTATTAGTTTACTAGTAATTAACTTCTAGTCCACTTATTAGTTTATAAAAGTTACTGTTTTGGTATGCTATTATTTCAATAATAGTACATATTTCTATTCCTGGCTTGTAACGCTTATGTTTTTAAGAGTATATTCTATAAGACTATATGATACATGGAAGTATTCACTGACCAAGTTTACTTAAACCTTAGGCACAAACACATACTTAAGTATATCTTGATCAAAAGTTGATGTATAAGTATAATTAAATATATTTAGACTTTGAGAGTACTTCTCAGTACAAACCAAGTATAAGTAACATTAACTTTGTTAAGTATATCTCTGAAAAGTGCATAAAAAGTAAACTGAGAGCACACTTAGATTAAACACAGAATACTTGAAGTACACTGCAACATACTTCTTTTTGGTAAGGGTTGTCCCGACTAATAAGGTGAGTTGAACCTGTTCTAGGTTTGTTTCACGTTTTTGCAACTCTGGGGTTATGACCTATGATTACTTGGCCTCATATTGATGACATCATCATTAGATGCAGTTACAGGTGTAGCAAAGCTCACCTCCCCCACCTCAAAAGATCTAACCTGTGGTTTTCAGCTTTGTGTGACCTCTGTCTTTAAAACACTGTGCAGGAGGGATCTTAATAGGAATACTAGGATCACACTAATGAAGTCAAATGCAAAATTACATTGAACAGGTTTATTTTTATACAGCGCTGTAGTTGCAGACCTTTGAGAATGCTTAAGGTCCTGATGAAACCACTCCCTAGGCACAGTAAGCTGGCTCAGTAAACCTGCCCAGTGATCTGGTTTCTAATCTAAATGTTTTTCCTCTATTCTTAGAAAATTACTATGCTGCAGGAGATCACTGACCCTGTGTTAAATTGATGACTATTCACCACTCTACAATGTTTGCAGTGAACTTTCAGTTCCACCCTGACCATAAGAGTATTCCCTGAACCTAAACATGGAGCAGGGCACTTCCACTATGCAAAACTGAAACATTAGTGCATGTCTTCTGATATTTTTCTCAAACATCAGCTTCTCACCTTGCCTACTCCCTTTTCTCAAGCTCTGAACTTGGCCTGTCTGCTGTGTCTCTCCCAACACAAGCTGCAAAAACAGCATCAGCATACGTGGGAGGGGATTTTTTACCATTACTCAGAATCAGATAGTGCACAGTTGTCTGTGACATAATTCTATTTATAATGGCCTGATACCAAGGGCTGAATAAATGTCATATCCCTCTATCTGGGCTATCTACAAGTCTGCCCACAGAGCATGAAGAGAGAAGGCGAGGAGGTGGATAGTTAGGCCTGGCCAGGCGAGGACTGATCCTCCACCAGTCATAATATATAATGCAATTATACAGTGGGTTGTTTCAGCCATGCAATCTGATTGGCCAGTGGTGGAGTCAGGTCATGGTGATAATTCCCATGAAGCAAAGCAAACCATGCAGGGTAAAAAAAAAAAAAAAAGAAGTTAGGTGACAATCTTGCTGCATGTATCTTTGTTTAAGTGTCCACTATCCCTCTGCTTTCTGTGTGGTTTTCCTTTCTTTATCTCCCCCCGGGGCTCGAAAGGCATGGCGAACCCATCAAACCTGGGCGGCACATGTGTGTTTGATAACATCACTGAAGTTAAGGATCAGGCCCTGGTCTCTGCTGCTTACGTAAAGCCATAACAAGGACCATTAAGAGCAACAAAATAAGGTCAATTCACTGAAGCTATTTTCTATTTATGTGTAATCAAACTAAATTCTTCATAAATACTTAAATACGTCTGAAATACCTTCATGAGTTTAGATCTCATTTAAGATTTTAAAGGGGCTGATATGCCACAAGCACATGCACAGTGTAGATGAGAAAGTACAGTGTCATTCAGCTGAAAGAAACTATCACTCATTCTGAAGAAATCGAAAAGACTGCCAAAATCGTCAGGCAAACATTTAGATTTACAGTATTCTTGTATTTTATTGATAGACGGTAATGTCCATTTAGATGAGCAAATCAGCCCTTTATATTAGGAAAAAGGCCAGCTGGGTCACAGGTCATGAATGTATTTAAAAGCACTTTTACCCAAAGTTTTTAAACATGTTATTAAAAGCTCTTGTCAGAAAGTTTTAGTTAAATGTGATTTTGGCGCCCCTATGGACTAAAGCCTGAAAAATGGCTGATAAGTGTGCAGCAAAGACCCCCTAACGGTGGTTACTGATTTTTAAAATGACTGTTTAGTGTTTGACAGTCTTGTTGCTGCTGGTCTTGTTCAACTTTATGGACACCACTGTAAAATTCAGTCTGTTTAATGACCCATTAAAGAACTCCTCACAGTAGCTTTAATCCACAGACACAATAAAGTTGATTCCAGTTTGTGTCATTACTAAAAAACTTTTAAAGATCGGTCTCCAATGGTTATTTTCCTCTGGTATGTTGACTGTAGACAATAAGATGTCATGTTTTGTCCTGCTGTTGTTACAACAACCCTTCGGTCCTCTCTTGTCCAAACACGAAGTCTCATACGTCTGCAGCTCCTGGGAAGTGATATTACTTAAAAAGCTGCTGAAAAAGGGAAACAATAAAGAGCCTATCTGGGAGAGTGTATTTGGTTCAGTACACAGTTATTGCAGGTGTATTTCTGACCTCGGCCAAACATCATCTTTACTGAGGGTTTGTTGCTTTATCTTCATCTGTAAGTCTTTTTTCGTTGGATTTCGACTTCTTTTGGAAATTGAAACATTTATAATCATTCATCCATCTTTTGTTTGTTCAGCTTTTGGTTGAACTAAGTAGTGACTGGAGGGAGCAGCATTACTTCAGCCGTCTCTCTTCACTGGATGATGGACACAGCTTGAGATCTTTAAAGGCACACAAATAAAACTGCTGTTATTTCAAGTAGGTGTATGTGCAATGCATCATGAAATAAGGTGTATAACCTACACTCAAAGCTTTTATTTGTTTATCAGTTATTTCTACCAGGCGTCACAGTCTGAAGTATCTTTTTTGAAGCCACACTCACTACATACGCAGTAAAGAGCAACTATGGTTATAGCTACTCCCTCTTAGAGCTGTCACAGTGTCAAATTATCATGGCCATAAAATATTAAAATATATTCACAATATTTATTGAAAACTTGAAATAAACTATATATTCAGTCAGAATGAGGAAAGGCAAGAAAGGATTGGAGCAGCACATCACTTCATAAACTGTACCAATAAACACAGTTCACTTACTATTTCTATTAACATTCAAATTATTGATTTATCCACATCACCAGCTCTGTGACTGAAACTTCTTTGGAGGGAACATTCCCTCATTCAACAATTATTCATCATGCTCTTATTTTGATGTTTTTTTTCTGCCTTGTGTTCAGCTTGTTGTATTTCCTGCGTTGTCAAAATGTACTTACATTTTAAAGTATCAGCTAGTGTCTGCAGGTTGTACATTAGCTCAGAATGATAGGATTCTACATGTACATTAGATCAGAATGATAGGATTTTAAGAAAAAAATTGTAAGTTTAAAACATTTGATTTATTAGTTAGCTGAAGAGGACATCGTTTTTGGATTCATAATAAATATGTCAGTTTTTCATAGTGTCTGATCATCTTAGAGGGGTGCAACAGCTACCTCACTACTAGCTGCTGCTTCCTCTTCATTTCTCTACTGCTTTATGAGATGTGGCAACCAGCAAGGTTCACTACTATAAATTCTATACTATATTACTGTATGCTTATTGTTTGCACAATATTGATGTTTCATTTTCTTAACAACAAAAAAACATATTGTCAACACCAGTAACACCGACACTTTTCCACTGTTTAACTTCGCTCAGTGTGCTAGATATGGAGCATGACCAGAACATGCTCCATAGACAGTTTTAGTCTGATTGCAGTGTTTTTTATGAAAGTCAATATCGATCTCCAACTGCACTATTTAAGAATGCCATTGTGACTACAAGGAATTAGACCTACATGACTACAGGAATTGGACCAATATGTTAACACCATTTTTAAAAGCCCAGTTTAGGCCAGAGTAAGGGCAGGTCTTTAAAACAGTCTCTTAAACAGACAGTTTTTGACGCACTAAATTAAAGTCCTAGAGACCGATTTTCATGCTCACATGTCCTCACATTGAAGCATGGAGAGATAGGTGAGATTGTCTTTTTGGATTGAGTTTTTCTCCAACCTGAAAAAAGTTATTGTCTCATGTGCAGAAAAGAATAAATGTACCAAAACATACACCCATAGATTTGGAGGGATTATATAATTAATGTTGGTATAAAGTAGGATACATAGAATGATTTCAGTATTGTAAAGTATCGTATCGTAAAATGTATGCAGTATTTCTGAATGATGAAATGTTGTTGTCTAAAAAGGCACCTCCTCAGTGTGAGTCCCTGGAGAAAGCCAGTCCTCGGTCTGCAGCTTCAGGCATCTGCAGGTTCACACAGGTCACAGGTGTTTGCATGTTGGGGCAAACAGCTTCAGGTGGATGTCAAAGAAATTGTGACAGGAGCAGGAGGAACGACAGTGTCAGTGAGGGTAAAGGGAAGGTCCCCCTTTTTTCTCTCTGTTTGATCTGTCTCATTTTGGCGGTTTTCAAACATATAACATCCACTTTACATCACCTAGTGGACAGCCAAATTGTTTGGAGTGTGTCTTTTTTAGGCTCCATTCAGGCTGGAGAGGACGCTGGTGTTGACTGTTCGCTGCTTCTCCATACCTGTTGACTCTAAACCCCACAAATTCCACCCTCCACAGCTAGGTTGTTGCGCCACCTAACTCTGGTTTCTTGATTTTTCCCTGGATCGTGTCTCTGGTATTGCACAACCCCCCCCCCACGGAGACGTCTGTGTGGTGACTAGCAAGCCTGGCGCTGACACAGTGCTAGCTGCTAGACTGCAGCTAGCACCTGTTATATCGACCTCTCTCCGTCTAGCCAATCTCCCCGGCTTCTGCATGTCATCTGCGCTCGAACGGATGTCTGCAAGTGGGCTGCCATCTCTGTGGAGGCTCTGGACCATCTTGGGCTGTGCGGCTGCCATCCATCGTCGCTCGGATCCTGGCTAATGGCTAACACCGACACTCCAGGCTACTCCACCGTCATCTCTGCACCGCTTCGGAGCTCCCATCACATCAGCACTTCTTCTGGTCAACTCCAACTACCTCACTGACTCCGCTACATCCACAGAGGATCAGGTCGCCGGTTTGTTCTGTCCAAACATAGTGATCATGGTAACTGTCACCGAGCCATCACATCCCTCTGGTCGGCTGGTCGCACGGCCGCACAACAATGGCGTCATCAGAACACCGCTACTCTAGTCGCAAAAGGCAGGAGCGCGTATGGCCGGATGGACAGAAAACCCGGAGTGGATCACAGTGTCCTGCGCCCCTTTAATGGACCGGACTCCGCAAGCCATTCCAATGACCGATGATGATCACATCAACCATATCTGCAAGACTTCCTTCTTTCACCTCCATAATATTGCCAAACTCCGGCCATCTCTCTCTTGTCCTGCTGCAGAGAGGCTCGTCCATGCCTTTGTCTCCTCCAGGCTAGACTACTATAACACGCTCTTCATCGGGATCCCAGGCAAGAGCTTACAAAGGCTCCAAAATGTCCAAAACAGCGACGCCCAGGTCCTGATGAGAGTGCGTAAACATTAGCACATCACCCCCATCCTTCGCACTCTGCACTAGCTCCCCCTTCACCTCCGCATCGAATTCAAAATCCTCCTTCACACCGATCACTGTCTGCACGCCTCAGCCAGAAGCGACAGGGCCTTCGAGGCTTCTGCTCCCCATCTGTGGAATGCCCTCCCCGACCACCTCAGGGCTTCACAGTTGGTGGATGCTTTTAAAAAAGGACTCAAAACCTTCCCTTTTCTGAAAGCTTATCCGGATTTTATCTGCTGACTGTTTTTATTGTTTGTTCTGTTGCTTGATTTTACTATTATATAGTATTTTACTATTGATTGACTTGATTTTACTATTATACATACATATATATATATATATATATACTGTATATATATATATATATATATATATATAGTAGAACAATGTGCCAACCTGGAGGTCATCAATGAAGAGACACAGTCCATTTACAGCACTGTTCCTGCATCTCTCACTTCCTATCAAGTTACGTCAAGTGACTTTGTGAAACTTTGTCCGGTAATCAAGCCTTTGTTGAGTTCCTGAACTAGACCACCAAACTCTCTCTTTAGGTGCACAGAGCATTGTGCTGTGATGCTTATAATCTTGAAGCCATTTGGCCAGAGGACAGTGCATTGCCCAGAACACAGTTAAACACATTTGGTCCATGTGGTTTCAAAAGCACTAATTTTTTTTTTTTTTTCAATGCTCTTTGTTGCTGAATCACTACCAGCTGCCACCGCCTGCTACATGCCAGGTTAGTCACCCACTGATGTGTTAGCAGCTGGATCCCTCACTGCCTGCTGCTTCTCAGGGTTTGGGGTGGTTTTAATACAAAGATTACAACATGATGAAGAAAAATGGAAGGTCATGGATAAAGGACAATTACTTGAAACCATTATCTTTTATGCTATCATGACAGCCACAATTAATGATTTCATATTAACAGTTATCTTTTGAGTCACTTAGTGTATCTCAGTTGAATTTTTTTTTTAGCAAATTTACAATATTCTTACAGGGAAATAAGTGGACATTTACCTGGTAGCAGTCATACTTGATTTTAGCCCTGCAGTGTTAAATACCTGGGGGCACAAGAGACCACCTGATCACACATGTCATATAAGATCAAGTCAAATCAATCCACATGTCCCTGTATGCCTTTTGGCCCTGAGGTAAAAACATTAGTGTCCAGTGTCTCTGGTCTTGAAAGTGTGGAAACAATGAAAGTCAGTGGGCACAGATGTGAGAGCAGCCTGAGAAGCTACCTGTCCTGCAAACTGTGCACAGGCAGCAGAGCTGTTTAGAGCATCTCTCTAAAGCCTATTTCTACAAAGTCACTTAAACTGTAAGTGACTGTGGTTATAACAGCAGTGGTAAAAACTGTGGCATTTGACTTCAGTTCTGTCTGAAGGTGTATCAGAGTCAAAGTTCTGAGAAGGAGAGCTGAATGAAGACATACATGTCCTGTTCGCTTTGTCTAAATCTACCTTTAGTGGAAACATTTCTCTTAATGTAAGACACATGAGCAGGATAGTGTTTTGAAATTTTTAGATTGATGGTAATTTATCTCTGCAGAGGCTGATGGGAGTCTGATAGAGAGTGATCTTGGCATTAAAAGTGTGCAGGGATGACAAAGAGCTGAGAGGTTCTGATCATACCTCTTGTAAAATATTGTGCTGTGCTTCACCTCAAACTTCTTCTCAAACTGTTGCTATGATATTTGCCCTCTATTAGGACACCTGTGAGGGGGTGTAAAACAGCTGCTGAGGGATAACAGCAGCTTGTGATGACAGGGCAGCAAGGGCTAATTAGAGAGGTTAGAAACAATGCAGCTGAAGGGGTCATCTCTGTACACACACACACACACAGAAGGTAAAACCCACCTACATGTTCCACCTGGTAAAGTGTATGTGAGGTGTGGGGTTTTGAGGGCGGGTGCTGAAGTGTCAATCATCTGAAGCAGCAGAGAGGATTATGTGCTGACTCAGACAAACAGCTGATGAACAGCAGTCATCAGCTTATTCAGGGACTTTCCCACTCCCAGGCTGCATGATACCAGAACAGCTAAACTCCTGAAAACTATAATTACATTTAAGCTTATAGCTGTTAGAGGGTTAGAGAGAGGAAGCAATGAAAACAACTTTACAGAGACAGGGCTGGAGTTTGGAAAGCTCCCTGAAATAGCCTGGAGAAAAGGAAAAGCATGTTCCCTCTTTTTCCTAAAATTTTTCTACGTAGTTTTCTGATTGTGAAGGATGTAAATCATCATCATGTAATTGATAGAATTCAGTCACAGGACCAGCACAAGAGCCATGACATGCTCTGTGGAGCTGGAGATTGGTAATATCCATGGGTGGGTGGTATCTGTTTTCTTATCCACACATTTAAAGGTAAATACATACACACTCAAATAGTGAAATTATTTCTTAGACAAGTTTACATGCAAACCTAATAGAAGGCAAAACAGCCACATTTCTGTCCATGCTGCAGTAAAATTCAGGCATTGACTGACATGAACTTTGCAGGGTATGCACACACATACGCACGCACACACACACACACACACACACACACACACACACACACACACACACACACACACACACACACACACACACACACACACCCAGAGTGGAGCTGACAGTCTACACTATGATATCGGCTTCTTTGCATTACCTCGTTCAGTAAACACATCCTCATAACTACTTAAGTGACTCTACTTGAACTTAATCAAACAGGTGTGACTGTAAACCAAAGGTTCAACAACAACACAGCCATAATCAGCAGCCACCAAAACCCCAATCACTGATCCGTTCTGCAAATAGTCTCATTTCTCCTCTGATCTTTGCTTACACTGTGATCATCCTCCTTTTCCCAACCACACTCTTGGACACGAACACGGCTACATTTAATCTCCACAGACTGACTTCCTGTAAAACCCCCGTAATCATGATTTTACAGTCAGTTTAGGGTTAACATCACAACTTGGCTGTTTGGTTAACAGCCCTTTATCATTTCTCGTCTGACCTCAACCTCCCAGCTGGGACCAAATGATGACATCATTAACATGTGCCAAGTACTTCTGCTGGATAATCACTTAGATCATGTTCGGTAAGTTACAGGGTCAGAGCTCGATGGTGGGTGTGAGAAAGAGAGAATGAGTAAGAGGGGAGGGGGAGGGGGGCAGAAATTGTTAGTAATTTGAACAACAAAAAATGTGATCCTTTGCTACTCCTCTAGCATTCACAGAAGTAAACTTATGATGCATTCATGGCTTTCACTTTATCTGAGAGGAGAGGTAAAGTGAAGTAGAGATGGTGTAAATGCATTTTTCTTCCCTCTCAAAGATCAGAGGTGCTTTTGGTACCAAGTCTCTGTCCTGACAGACAGGAGTTTTCTCTGTTTGTGGACATCAGTTCACAGTTCACACACCTGAACCACCAGGTAACCTGGGATCAATCCTGCTCTCCAGTTAGCTCAGAAGTTTAAGGCTTTCTCCTCTGTGAACCCCGTTGTTTAAAGGTGTTTCTGCAGTATGCAGCAGATTATTGGCACAGGCTCATAGTTTTCAGTTGGTTGTGTTTTTGTCTCTTTGAAACCCACAGACCCAAAAGCTGATCAGTGCACGGCTGTGTCTGTGTGTGTTTCATTTGCCATGACTGCAAAAACAAATGAGCTTCCTGGTGTCAAAGTCATGTGTTGAGAAATTTCTCAGTCGTGTGTACATTTTGACTGAGATGAATGTTTGGGTCAGAGTCTCTGAATAAACTAAGGTATGTGGGAGAGTAGAAAACTGTTGAGTAGTATTCTGTTTCTACCTGCAGTTTCTCAGTAAAGAAACAGAGGTGACCAACACCCACTGTGTCTTGGATGCTTATTTGTTTCATATAACCCTATCCTCAAAATAGTGAAATATCTCTTGAAATGTCAGGGATGAATAGCAAGCTTATAGTCAGAATCCAACAATGACACACTAGGTCTAAACCATCAGAGCAGGGGTTTTTAGTCCTCTCCCAGAGCTGCAGGGAGATAATTCAGCAGAAAGTCCAGTTTGATCCAAAGGTCATGAACTGCCATTACTACTGCCATAATTTGGAACAATCAAAACTGAGACATAACTCTTTCTATTATAACTCTTGTGTAAATAATAGATAACTTTTAGAGACATATTATGTGAGACAACAGACAATTGAATTTCCCTTCAGAGATTGATAAAGTTCTTCTTATGGTTTCTGTAGTCTACAATCCAAGTTAACACACAACTAAAGTTTCTATACTAAAAAGTTAGTCGTGTATTTCTGAATCTTAAAACTTCTAAAGCCATTCAGACAAAATGAAACTAAAGGTTTGAATAAAGTTTGTTTTAAGTCTGAAGTTTACTTTAAAACTTGAAATCAAGAATTTTTTGTAAAAAAGATTGTAAAAAAAGATTGTTTTCTCTTTTAAACCATCCATATCATGTGTGCATGCATAGTAGCACCTGCTAATTTTCTCCTTCGAACAATGTGAACCCAGATCAAAACATGCTTTCCACTCTGTTTGGTGTGTGTGAGTGGGACAAACCATTTTATCCAGCAACTAGACACACACACGCACGCACGCACGCACGCACGCACGCACGCACGCACGCACGCACGCACGCACGCACACACACACACACACACACACACACACACACACACACACACAAGGTGCAGGATTGTATATACACACTCACATATATAACTATGTTTCTCCCTATGGCTCCATGTGATGTCTGTAATGACCTGGTATATAAAAAAGCTCCTCATCCCACAATGACATTGGAAACAGGAGAAAATTATGTGAGTGGACTTTAAGCTGCTGTAGACTGAGTTCTCTGATAGACTGAGTTTTCCACTATAAAGTGAGCACCTGAGTCTGTTTCACATGTCAGAAAAAGAGCATCTGCTGAAGGTGCAGAGCTGAGGAAAAAAAAGGCTCGATAGTTAAAATCACAAAGTGTCACTACCTTTTCATTTGTGCCTTTAATTCACGCTCACAGACATACTGAGGCACATGTCTGCTCAGTTTGAAAATAAATCAGTTTTTACATAGTCCTCTACTGCCCCCATCAGCACCACTGAGGAACTACAGATGACAAATCTCCCCAGGTGTGACTATTCCGAAACAGCCTGAAAGTTAAACTTATTCTGTCAGAGGTTTTTACCATGGAAATCTGTGACTCTATGCTACAGCAGAGTAGCATGAAGTGAAAACAGTCAGGCTCATCATATTTTTAGGGGTAATTTTGAGTAACAAACAGGATTCAAGATGAAAAGGAAAAACAGATGGGCTCTGAAAGGATAGAGCAGAAAACAATATGACTGAAATGGTTCTGATCCTGCAGCTCTTTTACTGTACTGTAACTGTAGTTTAATCAAAGGCATGATCTTTACTTGGACCATGGACATACTCTCTGCACTCTTCAAAATACTTTTTTTTTTCTTTTACCATAATTTACATCAGATGCCCAGCCTTATTGGTGGAGTTTTATAGAGGCCTGAGGGAGAGACATGTTTTCACTGCTCAGTGCTGGAAACATGTCCCACCTTGTTTTTATTGTTTCAGGTCATGTGCATTAATCCTCAGAGAATTATTATCTATTTTACTAGACATTTCAGTCCAAGGGGACTAAACAGAGTTTAACCAAACTTACTTCTTCAACAGCAGCGAACAACAACACTCAGAGAGGTACTGACTGACAGATTAGGGTGGATCACAGATGAAAGCAGAGTAGTATTGATTTAAACAGTACTGCTAAAGCATTTTACAAGCTATCCAGCTGTTCCAAATGAGTGAGTGTTTGCAAAAGAAAACAATCAAGTTTATCAACCTGAACATGAAATATCTTGTAGTGTATTTAGTTGAATTTAAGGTAGAAAAGGATTTACAGTGCAAATAATTTTAACATAAAAACATTTACATGTTGTTCCCGTAAAAAGTTCACTTGTTCCATTATCAAACCAAACATCTTTGTGTACTTTGGTTGATGTTGTTTGTTTCTGCCCAGCTCTCTCTTTCTTCATCTCTCTCTATCAGTCTCTCCTCTGTGCAATCTCTCGCTTTCTTTATCTCCCTCTATCAGTCTCTCCTCTTTCCATCTCTCTCTTTCTCCATCTCCCTCTCTCTCCTCTCGAAACCCAACTCAGTCTCAGCAAATGACTGTCTAACATCATGTAACATCATCGGTTCTGCTCCAGGTTTCTGTCTGTTAAAGGCAGTTCTTCCTCTCCTGTAATTTCATACATGCTGTGAAGTGTTTCCCTGGTGTGGTTGAAGATGGGATAGGAGTGGGTCTGATCCTATGTGGATAAGAAGTTGAGTTAACTTAGACGTAACCTCCTTAACCCCAAATCCTGCTTCACAGTAAGGGCCCCAGGTATTGACCAACACCTCCAATAAATTCATCCCTCTGGGGTGATATCTGGTTTTGGTGTTTATTTTAGACTGATACACTTCTTGCTGAATGCTTAACAATCCTAAAATCATCCGAACTGGAAAGGGAGAACTCCCTCACAATAAAGCAACAGCTAACACAGATTTATCTCCATGTTCTTCCTATAGAGAATAAATCACATCTTCACAGTTGACCTGGTTTGTTCATTTTTCACAATATCAAAGACTTATGAGTAACCAAGACTTAAGTTAAAAAAGAAAGGAAAAAAAAGTATTAACCTTACATTTTTCCCTGTCTGAATTTCTCAGACTTCACCCTTCAGAGGATTTGCTCTAATTGTGTCACTTTTTAACTCTCAGAACAAGACTTATTTTCTCTTCACTGACATTTGGCTAAAAAATACAATTATTTCACAGACCACAGTGATATGTTTTCAATGACAGGGAAAACAATGAATTTAATTTTAGAAATGAGGAGATGAAAAAGGTTCTTGAGATGCTCACATGCTCACAGGCCTGGTACATAATGTTCAGAGGGAAGAAGATAAATCAAAGCATTACTCTTATTTGAAGTGTTTTGGATAAGAGTGATCAGAAAACTGCTTGTGCTTTCTCTCCCAGTTTTTGGAACAAAGAAACAACAACAACTCTCAATTCCTCTGCCAGTTCAAACTACCGAGGAAAGCCGGAGCAGATGTCTGATGGGAGAAGTTTAACTGATCCTGCCAGACCTCGAGGGAATTGCACTCTAACGGAGGACAAAAGATGCTCGAAAACAGAAAAAGGAGGAGACAGAGTGAGATAAGAACTCACAAAAAAAGAGAGAAAAGAAAACCTGCGATCAAAATCTCCCTGCTGCAACATTGATGTAAACTCATTCTTCAGTGGGCATCATTATGATGACAGTTATTTCCATGTTCCTTTTGAGAGACTAAATCCAAACTCCTGTCCCCCGTTTTTCTGCATAGTTTGCCTTTTATCAGAAAAACTTACAGGTGTAACATTCTAACATTAACATAGAAAAAACAAAGATATTTAAGATGACACACTATTGTTTCAAAGAAAGTCCATAATCCACTGACTGTAAATAGATACTGACCATGCACTTCTATCTGCTACCCTTTTTAAAAAAGAAAACCACACTGATTTTTAGTGCTGCTGTTGGGGATAAACTGATCCATTAAAAGTTCTGTGGACAGTTTTCAATTCCAAAACA